>CM047001.1:28928972-30178972 GCA_025698465.1 Gossypium longicalyx | reverse complement strand
CTAAGTGTACTATACCTTTGGTGGTAACATGCACAAGACTTACTCTTCTTTTGTTGAATTCTTTCTTTAATTGGAGAATACTACTAGAACTAAATCTTGATATACTCCAATGCACGGATGCTCTATACACCAAAACATTTGTTCACCATAAGCTTATAAATTTGACAGACTATCTACTAGAGTGTGCCTAAACAAGCAAATTTTCCTCTATATGCCCTCTACTCAGATCCGCCAAATTTAGGGTGTTACAACTCTCCTTTCTTTAACAAAAATTTCTTCCTCAAAATTTCTATCAACATAAAATTACCCACAACTAAAATTGCATAGCCATCTCACAATACCAAGCGTATAACACTAATTGGCGAAATGCCCCTTGTACTCATAACAACTTCTCTTCAAACATATATATTTAGAGATTCTATTTGTCGAGAATTCCAACAATCTTATATAAATGGGCGGATTCTAAACTTGGTGGTTACTCTCGATTTCAGACGTCATTGAACTTAGCTTTGACAGATGTCGAATTATTATTTGAGGATCTGAACAATTACCAAAAATTTAAACTTCCCTTATGCATTTAGTTCTTTATAAAACTAAAACTTAAACACCCCTTTAATCACCTTACTAAAACATCGGAACCCTAATTTCTTTTTTGTCTAAGCTTTCGCATTCTTGTCTTCGGTTCTCATTTTTCTTAGAAGTAATACTTTCTTTTCATCTCTTTTCCTTTCTTTTCTCTTGATACATAAAAGGGTTAGAACCACCATATAAGGAAGAGTTGACCTGGTTCTTGGGGGCCAGAGGGATCCTATATCCCAAACTTGCTTTCAATTTTTAGATAGTCCAAGGGGATACTATATGAGTGACAACACCGAGGCTTTATTCTTCCTCTCTTCTTTCTCAAGGCCGAATTTCATTTGCCTTCATACGCCTTCTTTTGCTTTGTACTCCACGAGTACGGTATGGTACCCCATATATATACACTTGATTCATTAGTTGTATACAAAATAATTTTCAATATAATCATAATCTATAAGCATACATTTAATTTGCAAATTTTTTCAACTCAAACCATCTTAAATCGAGCATAAAAGTTATGGCAGAACATTTAACGTAACTGAAGTTAGGACTTTTAAATCACATTTTGGAAAAAAGTTTGAACAAATTAATGACATAATTAAACAACATTTAAATGTACTTTTCGAGTGACATCCATAACATTTTTGGATGACATAATAATGCTCAATTTAAGACATTGAGGCAGTAACTAATTTTTTTTTGGATGATATAATAATTATCATTTTCAAATAGCATAATGAATATTTATTAGTCACTTATATAAATGTCGAAAAGCTAACTTACAAGGATTATTTTGGTCAGTAATAATAAGACATATAAATTACTCATAAATGATGAAAATCTTACATGCATTGTTTGTTTCAGACAACATTTTAACATGATGAAATTATTCATGAATTACATTAATATCCTCTATATAATGTCCCCATGTGGTTTTTGCATGTAAAGAAAAATAGAACCAAATATTAGCTCACTGGTTGTCTAACCTTTAACTAAAATTAAACGGTATTACATGGATGAGTTGTAATACAGAAATACAACTTATATTAGTAGATAAACCTAAACATGTCCTTAATATAATAAAAAATGAGCAAACTAATTGAAAGACTAATATGTCATCTATCAAGTCCAATTGGAAAGATGCTTTGTCTTAGCATTAGAGTGGACGACTCCTAGAAGATAAAGACATAGATATGATCGACTGGACTAATAGTACATCGGATTGGACCCAAGCAGAGTAGATCTTTAATCTATTTATGGATTTATTCACTTGTGACATTCATAGTTGTCATACCTTAATCCAGAGTGGATGATGGGCTATATATGTGTGACTTGTATACTTTGATGTAAGTAAAAGCCTAAGTTCACATAGATAAGGAGCCATAAGCTAATGTGTTGGGTATTTGACTTTTGCAGTATGTAGCATTATTCACAATAGTGGAATTCATAGCCCAAAAAATGGGTAAATGATATTCTCTTATTAGCGTTACATGATAGATGGAAAGTAAACATGGTCACGAGTCATTTGTCTCTATGATGGATGACTTAATTACTATTTGATAGTAATGGACTTTTCATGAAGGAAGATGTAATAGTTACCATAAGATAAAATAGGATCATATTGGGAGAGTGGATTTATCCCAAAGAGATTAAGGATGTCCTATAAGGGTAACATACTTATGATAAGGTCATTGGACGAACATTGATCGAATAGCTTTCATAATGGTATGTCATTAGGGAGAGCTCAGTCACGATTCTATAGTGGAATGGCTTTGTGATTAAATGAGTTTATAATTAATAGGTGAAAAGTTGGAACTTAAATATAAATCATTTGAGCCCTAATCATGTGACACCCCAAACCCAACCAGACCAGAACAGACCGATTTGAATTTGAAGCGACACATTAGCCACCGAAGTGACTCTCCACCCCAAAACACACCCCAACCTTATAATACCTAAATTCTAACTAATAATTGTCTAATCTTATTGTAGAAGCGATTTGTGAACCATTTTAATACTATTTTTAAGGATTTAACCTTGAGGGTATTTTAGTTATTTTACCACTTAAAACTAAACGATCTCGATTCTAATTCTAAATGATTACCAACTTTCTTTTAATTAATTTTGCGAAACCCTTACAATTTATTTTAATTAACCGTTTTTGCTTAATCCGTTTACTAATTAAGGCTATATTAGCTAAGTTTTATTACTTTAATCATATATATACAATTGTAATTAATCTAATTACAACTAATAAAAAATATGTATTAATAATTTAACCATTCAAAATCATGCTTAGCAAACAATAATTAAATCATACAATGGACTTACCTCACTCGACACTTCGGCCTCTTCGACACTCCATAGATGTCATCGACACTCACACTAGTATGCCAGATGTCTCCTCAAAGAATATCTAGCATGATCTACATGAGGATGATAGAGCGACGCCGTGGATTTGACCCCCCTTAGTACAAACTTGTTCATTCTGATGACCAGGATGAGCCATAGGACATTACTAATGATGTCCCTTCTCCTCACGAGGACCCACCCCCACCACCACCGAGTCCCTGACCTCTTGCTGCCACTTTGATAGATTTATCCGAGCGATTTACTTGCTTTGAGCATTAGTGCTTTGAGCGGTTTGACAGCATCGATGCCACTCTTCGACAGATTTGCCAGCACCTCCACATCTCTCCTTTGGCACCATCGACCCACGAGGCATCTGATGATGAGGACCTTTGAGACCCTTTATTTCACTATTATTTTTATTTTTATTTCATTTCTATTTTGGCTCTTATTTATTTTTGAAGACTTACATTTTATATTTTGAACCATGTTTATCTTTATAATGATTATCAAGTGATCCCTTAATTCTCTTCCATAGTGGTGTTTATTTTCTTATTAGTAACTCAGAATCATGCCTTTTATTCGGCTTTCTCTACAATTCTTGCTTGCGCTCCTTCAAGGATTTCATCTAAAAATTCAGGGCAGTTTCGCTTCTCTCCCTCTCTTCTGATATTATGCTTATTTAGTTATTAACTATCTTTGTACAATGAGGACAATGTACATCTTAAGTGTGGGGAGGTTATTTATGTGATTATTAGAAAAATCCCTAAATTTTTATCTTGTTCTCAAATAATTTTCTCATATTACTATTAGAATGAATCTTGATTGACTTATGATTTTTATTGATATGTTTTGAAATAAATCATAGGTAACTGTGCATTAATTGTTTGAACTTTAAGATATTAGAGAATCAAGCATGATAAGTTGACTTTTGAGAAGTAAAATTGCTAGGTTGTTTCCCTAAATTGAGGTATTATCTTGAAATTTTGAATTTACAGGATTGACATCAAAATACCCATATTATTCGTGAGATCTTGAGCCTTTTAGAGCATATATCTTTCTTGCTCACTGATTTTATTGGTTATGAGTGTGTCAACATTGATTTGCTATTTTAGAACTTGTATCAATTATACATGTCGAGACCACACCTTTGATTTGATATACTAAACTGATAAAGGCACTTATGTTTTAACCCATTTACCCCATAAAAAGCCTACCAACATAATTGACCCCTAGTGAACCCCTTTGAGCCTTAACTATTACTTCTTGATTTTTCCATTAATATTAACCCACAATTTAACCATTTTTGATTCATTAAGAATTTCTACCTTTTTATTGACTCCCTTTTTATCAAGATTTAATTTGATTAATTACGTAATATTGTTCGTTTATTCCAGTTGTTGAATTATTTCTTATTATGTACTTTCCATTATTGTTCTTATTAAAAAAATGTATATTCATTTAGTTATTTAGTGTTCTAAAGAGCTTGGATAAATTAAAGCCATCATATTGAGAGAAAAGCTCACTTCATTAGTTTTGGTTAGTGATAATTTTGGCACCTGTTTGTAATTCAGTGATTATCTTTGTTTTTTTAAGTTTGGTAGGCTATTAAATTAATCTCGATTCTAACCCTCTTTTTCAACCTTTATCCAAACCTTTGACCCAAGCCCCATTACAACCCTGTTAAAGACCTTTTGATTTGTGTATCATTTCATTATACTGGTGGAGATTTGATTTTCATACAAGCCTATGGTAATAACTCTTCATGTTTGACTATTGAGTGCTTAATTATTGAACCTTAAACACTTTAAGTGATTTGAGTGAATCATTAGTGAGGATGTCAACCTTGTCAATTTGGAATTAAAGGTGATTACTTAGATTAAGGGAGATACCTATGATTTTATGATTGAAATGCTCAAATTTGGATTGTTTGAAACTTTAATGTTCTTTTAGTTAAGCTCTTAACGTATGATTACTTGTGGATTATTTCAAACCTTATTAACGATAATTTTAGGTTGAGAAAAGTTTATTTTAATTGTGAGTTGAGGATTTTGCTTGAGGATAAGCAAATGCTTAAGTGTGGGGATATTTGATAAATCGTAATATATACATATTTTTACCCCTATGCTTGGCATATTTATGGATGATTTCTCCTTAGTTTCATTGAATTTGATGCTCCTAATCCTTTAATTTCATGTTTTATACTCAGGAGAGCTTAGGAGAGCAAAAAGAGCAAGAAACGGGCCAAAAATAGACAAAATGGGCCTAATTCAGCATGGCACATGGCCTAAGCACTTCCACACGGGTGATCCACACACCCGTGTGTCATGGCCGTGTCGACACAAAACCAAGTCAAAATTGCACACTGCTTGAGCACTTGCACAAGGGCATGGCACACAACCGTGTCCTTGTCGAGCCCAAGTCTAAATCTACTCGGAAAAGGCCAGTTTTAAGGATTTTGAAGCATTCTAAAGCCTATATAAACACCCTAGAAGAGGATTAGAGGGGACACACAGAGTAGAAGGTAGAAGATACTAAAGGATAGCCATCAGAATCAGCTCAGGAGAAGGATCAACATCAAGACTTAAGATTTCCATCCAATTTCCTAGAAGTTCTTTGGGTTTCTTTATGTTTTGTTGTTTTCCAATTTTTGAGATGTTTTCCATAATTATGAACTAAACTCCCTAAATACCTAAGGGAGATGAAACCTAAGACTAATCTTATTACTTTTTGATTTATATGATAAATACTTGTTCTTATTCTTAATTGTGAGTTTAACCCTTATCTTAATATTCTCGGATATTAATTCAAGTTTTTGATGTGCTTATTCAGTAGAGGAAAAGTCCCTGTTTAAGAGTAGACCATTCATAATTAAGCAGATTTGCATGTAATCCTAGAGATAGGATGACATAAATCTGCCAGATTAGAGTCAAATCTAATAAGGGATTCCATAGATCGAGTTAATGCGACAATAGAGGTTTTAATTAGGAAGAGATTTCAATTAATCAACCTAGAGTTAGTTGTTTTTAGTCTCAAGAGAGATATTAACATAAGTCAGGGATTTCTACGGATTAAGTCAAGTGAATAAATTGTCTAATTTAGAAGTAATAAGTGAAGTCTAGGTGGATTTTTCCTTGGGTATTATCTTCTCCATCGGTTTTCCTAAAGTATTTTCCAACTTTCATCTCTGTCGCAATCTTAGTTAATTAGATAATTAGTTTTAGATAAAACATTCTCTTAATTTTTAGGCTAGATAATAAAAAGATAGTAATTACTAGTACTTTTAGTCCTCGTGGATACGATATTTCTGATCTCACCATAACTATACTACTGTTCGGTAGGTGCGCTTGCCTTAGTCGAATTTTTAGTTAGTTACACGACCATCAAACATGCATGGAAAAATATAAACATGTAATCATGCATTGGATAAACAGATCTCTGATCTCTCAAATATCGAATGCAATACTTCGGTTGAGTGGGGCGTAGCCACACACTCCTTTATATCGCCTTGAAATCGCCAATAATTGAATGGAGAAAAAGGCTCAACACTCCCTTATCCACTCCAACAAAATCAATACTCCTAGAGCCATATGCTCACTAATAATACATATAGTAGTGAGTACACATTAATCCTATGGCATGCCATCTATATCCAATGAATCAACCATGCAATGTTGCCAATATAAACAATCATATAGGGCATAAAAAATTGATATTTAAGCACTTAATTTATGATATAGAAATTCAATTTAAATCATGTCACTTAGCAATTTTAATACCAACATAGATAAGTACAATAAGTGTCTTTGTCCATGGATCTAAAACCAATCATAAAACCATCATCAAGTGCTCTAATATACAATAATCCATGCTCCAATTATTATTCAATGCAATCCAAATCAATCATACCAAACACACAATTCACAATTTCCATAAATCATTTACATATATGCATATATAAAATTAAAATCAATTTTAATAATCTAAACCATTTGAGATACAATTGAATCATTAGAAACACAATTCAAAACCTCAATTTAGAATGCAAATAGACATGTTTACCAATTGTGTAACAGCCCGATTTTAGTCAAATAGGAACAATGGTTTCAGGACCACAAATTCAAGGTCAAAATATTTTTTATTATTATTTTAATGTTTACAGCATGAATATATGATGGTGTGAAAATTTCGTTAGGAAATTTTATCGTTTAAATGGTTAATTTGAGAAAAAGGACTAAATCGCGTAAAATATAAAAGTCCTGTTCTATTAGCTAAAGGTGTCAAATAGCTATAGAACCTTAAAGTCAAGGTTCTTAAGTGGTAGTTAGATGATTAACATGATAGTGGATAATAGTGGATGATAGTTGATTCTAGGATTAACGTAGCGTATGTGAGAATCTAGCTATACATGCCATATATAAACTGTGATAGTGTGATGACTCTTGATGTTTTAAAATGTGTTTTTATATAGTAAATGGATCCCAATTGAGCTATAGCTGATGAGGTTGAGAGTAATGCACCCGCTTCTGCTCAAGGGATAGTGTCGTCTGATTTTAGACCCATGTCGGGTAGTCAGGGAGGAGAGGCTAGAGAAGCCTTCTTCCAAATGATGAACAAGTGGTTCACTCAATATATTCGTACGAACCCAGCTGCTCCACAACCTCCATCCCTCCTAATCCCCAATCGATTCCTGTAGCTCCTCAAGGAGTTGAGCTTTAAAGATTGAATAAGCCTCCAGTTGACAAGATTCGTAAACATTGGGCTGAAGAATTCAGAGCTAATGTTGATGATGACCCTGAAAGAGCCGAGTTTTGGCTTAAGAATATGATTCAAGTGTTTGATGAGCTTTCTTGCACACCAGCTGAATGTTTAAAATGTGATATATCACTGTTGAGGGACACCGCGTATCAATGGTGGAATACACTAATATCCATGGTACCGAGGGAGAGAGTCACCTGGGAATTCTTTCAGATCGAGTTCTGAAAGAAATACATCAGTCAACGATTTCTGGATCAAAAGCATAAAAAGTTTTTAAAACTGAAACAAGGTCACATGACTGTAACCAAATATGAAAGAGAATTTATATGATTGAGCAAGTACGCTCGGGAGTATGTTTCTACCGAAGAGATTATGTGTAAGCAGTTTGTCGATGGGCTGAACGAAGACATTAAACTTCTGGTCAGGATTCTAGGCTTGAAAGAGTTTGTTGTTCTGGTTGATAGAGCTTGCAAAGCCAAAGATTTTAGCTTGGAAAAGAAGAAAGTCGATTCAAAGGCTAGAGATTTAAGGAAAAGATTGATAAATAAATCTTATCATTCTTCATCAAAGAAATCTTGAGATTCGTATAGTCAATTAAATGCATCATTGGGATATCAGAATAGAGATCGTGGAAATCAACAAGTGAGTCCTAAAGCTCAAGCTACTTCCGTCTCGAGTGTTAGCAATGTGAGAAATAACAAACCCGAGTGTCATCAGTGTGAGAGAAAACATTTTGGTGAATGCTAGAATAAGAGTACTAAAGCTTGCTTCAAAAGTGGTTCATTGAATCATTTTATTAAAGACTGTCCTGAGATGGTTGAGAAAGATAGACCTCATCATTTGAGATCGAGTAATATGTTGACTAGAGGTAGACCACCAAGAAATGCTGGAAATGTGAGTGGTAGTCGGGGGACAACAAAGGACTCCACAGTGAGATTTGAAGCTAAAGCACCTACCAGAGCCTACGTTATTCGCACTCGTTAAGAAGCGTCATCACCAAATGTTGTTACCAATATATTTTCTCTTTACAACACTAATGTGATTGCTTTAATTGATCCTAGATCGACACATTCGTATGTTTGTGAGAATTTAGTGTCTAATAAGAAATTTCCTGTTGAAATTACTGAGTTTATGATTAAAATATCGAACCCCTTAGGCAAGTATGTTCTAGTTGACAAAGTATGCAAGAACTATCCTTTAATGAATTGGGTTACTATTTTTCGGCAGATTTGATGCTTTTTCCATTTGATGAGTTCGATGTGATTTTGGGTATGGACTGGTTAACTCTACATGATGCCATTGTAAATTGTAAAAGAAAGACTATCAAATTGAGATGTCAGAATAATGGAATCATTCGAATTAAATCTGATGAGTCGAGTGGATTGCCTATAGTGATTTCATCGATGTCGGCTCAGAGATATGTCAAAAAAGGTTGTGATGCGTACCTAGCATATGTTTTAGATACCAAGGTGTTTGAAAATAAGATTGAATCGGTAGTTGTAGTTTGTGAAGATTCAAATTTCCAGAAGAATTGCCTGGGTTGCCACCAGTCAGAGAGGTTGAGTTTGCTATTGAGTTAGTACCGGGAACTTCGCCGATATCTATAGCTTCGTATACAATGGCTCCGATAGAGTTGAAAGAGTTGAAAGCTCAGTTGCATGAGTTAACGGATAGAGGTTTTGTACGACCAAGTTTTTTGCCCTAGGGTGCACATGTATTGTTTGTAAAGAAGAAAGATGGGTCAATGAGAATGTGTATTTCCTATCATCAGCTCAATAAGGTTACGATAAATAATAAGTATCCGTTGCCGAGAATAGACAATTTTTTTGATCAGTTGAAAGGTGCAACAGTGTTTTCGAAGATTGATTTGAGATCAGGTTATTATCAGTTGCGAGTTAAAGACTCAAACATACCAAAAACTGCGTTCAGAATGAGGTACAGACACTATGAATTCCTTGTTATGCCTTTTGGACTAACTAATGCTCCTGCCATTTTTATGGATTTGATAAATCTGATCTTTAGACCGTATTTAGATAGATTTGTTATTGTGTTCGTTGATGACATTCTGATCTATTCACGAGATGAGTGTGAGCATGCCCAGCATTTGACGATTGTGTTGCAGACTTTGAAAGATAAGCAACTGTATGCTAAATTCAGAAAATGTGAGTTTTGGCTCTGGGAAGTCAGATTTTTGGGACATATTGTCTCAGCAGATGGCATTCGAGTTGATCTGAGCAAGATTTCTATAGTTGTTGACTGGAAACCACCTAGAAATGTATCCGAGGTCAGAAGTTTTCTGGGATTGGCTAGTTACTATCGATGCTTCATTAAAAGGTTCTCGATGATTGCTACACTGATGACCAAACTACTATAGAAAGATGTAAAGTTTGAATGGTCTGAGGAATGTCAACAAAGTTTCGATCAACTTAATACATTTTTAACTGAAGCACCAATGTTGGTTCAACCTGAATCGGGTAAAGAATTTGTAATTTATATCGATACGTCATTGAATGGTTTGGGTTGTGTATTGATGCAAGAGGGAAAAGTTGTAGCTTATGCCTTCAGACAGTTGAAATCGTATGAGAAGAATTATCCGATGCATGATTTAGAATTGGCCGCTATTGTATTTGCATTGAAAATTTGGCATCATCATTTGTATGGTGAAAAATGTCACATCTTTACTGATCATAAAAGCTTAAAATATATTATGACTCAGAAAGATTTGAATTTGTGACAACGGAGATGGCTCAAATTACTAAAAGACAATGAGGTAGTAATTGATTATTACCCGAGGAAAGCGAATGTAGTTGTAACGCCCCGAATTTTGGGCCTAGAAGAAATGGGCTTCGCGAATCGGAGGAATTGAAATTTAGTTGTGCAAGAAAGTGACACAATTAAATGTTTGCTTCAGTGGTTAAGTGTCCTGAGAAGTGTTGGAGAAGTCCTAGGTTCAAACCTGGGCTTTAGCAAAAATTTTGGTTTTAAGTGAATAAAACCCTGGATGCTTGGATGAAGGCCTTTTAAATTGTTGTGTTAAATAAATGACACAAGGTAGCTTGTGGTCTAGTGGTTGTGGCGTCATTAAGGTTGTAAGGGAGCCTGGGTTCAAGTCTTGGCTCTTGCAATTTATTTTGGTTTTTCTTTTAAACGAACCTGGATTTTAGCCTGTAGACCTTATAATTAATCGTGGGTAAAGTGTGTCGCAAAAGAGCTTGTGGCTTGGTGGCAAGTGGCGTGTTGAGCAACTGACAGGGCTTGGGATCGAATCCCATAGCAAGCAAGGAGTATTTATTTTGTTAATGGGGTGACAAGTGGTTGAATTGGAGTAGAATTCTATGTGGTGGAAGGTTGATTTGGCCTTAGAATTTGAATGTGAGGTGGGAGTAAGTTGAGGAGGGGATTATGGAGAGAATTAATGAGTGAATCAAGAAATTTGAAATTTGGAGAGTTTGAAGCCGATTGGGGGGAGCAGAGTATGCAAATTCGTCTAGGGAATTCCATAGTGTCCATTTTTCTCATTTTCGGCAATTTTGAGAGTGTTCAAGGGCCGAATTCCCTTTTGGCATTTTCGGTTGTTTTTTTTCCCTTTTTCGTTTTGGTTTCTTTTCCTTCTGGAAGTCGAATCTGGTATCTTCCTCTCCTCAATTGTAGTTCATCATTTGGCCGAACTTTGTCTTTCGTTTACTTCCCCTCTTTTATTATTTTAGGTTTACTCTCTTAGTCGAACCTTCTATTTCCTTCCCTCATAAATTCTTTTATTGTTCCTAAGGTTTGATCAAGCCGAATTCAACTACTTCTTACTTTTTTTCTTTTCAAGGTAGCCAAATATTACTCCCTTCTCATTATTTTGGGTTTGCGTCTATTTAGGCGTCTAGGCTATGACAAGTGACTGACTGTTTCTTCGTTCTACCGTTTCTATCAGTTGATCTTAAGTGATTAATTCTTTCTTCTTGACTCCGTTCTTGATTCTTTTTGTATCATTTTTCTCTAATGAAGCTGAATGGTTCGGTTTAGGGCTACTGACTCCTTAACCCTTCCCTTTTGTTTGGGTTCTCAAATGTTCGTAGGTGATCAAATCCCTCTGTCTGCTGTCAATCGGTAACTGGGGTAAGTGGGCTTATTTTGGCCGAATGTCCATTAGCCTTCTATTGATTCACTCGGTGCTAATAAGTTCTTTTGCTTAACTTAGCTTCTCGGAAAAGAAAGGGTGTGGTTCTCATTCGATTAGTATAATTGTAACACCCCTTACCCATACACGAGATCGAGACAAGATACGAGGCGTTGCCAGACATGTACTCGAACATTTTTGGGAAATACGGGTTATAAAATTTCATTCCAATATAAAACCAATCAAATTTCATCTTAATGTCCCTATTATGGGTCTACGAGGCCCTAAACACACATTGAAAACGATCTTGGACTAAACCGAGAACTTACGAAAGTTCATAAAAAAATTTCTAGGTAAAACCTCACACGCCCGTGTGAAGGCAATACACACACCCGTGTGCTTTGAGACACGTCTGTGTCCCCTACTCGTGTGGAATTAATTGAGTTTATTTCCTATTTCGAACCTACAAGGGTTGTGACAACCCGAATTAGGGCCTAATCGGAATAGTGGTTTCGTGACCACAAATCCGAGATAGAAATAATTATTTTATAATTATTTTGAGGTTATGATATGATTGCATGATTGTGTGAAAATTTTATGAAGAAATTCCATGCATAAAATGCTTAATTTGAAGTTAGGGGCTAAATCGAATAAGCTGCAAAACTTGCATTCTAGAAGTTTTTAGTATGAAATTGCTTTGAAATATTAATTAAGAGGTCTTAAATAGCAATTTGACCAATTTCTAAAATTTTGGACAAAAATGGGCTTGTACATGAAAATTTTCAAAGAAAGGCATTAAGGGCATTTTGGTCATTTGTATATTAAATGAAATAAAATGGGAAAAATAACACAAAATTGGTTATCATCTTCATTAGTTGCTGCTGCCGAAAATTGCTCTCCTCCATAGCTAGGGTTTCTTCAACTTTGAAGCTCCATAATCAAGAAAGGCGTGGAATTGACCTCGAACGAGGGAAGGAAAAAGTTTTGGACTAAATCACAAAATTTCCACATTTTGCACCGAGGTAAGTTTGTATGTAAATATTATATTATTTTCATTTACATTCCTATATATTTCAGCCTATTATATGAATATACTAGCTGATGTTAAAATATAAATCGACTATTGGGAGAATAAAAATAAATAATAGAGAGGAATCCCGATTGAACATTCGGAGAGATCGAATAAAATAGAGGGAGCGTAGCTAGGTCACATGTATGATGCTGAGTGCACATCATGTGTACAAGAGAGCTACGTAAGAGATAAATGTAGCTAGGTCACATGTGTGATACGGGATGTATCCCATGTAGACAAGAGAGCTACGTAAGAGATAAATGTAGCTAGGTCACATGTGTGATACGGGATGTATCCCATGTAGACAAGAGAGCTACGTAATAAATAAATGTAGCTAGGTCGCATGTGTGATTCCAAGTGAAGGACACCATGTAGACAAGAAAGCTACGAGACAAATTGGCTAGGTCACATGAGTGGTATTAAGTGTTCACCATGTGTACAAGAGAGCCGAATTAAATGAAGTATGATGGTGGGGCTGTGTGCTAAAACCATTAAATATCGAGGATTGATCCGAATTGTTCAACGGGATGGTTTTGTGGTGACGTTGTGGTTATGGACCTATACTTATGATGAATGAATTGTGGTGAAAATGATTTGTGGCATATCTATATATGTAAGATAAAATGAGGGTAGCATAAAGAATGTGTGAAAGAGTGAAATTTGCATTAAAACTGTTTTGGACGGTAGCAGTGATGTGATTTTGAAAAATCACCAAAAATAGGAGAAACTTAATTAGAGGTTGAATGAGATGTGAAATTAAATTTTAATGAGTCTACTTTCATATAAAAGAATCAGAACAAGCAAAGGAATTTTATATTTTGAGATATTTACAATTGTGTGTGACTTGCTCAGGATGAATGTGTGATCCCCTGTTTCAACTTTGAAAAATCATTAAAAATTGTACAAAGCAAATTAAGAAATATAGTTTACATACCTAAATTCCTTATTGAGTCTAGTTTTAAATGAAACAAATTTCAGGGTTATTTGAATTGTGTACTGAGAGAAATTCAATTCGTAGTGAACAGAGGTCAGAATAGTCGAGCTGTGTAACAGGGGAAGCTTTAATTAATAAACTGTACTAATCGGCTGAACCAAAAATTCTAGAAAAAAAATTAGCAAAGAGATTTATGAGTCTAGATTCAGGAAATTTTACGGATTTGAATTTTGAGTTTTTCAACTCGAGTTATGATTTATTTAGTGAATATGATGCAGGGGACAGCTTGATCAAATTGGGACAAACAATAAAAGTATAAAAATATTTTATAATTGAGTTATGTTGTAAACATGTTAGATTTCTTATTTGTTATTTATATACTTACTTACTAAGCTATATGCTTATCTTCTTTTCTTTTCTTTTTTTTCTTGTCTTATAGAGTTACTAAGCCAGATTGGGAATTGAAGATCGTCGGAGACCCATCCACGCTATCAATACTTTTTGGTACATTGTGAACACTATTTTGAAATATGGCATGTATAGCAGACTTGGTTATTTTTTTTTACGTGTCATAAATGTCTAGGTTTAAATTACTACTTATAGTATCAAGCTAATCATTTTGTATGAAACTTTTGGAGTTAGTTTGTATTGTTAATAACAGATTGTTATAATGATCAAATTGCACGCTATATTTTTGTTGGGTTTTATTTAATAGTATTTACCATGATTTGTTAATACCTGCACTGCCTGTTAAGAACGGATATGGATAAGGGGTGTTACATTTAGTGGTATCAGAGCTATAGTTTAGTCGGTTCTCGGACTAATAAAGTGTGTGTAAAAGTCTAGCTATACATGCCATAAAAATATTGTGATAGTGTGGTGACTCGACTATTCTAAATTGTGTTTTGTTTTAATATAGTAATGGATCCCTGAAGGAACTACGGTGATGATTTGCTAGTAATGCACCGGCTCCCGCACAAGGGACCGCACTGTGGAAAGTAGACCGAGAGACGTTGAGACAGGAGATGAGGCTCGGGATGCCTTTCTCCAAAGGATGAACAATTGGTATACTGAATTTATTCGAGCAAATCCAAATACTCAACCTCCTCCACCCCTCCTATACCTCAGATGATTCCTGTAGCTGCTCAAGATGTAAATTTGGTAAGGATGAACAAGCCTCCAGTTGACAAGATTCGAAAACAAGGGGCCGAAGAGTTTAGAGCAAAGATCGACGATGATCCTGAAAAAGCGGAATTTTGGCTTGAGAATTCTACCCGTGTATTTGATGAGCTCTCATGTACACCCGAAGAATGCTTAAAGTGTGCTGTATCACTTTTGAGAGATTCGGCCTACCATTGGTGGAAGACTTTGGTATCAGTGGTGCCAAAAGAAAAAGTTACTTGGGATTTCTTCCGGGAAGAATTTAGAAAAAATACATAAGTCAACGATTTATGGATCAAAACGGAAGGAGTTCCTTGAATTGAAGCAAGGCAAGATGTCCGTGGCGAGAATATGAACGCGAATTTGTGAGACTTAGCAAGTATGCCCAGGAATGTGTGTCAACCGAGGCCATTATGTGCGAAGGTTTGAAGATGGGCTGAATGAGGACATTAAAGTGCTTGTAGGAATTTTGGAATTGAAAGAATTTGTTGTATTGGTTGATCGAGCTCTTAAAGTGAAGAATTGAACAAAGAAAAAGAAAAGTGCTATTGAGGCTCGAGATGCCGAGAAAAAGACCGATAAGCAAGCCATTTCAATCTCAATCAAAGAGGTCCAAAGAGGCAAACCCTCGAATGACAGTTTCAATTGGGGAGTCACACGAGATCGTGGTAGAGCGTATTCGGGGTCTAAAGCTCAAGCTACTTGGTGGCAAGTGTGGGTAATGTGCGACCTAGAAAGCCCGAGTGTCGCAATGTGGCCGGCAACATTATGGTGAGTGTTGGGGAACCGAGCGAGCTTGTTTTTGGTGCGGTTCTCGCGAGCATTTTATTAGAGATTGTCAGGAGAAAGTTAAGGAAGAAAGATTTGAGAATGCTAGCAGAATACCACCGCTAGTAGAGGTAGACCACCGAGAAATACTGGAGGTGGGACTAGCGATAAAGCTGCGATGAAAGACTCGGTGGCAAGATCGAAGCTAGAGCACCGCTAGAGCTTATGCTATACGTGCCCGAGAAGATGCATCATCTCCGATGTCATTATGGTACATTTTCTCTCTATGATACTATTGTTATTGCATTGATTGATCCCGGGTCCACTCATTCCTATATTTGCATGAATTTAGTATCTAATAAAAAGTTGCTCGTTGAGTTTCTTGAGTTTACGATTAAAGTGTCGAACCCTTAGGCCAATATGTGCTAGTTGACAAGGTTTGCAAGAATTGCCCATTAATGATTCAAGGTCATTGTTTTTCCGCCAATTTGATGTTTGTTACCATTTAATGAGTTTGATGTTATCTTGGGAATGGACTGGTTGACATTGTATGATGCTAAGGTAGATTGTAAACAAAAGACACTAGAGTTGAAATGTGAAAATGGAGAAATTTTGTGGGTTGAAAAGCATTTAATCAAATAAATTGCCTATGGTGATTTCGCACATGTCCGCATGTAAATATATGAGGAAAGGGTGTGAAGCTTATCCGCTTATGTAATGAATAATCGAGTTGCCTCAATCAAGCTTGAATCGCATCGATAGTTTGTGAGTTTCGGATGTATTTCCGGAGGAATTGCCCGGGTTGCCTCCAACAGAGAGATAGAGTTTGCCATTGATTTGTTGCGGCATCGCACCGATCTCGATTGCTCCATATAGAATGGCTCGATTGAATTAAAAGAATTAAAGGCTCGATTGCGAGGAATTAACAGATAAGGGATTTGTGAGACCGAAGTTTCTCCCCGGGTGTGCTCTGTATTATTCGTAAAGAAGAAGGATGGTTCAATGAGACTTTGCATTGATTATCGCCACTCAATAAGGTGACTATAAAGAACAAGTACCCATTGCCGAGGATTGATGATTTATTCGATCGCTTAAAAGGGGCTACAAGTGTTTTCAAAGATTGATTTAAGGTCCGGTTACTACCGGTTGAGAGTTAAAGAGTCGATGTGCGAAAACCGCCTTTAGGACAAGGTACGGACATTATGAGTTTCTTGTAATGCCTTTCGGCTTAACAAATGCTCCAGCTATATTTATGGACTTAATGAATCGGATCTTTCGCCATATTTGGATAAGTTTGTAGTAGTATTCATAGATGACATTCTAATTTATTCTCGGGATGAGTTTGAACATGCCGAACACTTGAGAACCATATTGCAGATCTTGAGAGAAAAGAAATTGTTTGCCAAGTTTAGTAAAAGTGAGTTCGCTTCGTGAAGTCGGATTTTTGGGACATATAGTCTCGGGTGATGGTATTCGGGTGGATCCAAGCAAGATTTCTCGCGATCGTTGATTGGAAACCGCCAAAGAATGTATTTGAGGTTAGAAGCTTTTTAGGCTTAGCCGGATATTATAGACGCTTTGTTGAGGATTTTCGATGATTGCCTCTCCTATGACTAAGTTGCTTCAAAAGAATGTTAAGTTTGAATGGGTGATGAATGTCGCAGAGTTTTGAAAAGTTGAAAGCACGATTGATCAAGCACCAATTTTAGTACAGCCTTGAGCCAGAAAAGAGTTCGTAATTTATAGTGATGCATCGTTGATGTGCCTTGGATGTGTGTTGATGCAAGAGGGTAAAGTGGTAGCTTATGCTTCGAGACGCTTAAAACCGCATGAAAAGAATTATCCTACACATGATTTGGAATTGGCCGCTATTGTCTTTGCTTTGAAGATTTGGCGACATTATTTGTACGGTGAAAAATGCCGAATTTTTACCGATCACAAAAGTTTGAAGTATTTGATGAATCAAAAGGATCCGAATCTGACAATAAGATGGCTTGAATTATTAAAGGATTATGATCTAGTGATTGATTATCATCCGGGAAAAGCAAATATAGTTGCTTGATGCTTTGAGCGAAAATTTCTTTTTACTTTGAGAACCATGAATATGGGATTAGCATTGTCGATGATGGGTCAATCTTAGCAGAGATGAGAGCTAAACCGTTATTTCCCGATTGATTTGTGATGCTCAAAAGGATGATAATGAGTTGCGGACCAAAAGAACTCAATGCGAATCAAAGTTACGACTCGATTTTCGAGTTGGACCAGACGATTGTTTAATGTTTGAGAGCGTAATATGTGTGCCGAAAAATAATGAATTGATTCGAGAAAATATTACAAGAGGCGCACAATGGTGTTTATCGATTCACCACCGTAGCACAAAAATGTATAAAGATTTAAAGAAGTTGTATTGGTGGCGTGTATGAAAAGGGACATTTCTGAATTTGTAACCAAGTGTTTGGTCTGTCAACAAGTAAAAGCCGAACATCAAGTGCCTTCAGACTACTTCACCGGTAATGGTGCTCGAGTGGAAATGGGACAAGATTACCATGGATTTTGTAACCGGTTTGCCTTTGACTCCTAAAAGGAAGGATCTTTGTCTGGGTAGTGGTTGATAGATTAACAAAATCAGCCCACTTTATATCAAGACGCACCGATTACTCACTTGATAAATTAGCCGAATTATATATTGCTGAAATTGTGAGGTTGCACGGGTACCTATGTCTATAATATCAGATAGAGATCCGAGATTTACCTCAAGATTTTGGAAAAAGTTACAAGAAGCTTTGGGTACAAAATTGAACTTTAGTACCGCTGCGTTCCATCCACAAACAGATGGTCAATCGGAAAGAGTAATCCGTGTACTCGAAGATATGCTTAGATCTTTGTGTTTTAGAATTTGGAGGTAGTTGGGAGAAATATCTATCTTTAATTGAGTTTTCCTACAATATGATTATCATCAAGTATACAAATGGCACCGCATGAAGCCTTGTATGGTCGTAAGTGTCGGACTCCTTTATATTGGACTGAACTCGTGAGAAACAGATTCACGGAGTTGATCTAGTTAAAGAAACCAAGAGAAAGTAAAAGTAATTGGGATTGCTTGAAGTCGCTTCAGAATCGACAAAAGTCATATGCGGACTTAAAAGAAAAGAGATTGAATTTCAAGTGGGTGATAAAGTGTTCTTGAAAGTGTCACCATGGAAAAGATTCGAGATTTAGTCGAAAAGGCAAGTTGAGTCGCGTTTTATTGGGCCGCATTTAAATTACCGAGAGAATTGGACCGATGGCATATCGGTTGGCCTTTACGCGCAGAGTTAGAGAGAATTCATAACGTGTTTCACGTATCAATGTTACGACGTTATCGTTCGATCCTTCACATGTGATCTCCCCAACAGAAATTGAGATTCGATCGGATATGACCTATGAAGAGGAACCAATAAAGATTTTGGCTCGAGAAATTAAAAGCAGTTAAGAAATAAAAGTATAGCCTTAGTGAAAGTATTGTGGCACAGACATGGAATAGAGGAAGCTACGTGGGAACCCGAGGAGGCTATGAGGAAACGAAGACCCAAACCTCTTATCGGTAAGATTTTGGGGACGAAAATCTCTAAAGGGGGAAGAATTGTGACAACCCGAATTAGGGGCCTAATCGGAATAGTGGTTTCGTGACCACAAATTTGAGATAGAAATAATTATTTTATAATTATTTTGAGGTTATGATATGATTGCATGATTGTGTGAAAATTTTATGAAGAAATTCCATGCATAAAATGCTTAATTTGAAGTTAGGGCTAAATCGAATAAGTTTGCAAAACTTGCATTCTAGAAGTTTTTAGTATGAAATTGCTTTGAAATATTAATTAAGAGGTCTTAAATAGCAATTTGACCAATTTCTAAAATTTTGGACAAAAATGGGCTTGTACATGAAAATTTTCAAAGAAAGGCATTAAGGGCATTTTGGTCATTTGT
Organism: Gossypium longicalyx; assembly: GCA_025698465.1. Taxonomy (NCBI): domain Eukaryota; kingdom Viridiplantae; phylum Streptophyta; class Magnoliopsida; order Malvales; family Malvaceae; genus Gossypium; species Gossypium longicalyx. Next base: position 30,159,274 of record CM047001.1, on the reverse strand, counting down.
ATATTAAATGAAATAAAATGGGAAAAATAACACAAAATTGGTTATCATCTTCATTAGTTGCTGCCGAAAATTGCTCTCCTCCATAGCTAGGGTTTCTTCAACTTTGAAGCTCCATAATCAAGAAAGGCGTGGAATTGACCTCGAACGAGGGAAGGAAAAAGTTTTGGACTAAATCACAAAATTTCCACATTTTGCACCGAGGTAAGTTTGTATGTAAATATTATATTATTTTCATTTACATTCCTATATATTTCAGCCTATTATATGAATATACTAGCTGATGTTAAAATATAAATCGACTATTGGGAGAATAAAAATAAATAATAGAGAGGAATCCCGATTGAACATTCGGAGAGATCGAATAAAATAGAGGGAGCGTAGCTAGGTCACATGTATGATGCTGAGTGCACATCATGTGTACAAGAGAGCTACGTAAGAGATAAATGTAGCTAGGTCACATGTGTGATACGGGATGTATCCCATGTAGACAAGAGAGCTACGTAAGAGATAAATGTAGCTAGGTCACATGTGTGATACGGGATGTATCCCATGTAGACAAGAGAGCTACGTAATAAATAAATGTAGCTAGGTCGCATGTGTGATTCCAAGTGAAGGACACCATGTAGACAAGAAAGCTACGAGACAAATTGGCTAGGTCACATGAGTGGTATTAAGTGTTCACCATGTGTACAAGAGAGCCGAATTAAATGAAGTATGATGGTGGGGCTGTGTGCTAAAACCATTAAATATCGAGGATTGATCCGAATTGTTCAACGGGATGGTTTTGTGGTGACGTTGTGGTTATGGACCTATACATATGATGAATGAATTGTGGTGAAAATGATTTGTGGCATATCTATATATGTAAGATAAAATGAGGGTAGCATAAAGAATGTGTGAAAGAGTGAAATTTGCATTAAAACTGTTTTGGACGGTAGCAGTGATGTGATTTTGAAAAATCACCAAAAATAGGAGGAACATAATTAGAGGTTGAATGAGATGTGAAATTAAATTTTAATTAGTCTACTTTCATATAAAAGAATCATAACAAGCAAAGGAATTTTATATTTTGAGATATTTACAATTGTGTGTGACTTGCTCAGGATGAATGTGTGATCCCCTGTTTCAACTTTGAAAAATCATTAAAAATTGTACAAAGCAAATTAAGAAATATAGTTTACATACCTAAATTCCTTATTGAGTCTAGTTTTAAATGAAACAAATTTCAGGGTTATTTGAATTGTGTACTGAGAGAAATTCAATTCGTAGTGAACAGAGGTCAGAATAGTCGAGCTGTGTAACAGGGAAGCTTTAATTAATAAACTGTACTAATCGGCTGAACCAAAAATTCTAGAAAAAATTAGCAAAGAGATTTATGAGTCTAGATTCAGGGAAATTTTACGGATTTGAATTTCGAGTTTTTCAACTCGAGTTATGATTTATTTAGTGAATATGATGCAGGGGACAGCTTGATCAAATTGGGACAAACAATAAAAGTATAAAAATATTTTATAATTGAGTTATGTTGTAAACATGTTAGATTTCTTATTTGTTATTTATATACTTACTTACTAAGCTATATGCTTATCTTCTTTTCTTTTTTTTTTTTTCTTGTCTTATAGAGTTACTAAGCAGTGATTGGGAATTGAAGATCGTCGGAGACCCATCCACGCTATCAATACTTTTTGGTACATTGTGAACACTATTTTGAAATATGGCATGTATAGCAGACTTGGTTATTTTTTTTACGTGTCATAAATGTCTAGGTTTAAATTACTACTTATAGTATCAAGCTAATCATTTTGTATGAAACTTTTGGAGTTAGTTTGTATTGTTAATAACAGTTGTTATAATGATCAAATTGCACGCTATATTTTTGTTGGGTTTTATTTAATAGTATTTACCATGATTTGTTAATACCTCGTACCCTGTTCCGGCAACGGATATGGATAAGGGGTGTTACAAGGGTTTTCACACGGCCAACCACATGCCTATGTCCCTGGCCCAAGTCCTTCACACGGCCTAGACACGCCCGTGTGGTCACCCGTGTCCAAAAACTCGAGCATTCTATTTATGACGTCATCATGCATTTAGGGGCACACGGCTAAGACACACGCCCGTGTACTAGGCCGTGTCCTCCACACGGTTGAGACACATGGCTATGTCTCTACCCGTGTGTTTACTACCATGCATTCTGACTTTAAAATTTTAGGTGCAGGGGACACACGGCCATACCACACGCCCGTGGGGCGACCCGTGTGTCACACATGGCCTGGACACATGCCCGTGTGTCTACTCGTGTGGACCTTGTTAGACTATTTTCCAAGCCTTTGGTCCCCCTCTATCATCTACTCCCACTTATAGGTTTCCATAATACATAACAAGGCCTGATTATATACTTAAATGACCTCGATAAACCTCATTGCATGTAAACCTCATTTCATCGATTTTAAACATGCTAGGCTATTTCTCTTGTATTAAGGATTTCTATTCCTTATAACACTTTTAAGATTGGCTCATTATTATAACTCATTGCCAATTATGGCCAAGCCATCCCATGTAATTTGGTCACATTACTTAAGCTTAATTGTGATATGCCATATTTAAATATCACAAGGACATTTAGACATAAACACGCACAAATTTGTATGTCATAACCTACGTCACAATGAGCCAATTCCCATGGTCATTTACAAATGGATATGTATACCTTTACATGCCTTTAGTTTGGCAAGTCAAATGACACGTATAACAAAATAAACAAAAGCTCTATACATACCATTGAACAAAATATAAGTGTCTATATACCAAAGCTGGACTAGTTGATAGTGTGTTGACTCTCTAACTAACTTCCAATCTTTACGAGTCCTCGAGCTCTGTAAGATAGGGAAAAGAGAGGGGTAAGCATTTACATGCTTAGTAAGCCTGAATAAATGGAAAGTAAACTTACCGATTAATTAGCGTACAACCATATTAGGCAATAAAACCAACAAGAATGGAATGGTTTCCCTATCACATGCACTAAATCAACAAGTTAGTTACATAACAATGCTCCATGTAATTAACCTTAGATGAGCTCATCATTCAACATTTCCATTTATACATATCTCATATTATCCCGTTAAGTTTCTCAGAAATCTTGATGGATTATCCATTTACCGTCAAGTCATAAGAGCGATCATTTTTTTATGCACTCTCGCGAACCTCACATCTTACTGTGGGATTACTAGTCCAGGCTAAATCCCCTGTAATATAAACTCATAAGGTGATGTCGGGATTACCAATCTAGGCTAAATCCCTTATAATGACAAACACCCATAATGAGCTCGGATCTAAATTACCAGTCTAGGCTAAATTCAGACCCTAATCAGATTACCCGTCCGGGTTAAATCCATAATGCACACATATTCTTTGGGAGGTTCGATCACTCAAGGAACACTTATCCGGCTAGATCCTTTTTATATTTGTGATCAAAGGGTTACTCGTTTGGGCTAAATCCTTTCTGCAACACATGTAGGATCTCCAGTCACATGTAAATCATGGTTTATCCATCGAAATTCCCTTTTTAACCTCAACCGGAACATTTATCAACATGTCATTATTAAGGATGCATTTCATGGATTTTCTTGCCATCATCAAATGCAATTATCATACATTCATAAATCATGAAATTAGGCATATTATGAGTTTACTTTAAGTTATCCGAACTTACCTTGTACTCGTTTCGGTATTGTGTTTCGGTTATTCTGAAACCTTTCGTTTTCCTCGATTGACCTCCAAAATATGTTCCTCGAGGTCTATAACAACAAAAATGAATCATAAATATCTCACATTATAATTTCCGAGCCTAAATTTGACCTCTGGGTAAAATGACCGTTTTACCCCTAACCTTTCACATTATTTACGATTTAGTCCCTAGGCTCGTATAATGAAATGCATGCAATTTATACCTTACCCAAGCCTAGCCGAATGTTCTTTCCTCTTATGGCAGCCCACATCTTTCCATTATTTCTCATCTTTCAACCCATTTTTACAGCTTTTACAAAATGGTCCCTAAAGCCATTTCTATGAAAAATCACTTAGTAAAAGTTGTTTACCATCTTTTAAACTTTCATATTCCTCCTTAAACCATCAAAATACAAGTAACTCATGCATGGGTGAATTTCTAAACATGAACCCTAGCATGAAATATGGGTAGAAATAAAGAGATTAAGTTACTGGGATTTCAAAAATACAAAGAACATTAAAAACAGGGCATGGAAGCACTTACTATTGAGCTTGAAAATGTTGAAAACCCTAGCTATGAAGAGCTTGAGAATTTCGGTTGAATGAAGGAGAAGAATGGCTAATTTTTGGCTTATTTTTCCCATTTTATTTCATTAATTAGCCAAATGACCAAAATGCCTTTAATCCATTTCTTTCAAATTTCATCCATGCATGTCCATTTTTGTACAAAAACTTAGAAATTGGGAAAATTGCTCTTTATTACTTTCTAATTAATAATATAAAACAATTTCATACAAATTTCTTCTAGAATCCATGTTTTGCAATTTATTCAATTTGGTCCTTATTTTCCAATTGGACACATTACTCATAGAATTTCTTCATGAAACTTTAACGCATGCATATTATCATATTCTAGAACTCATAATAATCATAAAATAAATATTTTAACATCGAATTTGTGGTCCCGAAACCACTGTTCCGACTAGGCCCTGTTTCGGGATGTTACATTTCTTCCCCCTTAAGGACTTTCGTCCTCGAAAGTTTTACCAGTAAATAGGTTTGGATATTAGCTTCTCATGGTTTCTTTCAGTTCCCATGTGGCTTCTTCCACTCCGTGTCTGTGCCATAAAACTTTTACCAAGGCTACATCTTTATTTCTTAGCTGTTTAACCTCACGAGCCAAAATCTTGACCGGTTCTTCACCATAGGTCATGTCTGGTTTAATTTCAATCTCCATCGGTGAAATCACATGAAAGGGGTTTGATCGATATCACCTTAACATAGACACATGAAACACATTGTAAATGTTTTCTAATTCTGGTGGCAATGCCAAACGATAGGCTAATGGTCCAACTCTTTTAGTGATCTCGAATGGTCCGATAAATCGTGGACTCAGTTTGCCTTTCTAGCCAAATCTCAATATCTTTTTCCATGGAGATACTTTCAAGAATACTCTATCTCCAACTTGAAATTCAATCTCTTTTCTTTTTAGATCAGCATATGACTTTTGCCTACCCGATGCCGCTTTTAAGTAGTCACGTATCATTTTAACCTTTTCTTCAGTTTCCTTGATCAGATCAACTCTGTGAATTTGAATTTCTTTGAGTTCTATCCAATATAATAGAGTTAGGCACTTTCTGCCATACAAGGCTTCATAAGGCGCAATCTTCAAACTTGTTTGGAAACTATTGTTGTAGGCGAATTCTACCAATAACAAGTATTTTTCCTAGCTACCCTGAAATTCGAGGATGCAACATCGCAACATATCCTCAAGAATCTAAATCATTCACTCAGACTGACCATCAGTCTGCGGGTGAAAGGCTGTACTAAAATTCAACCTGGTACCCAAAGCTTCTTGTAACTTCTTCCAAAATCTTGAAGTGAATCTTGGGTCTCTATCTGAAATAATTGATAGCGATACCTCATGTAATCTCACAATCTTAGATATATACAAGTCGGCCAACTTGTCAAGTGAATAATCTGTCCTGACTGGAATAAAATGAGTCGACTTTGTCAACTTATCAACCACAACCCATATAACATATTTCTTTTTTGGGGTTAATGGTAGTCCTGTCACAAAGTCTATAGTAATCTTGTCCCACTTCCATTCTGGGACCATCACAGGCTGTAACAAACCTGAAGGTACTTGATGTTCAGCTTTGACTTGCTGACATATCAAGCATTTCGATACAAATTCAGAGATGTCTCTTTTCATGCCGTTCCACCAGTACATTTTCTTCAAATCATTATACACCTTGGTACTTCCCGAATGAATAGACAAACAACTATCATGTGCCTCTTGCAAATTTTTTTGAATAACCTCATCATCTTTGGGTACACAAACCCTATCTCTGAACATCAAACATCCATTAGGATTGATCTGAAAATCTGATTCCATACTCGACTCACATTGAGCTCTTTTAGCTTGCAGGTCACTATCATTAGTCTGAGCATCATAAATTTCTTGAAGAAATGTTGGCCTAGCCCTTAGCTCTGCCAAGACTGAACCATCATAAAGAAACGCCAATTGAGCATCCATGGCCATCAGTGCAAACAAAGATTTTCTGCTTAACGTGTCAGCGACCACATTCGCCTTTCTCGGGTGGTAATTAATGATCAGCTCATAATCTTTAATTAATTCTAACCATCTCCGCTGTCTCAGATTCAATTCCTTTTGAGTCATCAAATACCTCAAACTCTTGTGGTCTATGAATATACGACAAGTCTCACCATATAAATAATGCCTCCAAATTTTTAAGGCAAAAATAATGGTGGCAAGCTCTAAGTCGTGTGTCGGATAATTCTTCTCATGTGGCTTCAACTGCCGTGAAGCATAGGCTATCACCTTGCCATCTTGCATAAGTACACAACCTAGTCCGTTTAAGGACGTATCGTTGTAGACCACAAAATCTTTTCCCGACTCGAGTAATACTAGAATAGGAGCTTCAGTCAGTAGTGTCTTCAACTTCTCGAAACTTTGTTGGAACTTTTCTGTCCATTCAAACTTAATGTCTTTCTGTAGAAATCTCATCATTGGAGCAGCTATCATGGAGAATCCTTTCACAAATCTTCAGTAGTAACTGGCTAAGACCAAAAAGCTTCTAACCTCGGTTACGTTTTTAGGCAGTTTCCAATCAACAATAGCAGAGATCTTACTTGAATCAAGTCAGATGCCATCACCCGAAACAATGTGACCCAAAAACCCTACTTCATTATAAAGCCCCAAAAATCCCGAAATCCAAAAATCTTGAAATCTCAAATTTTCTTTATTTTCGATTTTGATGAAAATTGTGTTTAATATTCTTATCCAAACGATAATTTTAGTAGGTCTTAGCTAAGGTTGAGTTCGAATTAAGGGGTAGAAGAAATTATAATTTAATCAGGGTTGGCTAGTAGTTGGGCTTTTGAATAAATGAAAAAACAATTGGACATAAAAAGAGCTTGTGGTGGAGTGGCTAAATGACGCCACATAAGGTGTAGTGAGGTGGCGTTAGTAGCTAGCAAGGGGGTCCAAGGTTTGAATCCTAGCTTAGTATTTTTTAGAATTTAATTTTGGCCTTCTAGAAGGATGGAAGTGGCGTGAAGATGGACTCCAAGGGGAGTGTTCAAAAGAGAAAATTAAGAAAAGGATTAAGGGGTTATTAGGGAGAAAAACAAGGAGATGAGAAGTGAGGAGTAAGTAGAGCTGAATTGGGAACTTGGGCTTGAAGAACTCGGCTATAGGGCTATAAATAGGTGCCGAATGGGAGGGTTGAGAAGTTAATGACGAATTTCCCTTCACTTTATGCCAGAAACCCTTTTCTCTTCAAGATCCAAAAAGCCGAAAACCCTCTATTTTACTTTCTTTTCTTTCTGCCGATTTCTATTCTCTTCTGCACAATCTTCTTTGCCGATTTCTTCTACTACTCTTCTTCTTTAATCTGTACCAAATAAACCTTATTCACCATACTTAGTTTGAAAAGTCGAAAAACCAAATCTTCTAAGGCCTGAATACTTTTTGACCGAATTTAGTATAAGTGTTGCTCTTCCAATCAATTTTTCTTTGTTTAGTATCGATTACTGTCCCTCACTCTTCCTAATAAACTTTGGTAGGGAATTAGTATCAGATCTTGGTTTTTAGCTCTCTGCCGAATTGCTCCTTAAGGTGTTACGGTTTTGGTAAGTAATCATCTCCCATTGGCTAAGGTGGCCGAATGGTCATAGTTATGGTAAGAAGACTTGTGTTGGATACGAGTCACCTATTATTCGAGTTTTAATAGTTAAAATTTGTGCAGATCTAGGAAATACGTGATCAAGGAAAAAGCAATTAAGGTTAAGGTGAGGTTTCGATTTTTGAGTAAATAAGTATTAAGCATGCGATTAATTGAAGGGTTATATCGATTGTAGGTTTGGGCTAAGGAGATCGCATCACGCTTGCTTACCAAGTGTGTACATACACTGCACACACACAATGATTCGGCAAAAGCTGAAAAGCTGAAAAGCCGAAAAGCTGAAATGCCGAAAAGCCAAAAGTTTGGCTACGGTAGTCTTGCGAGTGCACGAAAACTCGTAAGGGGAAAACCAATAGGTTTCCTGAGGCCCACGGGTGATTCCGTGGACTTGGGTTGTGATTTGGTCATATGGGACAGATGGGCTAAATGGGCCCGATGGGCTGTTGGGCCCATAATAGGCAAAAATTGAATATTAATGCTTTGTGATAGGAATTTTTATGTGAGCATGAATATGAATGTGACTGGGCCTAACGAGCCATATAAATGTGATTTGGGGCTAATGGGCCATATACAGGTGATTTAGGCCTAATAGGCCATATGAATATGATTAGGTTTAATAGGCCAGATCCAGGTATGTGAATTTGATTGGGCTCTGTAAGGGGTTTTGGGCCTAGTATATGATATCCACATAAGACTTAATTAATTATTTGCGACCGTGGACAAGTCATTGGGTTAAGGTGTGGCAACGGGTATATGCATGTCTAAGATTGGATCTAGAGAGAGCTTGGTACTTAAGCGATCTTAATGACTCACCTCCTCTTCTTTGGAATCCTACCTGGTGCATAGTATTCGTTCATCTTAGCTCATGGGACTTGTTAACGGGCCAAGATAAGTGAAAATCGTAATTAAGAGAGAATTACCAAAATGCCTCTAAGGGTAAAAATGACCAAAATACCCTTAGGTGTTGAATGTAAGTTTTTTGGATGCGACATGCATACATATGATATTCTGCTTAGGTTGCATATGGGTTGGGAATTATAGTACGGAGGAAGTATATGAGGATCGCATGGTTGCTTGACAATCGTGGATCCACCGACTGCTTTTAAAACCCAGTATGTAAATGAAGGTAGTTCCGCAACCGGGCTACCATGGTGTGTGGGTTGGGTGGGTCGATATTTATATCCCTACATGGTGTGACGGGGGACAGAGTTGGTGTGTAGCGGATGGATAATTTGGATGGGATTGCATTGCATGATTGATGAATGATGTGTTTTTGTGAATGCTTGTTTTTGTTGAGGGTTGTACACACTGAGTTTGCGAAAACTCACCCCCTCTTTTATTTTATTTTCAGGTGATGCTCAGTAGAAGGTTCGATATTTGGAAGGACTCTGGGTGGCCAGCTAGCAAGATGATTTGGACTTGGGTTTTTTTTTTCAAGCTTTTACTTCTTGTTAAGTATGTTCCAGACCAGATTGTAATAAGGTGTTCATTGTGTTATTATTACTTGAATTATTATTATTTTCAATGTAATTACAAGAAGTTGAACATGGGTTTTCTAAATTACAGTATGTTTTCTACGTTTCTGCAATTAAATTTTTAAATGATAAGTTTTCTTAAATCAAATGTTTCAACAAGGTTTTTGTAACTAAAAGGGTGTGCTTTTTTAAAGTTAATTAAGGTTTCTTTTATTTTAAGGAGGGTTTTCAATGAAAACATGGTTTTCGCTAAAACACTTCAATGTGACACACCAGATTCGGCCATAACGTCTGGGCTGGGTTTGGGGTGTTACACTCATGGAGCCAAAAACTCACTCTTGCTAAACTTAGCATACAATTATTTTTCCCGTAAAGTCTGCAACACAGTTCTCAGATGCTTCGCATGCTCTATCTTATCCTTGGAATAAATCAAAATGTCGTCAATGAACACAACGACGAATTTGTCCAAGTATGGCTAAAATATCCTATTCATGAGATCTATAAACATGGCCGGTGCATTCGTCAACCCAAACGGCATGACAAGGAATTCATAATGGCCATACCTTATTCTAAATGCTGTCTTTGGCACATCTGATTCCTTAACTCGCAACTGATAGTAGCCGAATCTCAGATCTATCTTAGTGAATACAGTGGCTCCCCTCAGCTGGTCGAACAAATCATCGATCCTTGGCAAAGGATACTTATTCTTTATAGTTACCTTCTTCAGTTGTCGATAATCTATACATAGCCTCATTAAACTATCTTTCTTCTTTACAAATAATATGGGAGCACCCCAAGGCAAAAAACTTGGCCTTGCAAAACCTTTATCCGTCAGCTCTTGCAACTGTGCTTTTAACTCTTTTAACTTGGTTGGGGCCATCCTGTATGGAGTAATAGAAATAAGAGCTGTTCTTGGCACCAGTTCAATACCAAACTCTATCTATCTATCTATCAGGAGGTAATCCGAGTAATTCTTCCGAGAACACGTCTGGATATTCACATACTATTGGTACAAACTCAATCTTCAACTCCGTTTCTTTAGTGTTCAATACAAAAGCAAGGTAGGCTTTGTGCCTTTTTCTCATATATCTTTGAGCAACCATTGATGTAATTGCAACCGGTGGTGTATCCAATTCTCTTGAATCAACCCGTAGAATCTTGCCATCTGGGCACTTTAATTCAATATACTTGCTACCACAGTTTACAATTACATCATGCAGGGCTAACCAATCTATACCAAGTATTACATCAAACTCATCAAATGGTAATAACATAAGGTTGGCCGGAAAGCAATGACCCTGAATTGTCAAAGGACAATCCTTACAGACTTTATCAACCAGGACTGACTTGCCTAATGGGTTCGACACTCTGATAATAAATTTCGTAGGTTCAATAGGTATATTCATACTAGACATCAATCTCATGCAAATGTATGAATGGGTCGACCCCAGATTAATTAAGGCAACAACAAAAGTATTAAAAAGAGGAAAAGTACCCGTGATGACGTCAGGAGCAGAGGCTTCCTCTCAAGCGCATATTGCATACGTTCTTGTCGGGGCTCGAGTCTCTGACTTTGTAGTACCTTTAGCCGCAACCCGGCTGCCGCTAGAACTTCCAAGATACCTCAGAGGTCTACCTCGTGGAATAGGAGTACTCGACTTTGGGGCAACTTCCACCTCTTTGTCAGTTCGCTCTGGCCAGACTCTGAGGAAGTGGTCAAGAGAACCACATTTGCAGCATGCACCGCTCTTCATTCGGCACTCTCTAAATTGAAATTTATTATAGCTTTTACACTTCGATTTTTGGTCATCTACACTCCCCACACTAGTCACCATTGGGGAGGAAGACTTCTGGTTACGTCGTTTGGAGCTTCTCACTCTACCCGAATATCCTACTGATGAAGTGGAGCGTTCATGTTGGCTCCTTGATTTCTTTGTGGGAAACGAGAGCATCTTACAGCTAGATCTCTTGCTCAAAACTCGAGCTTCTCTCTTAACTTGCTTCCTTTCATTATTGAGCTCTTCGGCCTTCTTGGCCCGATCAGCTAGTGCAGCAAACTCTCGTATTTCAAGGATCCCAATCAACAACTTGATTTTCTCTTTCAGACCTTCCTCAAAACGTTTACACATTTCTGACTCTGTTTGAACCCACTCAGTCGAATACTGACTTAGCCTTACAAACTCCCTTTCGTATTCCACTATAGTCTTATTTCCTTGTTTGAGTTCCAAGAACTCCTTTTGCTTCGAGTCTAAGAACCTTTGACTGATGTATTTCTTCTTAAACTCTGTTTGGAAAAATTCCCAAGTGATGTTTTCTTTTGGCACCACTGAAGATTCAGTTTTCCACCAGTGGTATGCAGTATCCTTTAGAAGAGATACAGCATACTTTAAACACTCCTCAGGTATACACGATAACTCGTCCAATACTCGTGTAGTGTTCTCGAGCTAGAACTCGGCTCGTTCAGCATCATCATCAATCTTAGCTCTAAATTCTTCAGTCCCATGCTTTCTAAGCTTTTCTATAGGGGCTTTACCAATTCTTACAGGTGCCATACCTCGTGGCACTTCCTCATCAAGTTGGTTAGGGGGCGGGGGAGGTCGTGGTATGTTGGGGCAATTTCTCAAATAACCCCTAAACCACTCGTCCATCATCTTAAAGAAGGCGGCTCTGGCATCTTTTCGGCCTTCAGACATAGGCCTTCTACTACTACTAGAAACAGCTCGTTGCACGGAAGCTGGAGCATAGCTCTCGGCTCCCTCAGACTCATCTTGTGCTTCATTGGAAGACATTTACTATATTCAAAAACTATTAAACAGTTAGGAGATGTCACACTATCAACGTTCAAATGACATGTATAGTCAAACTCAATACTCTCTACGGTAGTCCTAGAACCAATTAAATCGTAGCTCTGATACCACTAAATATAACACCCCTTACCCGTATTCGAGACTTGGACCGGATACGAGCCGTTACCAGACATGTACTCGAACATTTTCAGGAAATACGGTTATAAAATTTCATTCCAATATAAAACCAATCAAATTTCATCTTAATGTCCCTATTATGGGCCTACGAGGCCCTAAACACACATTGAAAACGATCCGGGACTAAACCAAGAACTTACGAAAGTTCATAAAAAATTTTCTAGGTAAAACCTCACACGCCCGTGTGAAGGCAATGCACACGCCCGTGTGCTTTGAGACACGTCTGTGTTCCCTACTCGTGTGGAATTAATTGAGTTTATTTCCTATTTCGAACCCACAAGGGTTTTCACATGGCCAAGCACACGCCTGTGTCCCTGGCCCAAGTCCTTCACATGGCCTAGACACGCCCGTGTGGTCACCCGTGTCCAAAAACTCGAGCATTCTATTTATGACGTCATCATGCATTTAAGGGCACATAGCTAAGACACACGCCCGTGTACTAGGCCGTGCCCTTCACACGGTTGAGACACATGGCCATGTCTCTACCCGTGTGTTTACTACCATGCATTCTGACTTTAAAATTTTCGGTGCAGGGGACACACGGCCATACCACACGCCCGTGGGGAGATCCGTGTGTCACACACGGCTTGGACATACGCCTGTGTGTCTACCTGTGTGGACCTTGTTAGACTATTTTCCAAGCCTTTGGTCACCCTCTATCATCTACTCCCACTTATAGGTTTCCATAATACATAACAAGGCCTGAATATATACTTAAATGACCTCGATAAACCTCATTGCATGTAAACCTCATTTCATCGGTTTTACACATGCTAGGCTATTTCTCTTGTATTAAAAATTTCTATTCCTTATAACACTTTTAAGATTGGCTCATTATTATAACTCATTGCCAATTATGGCCAAGCCATCCCATGTAATTTGGTCACATTACTTAAGCTTAATTGTGATATGCCACATTTAAATATCACAAGGAAATTTAGATATAAACACACACAAATTTGTAGGTCATAACCTACGTCACAATGAGGCAATTCCCATGGTCATTTACAAATGGATATGTATACCTTTACATGCCTTCAGTTTGGCAAGTCAAATGACATGTATAACAAAATAAACAAAAGCTCTATACATACCATTGAACAAAATAAAAGTGTCTATATACCAAAGCTGGACTAGTTGATAGTGTGTTGACTCTCCAATCGACTTCCAATCTTTACGAGTCCTCGAGCTCTGTAAGATAGGGAAAAGAGATGGTTAAGCATTTACATGCTTAGTAAGCCCGAATAACTAGAAAGTAAACTTACCGATTAATTAACATACAACCATATTAGGCAATAAAACCAACAAGAATAGAATGGTTTCCCTATCACATGCACTAAATCATCAAGTTAGTAACATAACAATGCACCATGTAATTAATCTTAGATGAGCTCATCATTAAACATTTCCATTTATACATATCTCATATTATCCCGTTAAGTTTCTCAGAAATCTCGATGGATTATCCATTTACCATCAAGTCATAAGAGCGGTCATTTCATGTGTGCACTGCCGCGAACCTCACATCTTACGGAGGGATTACCAGTCCAGGATAAATCCCCCGTAATATAAACTCATAAGGTGATGTTGGGATTACTAGTCTAGGCTAAATCCCTTATAGCGACAAACACCCTTAATGAGCTCGGATCTAAATTACCAGTCTAGGCTAAATTCAAACCCTAATCAGATTACCCATCCGGGCTAAATCCACAATACACACATATTCTTCGAGAGGCTTGATCATTCAAGGAACACTTGTCTGGGCTAGATCCTTTCTATATTTGAGATCAGTAGATTACCCGTCCGGGCTAAATCCTTTCTACAACACATGCAGGATCTCGAGTCACATGTAAATCATGGTTTTTCCATCAAATTTCCCTTTTTAACCTCAACCGGGACATTTATCAACATGTCATTATTGAGGATGCATTTCATGGATTTTCATGCCATCATCAAATGCAATTATCATACATTCATAAATCATGCAATTAGGCATATTATGAGTTTACTTTAAGTTATTTGAACTTACCTAGTACTAGTTTCGATATCGTGTTTCGGTTATTCCGAAACCTTCCGTTTTCCTCGATCGACCTCTGGAATTTGTTCCTCGGGGTATATAACAACAAAAATGAATCATCAATATCTCACATTATACTTTCTAAGCCTAAATTTCACCTCCGAGCAAAATAACCATTTTACCCCTAACCTTTCACATTATTTACGATTTAGTCCCTAGGCTCGTATAATGAAATGCATGTAATTTTTACCTTACCCAAGCCTAGCCGAATGTTCTTTCTTCTTGTGGCAGCCCAAAGTTTTCCATTATTTCTCATCTTTCTACCCATTTTTACAACTTTTACAAAATGGTCCCTAAAGCCATTTCCATGAAAAATCACTTAGTAAAAGCTGTTTACCATATTTTAAACTTTCATATTCCTCCATAAACCATCAAAATACAAGTAACTCATGCATGGGTGAATTTCTAAACATGAACCCTAGCATGAAATATGGGTAGAAATAGAGAGAGTAAGTTACTAGGATTTCAAAAATACAAAGAACATTAAAAACGGGGCTTGGGAGCACTTACTATTGAGCTTGAAAATGTTGAAAACCCTAGCTATGGAGAGCTTGAGAATTTTGGCCGAATGAAGGAGAAGAATGGCTGATTTTTGGCTTATTTTTCCCATTTTATTTCATTAATTAGTCAAATGACCAAAATGCCTTCAGGCCTTTTCTTTCAAATTTCATCCATGCATGCCCATTTTTGTCCAAAAACTTAAAAATTGGGAAAATTTATCTTTAAGACCTTATAATTAATAATCTAAAACAATTTCATACATATTGGTCTAGAATCCAAGTTTTACAATTTATTCAATTTGGTCCTTATTTTCCAATTGGACACCTTACTCATAGAATTTCTTCATGAAACTTTAACACATGCATATTATCATATTCTAGAACTCATAATAATCATAAAATAAATATTTTAACGTCAGGTTTGTGGTCCCAAAACCACTGTTTCGACTAGGCCCTGTTTCGGGATGTTACAATAATAGGCAGAACTGTAGTTGTCAAGGGTGAGTGGTAAGTGTTGGGTTGAGATAAAGTATTTATGGCCCCTTTCAATTAGGAAATTGACAAGTATATATCGATGGATTGTAGGTTGATCGTTCGTGGGTTAATCTGCTTCTCGCTGAAACAAGTGTGTATCCGTACCCTATAAACGGTAATAGGCGTAAAAGCTGGAAAAGTGTGTACACACCTTAATCTGATTGTGGTACGGTAAAAAGCTGAAAAGCTAAAAGGTTGGGTTTGAGCGTGCGAACGTTCGTTTGGTAAACCGAGCCCACGAAATGTGGGCCTACGATGAAAGAGGCCACCACGAGTGATCTTGCGTGCTTCGGCTATAATGGGCCTAATGGGCCCAATGGGCCTATGAGCCCGCATGGTAAGTGGGAAGTATTTGGACTTGTCATGTCGCGTACATGACTTAGGTTGTTTTCGGCCGGAATGGGCCGTGTGGGCCCAATGGACTCGTGGGCCCCACACGGATAAAATCTGTGGTAAATGAAAAATGTTGGACTAGGCTGTGTTGTTCGCATAGCCGTGCCTGAAATTGGGCTAAAGGGCCACACGAGCATGTGGGCCCACTTGGGCCGAGTAATGGGCCTTGGGCCCATTTACACCGTTTTGA
Source organism: Gossypium longicalyx (assembly GCA_025698465.1). Lineage (NCBI taxonomy): Eukaryota > Viridiplantae > Streptophyta > Magnoliopsida > Malvales > Malvaceae > Gossypium > Gossypium longicalyx. The sequence continues at coordinate 30,143,184 of CM047001.1, read as the reverse complement.
ACATCTAAGTTACCGGAGTCGCTCGAGGTGACTGTAGACCTTCTGAGAGGTCGCAAAATGCACTGAGACCCCAGTTAGGCAAATGACTGAATTACCCTCGGAGGGTAAAATGACCGTAATACCCCTGCTGGGTAAAATGTCTGTTATTCTCTTACATTATGTGTGACTGGTTTGCTATATTATTTATATATGACTATGATTGAGCATGACATTCTGCATTCACATATGATGTTATGACATTACATTCTGCATGAGGATGGGTGATTATTGACAGAGGAAGTGTACGGCTCGTAGCCGTTTCGTACAAGGCTTTCAGCCCTTCTGTGATACTTATGGCTTATAGTTGTTCTGTTAACTGGTAGCGTTGCTACGATATGTAACATCCTGATTTTCAGATTTTTTGCGATTCTCGATATTTTAGTGAAGTTTCTAAAATTTGGTATGTGGTTGTGAAATTCATAATTTGAGTATGTAAATGGGCTTATGGAAGGCCCATGTGTTGGCCAAAACCCGATAGAATTTTTTTGAATTTTGGACTTAAGAGTTAGGGGTACTGGCTAGATGACCTTATGTGAAGTTGTGGGTAAAATGTATCACAAAACAGAGCTTTGGTAAAGTGGCAAAGGTGACACCACTAAGCTCCTAAAAAGGTGGCGTGGGGAGCATAGAGGAAGACCTGGGTTCGATTCCCTGTGTTGGCAAATAAGGTTATTAATTTTATGTGCAGGAAGGGTAAGCGTTGGAACCCAAGGGGATTCTGTTGGAGGAGTTTGAATTAATCGAGTGCATGGCTTAGGGAGTGATAAGGGGAGAGATTTTAGGGATGATAGAGAGATAATGGGGAGCGTATCTAGGAGAGATTTTAGGAGATTTGAGATGGGAGAAGTGTTGGCCGGTCAAGGGGAAGGTTTGGTGCAAATTCGGCTATTGGGTTTTAGGGTGGCATTTTTTTTCTTTTTTTTTTCCTTCTTTCTTTTCACTTGTGCCGATTGTTCTTAAGTAAATCCCTCTTATTTCTCTTCCATTATTTCTTTCATAAACTCTTTTCCTCTCATTCTTCCTCTCTTTCATTCATAGTAAAAGCCGAACCTATCATTCTTTTCATTGCTAACCGAATAGCAACAAGCCAAATCCCAAAGGAGTCAAGGGAAGTCGATTTATCTATAAAGGTATACACTTGTTCTTTTTCTTTTTTTTTTTAGCCGATTCTTGTTATTTCAAAAGCCTTTCAACTCTTTTTTCAACACCCGTTTTGGTCCATAACCACATTTTCTTCAGTAACCCAAAAGTTGAAAGCACAACACCCTTGAGTGACTTGGTGGCCGATTATTAGGATCCTTGTGGTGCGATTTTTGCTAGTGTTTTAGAGCTGGGACTGCGTTGAATCAGAGTTAACACGGGATTGGAATCATTTGGGTCGGTGAACCTTGGTAAGTGCTCGTGGCCTTAATCAATTCGGTATTATAGAGGTTAAGAAAAGCCGAAACCCCTATAATTTAGGGAGGTGGCCGAATGTGAGTAAAGGTCTTATTGAGTTTTTCTCTTAAATCTTTTTATGGTTTGTATAGTAGAGGAGCAGCAAGGCGTGGTGTCGACTTGGATTAGTTTGGATCATCAGAGAAACTAGAGCTAGTCATCAATTCCGGCAAAGGTAAGGTTTCTAAGGCCATTATGGAGGGTGGTCTAATGTGTAAGTGTTTACTATAGATGGTTCTCGATTTGGATTGATTATTGTAAGCTGATCTATTAACGGTTGATTATAGGAGAAAACGTGTAGGAGATTTTGTCGAGGAATATCGCAAACCAGGTGTGTAACGAACCCTTTTTCATAGCTTAAAGTGATAAATCCCGAAAAGCCGAAATGCCAAAATTCTGGCATTTCGAGGACTTGTGAACAAGCGAATGCTCATTAGTTAGTTAGATTCGTTAAGATCATGATCGAAAATGTTGGTAAAGGTAAGAGCGTGATTTTTGGCATTCACGGTAAGTTGGGCCTCGAGGGGCTGAAATAGGGCCCAATGGGCTTTCGGGCCCATTTGGGTAAAATTGGTAGAAAATGGGAATCTGTTAAATTGCATATTAAGACTGTTAATACCGTTATAGATTACAGGCTAAATAGGCTCAGATGACAAAATCGGCTATGTAGGGCCCATTAGAGGTTTTAGGCCAATAACTCGGTTTTGTTAAAATAGGCCAGAATCACTGTTTGCATGCATGAATTGTTAGTAACCGTTAATGAATATGGAAAACCCTAATTTTTGTAAAATTACGAAATTACCCTTATAATATGAAAGTAACTATTTTTCCCTAGGTAAAAATGACCATCATACCCCTAGGGTTGAATTTTGAATTTGATACATGGGATTTTGATATACATGATTTATATGATATGCACATGATATGTCTGATATGCACATGATATGGATGACATGCACATGATGTATTCATAAATGCATTGGGTTGGGTTTTTATATGGATGGAGGAAGTGCAAAAAGGCTTATGCCCCAGTTTACCGAAAAGGGCTTATGCCCCAGTTTACTGAAAAGGGCTTATGCCTCGGCCATCGGAAAAGGGCTTATGCCTCGACATCGAAAAGGGCTTATGCCCGATTATTAAAAAGAGGCAAGGCCTCGGTTATATGATAAAGCAGCTATGGTGCCAGTGGAGAGTTTTGGCTGGGTGGGTTGAGTTATTCCCCACATGGAGAGCTTGGTTGGTACGGGTGGAGAGTAGCGGATGGTGGGTCGAGTAGTCTCCCCAAATGGGCTTGCATTCATTCTTTCATTGACATTGCATATGATATTGAAATTGGCCTATGGGCCAAACCGTTTACAGTGAAGGCTTCGCCCCAGTAATATGAAATATGTAAAGGCTTTGGCCCAGTGTTATGAAATATGAAAAATGAAAAGGCTACGGCCCAGTATATGTTGAGATTGGACTTGGGCTAAGGCCCAGCAGATTGATATTGTTTTGGGCTCTGAAAGGGGCTTGTTGCACACTGAGTTTCCAAACTCACCCCTTTCCTTAACCTTGCAGTGAGCCTTGATGTGGGGACTTGGAGCCGGAGGGGATTGAGTGGCTACGGTGATCGCCTCTGGGCTTTTAATTAAGCGTTTGGTTTTCTTTAAGTTTTCTTTATTTATTATTTATTTTTGGGTTGTAATAAGGCCATTTTAACTTTTCTTTTATTTCTTTTCTGGATTATTTTATTTTTATTAACTTTAAACTGGTTGATAATTAATGGGCTAGACTTAGGACGCGTTTTCAAAATGAAACTCTTTTTTAAATAACACAACGTCACGATTATCCAATTTTAACAAGAATATTCACTTAAATAAATTTCAACTCGTTATAACCAAGTGTGGCAATAGCTGTGGGCATGTCTAGGATTGGATCCAATCGAAGAGCTTGGTACTTAAGCAGCCTTCATGGCTCACCTCCTCTGTTTCGGATACCTACCTGGTGCCCAGCTTCCATTCACTTTGTTAGCTTAACAAAAGTCGATTTCTTTTAAACACTAAAACGAAACATGGATTTTAAAACTTTTATGTGGCACGTCAGATTCGGCCATAATGTCTGGGCCGAGTTTGGCGTGTTACACGATATTTATGGCCTTGAGCCGTTCTGTCTATGGCGTTGAGCCGTTCTGTTGACTTTGTGTTGCAATCGGGACTAAGCTTGGTGTGTTGGCTGGGTGGGTCGATTTTATCCCCACATGGTATGTTGGTTGGTACGGGTGGTGTGTTGGTTGGACTGGGCTGGATATATGTCTGCATATCTACATTTGATACTGATTCTGTATTGGGCTTAGGCCCACCTGATTCTGTTATTGGGCTAAGGCCCACCGACATCGTGGTTCGTGATGGGCTCAGCCCGATCTGCTTCGCATACCGTATATCTGACTGTTTGTATTATAAGGGATTACATACTAAGTTTTCGCAAACTCACCCTTCTGTCTAACTGTGCAGGTAATCCCCAGCCATAGGCGATTTGGAGCCGCGAGAAACTCGGAGGTGGCCACACGACCGTTGATGCTCTACTGTAGTATTTTTATTTGAATTTTATATTTTGGGGTTTTAATTTTGTAATAAGGCCTTTGAGGGATTAAATTTTTAATTGGGCTTTTGATTTCCTTATTTAAAATGGCTAAACATGAATTTTCAAAAATTAATAACTATTTTCAAAAACACTTAAAAATAGACATTTTATATTTCAAACTTTAGTAGCTTCCGCGATTTGAATTAACTTAAAGTATCAATGCCAGACATTAAGTAAAGGTTTTAATCATAGAAATAAACTTTTAACGACAACTCAAATTTTGAGCGGTGCTTTGATGTGACACGTTAGATTCGGCCATAACGTCTGGGCTGGGTTTGGGGTGTTACAGTAGTCACGGATGCTTTGAGTAGAAAATCATTGTTTACCTTGAAAGCAATAAATACACAGTTGAAATTATCTGATGATGGTTCAATTTTAGCTAAGTTAAAGGCTAAACCGATTTTTCTTCAACAAATTTCTGAAGCTCAAAAATATGATAGTGAATTGCAAGCTAAAAGAGTGCAATGCGAGTCGACTAGTGATTCAGAATACCAAATCGAATCTGATAATTGTTTGATGTTCCGAGATAGAATCTATGTACTAAAAAATCCAAAGTTGATTCAGAAAATTTTGCATGAGGAGCATAGTAGTAGTTTATCTGTTCACCCGGGGAGTACCAAAATGTACAATGGTTTGAAACAACTGTATTGGTGGTCGGGTATGAAATAAGACATTTCTGAATTTGTAGCGAGATGTTTAGTGTGTCAGCAAGTTAAAGTTGAGCATCAAGTACCTTCGGGTTTGCTTCAACCGGTGAAGATACCGGAGTGGAAATAGGACAGAGTTATGATGGATTTCGTATCGGGATTGGCTTTGTCTCCGAAAAAGAAAGATGCTATTTGGGTTGTCGTTGATCGATTAACGAAATCAGCACATTTCATTCCAGCACATACTGACTATTCACTCGATAGATTAGCTAAATTGTACATTGCTAAGATTGTTAGATTACATGGGGTGCCAATTTCGATTATTTTAGATAGAGATATGAGGTTTACTTCGCGGTTTTGGAAGAAATTTCAAGAAGCTTTAGGTACGAAATTGAATTCCAGTACAGCTTTTTATTCGCAAATCGACGGTTAGTCTAAGAGAGTAATTCAAATTCTTGAAGATATGCTCAGATGTTGTGTTTTAGAGTTTGAAGGCAATTGGGAGAAATATTTGCCGCTGGTTGAATTTGCATACAATAACAACTTTCAATCGAGCATAAAGATGGCTCCATATGAAGCATTGTATGGTTGCAAATGCCAAACTCCATTGTACTGGATTGAACTTAGCGAGAAACAGATTCACGGGGTTGATTTGGTTAGAGAAACCGAAGAGAAAGTGAAAGTAATTCGTGACTGTTTGAAAGCAGCTTCTGATCATCAGAAATCGTACACGAATTTGAAACGAAAAGATATTGAATTTCAGATCGATGACAAAGTGTTCTTGAAGGTATCTCCGTGGAAGAAAATACTTCATTTTGGTTGCGAAGGCAAATCGAGTTCGTGATTCATCGGGCTGTATGAGATTATTGAAAGAATAGGTCCAGTGGCATACCAGCTAGCTTTACCAACTGAATTAGAAAAGATTCATAATGTATTTCATGTATCAATGTTGCGTCGATATAGATCGGATCCATCACATGTGATTTCTCCGGCTGAGATCGAAATTCAACCTGATATGTCATACAACAAAGAACCGATCAGAATTCTAGCACGTAAGGTTAAACAATTGAGAAATAAAAGCATAGCTCTCGTAAAAGTAATTTGGAAACGTCACGGTGTTGAAGAGGCTACTTGGGAACCCGAGGAAACTATGAGAAAACAGTAACCTAACCTATTCACTAGTAAGATTTTCGGGGACGAAAATCCCTAGGGGAGAGAGTTGTAACAGCCTGATTTTAGTCAAATCAGAACAGTGGTTTCAGGGCCACAAATGTAACGCCCCCTTACCTGAGACCATTGCCGGAGTCAAGTATGAGACATTACTAAACTTATTTTAGCATTTAAACAAGTTCAAACAATTCTCATAGTAAACTGTCCATTTGCATCACAGTTGCTAAAAAATTTATATCTCGAGTTACAAAACTCAAAATCCAATTCCGTAAATTTTCCCTCAAACTAGACTCATATATATACTTACTAATTTTTTTCCCAGAATTTTTGGTTGGGAAAATTAGTACAGTTTATTAGTTAAAATCTCCCTTGTTTCACAGTTCGGCTACTCTGACCCCTGTGTATTACGAATCAGATATCTCCCTGTACAAAGTTTCAATGACTATGCCGTTTGTTTCTAAAAAAACTAGACTTAATAAGGATTTCATAAATGTAAGATACAACTCATGATTTTTTTTTACAATTTATGGTAAATTTTTAAAGTCAGAACAGGGGATTCAGAAATCTCTCTGACCCTGTTTCACCAAAACATAAATATCTCATAAAATACAACTCTTTTACTTATTTTGTTTCATTCACATGAAAATAGATTCACTAAGATTAAATTCCATATTTTATTCATCATCTAATTATCCCTCTACTATTTTTAGTGATTTTTCAAATTCACATCACTACTGTTGACTGATTTTGTTTTGTGACCAATTTTACCTTTCCAAGGATTTTCATGGTTTAGTTAAGACATAAAGCATACATGTTATCATATATAAACTTGATTAGCCATTCCAATAGCTAATAATTCTCAAAAATTTTCATTCCATCCATGAGTCATATCGTAAGATTATACACACAAAATGATTGGAATGCTATACATGCCATATTTCCAAAAATTACAAGTCATTATACCGCAATTGTTCAGTGTAGTGTGAGCGTGCCTCCGACTGTCCCGATCTCCAAATTGACTTGTCAAAACTAAAAAGAATGAAAAGGTGAGAGTAAGCATAGATGCTTAGTAAGTCCATATGCAAATAACAAATAACTTAACAAAGCAACTATACCAACCAACATTAGCATAATATCACCAAAACATATATCACATTTCTATTCATCATTCATCATCTTACCATATTATTGTTGTCGTATCAAGTCTCAACCTGAGGGTTAAGTACATACCTATCCAAAGTGCCCATTCCATAACATTTACCAATACGTCACTTGTATCTTGAGTATTCTTCCATTTTACTAGAATTTTACCTGTTGAACACATCGGAATATAATTCGGATACATGGAATGTTTGCACATAAGTGCCACATATGTAGCCAAGCTACCATGTAACTCGCCCATAAGCAAACTCGGACTCAACTCAATGAGCTCGGGCGTTCACATCCATAAGTGAACTCAGACTTAGCTCAATGAGCTCGGATGCCTAGTTACATCTCACGAACTCGGACTCAACTCAACGAGTTCGGACATTTGCATCCATAAGTGAACTCGGACTCGACTCAACAAGCTCGGATGCCGAAGTATCCTAATCTATTCCTAAGGCTCAAGGGGACTTTCCTCGTTCGTACTCTTTTACCATTCTCCTTGGAATACCAGTGACGATACTTCGGTAGTCTTTCACATTTTTCACATAATTCATAAAATTTTTGAATGTTGTCTAACAATTACCACAAAGCATAGAATCGCATAATAAAAATCATAATATCATATAAATAGCATTAAATTATTTAAAATAACGGTTATATTACAATATTTACATATTAACTTACCTCGATAAAATATGTTAGAAATCAAGCCTATTCCTCGGAAACTTTATTTTTCCCTCGATCACGACTTGAATCTCGTTTCTTTTGATCTATAATAACAAATTTAGCTTATTTAATACTCACATTTATTAAAATTTTCCTTGACTCAAACTTTGGCAAATTTACATTTTTGCCCCTAAACTTTTGCATATTTACACTTTTTCCCCAAAGTTCGGAAATTAAACTTCATCCTATTTTCTTATGTTTTATAACATGCTGATCATTTTTCCCTCCTATAGCAACATCAAATTCACACTTTATCATGTATTTATGAACATTAAGTATTTTTACCGATTTTGTCGTTTTACTCGTTTTCACGTAAATCACTTAGCAAAAGTTGTTTAACACAATTTCAAGCTTCATATTCTACCATAAAACATCAAAATAAACATATTTCACCTATGGGTATTTTTCCAAATATAAACCCTAGGTTAAATTAATGCTAGAATAAGCTAAATCAAGTTACTAGGACTCCAAAAATGTAAAGAACATTAAAAACGGGGCTTGTAATCACTTACTATAGAGCTTGGAAGCTTGAAACAAATCCTAGCTATGGAGAACCCTTGAAATTTCGTCCTAATGAAGAAGATGGACATATTTTGCTATCTTTTTCCTTTTTTTTTAATCTTTTAATTACCAAATGACTAAAATACCCTTCATTACTAAACTTTCAAAATTTCCATCCATGTCCAATTTTTGTCCAAAACTTAGAAATTGGTAAAATTGCTATTTAAGACCTCCTAATTAATATTCCAAAGCAATTTCATACTAAAAACTTCTAGAATGCAAGTTTTGCAACTTATTGAATTTAGTCCCTAGTTTCAAATTAATCACTTTATGCATAGAATTTCTTCACGATTTTTTCACACAATTATGCAATCATATCATAGACCTCAAAATAATCATAAAATAATTATTTCTCTCTCGAATTTATGGTCTCGAAACCACTATTCCAATTAGGCCCTAATTTGGGATATCACAACTCTCCCCCTTTTTTTGGATTTTCGTCCCCGAAAATCTTACCAGTAAACAGGTGTGGGTATTGATTCGTCATAGTTTCTTTGGACTCCCATGTAGCCTCTTCTACCCCATGTTTTTGCCACAATACTTTCACGAGTGCGATACTTTTGTTTCTTAGTTGTTTGACCTCCCAAGCTAAAATTTTAACCAGGTCTTCATTGTAAGTCATATCCGGTCGCAACTCGATTTCCGTTGGTGAAATCACATGTGAAGGATCTGAACGATACCGACGTAACATAGATACATGGAACACATCATGAATCTTCTCTAATTCCGGTGGTAGTGCTAACCGATATGCTACCAATCCAATTCTTTCAATTATCTCATACGGTCCAATGAAACGTGGACTCAATTTACCTTTCCGACCGAATCTAAGAATCTTCTTCCATGGAGACACTTTTAAAAACACTTTATCACCAACTTGGAACTCAATCTCTTTTCGTTTCAAATCCACGTAGGATTTCTGTCTGTCTGAAGCAGCTTTCAAACAATCTCGAATCACTTTCACCTTTTCTTCGGTTTCTTTGATTAGATCAACTCCGTAAATCTGGTTTTCTTCGAGTTCGGTCCAATACAGCGGTGTCCGACACTTTTGACCATACAACGCTTCATAAGGTGCCATTTTCAAACTCGTCTGATAACTGTTATTGTAAGCGAATTCCACCAATGGTAAGTACCTTTCCCAATTTCCTTGGAACTCCAACACGCAACATCTGAGCATGTCTTCAAGAATCTGAATTACTCTCTCTGATTCAGTCTGTGGATGGAAGGCAGTGCTGAAATTTAACTTCGTACCTAATGCTTCTTGCAATTTTTGTCAAAATCGCGAAGTAAACCTCGGATCTCTATCCAAAATAATCGACAACGATACTCCGTGAAGTCTAACAATCTCACTGATATATAATTCAGCCAACTTATCAAGATAATTATCAGTGCTACCGGAATAAAATGAACCGATTTAGTCAATCTGCCGACTATTACCCAGATGGCATCTTTCTTCTTTGGATAATGGCAATCTTGATACAAAATCCATCGTAATTCGATCCCATTTCCATTCGGAAATCATGATAGGCTGAAGTAGACCTGAAGGCACCTGATGTTCAGCTTTTACTTGCTGATAAATCATACATTTTGATACAAACTCGGAAATATTTCTTTTCATTTTGTTCCACCAATACATTTTCTTCAAATCATTGTACATTTTGTCTTTGCCCGGATGCATTGACAAACAACTCATCGTGGTGTGCGTGCAAGATTTTCTGAATCAACTTATCATTCTTTAGTACACAAATCTGATCTTTAAACATCAAGTAACCATCAGAACCGATTCTAAAATTTGATCTCGTATCAGTCTCACATTGCTTTCTCTTAGCTTGCAAATCTTGATCATTTTTCTGAGCTTCACAAATCTCTTGTAAAAACATAGGTCTTGCTCTCAACTCTGCTAGAATCGAACCATCATCAGATACTGTCAACTGAGTATTCATAGCTCTTAAAGTAAATAACGACTTTCTACTCAAGGCATCGGCAATCACATTCGCTTTCCCTGGATGATAGTCAATCACAAGCTCGTAATATTTCAATAATTCTAACCATCTCTGCTGTCTCAAATTCAAATATTTTTGTGACATTAAGTACTTGAGACTTTTGTGATTGGTATATACTCGGCAATTTTCACCATATAAATAATGTCGCCAAATCTTCAAAGCAAATACTACAGCAGCTAGTTTTAAATCATGAGTCGGATAATTCCTTTCGTGAGGTTTTAACTACCTCGAAGCATAAGCCACAACTTTTCCTTCTTGCATAAGTACACATCCCAATCCATTTAGAGAAGCATCACTATACACCACAAATTCTTTACCTAACTCGGGTTGTACCAACACTGGTGCTTCATTCAGTAACTTTTTCAATTTCTCAAAACTTTGCTGACATTCTTTCGTCCACTCGAATTTAACATCCTTTTGGAGCAGTCTAGTCATAGGAGTAGCAATCATAGAAAATTCATTCACAAATCGTCAATAATAACCAGCTAGACCCAAGAAACTTCTAACCTCAGTCACATTCTTTGACAGTTTCCAATCAATAATAGCCGAAATTTTACTAGGATTAACCCGTATACCATCACCCAAAACAATATGACCCAAGAATCCAACTTCTCGAAGCCAAAACTCACTTTTACTAAACTTGGCATACAACTGTTTATCTCTCAAAGTTTGCAAAACTATTCTCAAATGCTCAGCATGTTCTGTTTCATCCTTCGAATAGATTAAGATATCATCAATAAATACCACAACAAACTTGTCCAAGTATGGCCAGAATATTCGATTCATTAAATCCATAAACACAACAGGAGCATTTGTCAAACCAAATGGCATAACTAAAAATTCATAATGGTCGTACCTTGTTCTAAAAGCAGTTTTAGGCACATCTGACTCTTTTACTCGCAACTGGTAGTACCCAGACCTTAAATCAATCTTTGAGAATCATGTCGCTCCTTTCAACTGATCGAATAAATCATCAATTCTCGACAACGGATACTTGTTCTTGATTGTCACCTTATTTAATTGTCGATAGTCTACACACAATCTCATTGAACCATCCTTCTTTTTCACAAATAATACAGGAGCACCTCAGGGCGAAAAACTCGGTCTCACAAAACCTTTGTCAGTCAACTCTTGCAACTGTGACTTCAATTCTTTCAACTCTGTTGGTGCCATTCTATACGGAGCAATTGAGATCAAAGTTGTTCCCGGTATCAACTCAATACCAAATTCTACTTCTCTGATAGGAGGCGAACCCGGCAACTCTTTTGGAAATACATCCGCAAATTTACACACAATCGGCACTGATTCCATTTTTTTCTCAGATTCTTTTGTATTCAACATATACGCCAAATAAGCTTTATAACCCTTTTTCAAATATCTCTGAGCTGACATCGAAGTAATCACACTAGGCAATGTCTATGATTCATCCAGTTCAACCCGCAAAGTTTCACCATTTTCACATTTCAATTCAATAACTTTCTGTCTACAATTCACTATAGCATCATGCAGTGTTAACCAATCCATACCCAAAATAACATCAAATTCATCAAACGGCAACAACATCAAGTCGGCCGGAAAATAATAACCTTTAATCATCAAATGACATTTGTTGCATACTTTATCAACTATGACACATTTGCCTAACGGGTTCAATACTTTAACCATAAATTCCGTAGACTCAACATGTATGTTCATATTAGACACCAATTTCATGCACACATACGAATGAGTAGAACCAGGGTTGATCAAAGCAATAACATTAATATCATAAAGAGAGAAAGTACCGGTAATCACGTCGGGAGACGAAGCATCTTCACGCGCCCTTATGGCATAAGCTCTAGCTGGAGCTCTAGCTTTAGATTTCGGCACTGATTCTCTTACTACATTCTTGCTGTTTGCCTTGTTCCCAGCATTTCTCGAATATCTTCCTCTTGAAACAGTACCACTTGGTTTTACACTCTGAAATTTTTCTTTCTCGATCCTCTCTGGACAATCTCTAATAAAATGATCCGGAGACCCACACTGGTAACATTAATTAGTTCTACAAGGACCAAAGTGACTTCTACCACATTGTTGGCACTCGGGTCTAGCAATTCTCGAATTTCCCACACTAGCCACCAAAGTAGTCCGAGATCTAGAACCCACATTTTTCTTCTTACGATCCCCATATGAATGTCCCGCTGATGCCTGAGAACGAGAATACATATCCATGGACTTTCTAGACTGTGGTGGGAGTGTAGTGCTCATCGGTCTTTTCTTTCAGTTTCTAGTCTCAGCCTCCGCCTTTCTCTTCTCTTTAACTAGTTCTTCTGCCTTGCAAGCTCGATCAACAAGTACTACGAACTCTTTCAACTCAAGAATTCCTACAAGTACTTTGATATCTTCTTTAAGTCCATCTTCGAATCATCTGCACATTTTAGCCTCTGAAGGAATATATTCTCGAGCATACTTGCTCAATCGAACGAATTCTCTTTCATACTCGGTAACTGTCATGTTACCTTGCTTCAATTCAAGAAACTCTTTACGCTTCTGGTCTATAAATCTTTCGCTAATATATTTCTTCCGAAATTCTTCTTGAAAGAATTCCCAAGTCACCTTCTCTTTCAGCACCACTGAAATTAATGTCTTCCACCAATGATAAGTTGAATCCCTTAGCAATGATATAGCACACTTCAAGCACTCTTCAGGTGTACAAGATAACTTATCAAATACCCGAATAGAATTTTCGAGCCAAAATTCTGCTTTTTCAGCGTCATCATCAACATTTGCCCTGAATTCTTCGGCCTCTTGCTTGCGAATTCGGTCAACCGGAGATCTATAGAATTTCATCAGATTCATACCTGAAGGTATCTGGGGTATAGGTTGAGGAATCGGGGGTGGTGGGGGAGGTTGTTGAGCAGTAGGGTTCGTACGAACGAACTCTGTATACCAAGCATTCATCATTTGGAAAAATACTTCCCGAGCCCTTTCTCCTCCTCCTTGACCCACAGTAGGAGGTCGACTTTCAGTTGGCATTGCCCCTTCAGCAGGATCTGGTGCATTGCTCTCTACATCATCAGCCACAGTTGGATCGGGATCCATATACTATAAAAAATCATTTAAAAAAAATCAGGAGTCGTCACACTATCACAAAATATATATATGACATGTATAGCAAAATCCGTACTTACACAACGTTAGTTCGAGAATCGACTAAACCTACTCTGATACCACCAAATGTAATGCCCCCTTACCCGAGACCATCGTCGGAGTCGAGTATGAGATATTACTAAACTTATTTTAGCATTTAAACAAGTTCAAACAATTCTCACAGTAAACTGTTCATCTGCGTCACAGTCACTAAAAAATTTCTATCTCGAGTTACAAAACTCGAAATCCAATTCCATAAATTTTTCCTGAAACTAGACTCATATATCTACTTACTAATTTTTTTCCAGAATTTTTGGTTGGGCAAATTAGTACAGTTTGTTAGTTAAAATCTCCCCTGTTTTAGGGTTTGACTACTCTAACCCCTGTGTATTACGAATCAGATACCTCCCTGTACAGAGTTTCAATGACTATGCCGTTTATTTCTCATAAAACTAGACTCAATAAGGATTTCACAAATGTAAGGTAAAACTCCTAATTGTTTTTGTACAATTTATGGTAAATTTTTCAAGTCAGAAAAGGGGATTCAGAAATTGCTCTGACCCTGTTTCACCAAAACATAAATATCCCATAAAATACAACTCTTTTACTTATTTTGTTTCTTTCACATGAAAATAGATTCATTAAGCTTAAATTAAATATTTTATTCATCATCTAATTATATCTCTACTATTTTTAGTGATTTTTCAAATTCACGTCACTGCTGCTGACTGATTTTGTTTTGTGACCAATTTTACCTTTCCAAGGATTTTCACGGTTTAGTTAAGACATAAAGCATACATGTTATCATATATAAACTTGATTAGCCATTCCAATAGTTAATCATTCTCAAACATTTCCATTCCATCCATGGTCCATATCGTAATATTATACACACAAAATGATTGGAATGCTATACATGCCATATTTCCAAAAATTACAAGTCATTATACCGCAATTGTTCAGTGATAGTGTGAGCGTGCCTCCGACCGTCCCGATCTCCAAATTGACTTGTCAAAACTACAAAGAATGAAAAGGTGAGAGTAAGCATATATGCTTAGTAAGTCCATATGCAAATAACAAATAACTTAACAAAGCAACTATACCAACCAACATTAGCATAATATCACCAAAACATATATCACATTTCTATTCATCATTCATCATCTTACCATATTATTGTTGTCGTATCAAGTCTCAACCCGAGGGTTAAGTACATACCTATCCAAAGTGCCCATTCCACAACACTTACCAATACGTCACTTGTATCTTGAGTATTCTTCCATTTTACTAGAATTTTACCCGTTGAACACATCGGAATATAATTCGGGTACATGGAAAGTTTGCACATAAGTGCCACATATGTAGCCAAGCTACCATGTAACCCGCCCATAAGCAAACTCGAACTCAACTCAATGAGCTCGGGCGTTCGTATCCATAAGTGAACTCGGACTCAACTCAACGAGCTCGGATGCCTAGTTACATCTCACGAACTCGGACTCAACTCAATGAGTTCGGACATTTGCATCCATAAGTGAACTCGGACTCGACTCAACAAGCTCGGATGCCTAAGTATCCTAATCTATTCCTAAGGTTCAACGGGACTTTCCTTGTTCGTACTCTTTTACCATTCTCCTTGGAATACCAGTGACGATACTTCGGTAGTCTTTCACATTTTTCACATGATTCATAAAATTTTTGCATGTTGTCCAACAATTACCATAAAGCATAGAATCGCATAATAACAATCATAATATCATATAAATAGCATTAAATTATTTAAAATAATGATTATATTACAATATTTACATATGAACTTACCTCAGTACAATATGTTATAAATCAAGCCTATTCCTCGGAAACTTTATTTTTTCCTCGATCACGACTTGAATCTCGTTTCTCTTGATCTATAATAACAAATTTAGCTTATTTAATACTCACATTTATTAAAACAGTCCTTGACTCAAACTTTGGTAAATTTACATTTTTGCCCCTAAACTTTTGCATATTTACACTTTTGCCCCAAAGCTCGAAAATTAAACTTCATCCTATTTTATTATGTTTTAGGGCATGCTGATCATTTTTCCCTCCTATAGCAATATCAAATTCACACTCTCATGTATTTATGAACATTAGGTATTTTTACCGATTTTGTCGTTTTACTCGTTTTCACGTAAAATCGCTTAGCAAAAGTTGTTTAACACAATTTCAAGTTTCATATTCTACCATAAAACATCAAAATAAACATATTTCACCTATGGGTATTTTTCCAAATATAAACCCTAGGTTAAATTATTGCTAGAATAAGCTAAATCAAGTTACCGGGACTCCAAAAACGTAAAGAACATTAAAAACGAGGCTTGGAATCACTTACTATGGAGCTTGGAAGCTTGAAACAAACCCTAGCTATTGAGAACCCTTGAAATTTCGTTCTAATGAAGAAGATGGACATATTTTGCCATCTTTTTCCTGTTTTTAATCTTTTAATTACCAAATGACTAAAATACCCTTCATTACTAAACTTTCAAAATTTCTATCCATGTCCAATTTTTGTCCAAAACTTATAAATTGGTAAAATTTCTATTTAAGACCTCCTAATTAATATTCCAAAGCAATTTCATACTAAAAACTTCTAGAATGCAAGTTTTGCAACTTATTCAATTTAGTCCCTAATTTCAAATTAATCACTTTATGCATAGAATTTATCCACGATTTTTTCACACAATCATGAAATCATATCATAGACCTCAGAATAATCATAAAATAATTATTTATCTCTCATATTTGTGGTCCCGAAATCACTATTCTGATTAGGCCCTAATTCGGGATATCACAACAAATCTGAGGTCAAAATATTTATTTATTTTTATTATTTTAATTTTTAAAGCATGAATATATGATGGTATGAAAATTTCGTTAAGAAATTTTATCATTTAAATGGTTAATTTGAGAAAAAGGACTAAATCGCATAAAATTCAAAAGTGTTGTTCTATTAGCTAAAGGTGTCAAATAGCTATATAACCTTAAATTAAAGGTCCTTAAGTGGTAATTAGACCATTAAAATGATATTGGATGATAGTGGATTGGTAAATTTGACATAATTTATGTTCATTAAGGTTATTTTTGTAATTTAGTTAATATAGGTTAATTAAATAAAAGCAAAATGAATTTTGTTGTTCATCTTCATCTTTTAGCTGAATTTTTCAAGAAGAAAAGCCAAAGTATTAGGTTTCATTTGGTCATTGATTTATAAGCTCAATTAGGTATGATTTTTGTCTCGTTTTTAATGATTTCTATGTTTTTGTGATCGTTGCATCTAGTACTAGCTAGCCCAGGGACTATTTTGCAGAACTGTTAAAGATTTTAAATGTTTCCATTGATGAATATATGAGTATTTTGAAGTTTCTTGATAGATTATGAAAATTTAGTGCTATTTAAGTAAGTTTTGTTAAGTGATTTTTAGTAAAAATGCAAAATAAGGATTAAATTGATAAATGTGTAAAGTTAGTGGTTAAAATGTGAAAAAAATGAAAATTATGGGCTACTAGGGGCATTATGGTAATTAAGCTAGCATGGGTTTATTGTGAATTTCATTAATTTGTGATTTTATGAAATAAGGACTAAATTGTGAAAAATGTGAAATATGTGGGGCAAAAGTGTAAATGTGTTTTAAAGTGTGTTTTGGATTAAATTGAATGAATATATGATTAAATAAGTTAATTTTAAATATATTTAGATCAAGAAAGGAGAAATACGGATTTGGATCGGGGAAAAGATAAAGTTATCGACTAATCGACTCGATTCGCTGTTTTAACATTCGAGGTAAGTTCGTATGTTATAATTTTATTTCAAATGTATTTGATGTGCTTTGATATATCATGAATTGTGATTATGTGATTACGGACAAGTTTGGAAACGATTCGACGAAGATTCGATAGTTGGAATCCCATTTGAACCTTAGGAATAGTTTAGGAAGCTAGTGACATGTCATTAGGGATAGCTTGAGTTGGCTTCGGGCCATGATTTGGCACTTTGGGTGTGAGGTAAACTATTGCTTCGGGCCATGCATATCGGCTGATTAGGCATCAGGTCATGATATCAGAATTTCGGATAAGTTACCTTGATTTGGCTTCGGGCCATGGTATAGGTACTTATCGTGTAAGACCCTGGAGTATTTGACTTCTATTCTGAATGGTTCAATGGGTAAATGAAAGATGTGGTTGAGTTTGAGGTTGGTACGAGATGTTACAAGGTACGTACGCTAATGAATTGAGTTTTGGGAACTATAGAATTGATAAGTTTTTGGTAAGTTATGTGAATGATCATTTCATAGCTTTGAGATTTAATAGAATTGTTGTATATTGTTTTCTATTATTTGAATGATTAATGAATGGTGATAGTTGCTTATTGTTAACATACGAGCTTACTAAGCTATATAGCTTACCTTGTTGCTTTTTCCATGTTTTATAGTGATTTCAAAGCTAGCTCGGACTCGGGGACCGTTAGAGACTACATCACACTATCCACTAACACTTTGGTACTTTTGAAACTATGTTTTTGGGTCATATGGCATGTATAGGGACTTTGAGTCATTTTGGTTATGTTTTGGTAATGATATTGGCCATATGATTTGGCATTGTAAATGTTTATGTTTTGGCATGTATATATAGCAATGTGTGATAGCTTATTTTGGTTTGTTTGGTATGTTTGAATAATGTACATATAAGTATTATTGCCTCTTAGTGATGTGGTTAATGTTTGATAGTGAATGCCTAGTTGAATGCAACTTTCATGGTAGCTAATGGTTGAAAAATTGAGAATGTTTGTGCTTGTGATTTTAGGTTAAGAAATGCTTAGTTAATATGGTATATATATATACATGAATGCTTGGGAAATGTGAAATGGCATAAATTGAGTAGGCAAAGTATGGTGTTGAAGGTATGTTAGATATTGATATTGAAATGGTATATTTTGTTCTTGGTTGTGGTTGATTTGGATATCTATATATGCTATGAATGTGTACCAAATGGATTGTGTAGGTGTCTGTCTTTTGGGTTGGCAAATTGGCTTGGTAAATAGCCTATTTTTGTCCATACGGGCAGAGACATGGGCGTGTGTCTCAGTCATGTGTGACACACGGTTATGTTACACGGCCGTGTGTTCCCTGGTGTTGAAATTGAAATGAAGTCAGTATGCTCCACACGGCCTCACACACGGGTGTGAAAGTTGGTCGTGTGGCATAAGTCAGTATACCCTACAGGCTTGGCATGGCCTAGCACACGGCCTAGCATATGGGCGTGTGTGGCCATTTTTAGGGCACACGGGCTAGCCACACGGGTGTGTGTGTTGGCCGTGTGACCCAAGTCAGAGAGTTACATGGGGTCAAACACGGGCTGGGACACGACCATGTGCTCCCATTTCGAATGTCCACATGGCCTGGCCACACGGGCGTGTGTCCCCTATTTTGTGTAAAATTTTAAAGGTTTCATGAAAGTTTGTTGAGATATCGGTTTAGTGTCGTACCACTCCCAAAGCATGTTTAAGGCCTCGTAGGCTTGTATAAGGGACAAATTTTTTGAGATTAAATGATGATTGTTTATAATGATTGAATGTATGTGAAAAGTATGATTAAATGTATTGTAAGTCCAGTAATGCTCTGTAACCCTATTCTGGTGTTGAATACGAGTGAGGAGTGTTACAAATTGCCTTTAAAAACCACCCACCTTCACACTTTGCTTCTCAAGCCAAAGTGTATAAGTAGTTGTGTTTGGACCTCGATTCTGATTAACAATGACCTCTCCTCATTGTGGAGCTCAAACATAGATAAAATAAATGTTACAAGCTATCATTAACTACAAGAAAATTGAAAAAATCATGAACTACAAGAATCTAAAACGCCTCTCCAATCTACTTTACCAAAAACTCATGGTATAACCGAAACACAAATTTCAGCCCCTAAATGACCTTCTATGCACCAAAAACCATTTCTAAACATAATTTCTAATCTATAAACACAAAACCTAAGCATCAATTTCATCAAACAACCAATTTCATAATTTTTCGGAAAATCAACTCATGTTCTTAGTTAAAAGCGAATTTGTCAAAATTGATCAATTAAATGAGTTTAATCTTTTGTTTTCTAAGCAAAAACCTCTTAATAAACATGATTTGAGCTTAGATATCCATTTAAACTTGGATTCCAACTCAAAACCATAAATTCACCATTGATGAATTTCATATTCAAGAGAGAAGAGATCAAGATTTGAAAAACCTTTTTAATCGATTTAAATAAAAAAATAATGATTAAGAACAACTTGAAAATGAATTTAGAGTTGAGAAATTACCTTCAATCGATCTAAAATCATCAATGTTGAAGATTAGATCAAGATTTTTGAAGAACTTGGATGAGTTTTTCCCCAACTTTGAAAATCTTTTCTAGAGAATTTTGAGAGAATTCTAAGAAAAAAAAGATGAGATCTAATCTTTGATATGTGGACTTCGAAAATGAAAATGAAAAATGAGAGAAAACACTTAGAAATTGGGTGAAAATTGTGTGTGAAGTGAGGGGACTGCACTATTTTTTAGTTAAAAACCCCTACCTGGTTTACAAAAATTGGGGAAATTGCCATCAGGCCACTCCCACAATTCCCTTATTTTATAAAGTAATCATTTCCCTTTGAAATTCCAAAAATATGGGTAATTTTCCATAACTCAAACATTTCCCTTATTTTGCAAAATGATCCTATGTAATTAATATTTTAAATTCTCTCAATTAAACCCCCATTTTAATTTATTTTTTTGACCCAAAGTATTTATTTTACCCAAAAATTATTTAAAACTATCAAATTAATTTTTCTAAAAATATTTTTGTTCTCTGGAATATTATTTGTTAATTTTTTAAATGAAATTAAGCTAACTAAACTAAGAGAATAATTATTAATAACCCTGACTAACTCCTGGTTTTTCACTCAGAACTCGATAAACTTACCCGAAACTACTAGACTTATTTTTAGGGCCTTACAAATCACATATCTCCAATCGGTCTCACTGCTAGCTCGTTGAAACCAGAAATAATTGCATGATGAATCAAATGAATAGAAATGGATAGAAATGAAAAAATTTAGAGAAATGAGTTACATTTGGAAATGAAAGTAGTTTCTCATTAAGTATGGAAATGACTTGAGAATTAATTTATGTTTTTCGAATTATTATTTAATTAATTAATTAAATTAATTTGTCATTATGAATCGAGTTGAGAAAATTATTTAATTGGAAAATTTTATTTATTTAAATTAAATTAATAAGTAATGTATATTCTGAGAAGTAGAAAAATATATAATGGGTTGGATTAAATTATAAAGTGATTGATTAAAAGTTCAGGAAGCACGTATAACTGGACCCAATACAGGAGAGGCTCGAATCTCCATCATAATACATATGAGGGGAGACACACCCTATTAGCTGCCCCTCTCTCTTAGTTGAACTATGGGATTGCTTTTTTCTATTAAAGACATTAAATGCATTCTACTAATTTAAATAGGGTTTTACTTTCTCTCTCTATAAATAGATGACACTTGTATGGCTAAAAACACAATAAGTTATACATTGAGATATTGTATTCTATCCGAAAATAATTAGAATTTATTTATAAGTATAAATTCTATTTTTCGAGAATAACAATTCTACCAGTTTCTATAAGAGAGAGAGATTTACTTTTATAATGAAAGTAAATAAAATATTTTATGGTTCTGTGTTTGATTCAAAAGTGTTCGAGCTCACACTCGAATCAATTCGTAGTACGAGAATAGCAGGGAAGGTCGTTCAATTGAACTGTCTAGCCCAAAACACATGTGTGATTTTGGGAAAAGCTTTATTACTATAAATATCACAAACCGACTTGTTTTTTAAAATTTTATTTTTTTTGTTGTGCAAGAAAATCATTTTCAAACCAGACTTTTTTTTAACAATATGCTTATTTGAAATGAGCCAAAATAAATGGCTAATGAGTTACATGAGAGATATGTATTTTAGATTAAGCTATGACTTGGAATCTATGAATTATGAAATAAGATGCATAATTGTCCAAATTTATATATGTTCATAAGTTGTATATGCCAATGTAAACTTGGTAGAAAAAATAGGATACAGTTGGCATGCCAATAAGGTTGTATGCACATTTCTTTATGGGTATGATAATAATGTGAAGACTATGTTATGTCATTTTAGGATTCAACATCTGTTTTCCACTAATCATATCTTATTTATTATTTTATTGATATGAAATCCTTGTCTTAAGTTCCATTTAAGGCCCTATTCAGATCCAACTCAAATTTCGCTAATTTAGGTCACTAAGCAATTTAGTCCCTATACTATTTTCTCTAATCAATCGAATAAATCACTTTACAATTCTAATTAATAATTCCATACTTATAATTCATAAGTATACTCAGTTTAAAGAAATTCATCCTCAAACCTAGTTCCCCAACACCAATGAAAATCAAGTCGTGACATACACACGCTCTATCTATCTCTATATATTCTATGGTACGCCAATTATACCCCAACATTTTCCAAGTAGTTTAACAGGATCGTGTAATAATTAAGCATGAATTCTCACTTAATTTAACATCTCATCATTTCATTGGAATCATCTGATAGCATAGTTGCACCATATAATACATTAAACACAAGCTTAAGCGTTTACCTATACTAAAGATCATAACAATTTGCAACAAATACAATTAAAACCCAAGAAAGCACCATTGGATATACAAATAATATAAATATCTAATCAACATACTATTCTTAAGTAAACAACTTAATTTGATACAAAGTAACACTAAAATTAGAGAGCACAAATCAAAACCATTCACTCCTCAACATTTTTTTTACATTCCTTTAGGCCTTAGAGCATTCGGCCACCTCTTAAGCTTCAATTTCAATACCAAAACAATAAAACAAGTTAGATTAACATTATTCATAAACAGAAAATACTAAATCTACTTGAAATGATGCATTCAAGGTTGCGAGAAATCAATTTCACTTTCTAAACCCACTAAAGAAAACCTCTCAAAACTTTAATCTAACTTTTAGAAATTTAGTGATTTAGTAAGGATTCACAACTCATAAACACTAAATCTCTTATCTAAAATCTTTTAAGAAAATCTAAAATCTTAACTCTCTTTCTCATTGTAGAATCAACCCTTACTTTTAAGAACTCATCTTAATCTAACTCTAATCTAAACTCCAATGATCTATTATTGATCTAAACTTATAAATACTTAACCTTACACAAAATCATCAAGAAAACAAAAAAAAATCAAAACTTTATCTCCAATCTTACCTTAGACATGAAAATGAAGAATATGAGAGAAAATGATGAAATAACAATGGAAATCTTTTGGTTGAAGAAAAATTTAATTAAAAGCTGAAATTGAATGGTTGGATCAAGAATCAAAGAGTGATTGAGAGAACTTCAATAAATACTTTGTAAACTCTTATAAAAATGAAATATCATAACCATTCCCTCCTTTGAATTTTTATCTAATGGGTTTCTTGTTTACGTACCTTTCAGCTTATTACCATTTAATTCCCTCTTAAGACACATGCCTCTTTAATTTTGACATGTTAACAAACTAGTTCATATCTCAATTTTCTAACTTCTAATTTCTAGCTAATTTAATAACATTTAATAATGGAAATTATTTTGTAACAAGTTATAAATATAACCCCTAACCTATTCTAAAAAACCCCTCAATTTAACTTCCCAAAACACCTCAAATTTTTATTTTTAGCACTTTATGAAATTTTCGTCATCATAAAATTTTTTGTCATTACACAGATTGTGTTTAATATGAATGCTTGTACAAAACTATGAATGAATGAACAAGGAGAAATGGTTCACTAGATCTACTCATTGGAGTAATAGGTGTTTTCTTAGTATAATGAGTATATTGATTTGGGGTTAATTTAGTTATTTTTTATATTATTTTACTAGACTAAATCTAAAGTGGAACTAAATTAATAGATCATGTTAAATAATTATTAAAAATGAAATAAAATTAATTAAATAAAGTTTCACGTGTATTTTAATGCGGTAAAGTTGTTATGACAAGATTAAAATAGAGCTTGCATAAATTATTATGTAATTAATTCTAATTTCTTAACTAAAATTAATTAAGAGTCTAAAATACATATGTGGACCTTAAGGTGACCCAACTAGGGTCAAAGCAAGGCTGGTGAATATGGAGAATATCCTTACCACACAAGTACGTAAGGTGGACGACATAGAGAGCCTTTGTTAGACTCAATTTGCTGCTAATATGGTTGTTTCGACCTAGGACTCTTTATTTTATTGATAATTCTAAATAATTATAATTTTAAAAAAGTCTCTAAAAATATCTCATATTAGCTGAAGAGAAAATTTTTGATGAAAATTGAAGAATGGATGAGAACTAGTGTAACAGCTCGGTTTAGACCCTAGTCGGAATAGCAGTTTCAGGACCACAAATCCGAGTCATAAAAATATTTCAATATTATTTTTCATGTTTACAGTACATGTTTAAGCATGTGTGAAAGTTCTGTATGAAAATTTGATCGTTTGAGAACTTAATTTGTAGAAAGGACTAAATCGCAAAAAAATGTAAAAGTTGTATGTCATTTGATTAAGTGTCGAATTGATGTGTCTCTTTAAATATGAGGTCCTTATGTTGTAAATGGACCATTGAATTCATGAAATGACATGGTTGGACATGAGTTAGTGGATTTTTAAATGAAATTAATAAGGTTACTTAAGTAATTTGTTAATTAAATGAAAGTTAAAATAAAACAAAATCAAATGTTCATCTTATTCTCATCTTTTTGACCGAAACTAAGGAAAGAAATAATGATTTCTAAGCCTACAAGCATTCGGCACTTATCTTGGCTAATTTGTAACACCCTATACCCGTAACCCACACTGGGGCAGAGTACAAGGCATTTCCTAACTTGATCTCATGCATACAACCAATCTGAAGTCACCGAGACTCAGTCCAATTTAAAAATTTCCCAATTTCTACTTTAAACTTCTTATTATGGGGCTACAAGCCCCAATTCAACTGTCGAAAACTATTCGGGACCATTCCGGGTCCTTAAACCAACCTTAAGAAATTTGCCCTTAAAACAGGGCACACGCCCGTGTGGAAGGGTAACACACCCGTGTGACTATATCGACATGGTTGTGCTGATAGCCCATATGGCTCACATGGCCTAAGCACTCTGGGACACGCTTGTGTCCCACACTCGTGTAGAATTAATTTCTAATTCACACCTACAGGGGTTTTCCTACGGCCAGACACACGTCAGTGTCAATGGCCCATGTCCCTCACACGGCCACGACATGCCCATGTCCCAGGCCCGTGTGTCTTGGCATGGACATACATTTACGCTTCGTCGGCATGATGCTCAAAATGTCACACGGCCAAGGCACACGCCTATGTGCTGGGCCGTGTCCTTCACATGGCTGAGACACACGGCCGTGTCTCTGCCCGTGTGTTTATTACCATGTATACTGACTTGAAATTTTTATGTGCAAGGGACACACGGCCAGACTACACGCCCATAGGGCAAACTGTGTGTCACACACGGCCTAGACACATGCCCGTGTATCTACCCGTGTGGACAATATAAGGCTATTTACCATGCCTCATTGCCACCCTTACATACCTATTTTCATACAAATGCCAACCGATACCAAAATGAGCACAATTTCTATAATCAAATCAGCCACAATAGACATGCATTCAACCATGATAATGCATCTTTTACAAGTTTGAAATGAATGTTAGCCATTATTCAAAGTTTAATACAAATTGAAGGGTTTCCAACCCAAGCTAACACATTTGGCCAATTCTGCCCCTAGACTTTGGCAAAATGACCATTTTACCCCTAGACTTTGGCAAAATGACCATTTTGCCCCTAGACTTTGGCAAAATGACCATTTTACCCCTATGCTCAATAATCGATTTTTATCGAACTTCTTCGCATCTTAAGCCTAGCTGAACTCTTTTTACTCTTATAGCAACCCCAAGTTCTTTCTATTTCACACATTTATCAATTATTTTACAACTTGTGCGAAATAGTCCCTTTAGGTGTTTTCATGCTATCACCTTTCACAAAAGTTGTCTATAAGACACCCAAGACTCATTTTCTTCCATAAAAACTCAGCAACCATCACAAATCTTTTCATGGAAAAACCCTAAACTCTTAATCATTTTGCAAAATAGTACCCTCATTTAAAAGCTCATGCTTCAAGGGTCTCAAAAGTACAAAAATCATCAACAAAGGACATGGAAATCACTTACTTGTGAGTGGTTCAAGTTGTTGAAATTTTAAGCTCTTAAAACCCCATTTATTTGCTAAAAATTTCATTAGTAGTGAAGAAGAAATGAAAAAAAAAAGATGATAGCTAGGCTTAGGCTATTATTATAATACATATGATGTCATCAATTACCAAATGTTGAATTTTCAACATTTTTATCCCCTCATGGCCGGCCAAGCTATCTAATTAGGGTCTAAAACCTCTTAAAGACCCCAAATTTTTATCCTTTAGCTATTTGACACCTTTAGCTATCAATTTAAGACTTTTATACTTTATGCGATTTAATCCTTTTTCTCAATTAGGCTTCCAAACGCTAAAACTGACTCACCAAATTTTTCATACACTCTTAAAAACATGCTATAACATCTAAAATATAATAAAATAATTTCTTCAACTTTGAATTTATGGCCTTCAGACCACTATTCTGACTAAGCTCTAAACCGGGCTGTTACATAATTGGTATGTGGTTTTTGATCCGTTTTCAATAATTTTTATGTTGTTGTGATCGTTGTTTTGTGTTTTACTAAGTCCATGTCTCAATTTCTGATTTTGTTGATGATTTTGAGTTATGCGTTTGATGAAATTATGAGTTTTATGAAGTTTGATGATAATATATGGAAGCTTAATATTGCATTAATATGTTTTGTCTTTGAATTTTTGAGGAATTTAAGTAATTTAGGCTAAATTGTGAAAATGAGAAATTTTGGGGACTAAAATGTGAATTAAATGAAATATATGGGCTTATATGAGCTAAGTAAAGATTCGGCCTTACATGTGGATAAAGAAATTATGTGTATTTTGTGATTTTATGAATTAGGGACTAAAGTGTTAAAATGTGAAAATGTAAGGGCTAATTTGTAAGATGCCCTAAATATGTGTATATGGATTGAATTGAATGATTTGTTGAATAAAAGGGTTAATTTTGAATACATATAGATCAAGAAAGGAAGAATTCAGATTTAGATCGAGGTAAATCGAAGGTTATCGAGTAAACGATCCGAATTATCAATCCCGAGTATGAGGTAAGTTTGTACGTGATAAATGATGTTATAATTTAAGTTTAATTGCTTTGATAATGTATAAATTGAATATATTTTATTATGGTTTGAACACGATGATAAATCGACTATGTTCGGCACTAAGTGTGCGATTCAAAATAGTTTCGGCTATATGTAACACTAAATGTGCGATTCAAAATAGCTTCGGCTATAAATAGCACTAAGTGTGAGAATTGGAATAGCTTCAGCTATATGAGGCACTAAGTGTGCGATACCAAGATAGCTTCAGTTATTTGAGATGGCACTAAGTGTGCAGGATCATTACAGCTTCAGCTAATCAATAAAGCACTAAGTGTGCAAATTCTTAAAGCATGGAAAGAATTTCGAATGAATTAAAGTATTTGAATGAGAGGTGAGAACGAAATGAATAAATATGGGAAATTTTAGGTATGTTCGATACCTATGTGGTAAATGATACTATGTATATGAAGTTCGATGAATTTGTATGAACATATTAAATGTGATGGATTAGAATTGATGGATGAATTGCGAACTACTAAGTGTTCATTAATTGATGTTTCGTATTATATAAACTGTTGATTATATTTGGTATGAACTTACTAAGCTTTAAAGCTTACTGTGTGAAATGTTCTCTATTTTATAGTGTTATAAAGCTAGCTCGAATCCGGGAATCATTAGCGACTCATTCACACTATCATACATCTATTTTGGTACCATTTTGAGAGTTGTATATATGGTATATGGCATGTATAGGCTAGAGTTATTTTGATAGGTTTTGTGATATGAATATCTAGCCATGAGATTTGGCTTGTAAATATTGGTATGTATAGTCTTTTAAGTTGGCCTAAATGATGTGTTTGATAAGTAAGTTATATGATGTATATAATGTTGTTGTGATCGTTTGACTATGGAATGTTGAATTGGTAAGTTTTGTGGTATGAAATATGTAATAAAATGATGAGTTTATGTATTTGGAATTTATTAAGTTGTGATGATTTTGGTACATTGATGTGGTATGTTTTAGTTGTGGAATTGAGTAATGAAATGGTTGACTATGAAATGACATGAAATGTGTGTGATTTGGTATGTTTTGGACTGCCTATAAGTGTATGGAAATGATTCCAAATTGGTTGTTATGAGCTCATGATTGTAGGGTGGCAAATTTGGCTTTTCAAATGGCTTATTTTTGTCCACATGGGCAGAGACACGGGTGTGTGTCTCAGCCGTGTGCGACACATAGTCATGTTACACGGCCGTGTGTCCCCTGGGGTACCTTACGATTTTAAGTCAGTATACCCTACAGTTTTGACACGGCTTATTCACACGGGCTTGTGACCTTTATAACTTTGAAAAATGTTTAAGTTTTGAAAAATTTTGTATGCATTCGATTTAGTCCCGACCCCGTTCTAAAGCATGTTTAAGGTCTCATTGACCTATGTAAGGGACTCTGTATTGATGTATGACCTATGATGCTATGATGATTGTGAAATAAATACTAAATGTTTCGATATGTCTGGTAATGCCTCTTAACCCTAGTTTGACAATGAATACAGGTTAGGGGTGTTACAACTAGAAAACCTTAATTTTCAAATCACTTATTCAGCTAACAAGAGATAGTTTATTCGGTATCATTTTTCTTTACGTTTTTCTAAGTGAGTTCTTGTGTTTGTGTTTATAACAACCAATCTCATATGATTTTGTAAGTTCAACTTTGACTTGACTTTTTGAGATTCTTTGACTATATTTTAGGGTGATTATGGTACCTCAATCGTCAAGCTTTGAGTTACCCTCAAAAAGGTTTTTTGGTAACCTAATTTCAGGGCTTGTAGCCCAAGATATGATCATTTTCATAAAGAAGTGGAATTCCCTATAGAAAGTTCAAGATTTATCACTGAATTTCTCACAAGTAACTTTGAATAGACTTTTTGAGACCATCTAACCACCTTTTGAGGTGATTCTTGTGCCTAAATTGTATACCTTTGAGTCTTTGTCCTAATGGCTTTTGAATCACCAGATTTCAAGGCCTATAGCTGACCTGTCACCAAACGTGGTGGTAGCTTTAGTACATTTCGCACTTAAGGAGCTTGTTTTCTAGTCGTTTTATATTTAATTATTGCATTTTTAGCTTTCGTAGTTTAGATTTAATTATGTGCAAAATAAGAGTTTTTACACAAGAATTGATGTTGGTTGACCTATTAGGCCAATACAAGCCTTAAGTAGTTTTAGTATGCTTAAGTGAGTGTGTGAGTGTGTATTTAACAGCCTAACATCCTTATGGACAACACCCGAGTATAGCACAAGCTTCTCGAGATGTAACACGTGAAGCTAGAACTCCAAGCCCAAGATATCGGTGTCGTGTCGCTACACACCTTGGTTGTGTTACGACATTGGTCTGAACGTGGGAGGCAAGAATTGACAAGGCTAAAATCATCTGCACAAATCAATATTTTTCGAGTTTATGGCCTGTAATAGACGTAATTAGGGTTTCTAAACATCCCTATAAATAGAAAGGTTATTGCTAATATGTAGGCAAGCCTTTAGGAGCCATAGTTAGTAGGTAGGCTTTAGTTTGTTGTATTCTTCATTTCGGGACCATAAATATGATGAGTAAATTATTATTTTATTTTTTAATATCTATGGGACGTTAGTAAGGTCATATTAAAATTTTGTTAAGAAATTTTGACGTTTTCATGCTAAATTATGTAAAAATGACTAAATCGTAAAAGGTACAAAAGTGGAGTTTTATTAGTTGAAGTTTTCAAATAGCTATGGAATCTTAATTTAAGGGACTTGTATGGTAAATATACCAATTAAGGGTTAGTGGATATTCATGGATAAGGTATTAGTGCAATTTTGAATGATTTAAAGGTTAAAAGGGTAAATGAGTAAATAAGTTAAAATTAAATAAAACAAAAATGTGTTAATCTTCTCCAAATGCTAAAACTACCAAAAATTGAAGGAGAAAAAGCTTATCTTAGGGTTTCTTGATTCAGCAAGCTTGGTGGTGCATGTAAGTGATTTTTTATCCTGTTTTTAATGATTTTTATGTTTTCGGAGTTGTTGTAACTTAATCTAGTTAGCCTGGGGGATCAATTTGCAAAAATTTTAAAGGTTTAGGGTTTTTCCATGAAAGGTTTAGGGTTTTTTCATGAATGTTCTTGCATGATTCTTGATGTTTGATGGTAGATTATGAGTCCTTATTAATAAATAAACCAGTTTTGTAAAGTGATTTTTTATGAAAATAACATTTAGGAACTTATTTATGAAAATGATAAAAGTCCATGGTGAAATTGTGAAATGATGGTTTGTATGAATTGATAGGGGTCCCTAGTGAATTCGGCTAGCATGATATGAGGATTAAAATGCTTAAATTTCAATTTATGAGCTTAAGGACAAAATTGTAAAAAGTTAAAATGTTTAGGTCAAAGGGTAAATATGCATAAATGTGAATTATGGATTGAATTGAATGTTTGAGATTGATTGGAATACTTAATTGAATATAATTATTTAGTTAGATCAAGATAAATCTGAACCGGATCTAAATCGAGGAAAGGCAAAAATCACGGATTAGCTCGATCATATTTCTAAGCTCTAGTCGTTAAGGTAAGTTCATAGTATTTTAATATGTAATTGAATTTTTACTTGTATTTCCACATTATAGATCTGTAATTAAATGATTATAGTTAATTATTCCCTGAATTGCACATACGTGTCCCTGTTTAT
This sequence comes from Gossypium longicalyx, assembly GCA_025698465.1. Lineage (NCBI taxonomy): Eukaryota > Viridiplantae > Streptophyta > Magnoliopsida > Malvales > Malvaceae > Gossypium > Gossypium longicalyx. Next base: position 30,112,610 of record CM047001.1, on the reverse strand, counting down.
ACTTCGGTAACTTTGAATCGAGTAATATATGAGTTGCATTAAATTGTTGTTAGGTTAAATGATATAATATGTTCTTACTAAGCTTTATAAGCTTATTCGTTCTTGTGAATTGTTTTGTAGATCATTGTTGCTGACATTTGGACGGATCAAACTTTCAGCTTACACTATCCATCGATGTCGGTAGTTCTTGTGTCTCATAGGGTAGTGGCATGTATATGTGGCTATATAGGTTATTTTGTAACAGCTTGTTTTTAAGTCAAATCGAAATAGTGGTTTCGTGACCACAAATCCGAGGTCATAAAATTATTTTTAATATTATTTTATGTGTATATAGCATGAAAGTATGAATGTGTGAAATTTCTGTGAAGTAATTTTATCGTTTAATTGCTTGATTTGAGAAAAATGACTAAATCACATAACATGTAAAAGTTCCATGCTATTAGTTAAAGGTGTCAATTGGCCTTGGCTTTTAAATATGACGGCCTTATATGGTAATTAAACCATTTGAAAGGCTAGTGGACATTTATGTCCATGGTTTATGTGTTTTTAAAAATTAATTAGTAAGGTTAAAATGGTAAAATAATTATTAAAGGTTAATAAATAAAAGCAAAATGAATTTAGTCCATCTTTCTCTCTTCTTGGCCGAATGTTGATGAAGAAGAAAGCCATAGATTGAGTTTTAGGGTTCGGCACTTGCAAGGCTTAATTGGTAAGTGTTTTGAGCTCAATTTTTAATGATTTTTACGTTTTTGAGATTGTTGCTTCGTATTCTAGCTAGCCAGTACCTTAGATTTCAAAATTGTTAAAGATTTAACATGTTTCCATTGTTGAATGCTTGAGTAATTTGATGATTGATGATAGATTGTGAAGGTTTATTGATAGATTTAATAGTTTTGTAAAGTGATTTTTGACAAAAATGTCAAATAGGGATTAATTTGTGAATATGTGAAATATGGTAGTTAAAAGTGTGAATAAATTGAAAATATGGGCTGCTAGTAATACATGTTAAATTCGGCCAAGCATGGGTCTTATTGAATTATGTGAATTTTTATGTTTTGTGAAATAAGGACTAAATTGTTAAAATGTGAAAGTTTGGAGGCTAATGTGTAAAAATGCCTAAATGAGTAATTTTGGATAAATTGAATGAGTAGATGAATAAATAAGTTAATTTTAAATTCATATAAATCAAGAAAGAAAGAATTCAGATTTAGATTGAGGGAAAAGCAAGGTTGTCGAATAGTCGATCCGATCAGTCAATTCTGAACACGAGGTAAGTTCGTATTATTGAACTTAAATGTGTACTTATCTATTTGATGGATGAAATTGAGTTAGTAATTATTCTATTGGATAAATGTTGAGATATTAAATGAAATGTAAGAATTGAGCAAGGTAAGTTGTCGAATAAGACAATAGTCGGGCTATGGCAATCAAATAATAAGACCATAACCGGGTTATGGCATGTAAATGAAAGACCATGGCAGGGCCTTGGCAATGTATGTGTAAGACCATAGTTGGACTATGGAATCAAAAAATCGATGAATTTTTATCGTAAGCACTTATAAACCGGAGCGGTTTGATAAGAGTATTGATGAGAATTAGAAATGTATCGGTGCAGGTATGTACGGAAAACTATTCAAGTATCGAGATAGATGAAGTTGAGAACTCATGAATGAGGATATGAATAAATCTTATGTTAGCTCATGAAGTGATGCCTTAAATGTTGACGATATTATCTATTTTGAATTGTTATATGAATGTTGTGATTATTTCATGTTTACATACGAACTTACTAAGCTATATAGCTTACTTTGTTTAATTTTCAATGTTTTATAGTTCTACGAAGCTAGCTCGGATCTGGGAATTGTCAGAGACTTCATTGCACTATCAGTCATCTATTTTGGTACTTTTGAAGTTATGTATATATGGTATATGGCATGTATAGGCTTGAGTCATTTTGGTATGTTTGATGGATATGTATTTTGGCCATTTGATTTGGCATAAGATGATGAACTTGATGATGCTTATGAATGTGCAATTAGTTCTACTTTTAATGTTGGTAATAGACCTATAATGAATGAATGGGATTGAAGTGGTTATGTGTGTTTGGATTGGTTTTGCTAAATGATTTATACATGTGAATTATGCTTACTAAAGCAAGTTAAATTGCTTGGTTTTGAATACGTAATTGGTATGGAATTGAGTATTGAATTTAGTTGAAATGGATATGGTATAATTATGTATTTGTTGGTGAATTTTAGTTGCATATCTGTGACTTAAAATGATACCATTTGAGTTTACTTAGGCATGTGTAAAAAGGGTGGCAAATTGGCTTTACAAATGGCCTATTTTTGTCCACACGGACAGAGACATGGGCGTGTGTCTCTGCCGTGTGCGACACACGGTTATGCTACACGGCCATGTGTCCCCTGGTGTTGAAATTGAATTGAAGTCAGTATGCTCCACATAGTCTCACACATGGGCATGTGACTGGCTATGTGGTATAAGTCAGTATTGTAAGAGTATGCCCAAAGATCAATCACGAGGTGGTTGTAATAACATACTTGGTTTATCATGTTTATTAATATAAGGTGTTGCCATTATTATTCCAGTTTCTTTTCTGTGTGCATAAATAAACTATTTTATAATAATGTCCTGAGAATAATATGATTATTCTCAAAAGATCCTTAGTCAAGTATTGTTATTGGCTAGGACAATAATAATGCATCAAGACTAACATGTAGTTGATTGATGATAAAGAGTTGTTATTGATATGGAGTGTCAGAATCAATGCATGAATATGTGTGTTAGAGAACAACATATTGGACTGGCCCGCTATGAGTATGTTTCTTGGATTATTATGTAATTGTCACAACATTACTCATAGTGATTAATATGTATATGATCCTCATACTTGAGATCATCTTTATCCCAACATCGTGAGTTGTATATTTTGATATAGTCAAACAAACACCGTGAATTGGTTGTTCTATAAAATCGATGTTGGATATACCACAATCTATGTTGAGGATATAGTTGATCAATATAGGATAAGTCCCTCCTACATAATGGGAGTAATATCTCGTGCCACTTGATTGAGTGAGGCTAGAAATGCATGGCCATGCTCAAATAAGTTGATATGAGATGTCATACTTATTTGTGTATCATAGTCTACTCGAGGTATCAAGAAACATGGGATGGACTATGCAAGTGTGACTATTCCATGACTTGTGTCCATTCCAAAGATATAGGACTTAAGGATGAATGCATGAAAGGTTAATCACAAAAGGTTATGTCGAATCATGACTTCTTGTAACTTAGGTAGCATTGATGCATTGCTAGATGCCACTCGTTGTTTTGTAACATTAGAATCGTTCTAATATTATCGCTAACGTTACAAGAACCTATAGGGTCACACCCTATGGTTGAAATGAACGAGGTAAAACATAGTTGGTATATTGCTTGGTTGTCACATGAATTAAATTAATTATAGAATTAATTTAATTGGGCAATCAAATTGTTGAACATACAATTTATGTACAAGGATGTTGTACACATAATCGAACATAATTTTATTGATATATGAATTTAGTTCAGTATATAAGTTTAAATAAATATAGTTTACAAATCTTTATTATAATTAATGTAATTATAATTTTTCGGTTAAACATTATTATATTTATTTGAATGATAATTATTATGTTCAGATTAATTTTAATGAATTAAAATTCGTTATAAATATATACTAATTAAGAGGGAGTTATATATAGAAAGGGTAAAAAAAACCCTAAAAAGAATATATATAACTAGCCCGAAAATATGAAAGTGGTCTAGCAGCCGTTTTAGCAAAATACTCTCTGAAAATAGTTTTCTGGGATTTCTACCGTTCATTGTCAACCGGGTGGACTACATAGAGGCCGACATCGGAAAAGGTTGCGGCTTGGTTCGATAGTGGTTCAGCATTCCTGTTTCCTAGGCGTCGCTGTCTACTCAGATTGAAATTTCGGTAAATTCGAAACCTTTTTATCACCCCGATTCGTTCCTTACACATGGATCCTTGGTTTGGATCGCCGGTTTTTAATTTTTCGCTGCGCCTTGGAGGCACCAGTGTTCCAACAAGTATACCCTCTAAAAGGCACATGGGCTAAACACATGGGCGTGTGGTTGGCCGTGTGACCCAAGTCAGTATACTCTCCAGTTTTCAGACAGCCTGACAGACAGGCGTGTCCTCGGCCATGTGATGCAAGTCAGTATGTATGCCATGTTTTCACACGGCTAAGACACAGGCATGTCTACTAGCCGTGTGAGGCACACGGTCTGTTCACACGGGCGTGTGACCCTTGTATGATTGAAAATTTTCTAAGTTTTTTGAAATTTACGTATGTTATCAGTTTAGTCCCGAACCATTTCTAAAGCATGTTTAAGGCTTCGTAGGCCCTTATAAAGGACAATGTGATTGTATTGAATGATGTATGAGAATGAATGTTATATGTTGTGTATTGATTGGTAATACCTCGTAACCCTATTTTGGTGACAGATATGGGTTAGGGGTGTTACAGTTTTGTTACAATATGACAATATACTAAACTAAGTTATTAGCTATTTTATCAAGATTGTAAATAGGTATCTTTTTGGTATAAATTGGAATGGTATGAAAGTGAATGCTTGTGGTTTGTTTTGGTTTATGATTGAATTAAGTTGCTATGCTAGGAATGGATCAATGTTGACATGTTTTAGTTGTTGATGTTTGGATATAATTGCGGTGTCTATGAAGAGCACATTGGTTGGTTGATGTTAGGAAATTAAAATGGTATGTTTATGTTGAGTTACTTATGGTCATAATTATGGTATGTCTTAAGATGATATTGAACTAGATATGCATGTTTTAAATGTGGTAATGCATATGTTTAGGTAAGTTTGTATGTTTCTTTTTGTGGTGCCCTATATGGCATATTAGTTGAATGGTTTTAGACTAGTGAATTGGTCATTTCATGTTGATTTTAGTCATGTTTTGAGGCCTTGATCATGTGTACAAAATGCTTTTAGGTACATGCTTGATTTGGTGATGGAAGTGGCTTGATTTTGGCCAATTTCATGTCCACATAGCCTGAGATACGAGCGTGTTACTCAGTCATGCGTGACACACGGGCAGGCGACACGGCTGTGTGTTCCCTATAGGTTTTAGGGTATGCAAGTCTGGCTGTTACACGGCCTGGTACACGGGCGTGTGTGGCTAATTTGAGAGTTACACGGCCTAGTACACGGGTGTGTGGCTTGGCCGTGTGACCCAACTCAGAGAGTTACATGGGCATGAACATGGGTTGGGACATGGCTATGTGTCCCTATTTCGAGAGTTTCATGGCCTGAGACACTGATGTGTTTCTCAACCGTGTAAGTTACACGGCCTGGCCATGCGGTCGTGTCACCCCTGCAGTTCAAATTTTCTAATTCTTTCGTAAACTATCCAAATGTTTCCAATTTGGTCCCAAATTGTTTCTATCGTATTTCTAGGGCCTCGAGGACTTGGTTAAGCAACAATATACATGTAAATGAATGATTTATGTTGTGTTTATATTAATGTATGAAATGTATGCTTTTATGTTATGGTTATATGATAATACTCTGTAACCCTATTCCGACGGCGGATACGAGTTAGGGGTGTTACAGGTTCTGTAACACCCATCATCCGTACTTGACGCTGGGACAGGGTTCGAGGCGTTACCGGTAATTCACCTTTACAAAGTTACTAAATCAGGTCACCAAATTCTGCCCAAATTTAAAACCTTTCAAACATGTACACTTTGTCTCTTACATAGGCCTTCGAGGCCTAAAACACACCTAGGGGCAATACGGGACACAACTGAAAACATTCGATAAACTTTGAGCACTTTAGAAAAATTTTCCTTACTTTGAACTGTGACACGCCCGTGTGATGGGGCCATGTGGTAACACACGCCCGTGTGGCTTGGGACACGCCGGTGTCCTCCGCTCGTGTGCAACACTAACTTCAACCTCAACATTCTGTTAAAAGCACATGGCCAAGACACACGCCTGTGTACTTGGCCTGTGTTCTATACTGACTTAAAATTTCAAGTGTAGGGGACACACGGCTATACCACGCACCCATAGGGGTGAGCCATGTGTCACACATGGCCTAGATACACGCCCATGTATCTACCCGTGTGGACCTTATTAGGCCATTTTCCAAGCCTTTGATCATCCTCCATACTTATAGATTATTTTTTCACATAATAAGGTCGAATTATACACTTATATATATAAGACTTTAATTAACCTCATTGCATGTAAACCTCATGTCATTGGTTTCATACATGCTAAGTTAATCCTCATCTTGCATTTAAGGAATTCCACGTCCACTTGACATATTTAAGATTGTCTCGTTTTTATAACTCATTGCCAATTATAACCAAGCCGTCATATGTGAACATAAACATGCATAGAATTGTAGGTCAATGCCTACTTCAAAATAAGCCAAGTTACCATGGCCATATACACAAAGATAAGTATAACTTTACATGCCTTCACTTTTTTGGCAATTCAAATGACACATATAACAAAATACACAAAAGCTCTATACATGCCATTGAACAAAACATAAGAGTCTATATACGAAAGCTGGACTAGTTGATAGTGTGTAGACTCTCCAACCGTTTTCCAATCTTTACAAGTCCTGGAGCTCTGAAAACGGGGGAAAAAAGAGGGGTAAGCATATATATGCTTATTAAGCTCGAATAATTGGAAAGTAAACTTACCGATTATTTAGCATACATCCTTATTAGATAATGAAACCAACAATATGGATATGGTTTCCCTATCACATGCACTCAATCAGTGAGTTAGTCACATAACAAAACACCATGTAACTTATCTTAGATGAGCTCATCATTCAACATGTCATTTATACATATACTTCGTTTTAGTCCGGTTGAGTTTCTAGGAAATCTCAATGGATTATCCAATCACTGTCAATTCATACGGATTATCATTTCAGTATGAACTCCCGCGAACCTCACATCTTACAGCGGGATTACCAGTCTAGGCTAAATCTCTTATAACAACAAACACCCTTAATGAGCTCGGATCTAAATTACCAATCCAGGCTAAATTCAGACCCTAATCGGATTACCCGTCCGGGCTAAATGCATAATGCACACATATTTTTCGGGAGGCTCGATCATCCAAGGAATACCCGTCTAGGATAGATCCTTTCTATATTCGAGATCAACGGATTACTTGTCTGGGCTAAATCCTTTCTGCAACACATGCTGGATCTCAATTCACATGTCAATCATGGTTTATCCATCGAATTCCCTTTTTAACCTCAATCGAGACATTATCCATTGAATCATTATCAAAGATGCATTCCATGCATTTTCATGCCATCAAGAATGCAATTATCATGCATTCATACATCATACAATTATGCATATTATGAGTTTACTTTAAGTTATCCGGACTTACCTGGTACTCGTTTCAGTATTGTGTTTCAGTTATTCCGAAACCTTTCATTTTCCTCGGTCGACCTTCGAAATTTATTCCTCGTGGTCGATAAAAATAAAATTAAACCATTAACACCTCACATTGTACTATATGAGCTTAAATTTCACCCCCAGTCCAAATGACTATTTTGCCCCTAGCATTTCACATTTTTACGATTTAGTCCCTAGGCTCGTATAATGAAACACATGCAATTTCTATCTTACCCAAGCCTAGCAGAACACTTTTCCTTCTTATGGCAGCCCACATTTTCCATTATTTTCACATTTCTACCACATATTTATCAATTTTTGGAGAAAGGTCCCTTTAGGGGTTTTTCATGAAAACCACTTAGAAAAATATGTTTAACACTCCTTCAACTTTCATATTCCTCCATAAATCATCAAAATACAAGTAACTCATGCATGGATAAATTTTTAAGCATGAACCCTAGCATGAAATATGGGTAGAAATGGAGAGAGTAAGCTACCTAGATTTCAGAAATGCAAAGAACATTAAAACTAGGGCTTGGGAGCACTTACTATTGAGCTTGAAAAGCTTGAAAACCCTAGCTATGGAAAACCCTAGAGTTTCAACTGAATGAGGGAGATGAATGGCTGATTTTGGCTTATTTTCCAATTTTATTTCATTAAAAAGCCAAATGACCAAAATGCCCTTAAGCCCTCTCTTTGAAATTCCATCCATGCAAGTCCATTTTTGTCCAAAAACTTAGAAATTGGGCAAATTGCTCTTTAAGACCTTCTAATTTAATATCTAAAGCAATTTCATACAAATTGCTTCTAGAATCCAAGTTTTGCAATTTGTTCAATTTAGACTCTAATTTCCAATTGGACACCTTACTCAAAGGATTTCTTCATGAAATCTTAACACTTGCATATTCTCATATTCTAGACCTCATAATAATCATAAAATGAATATTTTGATGTCGAATTTGTGGTCTCGAAACCACTATTCCGACTAGGCCCTATTTCGAGATGTTACATTTCTCCCCTCTTAGAGACTTTCGTCCTCGAAAGTCTTACCAGTAAACAGGTTCAAATATTGGTTTCTCATAGTTTCTTCTGGTTCCCATGTAGCCTCTTCTACACCATGTCGATGCCATAAAACCTTTACTAAAGCCACATTTTTATTTCTTAACTGTTTAACCTCACGAGCTAAAATCTTGACCAATTCCTCTCCATAGGTCATATCTGGTCTAATCTCAATCTCTGCTAGAGAAATCACATGAGAGGGGTCTGATCGATATCGCCTTATCATAGATACGTGAAACACATCATGAATCTTTTCCAATTCGGGTGGCAATGCCAAACGATAGGCTAATGGTCCAACTCTTTCAGTGATCTCGTACGGTCCGATAAATCATGGACTCAATTTGCCTTTCCGACCAAATCTCAACACCTTTTTCCATGGAGACACTTTCAAGAATACTCTATCTCCAATTTGGAACTCAATCTTTTTTCTTTTCAGGTCAGCATATGACTTTTGCCTATCCGACGCCGCTTTTAAACAGTCTCGTATCACTTTAACCTTTTCTTCAATTTCCTTGATCAGATCAACCCCATGATTTTGACTTTCCTTAAGTTCTATCCAATACAATGGATTTTGAAACTTTCTTTCATACAAGGCTTCATAAGGTACCATCTTCAAACTTGTTTGAAAACTATTGTTGTAGGCAAATTCTACCAATGGCAGATACTTTTCCCAACTACCTTGAAATCCGAGGATGCAACTTCGTAACATATCCTCAAGCATCTGAATCATCTGCTTAGACTGACCATCGGTCTTGTAACACCCCCTTACTCGAGACCGTCGCCGGAGTCGAGCACGAGGCGTTAACACACTTAAATTATCACTTAAACAATTTCAAACAATTTATTTCACCTTTTGTAATAATCTACCCATCTGCGTCATAGTTGCTAAAAAAATCATATCTCGAGTTATGAAACTCAAAATTCAAATCCGTAAATTTTCCCTAAAACTACACATCTATTTACTAATTTTTTTCTAAAATTTTTGGTCAGGCCAATTAGTACAATTTATTAGTTAATGTTTTCCCTGTTTTAGTGTTCGACTACTCTGACCTCTGTTCACTACGAATCACTTTTCTCTCTATATAGAATTCAAATGACTACGCCGTTTGTTTCTCTTAAAAGTAGACTCAATACGAAATCTTTAAATATAAAGTATGAATCCTAATTATTTTTTTACGATTTTTAATGAATTTCTAAATTCAGAACAGGGGATTCAAAAATCACTCTGATCCTGTTCCACCAAAACTCAAATATCTCATACAACTCATTTACCTGCTTTGTTTCTTCCATATGAAAATAGACTTAATAAGCTTCAATTTCATATTTTACTCATCATCTAATTCTATCTCTACTATTTTTAGTGATTTTTCAAACTCACATCATTGGTGCTGTATGATACTGTTTTATAGTAAATTTCACCTTTTCATGAATTTCCATGGAATAGATAGCACATTAAGCATACATATCACCAAATATGATTTTTTATTAGCATTCCAATGGCTAATCTATACCAAGCATTTCATTGTCACTCAATAGCCATATCATAAGATTATATACACAAAATGATTATAATGCTATACATGCCATACTCAATGTATACAAGCCACTATACCAAAATAGTCATCGAATAGTGTGTACGAGTCTCCGACCGATCCTGATTTTCGAACTGGCTTGTCAAAACTACAAAGAATGAAAAGGAGGGAGTAAGCATAAATGCTTAGTAAGTTCACATGTAAATAACAAGTAACATAATCATGCAATCCAACTTAAAACATCATTTGCATGCATATCACCAAGACATTTGGGTTACATTTACATTTACTATCTTACCACGATTTCATCATACCAAGTTTTCGACCCGAAGGTTTAAGCACATGCCTGTCAAATTTTCTCATTCACCACACTTACCAACATGTCACCTTCGTTTTAGGCATTCTCCTTATTCACTTAAGATTCACCCGTTGAACACATCGGAATATAATTCGAATACTCGGATTGCATGCACATAAGTGCCATACCCTCAGCTAGACAAACTCAATAGCCTGCGGAAATTATGTAGCCAAGCTACCATGTAACCCGCCCATAAGCGAACTCAGACTCAAATCAATGAGCTCGGGCGTTCGCATCCATAAGTGAACTCGGACTCAACTCAACGAGTTCGGAACTCAAATAACCTAGTGACATGTCACTTGTATTCTAATCTATTCCCAAGGTTCAAACGGGCTTTTCCTCGATTACACATCTTTGCCGTCTTCCACGGAATGTCAAAACCGATAGTCGGTAGCAATTCATATTTATCAAGTAGCATACATAAGTTGAATATTACTCAATAATAACCATAAAGCATAATATTTCATAATAATAATCATCATATCATATCAATATCATAAAATTATTTAAAATAACAATTACGTTACCACATTTACACATGAACTTACCTTGGTACCAAATATTAGAAATCGAGCCTATTCTTCGGAAACTTTATTTTTCCTTTGATCACGACTTGAATCTCGTTTCTCTTGATCTATAATAACAAATTTAGCTTATTTAATACTCACATTTATTAAAACAGTCCCTGACTCAAACTTTTGCAAAATTACATTTTTGCTCCTAAACTTTTACATATTTACACTTTTGACCCAAGGCTCGGAAATTAGACTTCATCCTATTTTCTTATGTTTTATGACATGCTAATCAGTTTTCCCTTCTATGGCAACATCAAATTCTCACTCTAACATATACTTATGAACATTAGGTATTTTTACCAATTATGCCGTTTTACTCATTTTCACGTAAAATCGCTTAGCAAAAGTCGTTTAACACAATTTCAAGCTTCATATTCTACCATAAAACATAAAAATAAACACATTTCACCTATGGGTATTTTTCCAAATATAAACCCTAGGTTAAATTATTGCTAGAATAAGCTTAATCAAGTTACTGAGACTCCAAAAAAGTAAAGAACATTAAAAACGGGACTTGGAATCACTTACAATCAAGGTTTAAAAATGTTGGAAACCCTAGCTATGGTGACAAGAAAATTTCAGCAGCCCCTTATGAAGAAGATGAGTCCATTTTGTGTCATTTTTCCCTTTTTAATGACTATATTTAGAAAATGACAAAAATGCCCTTAATGCCTTTCTTTGTAATTTTTCATGTACAAGCCCATTTTTGTCCAAAATTTTAGAAATTAGTTAAATTGCTATTTAAGACCTCCTAATTAATATTCCAAAGCAATTTCATACTAAAATCTTCTAGAATGCAAGTTTTTGCAACTTATTCAATTTAGTCCCCAATTTCAAATTAAACATTTTATGCATAGAATTTCTTCACGAAATTTTCACACAATCATGAAATCATATCATAGATCTAAAAATAATTATAAAATAATTGTTTCTATCTCGAATTTGTGGTCCCAAAACCACTATTCTGATTAGGCCCTAATTCGGGATATCACGGGTCTGAAGGTGAAAAGTCGTACTAAAACTCAACTTTGTACCCAGGGCTTCTCCAGAATCTCGAAAGGAACCTCGGGTCTCTGTCTGAAATAATCGACAATGGTACCCCGTGTAATCTCAAAATCTCAGATATGTACAAGTCAGCCAATCTATCAAGAGAGTAGTCTCTTCTTACAGAAATAAAATGAGTCGACTTTGTCAACTTATCCACTACAACCCATATATCATCTTTCTTTTTCGGAGTCAATGGCAATCCTGTCACAAAATCCATAGTAACTTTGTCCCACTTCCATTCGGGGACCATTATAGGTTGTAACAAACCTGAAGGCACTTAATGTTCAGCTTTAACTTGCTGACATATCAGGCACTTCGATACAATTTCGGAAATGTATCTTTTCATGTCGTTCCACCAGTACATTTTCTTCAAATCGTTGTCCATTCAAACTTAACATATTTCTGTATCAACCTCATCATTGGAGTTGATATCATGGAGAATCCTTTCACAAATCTTCGGTAGTAACCGGCTAAGCCCAAAAAGCTTCTAACCTCGGTCACATTTTTAGGCGGTTTCCATTCAACAATAGCAGAGATTTTACTTGGATCAACTCGGACTCCTTTACCCGAGACAACATGACCTAAAAATCAAACTTCTTGGAGCCCAAATTCACTCTTGCTAAACTTAGCATACAGTTGTTTTTCCCGTAAGGTCTGAAACACAGTTCTCAGATGCTTCGCATGTTCTGTCTCATCTTTAGAATAAATCAAGATTTCATCAATGAACACAACGACAAACTTATCCAAGTATGGCCGAAAGATCCTATTCATTAGGTCCATGAATACGACCGGTGCATTCGTCAATCCAAATGGCATAACAAGAAATTCATAGTGGCCATACCTCGTTCTAAAAGCTGTCTTTGGCACATTCGATTCCTTAACACGCAACTGATAGTAGCCAGACCTCAAGTCTATCTTAGAGAACACAGTGGCTCCTCTTAACTGGTCGAATAGATCATCGATCCTTGGCAAAGGATACTTATTCTTAATAGTTACCTTGTTCAATTGTTGGTAATCTATACATAGTCTCATCGAACCATCTTTCTTCTTGACAAACAATACGGGGGCACCCCAAAGTGAAAAGCTCGGCCTAGCAAAACCTTTATCCATCAGCTCTTGCAACTATGCTTTTAATTCTTTCAGCTCAGTTGGCGCCATTTTGTATGGGGCAATAGAGATGGGAGCTGTCCCTGCCACCAATTCAATACCAAACTCTATCTCCCTCAGGAGGTAATCCGGGTAATTCTTTCAGAAATACATCTGGATATTCACATACTATAGGCACAGTCTCAATCTTCAACTCTGTTTACCTCGTGTTCAACACAAAAACAAGGTAGGCTTCATACCCTTTTTTCATATATTTTTGAGCAACCATTGTCATGATTACAGCTGGCGACGTGCCCAAATCTCTTGAATCAACCCGTAGAATCTTGCCATCTAGGCACTTTAACTTAATATACTTTCTACCGCAATTTATAATTACATCATGCAAGGCTAACCAATCCATACCGAGTACTCCATCAAACTCATCAAAAGGTAACAACATAAGGTTAGCAGGAAAACATTAACCATGAATCGTCAAAGGACAATTCTTACAAACTTTATCAACCAGAACTGATTTGCCTAGTGAGTTTGACACTCTAATAACAAATTCCATAGGTTCAACGGGTATGTTCATACTAGACACCAATCTCATGCAAATGTATGAATATGTCGACCCCGGGTCAATTAAGGCAATAACACATATATTGAAAATAGAAAAAGTACCCGTCATAACGTCAGGAGCAGAGGCTTCCTCTTGAGTGCGTATTGCATACTTTCTTACCAAGGCTCGAGCCTCTGATTTTACAGCGTCTTTGGCCACAACTCGACTGCCAGTAGCACTACCAGAATATCTCGGAGGTCTACCCCGAGCCATGGGAGCACTCGCCTTTGGGGTTACTTCCACTTCTTTTTCAATTCGTTCTGGGAAGTCCCTGAGAAAGTGGTCAAGAGAACCACATCTGAAACATGCACCGCTCTTTATTCGCCACTCCCTGAAGTAAAATTTGTTGCAACTCTTACACTTCAGCTTTTGGTCATCTACACTTCCCACACTAGTCATTATCGGGGAGGAAGACTTCTGATTTCGTCATTTAGAACCTCTCGTTCTACCCGAATATCCTATAGATGTGGTGGAATGTTCATGTTGGCTCCTTAATTTCTTTGTAGAAAATGAGATCGTCCTACCACCGGATCTCTTGCTTGCGACTCGAGCCTCTCTCTTTGCTTGCTTTCTTTCATTATTAAGTTCCTCGGCCTTCTTGGGCCGATCAGCTAATACAGCAAACTCCCATATTTCAAGGATCCCAATCAACAACTTGATTTCCTCATTCAAACCTTCCTCAAAGCGTTTACACATTTCAGATTTGGTTTGAACCCATTCAGTTGCATACTGGCTTAACCTTACAAACTCCCTTTCGTATTCTACCACAGTCTTATTCCCTTGTTTGAGTTCCAAGAACTCCTTTCGCTTCTAGTCTAAGAACCTTTGACTGATATACTCCTTCCTAAACTCTACTTGGAAGAATTCCCAAGTAATATTTTCCTTTGGCACCACCGAAGATACAGTCTTCCATAGTGGTATGCAGTGTCCTTCAAGAGAGATACGGCACACTTTAAGCACTCCTCAGGTGTGCACGATAACTCATCTAATACCCGTGTAGTATTCTCGAGCTAGAACTCAGCTCTCTCAACATCATCCTCAATTTTAGCTCTAAATTCCTCGGCCCCATATTTTCTAAGCTTATCTACAAGGGCTTTACCAATTCTTACCGGTGCCATTCCTCTTGGCAAATCCTCATCAAGTTGGTTTGGGGGCGAGGGCGGGGGCGGTCGTGGTATGTTGGGGCGATTCCTCAGATAATCCCCAAACCACTCACCCATCATGTTAAAAAAGGTAGCTCGGGCCTCTTCTCGGTCTTTAGACATAACCCTTCTACTATTACTAGATACAGCTCGTTGTACAGAAGCTGGAGCATGGCTCTCGGCTCCCTCGGACTCATCTTGTGCATGATTGGAAGACATTTACTATATTCAGAAATAATTTAAATAGATAGGAGATATCACACTATCAACGTTCGTACAATGGCATGTATAGCGAACCTCAATACCCTCTATGAAGTCCTAGAACTGACTAAATCATAACTCTGATACCACTAAATGTACCAACCTCACCCGTACCCGACGTCGGGACAGGGTTCGAGGCATTACCGATAATTCACCTTTACAAACTTACTAAATTGGGTCACCAAATTTCGCCCAAATTTAAAACCTTTCAAACATGTACACTTTTTCCCTTACACAGACCTTCGAGGCCTAAAACAAACCTAGGGGCAGTACGGGACACAACTGAAAACATTCGATAAACTTTGGGCACTTTAGAAAAATTTTCCTTACTTTGAACTGTGACACGCCCGTGTGATGGGGCCATGTGGTCACACAAGCCAGTGTGGCTTGGGACACGCTCGTGTCCTCCACCCGTGTGCAACACTGACTTCAACCTCAACATTCTGTTAAAAGCACACGGCCAAGACACACGCCCGTGTACTTAGCTCGTGTTCTATACTAACTTAAAACTTCAAGTGCAAGGGACACATGGCTATACCACACACCCATGGGGGTGAGCCGTGTGTCACACACGGCCTAGATACATGCCCATGTATCTACCCGTGTGGACCTTATTAGGCCTTTTTCCAAGCCTTTGATCACCCTCCATACTTAGAGATTACTTTTACACATAATAACGCCGAATTATACACTTATATATATAAGACTTTAATTAACCTCATTGCATGTAAACCTCATGTCATTGGTTTCATACATGCTAAGTTAATCCTCATCTTGCATTTAAGGAATTCCACGTCCACTTGACATATTTAAGATTGGCTCGTTTTTATAACTCATTGCCAATTATAACCAAGCCATCATATGTGAACATAAACATGCATAGAATTGTAGGTCAGTGCCTACTTCGAAATAAGCCAAGTTACCATGGCCATATACAAAAAGATAAGTATAACTTTACATGCCCTCAGTTTTTTGGCAATTCAAATGACACATATAACAAAATACACAAAAGCCCTATACATGCCATTGAACAAAACATAAGAGTCTATATACCAAAGCTGGACTAGTTGATAGTGTGTAGACTCTCCAACCGTCTTTCAATCTTTACAAGTCCTCGAGCTCTGAAAACTGGAAAAAAAGAGGGGTAAGCATATATATGCTTAGTAAGCTCGAATAATTGGAAAGTAAACTTATCGATTATTTAGCATACATCCTTATTAGATAATGAAACCAACAATATGAATATGGTTTCCCTATCACATGCACTCAATCAGTGAGTTAGTCACATAACAAACCACCATGTAACTTATCTTAGATGAGCTCATCATTCAACATGTCATTTATACATACACTTCATTTTAATCCTGTTAAGTTTCTAGGAAATCTCAATGGATTATCCAATCATCGTCAATTCATATGGATGATCATTTCAGTATGCACTCCCGTGAACCTCACATCTTACGGTGGGATTACTAGCCCAGGCTAAATCCCCCGTAATATAAACTCATACGGTGATGTCGTGATTACTAGTCTAGGCTAAATCCCCCGTAATATAAACTCATATGGTGATGTCGTGATTACCAGTTCAGGATAAATCCCTTATAATGACAAACACCCTTAATGAGCTCACATCTGAATTACCAGTCCAGGCTAAATTCAAACCCTAATCAGATTACCCGTCCGGGCTAAATCCATAATGCACACATATTCTTCGGGAGGCTCGATCATCCAAGAAACACCTGTCTGGGCAAGATCCTTTCTATATTTGAGATCAACGGATTACTCGTTCGAGCTAAATCTTTTATACAACACATGCTGGATCTCGATTCACATGTCAATCACGGTTTATCCATCGAATTCCCTTTTTAACCTCAACTGAGACATTATCCATCAAATCATTATCAAAGATGCATTCCATGCATTTTCATGCCATCAATAATACAATTATCATGCATTCATACATCATACAATTATGCATATTATGAGTTTACTTTAAGTTATCCGAACTTACCTGGTACTCGTTTCGGTATTGTGTTTCGATTATTCCGAAACCTTTCGTTTTCCTCGATCGACCTCCGGAATTTGTTCCTCGGGGTCTATAATAAAGAAATTAAACCATTAACACCTCACATTGTACTATATGAGCTTAAATTTCACCTCCAGTCCAAATGACCATTTTGCCCCTAACCTTTCACATTTTTACGATTTAGTCCCTAGGCTCGTATAATGAAACACATGCAATTTCTATGTTACCTAAGCCTAGTCGAACACTTTTCCTTCTTATGGCAGCCCACATTTTCCATTATTTTCACATTTCTACCACATATTTATCAACTTTTGCAAAAAAAAGGTCCCTTTAGGGGGTTTTCATGAAAATCACTTAGGAAAATATGTTTAACACACCTTCAACTTTCTTATTCCTCCATAAATCATCAAAATACAAGTAACTCATGCATGGATAAATTTTTAAGCATGAACCCTAGCATGAAATATGGGTAGAAATGGAGAGAGTAAGCTATCGGGATTTCAAAAATGCAAAAAACATTAAAAACGGGGCTCGGGAGCACTTACTATTGAGCTTGAAAACCTTGAAAACCCTAGTAATGGAGAACCCTAGAGTTTCGGCTGAATGAGGGAGATGAATGGCTGATTTTGGCTTATTTTTCCAATTTTATTTCATTAAAAAGCTAAATGACCAAAATGCCCTTAAACCCTCTTTTTGAAATTTCATCCATGCAAGCCCATTTTTGTCCAAAAAATTAAAAATTGGGAAAATTTCTCTCTAATACCTTCTAATTTAATATCTAAAGCAATTTCATACAAATTGCTTCTAGAATCCAAGTTTTGCAGTTTATTCAATTTAGTCTCTAATTTTCAATTGGACACCTTGCTCAAAGGATTTCTTCATGAAATCTTAACACATGCATATCCTCATATTCTAGACCTTATAATAATCATAAAATTAATATTTTGATGTCAGATTTGTGGTCCCAAAACCACTATTCCTACTAGGCCTCTTCCGGGATGTTATAGCTTCGGTTTGAACCTTAGTCTTTCTATTGAAGTATTCAACAGTTTTTTCCCATTGTTCTTTTGCAAACTTTAAGATCAGTTAACTATCAATAGATTACGCAACTCCAAGCACATTCACTTCAATCAACTAAGCAATTTATTACCCTTTCTGTTACTTTAATTTACTTGTATTCTTTTGCGTGTTTAAATTAAATCTAAGAGTTATGGTGTCTAGATCCAGAAGTGGCTAAATCTCTAAGGAGATTAACAAGTGGATGTGGGAGTAGTTATTGGAGGAATACGGGTTCCTTATTGGAATTAGCTGGTTTTAAATTGTGTGTACTTAAACCCTAGGAGTGACGACCCTTAGAAGTCATCTAGGTTAAACGAGGTCGAGAGATAAGTTTGCCAAGAAAATCATAATTTATCTCAGTGAGGAAAGTGAGGTCGGGAGATAAGTGTGTACCTGTTAATTAGTTAATTAGTAGAGGCCGAGAGGTAATACTAGTTAATTAATAGTTAATTCCATTTAAACCCGAATTCTAAAGTTAATTACAACCACTGAAACAAGTTAATCTTCTACCTATTATTTTGATATAGTTGTTTGTTTATTTTTTTATCTAATCTAGTTAAATTAGTTTATGCTTGTTTTCTATTTTACTGTATATTGTAATATAATTTTTAATTATTACTATTTAGACTTGTTCTTGTAGAAGTAGATTTCTGGTTTAATTCATTCTCTTTTAGGTACGATCCTCAAAATATTTTCGTATGTTCCATTATACACATCTATATTAAAATTTGACATGTATACTTGTTGACACCGCTTATTTAATTTAATATGTTTTAGGTGTGGTATTTTCTAGTCAAATGTTCACATGTTTGGCGGCGGTCAAGTTGTTGGCGCTATTGTTGGGGAGGTTTTGGTATTAAATCAAAATTTTAATTTCTACAATTAATAAGATAAATAGGAAAGTTCAAATTTATAGATATGATTTATTTTGTTTTAATTACTAATTTTTATTTATTCTTCTATCTTGGATTCTAGTGTCTGACCCAAAATGGAGGCATCCTAATCGAGTTGTGTCTTGATCCGGAGAAACTTCTAAGGTGTAACCTCCAAGTAAGAGAAGAAGATCTGTCGCAGTAATTAACTTACCTCGGGAGAACCCTTTATTTGATGATCCACCCGAACAACAAGAACAAATTCATGAAGAACTACCGATTGCTAAAAGAATATTGTGCGAGTTCGCGGTACCTACATTAGATGTCGTGTGAGGCAGTATTGACAGAATGACAATCAACACCAATAATTTCTAGATAAAGACGGCTACAATCTAGATGATTCAGAAAATATTGCAATGCAAGGGAAATATGATAGAGGATCCAAATCAACATTTGAAGCGATTCCCTCAACTTTGTGATACCTTCAAACATAATGGAGTAATCGATGACATTGTTCGTCTTCGGTTATTTCCATTCTCATTATGCGATAATGTGGCCGAATGGTTAGATTCACTGGAGCCAGGCTCCATAACGACATGGGGTGAACCAGTAGAAAAATTTCTTCATAAAATTTTCCCTATAAGCAAAACCATTCAGCTTAGATATGATATCACCAATTTTAAACAATTCAAAGGTGAAACACTGTACGAGGCATGGAAGAGCTTCAAATCAATGATACGAAAGTGCCCCCACCATAGGTTGCAAGAATGGCTTCAAATCTAAATTTTCTATAATGGTGGAGACAGTAACATCAAGGCCAGTATAGACGAAGCAGCCGAAGGATCTCTTATGCACCAAAATTATGAGAGAGCATATCAAATCATAAATAACATGGTGATGGATTTATTCATGTGTCCAAATGAGAGACTCACTTAGAAACCAAAATCGCCAATAGTGAAAGCAATCAACAAGGAGGAAAAATATCAACAAATTTTGGAGAAGTTGAATCAGTTGGAAATGACTATCAAACCTTCAAGAGTAGAGCCATACATGGAGAACTAACCAGATGACATTAGCTATATCAGTAATAAGGGGAGAAAACATTATTTAAACAAGTATAATCTTGGTTGGAAGGACCATTTGAATCTTAAGTGGGGAGGTAATCAAGGAGGAGAAAACCAAGTGTAGAATAGACCAAATCCTCCATACCAACCACTACATATACAAAGAACTCAAGAAAGACCCATGAGATACAATCATGTTACATGTGGTCAAAGATTCGATCGAATTGAAGGGGAGATGCAAGTTATGCATATAGATATGAATGGCATGAAGGAACAGAGGCACTAGATAATAGGTTTTTTTACAAAAACAAATCGGTTAAGGCATCCCCAGTAACATAGAGAACAACCCTCAGAGAGATGGAAAGGAACATGTGAATGTAATCGCCCTACGATCAGGTAAGAAACTTGATACATGAAGAGGAGATTTTGCTCGAATCTGTCGATAAGCTCATGGAAGAAAATGAGCACAAAGAATTGATCGAAGTAATAGAACTAGTGGTTAAACCGATAATCTCAAAATCAAGCACGAAAAAGGTACCATTCCCATCAATGTTAGATAACAAACAAAAGAGGGATGAAGTTGATTTTGTAAGTTTTCTCAACTTGTTTAAATCCCTTGATGTCAATTTATCACACTTGTACTTAATCAATAAAATCCCTAAATATGCAAAGTACCTAAAAGAAATCATGGCAAGACATAAAAAATTAAAAAAAGGGTGAACAAATTGATATTGAGAAGCTTTATTATACCAGTAGATTTTGAAGAAGATTAAGAAATTGTCATTCTATTGGGTAAGCCATTTTCGGTCAAATCTAGATCAACCATCGACCTTGAAAAAATTGAATTGATAATGAAAATCTATGGCAAAATAGAGGTGTTCAAATATGGTCACGATTCTCAAAGTGAGGAATTAATAGGGAATTTGTTTTATTAGATTTAATCCCTAATGACTTTGACTGAAGGTATATGCGTAGTTGTGTAAGTGTAGGTAAATCAAACTCAAGTAAGCAAGACAAATGAGAAGATCCCAGTTGGCATGAGCTCTACTGGACGGACGAGGATGATTAACAAAGGCAAAAAAATTCAATGGTAAAACTCAACGAATTACCGAATGATTTCAGTAGTAATACATAATATTTAAACCATCGAGAATGAAATTAAAATTGTACATATTAACTCTTGTTTTAGGAGTTTTTTTAATCGTTTGTGTCAGATTTAGTAGGTAAAAGGTTTCAGGAAGCAAGAAGTTGTTCCGAGGTAATTACGGACCTCTAGAGGACTCTATAATAACCCGAAAGAACAAATTTGACATGATTTCAAGTTGTGTCGCGACATATGAATTCCTGTGTGGCAACACACAACTTCAAAGAAAAATAATTATGGATATCGGGGTTGTGTCATGACAACCATCTTTGTGACACGACATAGCAAATTAGAACCAAGAAACTTTGGGAACTAAAGCTTTGTGTCGTGACACACTAAGAAAATTCAACAACTTTCTTTTTTTAGTTCCAACGAAACCTTCCGAGATTGCTAAAAGATCACACGTCAATGTTGCCATAAAAACCTCTATAAAATCACCTTAAGCAGCAGCCAAAGTCCCAAGCCACTTAAAGCACCAAAATAATTCCTTAGTCATTTCTTCTGTTAAATTTTTGTGTTTTTCATCCTTGAAAACATGCAAAACCACATTCCTGACAATGAGTCATGTTCCTACAATTTCATTCAAATCAAAGAAGAAAAAAGATAGTTTGAGAGTCATCTCCGAAAAATTAAGAGAAAAACACCTCTTCAGGATAGAGGATTCGACCCCCTATTCACACTGAATGAGGAGATACGAGAAATAATTTGCTATCACAGATGGGAACATTTATGTAGACTTCTAACAGAATCAACAAGCATCCATGTTCAAGAGTTTTATGTTTTGCTGAAAGAAATAGAATTAAATTGATTGGGAGACAAGCCATGGTCACAAATAATAGTTTGGAGAAAAGAAATTGTTGGTTCACCTTTGGAGATTGTTAATTATTATAATGTTCCTTTGTTTTTATATGATTTTGTCACAAAACATTGACATGGACAGGATTATCGAAGTCTTAACAAAGGGAACTGGTGAATGGAAACACCATCTAGGGATAGACTACCCGACATCAATCTCGCAAGTGGAGCTATCTCCGAAAGCATGGATGTAGTTACCATTTATTAGTAATCAAATTTTGCCCTGCGATATACATGTCTAACATTGATACTTCTCAAGCTACTTTATTATATGAAATTCTATAGAAAGAAAGAATTTATGTAGGGCTAAGGATTTACCGGAGTATGATTCATTGTGCCCGAAAAGCAACAGTAGAATTACTCTTCCCCCATTTAGTGATGACATTATGTAGAGAAGTAAAGGTACCAATAGGATTACCAGGACATTTCTTACAACCAACAAAAAATTTGATACAACAACCCATCGTATAGTACCTTGTGGAAGATCAAAAGCAAAAACGAGACGAAGGTGTAAAGTCGAATCAAGGCAAAGGTGACTTATCTGATTTAGAATGGATAATTTGTTGGATGCAAGAAGGACCTATTTATGAAGATCATGCAAGGAGAAACGATTTAAGGATGCCACAATTTCCTTCTATTAAATACCATGCTAAGACCGATACTAGGAAAAAATGAAGAGGAGGAGGAGGACCCAGAAGAAGATGATGAGGAATTGGAACTAGATTTCGACTAAATCAAAACAATTTTTTTGAACTCTTTTTTTGTATTTTTAAAGACTTGCATATTTTTAATTTTGTTGGATATTTTTTTAATTTTTAGGCCTAGATAATTTTATTTCTTTAAGTAGGATGTAGTTTTTAGTCTCTATGTAGGAACCCTGCTATTTTAAAGGCACTACAATTTCGAGCCCAATAAGCATGGAGGAGATTTCCGAACAAAATCCGAGGACTTTTCAAGCTTATCAGCTAATCTCATTCCTTTATTTTCTTGTTTGCACAATAGGGACAACAAGCTGAATAAAGTGTGGGGTGTAACATAGAAAAAATATTTTTTATTATTTTTTCTTTATTTTAAATTTATTTTAGTATTTAATTTTTTTTCTTATTTTGTGTGTTTTTCTATGTGCTTGAGCTTGTAGAATCACAAGTGATTGGTTAGGAGCATGTACAGAGATTGATTGTAACACCCTTAACCCGTAACCGTCGCCGGAATAGGTTAAAAGGCATTACCGGACTCACAACTCAGATCTGAACAATCACATAACAAAACTATTCTCAATTCAATAAAAATATAGATCATTCATATTTAACACAAACTTTAAACAATCATACGAGGTCTAAATCATACATTCAAGACTGGTTTGATAAAATAAGGAAGTTTCAGAACTTAGAAAAATTTTCAACTTTTAAAAGGTCACCCGCCAGTGTGAACAGGCCGTGTGCCTCACACGGCCTTAGACACGCATGTGTGTCTAAGCCGTGGCAAAACAGAGCATACATACTGACTTGATCACACGGCCACAAGACATGCCCGTGTAACTTGGTTATGGTCGAGCCTGACTTGTGCCACATGGCTAACCACACGCCTGTGTGCCTTGGCCGTGCTTAAGCCTGACTTACAATTGTAGGGTACCCCAAGGGACACACGACCGTGAAACATAACTATGTGTCGCACACGGCTGAGACACATACTCGTGTCTCTGCCCGTGTAAACAAAAATAGACCATTTGAATAGCCAATTTGCCACCCCAATTTGGGTCAACCTACAAGCAAAGAAACAAGCATATTTGCACAACCAATTTAGCCAAATTCAATACCAAAACATAAGCTTTACTAACCTATGTCAAAATGTTTATCAAAAGCATACCAAAGCATTTCTTTCCATACATCATTCCATCTCATGCTAAAACTTACCAAAACTCACCAACATTTACCATTTCATTTGTTTTTATCAACTAAAAACATACCACAATTGCACATTATCATCACATATCATATACCATTATCACACTATAGTTTCAAACACAAACTAGCCAAATCACATGGCTAAATATATATACATCACAAAACATAATCCCACAACTTTTAGCCTATACATGCCATACTTTAATATATACATTTTCAAAGTACCAAAAATGAGGTTTCTATAGTGTGGTGACAATCCTTGACGATCCCCAAGCTCACAGTAGCTTCGATATCTATAAAACAATGCAAACACACACAAAGTAAGCTTTCAAAAGCTTAGTAAGCTTGTACCAAAAATCATCAATAGTATATAGAATATAAACATCAACCCATAAGTGCTTATAAGTTCCCAAGTCATCTATCAATTCTATGCCAATACAATTCTTATGATCATACTAATTCAATGAACTTCACATACTTAATATCATCTATTACATAAGTAAGGTACATACTTGAACCTTCCCGTACTTATTTATTTTTATTCTCACCTTCTGTTTGGATATTTTAAGACTTTCCGTAAATTATTCGTGCTTTAAACATCTGCACACTTAGTGCTTTAAAGATTAGCTAAAGCTAAAATGATTCCGCACACTTAGTGCCATCTCAATTAACTGAAGTTATATCAGTATCGCACACTTAGTGCCTCATATAGCCGAAGCTAATTTAAATCACACACTTAGTGCCAAATACCATTGATTTATCATCGTATTCATCCAAACCAAACTTATATACAATCTATCTATAATCAAAGTAACAAAACACACTTGTATCATCATATTTTACGTACGAACTTACCTCGTTCTTGGAATTGTTGACTCGGACTGTTTACTCTATAATCTTCGACTTCCCTCGGTCTAAGTCCAAATTCCTCCTTTCTTGATCTATATGTATTCAAAATTAATCCTTTTATTCACCAAATCATTCAAAACAATCCATAGACACATATTTAGGGCATTTTGCAAACTAGCCCTCACATTTTCACATTTCGACACTTTAGTCCTTAAATAACAAAATCACAAAATACACATAATTTGCTTGGACACAAGCTTAACCTAAATTTCATAGCTCTCATACAAGTCCATAGATTTCATTTATTTTACATTTTAGTCCCTCAGAATAATATTTTTACAATTTAGCCTAAATTACTCAAATTCATCAAAAATCCAAAGACAAAATATGTAAACCCAACATCAAGCTTTCATAATTCAACATATAACATCATAAAGCTCATCAATTCATCCTTGGCACATTTCAGAATCATTAACAAAATTAGAAATTGAGGCATGGGTTCAGTAGTATAGTAAGCAACGATTACAAAAACGTAGAAATTATTAAAAACCGAAACAAAAACATACCTTAATCTAGCCAAACCATAGCTGAAACCCTAAGGTAAATTTTCTTTCTTTTCTTTGGTGAATTCGACAAAGATGAAGCATAATGGTTTTTATTTTATGCTTTGGTTTTATTATAATATACATTAATATACCATTTACCTAACCACCCTTTAAAAATAACCATATTTACCATAATGCCAAACCATATCATCCTGTAACACCCCAAACCTGGCCCAGACGTTATGGCCGAATCTGGCATGTTACATTGAAGTGTTTTAGCAAAAATAGTGTTTTCATTGAAAACCCTTCTTAAAATAAAAGAAACCTTAATTAACTTAAAAAACTCTTTAACAATCACTTGTTTAAAACATATGATTTTATGAAAACATGTCATTTTAAAATTTAGTTGTAGAAACGTAGAAAACATACTATAATTTAGGAAACCCATGTTCAACTTTTTGCATTTACAATGAAATAATAACAATTCAAGTAATAATAACATAATGAAACCTTATTACAATCTGGTCTAAAACATACTTAATAAAATAAAAACTTATATGCTTAAAAAACAAAACAAGTCCAAATTATCTTACTAGCTGGCCACTCAAAGTTCCTCCAAACATTGAACCTTCTACTGAGCATCACCTGAAAACAAAATAAAAGAGGGGGTGAGTTTTCGCAAACTCAGTGTGTACAACCCTCAACACAAAAAAATAAGCATTCCAAAAACCATCATACATCAAACATGCAATGCAATCCCATCCAAATTATCCATCCGCTACATACCAGCTCCGTCCCTCGCCACACCATGTGGGGATATAAATATCAACCCACCCAACCAACACACCAAGGGTAGCCCAGTTGCGGAACTACCTTTATTTACATATTGGGCTTTAAAAGCCGTCGTTGGATCCACGATTGTCAAGCAACCATGCAATCCTCGTATACTTCCTCCGTTCCATAATTACCAACCCATATGCAACCTAAGCAGAATATCATATGTATGCATGTCACTTACATTCAACATCTAGGGGTATTTTGGTCATTTTTACCCTTAGGGGCATTTCGGTAATTTTCCCTTAATTACGGTTTTCACTTACCTTGGCCCATTAACAAGTCCCGTGAACTAAGATGAACGAATACTATGAACTAGGTAGGATTCTAGAGAAGAGGAGGTGGGTCATTAAGACCGCTTAAGTACCAAGCTCTCCCTAGATCCAATCCTAGACATGCATATACCCGTTGCCACACCTTAACCTTTTGACTTGTCCATAGTCACAATATATTAATTAAGTTTTACGTAGTTATCATATACTAAGCCCAAAACCCCTTACAGATCCCAATCAAATTCACATACCTATATCTGGCCTATTAAGCCCAATCATATTCATATGGCCCATTAGGCCCAAATCACCTATATATGGCCCATTAGGCCCAAATCACATTTATATGGCCCGTTAGGCCCAGTCACATTCATATTCATGCTCACATACAAATTCCTATCACATAGCATCAATATTTAGTTTTTACCTATTATGGGCCCAACAGCCCATCGGGCCTATTTAGCCCATTCCGGCTCATATGGCCAAATCACAACCCAAGTCCACGGAATCGTTCGTTGGTCTCAGGCAACCGATCCGTCTCCCCCTTACGAGTGTTTGCTCACTCACAAGAATACTGTAGCCAAATTTTTGACTTTTCGGCATTTCAGCTTTTGCCGATTCATAGTGTGTGTGTAATGTATGTACACACCTGGTAAGCAAGTGTGCTACGATTCCTTTAGTCACCAACTTACAAATGATATCACCCTTCCATTAATCGCATGCTTAATACATATCCTTACTAAAACCGAAACCTCACCTTTCACCTTACCTTGAGCACCAATCCTTAATAGCTTTTCCTTGATCACGTGCTCCCTAGATCAAAGTCTCTGAAGAGAAAATCAGCAGGGATCCAAGGACAGAGATTTGATACCTATTCACTAGATTCGGTCAAAAAGTATTCAGCCCTTGGGAGATTTGGCTTTTCGGTTTTCAACTTAGTATGATGAATAAGGTTTATTTGGCATAGATTAAAGAAGAAGAGTAGAAGAAGAAATCGGCTAAGTGAAACAAAGAAAATTGTATAGAGAAGAATAGAAATCGGCAAAAAGAAAGAAATACAAAAAAAAATTTCGCTATTTGGATCTTGAAAAGACAAGGGTTTTTGGCTTTTTGGGTCTTAAAAAGAAAAGGGTTTTCAGTAGCAAGGTGAAGAAGAATTTCGACAGTAGCCTGGAAACCTTGTATTCAGCCCCTATTTATAGCCCTTATAGCCGAATTTTCCATGCCCAATTCCAAATTCGGCTCCATCACTTCTCCCTTCTCATCTCCTCATTTTTCTTCCTGATAACCCCTTGATCTTTTCCTTAATTTTCTCTTCTGCACACTCCCCTTGGAGTCCATCTTCACGCCACTTCCAACCTTATAAAAGGCCAAAATTAAACTTCTAAAAACACTAAGCTAGGATTCGAACCTTGGATCTCCTTGCTAGCTACTAACGCCACCTTCCTACTCCCTAAGTGGCGTCACTTAGCCACTCCTCCACAAGGCTTTTTGATGCTATTTTCCCCTATCTTTATTTAAAAGCCCAACTACTTGCCAACCCTGATTCTTCTAATAATTAAATTAAAATTCCTCCACCACAAAACTCGAACCCAAAACTTCTCCAACATACCTAGACACTTCAAATTCCTTAAACCCTTAAAGCCAACATGTCATTTGTCATTTTCTTGCTCACTTAAAAATTTTATGAGACCCAAAGCCCAAAGCCCAATTCATCTAGGCCCAAAATTCGGGGTGTTACACATCCACTAACATATAATTGGATTTATTTCATCATAAGGACCTCACCATTATAAATTCAATTCAAATAGCCACTTGAACAAACAGCAGGCAACTTTTACCTTTTACGCGATTAGGTCCTTTTATCAAATTGAGCACACAACGATTAAATTTTCATATGAGACTTTCACACATGCTGATTCACATACCATAATCACAGAAAATAATATTTAAAATATTTTCTGACTCAAATTTGTGGTCCCGAAACCACTATTCCGACTAAGGTCAAAACCGGACTGTTACATTGATTGTTTAAACTATAAGTTTAGCCTGAAAAATAAATAATTTAGGTTGTTTATATTTAGACTAATTAGTTCAACTTATTAGACTATAAATAGGAAGAAGAGATTAAATGTACTAAGTGATAAAGGTAAATATGAATAGGTATTTATGTTTTTTGAATTATAGGATGTTGAGTTAAGAATACTCAGCAAATAAATTCATGGTTATTGAAATGGTGTAGTATAATAAGTATAATCTTTACAAGCATGTGCTTAAATTAAAATGAATTGTGGAGACAAAAGCATTGTGAGGGTTAAAAGTATTGCAAGTGTGATAAAAGCATATAATGGGATAAAAGCCAAGAAAGTGTTGAGTGTTCACGATAAAATCAAAATATGAGAAATTGAGAAAACTCTCACTCATATTGGCACAAAAACTCGTAAGTGCTTATACTTATTAATACTGTATTAGAGTTCAAAGCATGGATAAAAATAACATGAGTAGGAAAAATTTGAACTGATTATATTTTTCAAATATAAATACTATATAAGTATGTACATTTTGATGGAGTTATATGTTTACCTTGTAATTTGTTAAACTAATATGTTTAAATATAAATAACTATAAATTGTTTAATTTTCTATCTAGAGTTATGCGTTTGAGCAAATCTTTCAAGTGTTAATGTTCCTATCCAATCTCATGTATCAAGCTTGCTCAAGTACATTTTCTTATATGTTTATTTTTTGTTTTTATTTTGTTTGCTTGAGGGCAAACAAAAACTTAAGTGTGGGGGTATTTTACCTGCAGCCAAATGTGGTGGTAGTTTTAGTACATTTTGGCACTTAAGGAGCTTTTTTTTGGTCGTTTATATTTAATTATTTCATTTTTAGCTTTTGTATTTTAGATTTAATTATGTGAAAAATAAGCGTTTTTACGCAAGAATTGATGTTAGTTGACCTATTAGGCCAATACAGGCCTTAGGTAGTTTTAATATACTTAAGTGAGTGTGCAGGATGTATATTTAGCAGCCCAACAACCTTATAGCCAACACCCTAGTATAGCACAATTTTCCCAATACACAACATGTGAAATTGGAACTCTAAGCTCAAGATATCAGTGTTGTGTTGTGACACAGGTCTAAACGTGGGAGGCAAGAATGAACAGGGCTAAAATCGTCTGTACAATAAATATTTTTCTAGTTTATGACCTGTAATAGACTAATTAGGGTTTCTAAACATCTCTATAAATAGAAAGCTTACTGCTAATATGTAGGCAAGCCTTTAGGAGTCTTAGTAGATTTAGGTTTTAGTTTGCTATATTTTCTGTTTTTACATACTTTGTTCTTCTTGACTAGGTTCATTTTGAACCTAAGTTTTTTCTATTGAATTATTTAGAAGTTTTGTTTCATTGTTATTTTGCAAACATTAAGATTCTTTAACTGTCAAGAGATTACACAACTATGAGCACATTCGATTCAATCAACTGAGCAATTTCCTATCCTTTCTTTTACTTTAATTTACTTGTACTCTTTTGCATGTTTAAATTAAATCTAATAGTTATGGTGTCTAGATCCATAAGAGGCTAAGTCTCTAGGGAGATTAACAAATGGATGTAGGAGTAGTTAACGGAGGAATACGGGTTCCCTATAGGAATTAGCTGGTTTTAAATTTTGTCTACTTAAACCCTAGGAGTGGCGACCCTAGGAAGTAATCTAGATTAAACGAGGTTGAGAGATAACTTTGATGAGAAAATCATATCTTAGTGGGGAAAGTGAGGTCGGGAGATAAGCATGTACCTGCCGATTAGTTAATTAGTAGAGGATAAGAGGTAATACTAGTTAATTAATAGTTAATTTCATTTAAACCCGAATTCTAAAGTTAATTATAACCACTGAAACAAGTTAATCTTCTACCTCTTATTTTGATATAGTTGTTTGTTTATTTTTTGTTTATCTAATCTAGTTAAATTAGTTTATGCTTCTTTTCTATTTTACTGTACATCTTAATATAATTTTTAATTATTACTATTTAGATTTGTTCTTGTAGAAGTAGATTTTTGATTTAATTCGTTCTCCTTTGAGTACGATCATTAGAATACTTCCCTGTGTAGATTTTTGATTTAATTCGTTCTCCTTTGAGTACGATCATTAGAATACTTCCCTGTGTTTCGTTGTACACTTCTATATTACGATTTCACATGTATACTTGTGGACATCGCTTATTTAATTTAATATTTTTTTTTGGTGTAGTATCTTCTAATCAAACGTTCGCACATTTGGCGATGGTCAATAGCTCAAGACATTATCGTTTTCGTAAAAGGATGTGGTTTCTCGGGGGTAGTTTATAATTAATTGCAGATCAACTTCTCTGACTTACGAATTTGAATGAAAATACATCCAAATACTAGATTATTGTTGATTTATTGTTCTTAACTATTTGAGTTTATTATAGATGTATTTAAAATTTTGAAATTTCATCGCGCACACCTTCCATGTTTTTCCAACATGCCTTGCCTAACCTTGCGATGTGCTACCCTTGAACCTTATTTTCTTAACATCATATTTATATTTATATTTATAACATTGCATCACATTTTATATACAACAAATAAAAATTTTTTAGAAGGATAATCATCTTGATGTTGGTAAAATCTATGTGTTTAAGCAAAGCACTTTGTCAACAATGCCCATAAAAAAATCATTTGACATTACTTCAACCCTAACAATATGAATCAAAATGGAAGATCCACACTTGCATAATTCTTTGTCAAATATTATTTGGTTGGTGGTAACATATCTTCCTTTGAGCTAATTAAACAATATTATGTAAAAGACTCACTAAGATATAATTTTGTATTACCAAAATGAGAGAATCTATCAAACTTAAGGACTTCACTCTAATCCATTTTCCTATACTCTAAAGCATTTGAAACCTTAAACCCTAAATACTACTACTTAAATTTACTATTTAAAGATTAAGGAAATGGATTAAGGTTTTTAGTTGATAAACCATAAAAGTAACATGTTTTAATCCCATGCTTAGCATGTTTTTGGATGATTTATTATATAATTTAGTGAATTTGATGCTCCTAATCCTTTAATTTCATGTTTCTATACTTAGGAGAGCATAGGGGAGTAAAAGGAGTAGAAAACGGGCTAAAATCGAACAAAATGAGCTACTTTCAGGATCTACACGGCCTGGCCATTCCCACACGGGTTGAGCATACACCCGTGTGAGACACACGGGCTGGCCACACACCCATGTGCCAGTCCATGTTGATTTCACTCCCTGTTTCCCAAACACGTGGAAAAAAAGCCAATTTTTAAGGTTTTTGAGCATTCTAAAGCTTATAAATACACACTAGAAGAGGACCTAAGGGAGCATGCAGAGTAGAACAAAGAAATTACTCGAAGAACGCCATCGGAATCAACTCAGAAATAGGATCTCCTTCAAGATTGAAGATCTCCAGTCAACTTCTTTAGAAGTTTTTGGGTTTCTTTATGTTTTGTTGTTTTCCTAATTTTGAGAGGTTTTCCTTCCAAAGTATGAACTAAATTCCCTAGATACCTAGGAAAGATGAAACCTATGACAGATCTTGTTATTTAATTTTCTGAATTATATGATAAATACTTGATTTCTTGATTTCAATTATGTGTACTTATTCCATGTTTTAACGTTTTCATGATATTAATTCATGATTGATATGCTTAATTCAGTGGAGCAAAAGTCTTGTTTAAGAGTAGATTTGGCATAATTGAGTGGAGTTGCATGCAATCTTAGAAATAGGACGACATAAATCTACCGGATTAGAGTCAAATCTAATAGGGGAATCCATAGATCGAGTTAATGCAACAATAGGTGTTTTAATTAGAAAGAGATTTTAATTAATCAACCTAGAGTCAATTATTCTTACTCTCGAAAGAGATATTAATATAATTTAGGGATTTCTACAGATCAAGGCAAGTGAATAAATCGTTTAATTCAGATTCAGAATAATAAGTGAAGTATAGGTGGATTATTCCCCAAGTATTGTCTCTCTCTTTGGTTCATTCGAATATTTTCTTACATAATTCTCTGTCGCGTCTTAATAATTAGTTTAGATAATTTTAGATTTAAAACAAACTTCTTTAATTTACTAGCTAGATAATAGAAAGATAGTAAGTACTAGTACTTTTAGTCCTCGTGGATACGATATTCCCGACTCACCATAGCTATACTATTATTTGATAGGTGCGCTTGCCTTTGTTATCATTTTAGTTAGTTAAGTGAATCATCATCAAGTTTTCGACATCGTTGCTGGGGACTAAGATATTAGGAACACTTAATTTTTATTACTTTAGCCATTTTTATTTTATTGCATTTTATTTTTGTTTTTAGTTTAATTTTGTTTACTAATTTTTCTTTTTGTTTGCTTCTGGCAGGTTCCTTTAGTATATGACTAGAAGAAACTTATCAGGACCTCTCGTATTTGACAGTGAGATTGAAAATACAGCTCGCAGAAATTGTAGAGAAGTGAGGCAAAGTTGAAAGAGTACAGTGGAAGAGCAAGTGGAAATCATTAATATTACTGAGGAGATGGCTAAAAATCAGAATAATTAGCTACCTCTTGTGCTTGCCGCAAATCCTGCTCCTCGGACTATGTACGATTATGCCAAGCCCAGTTTAACTGAGGCTGAATCGAGTATTGTTAGACCTACTATTACTGCAAATAATTTTGAACTAAAACCTAACACTATTCAAATGATTTAATAGTTTGTTCAGTTTGATGGTTTGCAGGACGAAGACCCAAATACTAATTTGGCTAATTTCCTAGAATTCTGCGACACGTTCAACATAAATGGCATTTCTGACAATGCCATTCACCTTCAGTTGTTTCCATTCTCATTCAGAAATAAGGTTAAACAATGGTTGAACTCCTTACCACGAGGTTCTATCACTACATGGGAGCAAATGACCGAAAAGTTTTTATTAAAGTATTTTCCACCGACTAAGACAGCCAATCTGAGGAATGATATCTCTTCCTTCATGCAAATGGATTTAGAGACTTTATATGATGCATAGGAGAGGCATAAGAACTTATTGAGAAGGTGCCCTCACCATAGGTTATCTCTATGGCCACAAGTTCAAACTTTTTACAACGGTTTGAACCCCTCAACTAGACAATTGATAGATGTAGTCGCTGGTGGGACTTTGAATAACAAAACACCTGAAGCAGCTTATGAGTTTATAGAGGAGATGTCACTGAATAATTATCAGTGGCAAGTCATGAGAACAAAGCCGATGAAAGCAGCCAGTGTTTTTAACGTTGATGCGGTCATCATGTTGTTAAATCAGGTAGAACTTTTGAGTAAAAAGATTGATTGTTTATATGGTTCTATGTAAGTACATTCGGTGATGCAGTGTGATACAAATGGAGGAGGGATAAACAATCCAGAATGTCTGTCCTACAACCCTAGCACAAAGAACAAACAAGTCAACTGTATGGGTAATATTTCTAGACCACAGAATAATCCCTATAGAAAC
Source organism: Gossypium longicalyx (assembly GCA_025698465.1). Taxonomy (NCBI): domain Eukaryota; kingdom Viridiplantae; phylum Streptophyta; class Magnoliopsida; order Malvales; family Malvaceae; genus Gossypium; species Gossypium longicalyx. Next base: position 30,078,500 of record CM047001.1, on the reverse strand, counting down.
ACCTATAATGCAGGTTGGAGGAACTATCTCAATTTCTCGTGGGGTGGTCAAGGAAATCAAAGACAAAAACCCCCTTCAGGTTTTCAACAACAATCTTACCTGCAAGAGAAGAATCCAAACCTTGAAGAGATGTTGATGAAGTTTATTTCAGTGTCAGAAACTCGCTTCCAAAACACTGAAATAGCACTTAAAAATCAACAAGCGCCAATTCAAGGGCTTGAGAATCAAATTGGTCAATTGGAAAAGATGATTTCAGAATGACCACAAGGTAGATTGCCAAGCAACACCGAAACAAACCCAAGAGAGCAGCTTCATGCAATTACTGTTCGAGATGAAAAAGGGTTAGATGAATCTAAATTTGAACCAAGGCAAGAAATAGTGATAAGCAATGGTAAGGTTGAGGTAAGCCACAACGAACAAAAACGGGTAAGTAAAGAGTATAAACCTCGTGCGCCATATCCAGATGCGACAAGGAAAGACCACGTAAGTGAACAATTTGTTAAATTCCTTAAACTATTGAAAAAGTTACATATTAACTTACCATTTATTGAAGCTCTTTTGCAGATGCCAAATTCTGTGAAATTTTTAAAGGAGCTTTTAGCAAACAAGAGAAAGTTAGATGATTCGTCACACGTGGAGCTAAATGCAGTTTGCTCTGCTATCTTACAGAATAAACTACCCAACAAATTGAAAGATCCAGGGAGTTTTACTATTCCTTGTTTAATTGGTAGTTTAAATGTTAATAATGCTTTAGTTAATTTAGGGACGATTATTAATGTTATGCCCTACAAAATGTTTAAGCAACTCGGTTTGGGGAAGCCCAAATAAACTAGGATGAGCATTCAATTGGCAGATAGAACCATTAGATTTCCTAGGGGTATTGTTGAAGACGTTCTTGTTAAAATTGATAAATTTATATTCCCAGTCGATTTTGTTGTCTTAGACATGGATGAGGATGGCGATGTACCATTAATTCTAGGTCGGCCCTTTTTAGCAACTGCTAGTTCCATCATTGATGTTAGTACAGGTGAACTCATACTTTGTGTAGGTGATGACATGATTAAACTCCAAGCCTATGATTTTGCTAAAATATCTAGTGATCGAGATGATTATATGAGTTCTGTTATTGAAAGTAACTTTGTGGCTCAACCTTCTTTGTAGGAAATCCCTCGAAAAAATGTGATAAAGCCACATTCTAGCTTATGCAACAAAAACAGAACGAATCATGAAGAACAAATGTTGCAGATCGATGCACTAGATGAATGGCGATCACTTGTCAAGGAGAAACTGAGAATAAACGATGAAAAACTGAAGCGACTCCATGACGAGCTTAAGGATGGAACGAACCACTTCAAGGTTGGGGATCAGGTACTATTAGATGAAACGGACCCTCGTATTACCACTTCAGAGCTTAGTGCAAATGAAGCAACTCCTTTTACGATACTCAACATCTTCCTATACGGTACAGTCGAGGTAACTCATTCTAATTTCAGCACTTTTAAGGTAAATGTTACTCGACTTAAACCTTATTTGAATAAAAGAATTGACAGCGAGAAAGAGGAGTTTTGACTCCGCGAACCATCATGACTGTGCGAATACGAGGTAAGTCAAGATTAGACTTTAAATAAGCACTTCTCAGGAGGCAACCCGAGCGTTAACATTCCTAATTTACTAATTTTATCTCATGATATTTTTAAAATTAATTAATTTAAAAAATGGCTTTTAAAACCCACACAGGCTGGACACACAGGCGTGTCCTAGGCTGTGTGGATCTTTTGACTTAGTTTTAAATTTTACAAAAATCGACAGTGAGTTACACGGCTGTGTGACCCACACAGCTTGGACATACAGGCGTGGCCTTGGCCGTGTGGAACTGGGCCCTAATTTTTTCAAAAATCGACAGAGACACGGCCTAAAAATAGTCCACATAAACGTGTGCCACGGTCGTGTGCACCACACGACCTGGATACACGAGCGTGTCTTAGGCCATGTGAAACTTGGAGCTTAATTTTTCAAATTTAAAATAAGTCAGAGAGTTACACGGGCAAGGCCGTGCCATACGGGTGTGTTGGAAGTCACACAGGTGTGGGAGAAGCCAAGGAGATTACACATGGACGTGTCACACGGCCTGGACACACGGGCATGTCCAAAGTCGTGTGAAGACGGGGTTTTCATTTTTTTAATCGACATGGGCTGAGCAGAAGACCACACGGGCGTGTGACACGGCCGTGTGGCCCAACACGGGCCTTATACAATCGTGTCCCCATTTAAAACCCTAGCCCCTTTTTCTTTTCATTTGTTTTGTCTTTTTCTTTACCAAAACCCTAGCCATCGATAGCCATCTCCCTTTACTAATTCGGCCACCAACCCCCTCTCTTCACATTATCACACACACATCGTTCGACCCTCGGTTCTTCCTCTCCCCTCTTATTTCCACTTTTCTTTTTCCCCTTCCCCCACGAGTCAACCAAATTCGCCCTCCCCTCTCACATTTCCTCATCACCGTCACACCACCCCTTCCCTCTCTCTTTTTTCCTCGACCTTCTCCTTTCCTCTTCCCTTCCCCTCTAACCAGCAACCCTCCACCCGACCACCTCCCTCAGCCCTCCCTCTTCTCCCTTTTCCTTTCTCCCCTACCACGCATCCCAGCACCACTTCCCACGCCCACATACCACCCCCAACTACGCACCAGCCCCCAACTGCGCCACCTCCATTTCCCGCTCCTCATTTCACCTGCACATTTTTTATCCTCCGCCGCAGCCCTCACTCCAGCCATCGTCAACCACCGTCGGTCTTCCACCAGTTACCCATTTTACTTTATTTTGTTATTATTATTATTTTGTTTTATTAATTTGTTATTTTAGTTAATTTTTATTTATTATTCTTTACTTGTTTATCATTTATTTCACTTTTATTTTTATATTTTATTCTCCTAGTATTATTAGTTCTTGATCTATTCTATATTGATTTTTGCTTTTGTTTAGGTTTATTTCTTTTTCATTACATTGTAGTTTCTTGATATTGCTACTTTTCTTATCTTATTCATGAATATTATTTTTCATCCAGCAAAATTTGTGATAATTGTTATTTAGGATTTCTTTTTGCACTACTATTTAGTATTCTTTTGGGATTTGAATTTTTTATTTATGGTCTGGTCACTATTGTTTTCTTTAAATTGTTAAAATTATTGGTTTGCCTTGCTTATGATCGGTTCGTCTGGTTGTTTTGGTTTTAATACTTGATTGTTCAATCTTCTTGCAGATACACCATGCCAAACACACGAGGAAAGACTAAGATCATTTTTCCCGCTTCGAAAAAGAAGAAGGGCTTCAGTGGTACCTCCTCCTCGAGCACATCCGTCGACGCTTGCCACCCCTACCTCTAATTTACGGCGAGCCTCCAGAAGGATTTATATTAGCTTCTTTGTGTACGACCACTCGGCCTAGGCAGCTGCATTGATTGGGCCACGTTGGACCAGGTCCAACTCGCTAATAATGTGCGCGCCATTATCGCCACAGCTCCGTGGGATAGATTCTTTGCCATTGTCGAGCCCACCTACATAGAGCTGACATTAGAGTCCTGCTCGACGTTTTTGGTTCAGCTCATGACAAGCCTAGCACCATCAGTTTTTGACTTGGTGGTTTGGTACGCCACATGAACGTTCCCGAGTTCGACGCGGCTATGGGACTCTACACAAAGGAATTTATGAGTGTTGAGGACTTCATTAGACTTCATAGGTACATCCATCACTAGCCATCATGATGTTAGACTGGCCTTACAGGGAGTTAGACACCATATGATTCGAGTCACTTGAAGGCGACTTCTCTCTCTCTGGCCTTACGATACATTCACGCCCTTTTAACTCACATTTTGACAGGTTAGAGAGAGAGCACTAGAGTCATTAGCACTCACGACGTTCACTTTCTATAGAGCATGGCACACAGGCATATATTTGACTTAGCATATTTCATCGTCCTCTCATTCTACCATCAGACTGACTACCACAGGAAGGGCCTTATCTGTTTAGGCCCTTACGTGACTCACCTCGCTCGACACTTCGGTCTCCTAGACACACCGGAGCAGTCCTCCACACTCACACTCGTAGGCCAAATGTCCCCTCAGGGCATCTCGAGCATGATACATATGAGGATGATCGAGCGATGTCGTGGAGTGAATCCTCCTCAGTACCGATTGTTTCATTCTGACGCTTCAAATGAACCCAAGGACTTCACTGATGATGTCCCTTCCTATCAAGAGGACCCACCACCGCCTCCACCTTCGAGTCACCGACCTGTTCCTTCTGTTGCTAGCTTCCGAGGAGTATCTACCAAGGAGTTCACTAGCTTTCGTCAGTACTACGTTCAGAGGTTCGACTGTATTTATGTGACATTGAAGCAGATTTGTCAACATTTCCATATTGCTCCTCCAGCGCCGATGACTCACAATGATGATGCATCTGATGATGAGGACCATTGAGTCCATTTAATTTTATTTTCTTTTATTTTTCTTTTTCTTTTTCTATTTATCTGTATTTTCCTAGACTTTTTCGGTTTTATATTTTGAACTATATTTTATTTATTATGGTTATTTCTAATCGAGTAACCATTTAATCTTCTTCAGCATTGTGTTTATTTTCTTATCAGTTGCTTAGAATCATTCCCTACATCTACATTTATCTACAATTCTGTTTTTCACTATTTTGGGCATTTCATCCAATATTCAGGTTAGTTTCAATTCTCTCCCTCTCTTATGATATTTTGTTTCTATTGTGATTATCTATTTTTGTACATTGAGGACAATGTAAATCTTAAGTCTGGGGAGGTTATTTACATGATTATTAGAAAATCCCTGAATTATATCTTGTGTTCAAGTAATTTTCTCATTTTACTATTAGAATGAATTCTTATTGATTTGTGATTTTCATTGATTTGTTTTAGATTAAATTCATAGGTAATTGTGCATTGATTGTTTAAACTTTAAGACATTAGAGAATCAAGTATGATAAATCTATTTTCAGAATAAAATTTTTTTACTAGGTTGTTTCCCTAAATTAAGGTATTACCTTGAAGTTTGAGATTTGCAAGATAAATATAAAAAAAATCATAATTTTTGTGAGATTTTGAGCCTTTAAAGCATACACTTTTCTTGCTCACTTTATTATTGGTTATGAGTGTGTTAATACTGATTGGTTATTCTAGAACTTACTTCAATTGTACATGTTGAGACCATACATTTGATTTGATATACTGAGATGATAAAGCCACCTAGGTTTTAACCCACTTATTCCAAAAAGCCTACCTTCATAATTAACCCTTAGTGAACCTCTTTGAGCCTAACAAACCGTTTCTTGATCTACCCTTAATATTAACCCATAACTCATTCTTTTTTATTCATTGAGAATTTTCCTTATTTTATTGACTCCTTTTTTTGTCGAGATTTGATTTGATCAGTTGCCTAACTATGTTCTTTTGTTTTAGTTGTTAAATTATCTCTTATTATCCATAATTCAAAAAAAAAGTGAAAAAAAAATATGTATATTTATTTTGATTATTACTAGTTCTATGATATTTGAGCTTAAACGGTTAATTTCACATTTTTAGAAGAAGCTCATGTTATTATTGATAATTTTGATTGATGTAATTATTCAGTATTAGTTTATTTTTCTAGTTAGGTAATTTATCAATTCAATCTCAATTCTAACCCTCTTTTTTAGCCTTTATCCACACTTTTAACCCAAGCCCCATTACAACCCTTTAAAAGCCTTTTGATTTGTGTATCATCTCATTTTATAATGGTAGAGATTTGATTTTCAAGCAAGCCTATGGTAATGACTTTTCATGTTTGACTATTGAGTGCTTATTTTTTAACCTTAAACATTTTGAGTGATTTGAGTGAATCTTTAGTGAGGATGTTAATTCTTGTCAGTTTTGAACTAAAGGTAATTACTTAGATAAGGGGGAATACCTATGTTTTCATGCTTTAAAAATGTGTGACTTGGATTGTTTGAATCTTTAGTGCTCTTTTAGTTGAATTATCAATGTATCATTATTTGTTAATTATGACAAAACATTATTTATGAGAATTATGATTTGAGAAAGTTTAATTTTTAATTGTGAGTTGAGGATTTTGCTTGAGGACAAGCAAACGCTTAAGTGTGGGGATATTTGATAAACCATAAAAGTAACATGTTTTAATCTCATGCTTAGTATGTTTTTGGATGATTTGTTATATAATTTAGTAAATTTGATGCTCCTAATTCGTTAATTTCATGTTTCTATACTTAGGAGAGCATATGGGAGCAAAAGGAGCAGAAAATGGGCCAAAATCAGACAAAATGAGCTACTTTCAAGATCCACACGGCCTGGCCATTCCCACAAGGGCTGAGCACACGCCTGTGTGAGACACATGAGCTGGCCACATGCCCATGTGCCAGCCCATGTCGATTTCGCTCCCTGTTTCCCAAACACGTAGAAAAAAGCTAATTTTTAAGGTTTTTGAGCATTCTAAAGTTTATAAATACACACTAGAATAAGACCTAAGGGAGCACGCAGAGTAGAACGAAGAAATTACTCGAAGATCACCGTTAGAATCAACTTAGAAGTAGGATCTCCTTCAAGATTCAAGATCTCCAATTAACTTCTCTAGAAGTTTTTGGGTTTCTTTATGTTTTGTTGTTTTCCTAATTTTGAGATGTGTTCCTCCCAAAGTATGAACTAAATTCCCTAGATACCTAGGGAAGATGAAACTTATGACAGATCTTGTTATTTAATTTTTTGAATTACATGATAAATACTTGATTTCTTGATCTCAATTATGTGTACTTATTCCATGTTTTAACATTTTCTGGATATTAATTCATGATTGATGTGCTTAATTCAGTTGAGCAAAAGTCTTTGTTTAAGAGTAGATCTAGCATAATTGAGTGGAGTTGCATACAATCCTAGAAATAGGACGACATAAATCTACCGGATTACAGTCAAATCTAATAGGGGAATCCATAAATCGAGTTAATACGACAATAGGGTTTTAATTAGAAAGAGATTTCAATTAATCAACCTAGAGTCAGTTGTTTTTACTCTCGAAAGAGATATTAATATAATTTAGGGATTTCTACGGATCAAGGCAAGTGAATAAATCATTTAATTTAGATTCAGAATAATAAGTGAAGTCTAGGTGGATTCTTTCCTGGGTATTGTCTCTCTCATTGGTTCATTCGAATATTTTCTTACATAATTCTCTGTCGCGTCTTAATAATTAGTTTAGATAATTTTAGATTTAAAACAAACTTCTTCAATTTACCGACTAGATAATAGAAAGATAGTAAGTACTAGTACTTTTAGTCCTCGTGGATACGATATTCCCGACTCACCATAGATATACTATTATTCGATAGGTGCGCTTCCCTTTGTCGTGATTTTAGTTAGTTAAGTGAATCATCATCATTAGTATATGTATTTTTATAGGATGATTGTAAATTATGAACCTTAATATCAAACCATAAATCTTAAACCCTAAATATTAATGCTTCAATTTTTTTATTTAAATATTAAGGACGTGGGTTTGCTTTTCAGTTTCTTATATTTTTATGGGATGGGGAAAAAGTAGTGGCAAGTGTCATATTTATAGAATTTTGGAACCTTAAATTGACACCCATAAATATTGAAATACTACAAGGACCCCAACATAATGAAAAATGTGGTTCTTGTTAATTTTGTCTTGTATTGTAAATCGCTATAAAAAAAAACTTGAACTTGACACCCATGGTGTCTAGGTCAATGTAATGCTACTTCACTCGCCTTTATTGGATTCAATAGGAATCCTTTACAGTAATAATGACCTTGACACTTGTGGGTGTCAATGTCCTTCCAAATAACCCTACACCTTACATATAAAATCTTAATTTCAAATAAAAGGATCTTGACTAAATAGGTGTCCAAGTTCACTTGAACCCCATACCTTGAATTGTTAAGCACCACAATAATATGAAATTTATTAACCTTTTCCATTATACAACATAATTGAAACTTTATTGCAATTGTAAGTATTCTTTTATATTTATTTTTAATATGTTTAATATAGACATAATAATAAAAATAGCCCTTAATGTTTACTTTTTTGTTATTTTGACTCTAATTCTTTTTTAATCATTTTAGCCTTCAAACTTTAAATTTTAGTTAAATTGCTTTTCTTTGAATGAAAATTTTGATTGGATTGTTAAAATTCTAAGGGTAAACTACAGGAATAGTCACCCAACTATGTCTTTAGTTATATTTTGGTCATCCAACTTTTTTTTTTGATTTAGTCACTTAAACTTTTCGAAATTAAATATTTCAATCACCCTTCTGTTAGTTGTCATTATATAAGTGACGAAAAGCTGACGTGGGCTTTTTTTATTTGCTTGATAACAAATTTAAGTCTCTAATGTTTACACATTCTATCAATTTGATCTTAAATCTTAAAAAAATCAACAAATTTAGTCCTCAATGTTTACATAATTCATCATTTTAGTTATAATTCTAAAAAATTAATAAATTTAACCTGCAACATTTACAAAAATTGTCATATTAGTTCTAATTCTAAAATTTTCAAAAATAGAAAAAAAAACATTATGGATAAAAAAATATAAAAATGACTATTAGAGAAAAAGGAAAAAAAGAAATGAACACAAAATGGATTGATGGGTGTTAGAGAGATGAAGTTGCACATCCTCATAGGACATAGATCAAAAAAGTTATCTTCCTTGGTTCAGTTCAACTCATATTTTCAATTCTTGGACTAGATTTTCTCATAAATATACTTGGACTACCCAAGTTCGGATGTTACTAATGACATGTTCAAGTTAGAAAAAACAAGGGAAAAATAACTTTTCTAGAATTTTGAGTTCATGAAATGTTAGCTCAATCGATCAATTGAAATAGGCAAGAGGGGTTGAATTGGCCTTTTAAAATTTTTTTGAAGCAAGGATAAGAAAATGAGATAATGAACACAATAATTTTAGAGTGGTTCAAACCCAATTGCCTACTCCACTACCTTAGCTTTTCGCCACCAAGTATTTTCCCAAATTCACTAATTTGATGAACCTTTGAGGAAAAGATTAGAATGCTTGCAAATGAAGTACATATCCAATAAAAACACTTAAACTAAGAAAATACAATGAATGCTCACATGTATTTTCAAGAAAAAGATGAAGAATTTAAGCACAAATGGTTGGTAATAGATTTCTTAATGTTTCTTAATAGCTTTTGGTCTCTTGTAATTGTAGAAGCTTTAGAAGCTGGTATTTATGACCTCTTATTGATTTCCAATTGTTGAGGTTGTTGGGAAAATGAATTGAGCCATTGGGGGGAAAAAACCAAAGCATTAATGACTCCTGCAATAAAAAGTATCGAAACATTTGAAGGGGTATCGATACTTTGGGCATTTAATGCCTAAATTTAGTGATTGTTTAAGCCTATAGTATCGATACAATAGGGAATGTATAGATACTTGTTATGACGTATTGGTACTATCGATACAATAGGGAATGTATAGATACTTGTTATGAGGTATTGGTACCTTGGGGAGCGTACTAATACTCGGGTAATTTTTCTTTAATTTTTAAAACATCGAACCTTAAAACAATATGATACAAGGATAAGGTATTGATAATTTGTGAAAGGTATCGATATTTTTTTTGCTCAATTTTTTTGAAAATTTGAAGCTTAAATTGATATTGATACAGGCAAAGATATCGATACCATATAGGAGGTATCGATACTTTGATCCTTGGGAGCAGTTTTACACTTATAAAAATGTTTGGAAAAATTGTTTAACAAGTTGAAAATATTTTCTAAGTGTTTGAAAGATAGGTTTAAAAGTTTATATCTTATAAATATTTTGAAACAAATTGTCACTCGAAATTTATCAAGTTTTATTCAAAAACATTACACTTTTTATATCAAAACATTTATCAAAGAAAGCTTAACTTAACATGAAAGATTTAATATTGCATTATTTTCTCTACTCAAAAATTAGGTATTTTCATATTTTCAAAATAAGAAAAAAATTCAAAATAATTGTTCTATAATAGTGTAAATAATTGTTATTTTTTATCATATTCATGAAAGCGACATGAGTTTAAAACGAGCATAGTACGAATAGTGTTAAATAATCTTCTTATTTAGTGGGTTTTGGAGGTATATTAAGAAATATTTTTTTTTAAAATAAAGTTTTTATTTTTTTTTTGAAAATTTGGAATTATAACTAAATTGACAAAAAAAATTACATGTTAAGAGCTAAATTTATTGAATTTTTTAGAATTCAAACTAAAATGACAAATTTTGTAAACATTTAAGGGAAAATTTGTTGAATTTTTGTTGAATTTTTAGATTTAAGATAAAATTAATGGAATGTGTAAACACTGAACGGTTAAATGTGTTATTAGGCCAATAAACAAAGCCTACATCAATTTTCCTTTACTCATCTATCAACAACTAACTGGAGAGTGGTTAAAATATTTAGTTTCAAAAAGTTGAGTGATTAAAATGAAAAAATTAATAGTTGGGTGATCAAAATAGAATCAAAGGCATAGTTTGGTGACTATTTTTGTAGTTTAGCCAAAATTTAATGGCAATAACATGGTACCTCACATGACAATCTATATGTACTTCATTACTAACATGTATACTTTTAAAAAAAATTATGAAATTTATGACTTTTTTTTCTTTCTAACTTCTAATTTTTGCTTTTGTTTTCGTATACACGTGGACTTTCATCTAAGTTTTGTCCTTAAAATTTTAATGGTCAACTTTTATGTTTAATAAAAAATAATAATTATCGAAATTTGAAAGTTAAAGACCAAAGTGATTAAAAAAATAATAATAAAACAAATTACAAAAAAAAAAGAAGAAAGTAAATATTAAAGACTAAAATTATCATTATAGCTTTAATTTATTTAAGTTATGGTCTTTCTTTCTTATTACCGATGTTATTATTCTTCACTGTTTAATTACGTGAAGAAATGTAAGCACTTCAAATGCATACTCCTAAAATTTCAAGAGCTTGAACCCGACATCAAGAATTGCAAACATTTATGAATATTTTGATGAATGCGAAAAATAATGATTTGAGTGCTCATGTGATAAGTTCAAATAACAAAAATGCAAGAAGTAATTTGGAAACAGAGCATCTAGCTTACAAATGAGTACTTACTATAATACCTTGAGAAGATCGCTTGCAATATCTAAACAAAGAAATACTTTGTGTTATGCTTGATGGCTAACAAGGATAAAAAGAAAAAGATTCAATATGACAAAAGCTACGAGAACGAAAACCCTCTCAATTAGTTTAACAATAGGTGCTAAAAATAATTTTCAAAATTTTCATGGGTTGTCAAAATTTTTATAAGATTATATATTGTTCTATTCTTAAAACTATTAAAATGTGGCATAACTAATAACTTTAATTGCAACTTTTACCAATGTAATTCAAATCTCATGTAATTCAAACTCCATTCTTAAATATTAATAAAATAATCTTTAATAACCTTCACAAATAAGGGATCAAATGTAGTGAAAAATTAACTGTCAAACTCATTAATTGTCAAATCTTAAACCTTAAACAAAATTCAAAATACCTTATAACTAGTGTTGCCTTTAGGGTTTAAGATATATGATTTTTTTTAAGACCTTGACACATAACTATCAAGATGGTGTCAAATGATAATCATAATAAAACAATATTCAATAAAATTCACTTTTTAACAATTTCAAGAGTGAATTTTGTAATCATAATCTGTCATAATAGATTTCTAGCTCTCATTTGACTACATAGTCAATGATACTTCATTATTTTATAATAGGTTAAAGTGTAAGAATAGTTAATCAATTGTTCAATTAATTTTATTTTAGGCATTCAATTATTAGTTTTTTTCAATTTAATCACTCATTTTTTTAAATTAAATATTTTATTCACTCTTGCAGTTAAATTAGTACCGAAAGTCTAACGTGGGTTTTTTTCTTGGCCTAATAATAAATTTAGCCCTCCAATGTTTACACATTCTCTCAATTTGATCCTAAATTTAAAAAAATTAAACAAATTTAGCCCTCCAATGTTTCACGTTTTTCATCTCATATGCCTAATTAAAATCCAAAAATAAGGTCAAAAGTAACAAGTTTATAAACCCCAAATAATAGTTGGGTTAATGACAGCAACTTCGATGTCCTTACTCTTTACTACAGAGATGGTACCAGTTTCAAGCTCTTATATTCTTGTGTGGTTTATCATTTCTAGCTCAAGTATGCCATGACATTTGATATTTCCAACTTCATAAAAGTCATTTTGATACAAAAATCTTTAAAATATTCTCATATATAATTTTTTAAAAAAATAAATTTTTATAATTTATATTTACTTTTAAAATTTTTAAGATTTTTATAATTTTTATAATTAGGACTAAAATAACAAATTATAAGAACTAAATTTGTTAAATTTTTTTTATTTATGATCAATTGATCAAATGTGTAAACAATGGTGAGTTAAATTTATTTTTGAGCGAATAAAACAAAACGATTTCGATTAAGTAAATAATGAAAGAGTGAGTAAGTAAAATATTTACTTTAAAGAAAATTAATAGTTGCATAATCAAGAATAAATTGTATAATTAATTGGCCATTCTTATAATTTACCTGATCTCTAATTTCTTTAAAAAAAATCCAAAATATTAACACCCAATTCGTTGAAGTTCACATCAAATTGTGAAATCAAATTCTATCGATTTGATTTATCCAAATAAATTACTTTCATAGTGTTTTGGTTTTTTTTTTTTTTGTTTTTTTTTATTTTTAAGTAATTCAAAGTAAAGTGCTTTTCACGGGCAATCCAAATTTTTATGTGTAATGAAGGGTTAGCCCAATCGATCTTTTTGTAACAAGGACCAAGTGAGTGAGAGTGACCATCTTTAAACCTTTCGTTACCCGATAAACTAAGGCATTGAAGGGTTTACATAAGATAATGGAGACAAATCTAATTTCCTTGTGGGAAAGAAAACAAAGTCTCCTATAAATATGGTTCTCCGTAACATCAAAACTCAAATCCAATTTTGCCTAAACCCGATTCTTCTATTTTCAGTTTAATCAAAACTCATCCTTGCTTGCTGTTGCAGTAGCTGTTCAATCTTCTCCCATGAGTTCTTCCAGGGAGAACTCATCCTCTTCCATGATTTTCCCATCTTTCCCATCCCATGCTTCTGTCTTTACGATGTTCAGACCGCCATTCAGAGGTAAATTTCCCTTCCCTCCTCTCCCGGCTTCTTTAACAAATTCACTGAAACACATTTTATTTATTTATTGGGTATTCAAGATTTTTATTCATTCGCAAGAGGTGGGGTAATAATATTCAGGACATTGCAGGAAATCGAACACTTACATGATATGTTCAAGCTCAAATGCACTTCTGAGCGGAGCATATGCTCCTTTCTTCACATTCAAGGCTACAAGAGCTGGATACCCATACCCACCGACACCTACACACTTCTCAAGATCTGGTTGCTTACCAGCAGCTGCCCAAACATAGCTGCACACATATTTGATGATTTATAATGATAATGAAAAAAGAACAGGAGACAAGCCTTGATTTTAACTTCTATTTACTTGCCTGTAAGGGTTTCTTTTAAATTTCTCTGCAACTGACAATAACATCTCCAGGTACTTGTTCCTGCCTTCTGCCTTGGAGTCTAAAATATCAGGTAAGAAAGCAACAAAGCATATGGCAGCCGAACCACATTTGTCCTCCATGACATCCTACTTGCAAAGATTGTACTTCTCAGCAAACAACTCCATGGCTTGAAAAACAAAAATGAATTTATTGTCGAAACAAAGGTGCGAGACTTACTGGGCCAATCACCTCCGTCACTTCAGCAACTCCAACATTTGTTTCGAGCTGCTCTAGAGCAAATGATTCAATTGAAGATGCGGTTCTAGCACCCTCGTAGAGAATTGGACCATCTTTGTCTGCACCAAATGCTAAGATGGTAGGAAATCCTTGCACCTTGTACCTGCTCATGAGAGACTGCTAACGACACCCCATTAAAACAGCATCAAAACATATAAAAAATCCAGAAGCACTTATATAGAGAAAAGAGAAACAATCCCTTTTCTAGTCTAAAAATGTTTCATGGGAAATGGAAATTTATTGTCCAAATGGAGAAATAGTCATACTTAATTCAGAAAAGCATTCATAAAATATTTTCTGGGTATGATAACATTCTCAGATTACAGCTAGCTAGTCATAAATTTGCAATATCAAGTTTCAAAACTCAAAGCAATTGAGGAAAAAATTTACTGCATAAATTTCCAACTACAAAGTCGTGAATTGTAGCTCTTTCAAGTAAAATTATATTTAAATAGTACCTTTTCTGAATCGCAGTCAACGTGACCAAACTTCACCTTCCCCTTCAAGTTATTAGCAGCCTTCTTCCACTCAGGAGCAAGTTTTTTACAGTGTCCACACCTGTAAGGAAATATTGATATGGTAGTAATCACAATAATCAGAAGATAAGAATTAGAAACTTAAAGAACTATGTCAGCAAGCATTGAGTAGGTTGGTACAAAATTTCATTTAAAAGTTATTGGAACCAATTAATATATGCCATTGCATTGAGATTGATTTAATCCTATTGGTTTTCTATTGCAACCTCTGCATTGTTATTTATTTTCTAAACCAAAATAAACTTACTGCAACCAATTTTACAACTTTGGAGATATGTTCGTACAGGAAAAGTCAATTGTTTTATCTATTTGACTTTAGTAAGTTCAAGTCAATTACTAATTGTTCATGACTACATTCGAGAAAATTAGTAAAGAATTAAATATAAGATACATGGCTATTTCGACCATTTATTCTTTATGGTTGCAGTACTGTTTATTCGAGTTTACTGTTCTAGTTGCTATGCACCTTTACTAGCTTATGCTAAAATATGCAGAGAAAGAGCCGAACTCAGAAATTGCTAGTTACGTGTCAATAAGGATTTTCTTTTCTTTTTACAATCTTTATTTACCCTATGTTTGGATTAACTATATTAAAGGAAAAGAAAGGAGGGTTAAGGAGAGAAAAGGGTTACCTATTATTTTGTTTGGATAGTTAAAATTATTAAAGGAAAGGAAAGTAAAGTAATGTTAATAATCTTTGTTTGTTTAACCTGTGGAAAGGAAAGGAAAAGATTTATTATGATTTTTTTTACAATTATGACCTTTTATAAAATAATTTATATAGAAAATGAAGATAAAAAAAAAATTTACATCTTAAAAAATCCTTTTCGTTTCCTTACTCTAGTTTTACCCCAAATTGGGGTAAATGAAAACTAAGTATTTTAAAGGAAAGTAAGGGATACTCAATTTCCCTTACTTTCCCTTGCTTAAAACAAATATACCAATCCAAACAAGGGAAAGATTCTTCCTTTCCCTTACTTTCCCTTCCTTTACTTTCCCTTTCCTTTCCCTCTCCTTACCCCAACCATATAAACACTATTCTTTT
Source organism: Gossypium longicalyx (assembly GCA_025698465.1). Classification (NCBI taxonomy): domain Eukaryota; kingdom Viridiplantae; phylum Streptophyta; class Magnoliopsida; order Malvales; family Malvaceae; genus Gossypium; species Gossypium longicalyx. The sequence continues at coordinate 30,062,990 of CM047001.1, read as the reverse complement.
CTTTTTAGCATTCTTTTTTTAAAAGAAAATCAGACATAAAAAGCCTTGACAACAAACAAAGGATCAAAATATGTTTACATCACAAGAAACATAAACAACATTTCAAACTTGCAGTTGCATGCATGCGTATCTACCGTGATCATGGATGACAACAGATCAGGTATTTACTGCTTTTTGTGTATCCCTATCTGAATCCAATTACTTTTCATGGTTCAGATATCAGATATCTAAAGGCTGCTATCTGAATCCAACATGATAGTAATATCCTATCCAAATCTGAAAGTACCCAATTCTAGATTATCCAAATCTGGAAAAAAAACAAAGAGATTGAATAGTGCAGGATATCCAATTTTAACTATCCATTGGCATTCCTAGTCAGAGATGCTAGTGAAGCATTGTGCTTTGATGAGTGTTAGATTAATAATTAACATGCTTACCAAGGGGCAAAAAACTCCACAATCCAAAGTTCTTTACTTTTGAGCACCAATTCATCAAAGTTGCGGGAATTTAATTCTACTGATGCACTGGGTTGAGATTTCTCACTGGATCCTCCAGAAGCTTTCCCAGCCAAACGGTCTTTCAAGAGGGCTTTTACCTGTATAATACATAATAGTTAGTAATAGTTCAACTCATGTCATAGAAAGAATGTTTAATAGTATAAAAGTGATACACATGCACTTCACTTTTAAACTTTTTAAAAAAGAGCTTCATATTCTTAGTCCATAATAGACAGAGATCAGCATAATAGACAGACAAAATGGCACCGTGAGACATGTTTAGATATATAGGCACAACTTATACATGTATGGCACCCACCGTAGATATATAAACACATTTTTTTCCTACGTAGTCTCATGAAATTAGTACCAATGAGAATTTCTACTAAACAAGCAGGCTTATGACATAGGTAGATTGGAATCAGATTCATGCAGTAGGCTGAGGGAATGTGTCTGAGAAGTGACAAAGGTATTGTTCAATTTTCCATATGCTTTTCCATATACATATGCAATGCAAATAGATAGGGAAAAAGACATAGTAGCAGTTGCATGGCACATCAAATTCAACTATTACTAAATATTCGCCATCAGCAGCATCTTGTCAAATGTCAGTAGTTCTTTTCTTAAAGTGAAATTAGACACTAATGCAGATCATTACCACCACAAAACCAATCCTGTCTTATTTGATAGATGCAAATTATTCTAAAAAAGTAAAAGATTTGAATTGAATAACAGTATCATCCTGCCACAACATATATATGATCCAATAAAATCATGATTCTTCAATCAATCAACATACTGCAGCAGACCTGCTGGAGGGCAAATTCTGCAATAGGTTTGACATCCCTTGCTCCCTGATAATCGACTGGAGGCTTTCCAGGTGCAAACACCTTTATTGTTGGAAACCCTCTAATTCCATATTCCTGTGTAGCAATCAGAAAAAAGACTATAAGCACATAAATTAGAAGTGACAAAAGAATTTCAAATCAGATACTAGATGATTATACGAAACAAAGAATCCCATCCAAATTGCAATATGCCTAGGGTTTCATATCATTTCTACATTTAAAATTTTCAGCAAGGTGAAAAAAGAAAAGAACAGCCCTAACCAAGGGAAGAAAATGGTAAAGTAGTTTAGACATCACAAAGAAATCTGCAGACCAACAAAGTAACACGTAGATTACATCTTATATTTAAGGACAAAGCAAGGTTAAAACTTGAAAGATTTGAAACTCCCCAAACCTCAGCAAGGGACTGGTGAGCATCAGCATCAAGAGCAGCTACAGTAGCAACTCCATTCAAAACATTGGCAGCCTTCTCCCATGTAGGTGTTAGAGCTTGACAATGGCCACACCAAGGCGCAAAGAACTCAACCAAAACAACTCCATTCGAATTTAAAACCTAAAACAATTCAAAAATCTCTACCAGTAAGGTATTCTCCTCGACAAGCTTGACTCTTTCCTTCTTCAAATCTTAAAGAAATAGCAAAAACCAAATCCAAGGTATAGGTGATTTGGCAACGAGAATTAAAGATCATTGCTCGAATTCAAACAAGAAAGGTAAAAAAAAAAAAAAAATAGAAAACTTGAATATTGAATGGATTAAAATATTGAAGCATTTCTCTTAGCCTGAGAAATGACCTAATTCTTAATATTTTAAAAAATAAAGGTAGTTTTGTCACAAAATCCTAATTAAGTGACAAAATTCTAAAGTATTAACTCCTTTCTAATTGTATTTAAGTTCTTCAATTTGTGATCCAGAAACACGATGCATTTCATTTCATTTAACTGAACACAAATTCTGATCCCCTTTCATCTTTTGGATTATTTTCTTCCACTTCTTTACGATAATTGAATGGCGAAGGATAACGGATTTACCTTGGACTTGAAATTAGAAGGAGTAAGCTGAAGCACTGGCGACGACGGTCCGTAAAAAGCGTTTGAGATGCTGAAGAATGTGAAGAGAAACGATAAAGCTATTGACACCGGTGATCGCGACCTAGGCATTTTTCTTATTTTCCCGTCACTTTCTCGGCAATTTTTAAACTTCCTCTCTCACCCAGATTGAATCTTTCTCGGAGCTTAAACCGCTCGATACTGTGTAGAGTGAAACCACTTCGTCTGACACAGCTACCGCTCTGCTCGCCAATGAGATTCAAACACATCATTTCTCCACGCTTTCATTTTTAGGAGGCACGTAGATTTCTATCGCCGGGCCGGGTCAGTCCGAACCGTCGATTCCTCTCCAAATGTGAGTTTGAAATTTGGTTAAAGTATAAATGGTAAATTTAAGCTTATTTTAATCTCGTTTACATTATTTTTTAATTTTTTATAAAATATTTATAATATTTCAATTTAATATTTATAATTTTTTTAAAAATTATATATAGCAACTTAATATTTTTTTAATATGTTTACATTATTATCTTATATTTTATTATATATTTAATTTTTATGTTTAATAATTTACATAATATATACAAAAAACATAATAATATGCACTACAAACATCGAAAAAGGGTTAGATTGTGCTCGAGACTTGAATGCTTGAGCTTGAACTTGACCCATATTTTAAACAAGTCTAATTTTTTCAAAAGCTCATTTTTCAAAAACCTAATATTTTTACCAAAATCCCCTCAAATTGACTGAGCCTTCGGGCAAGTAACCCGACCCTTGAACAGGTCTACTTAGTTCGAACCTAAAGAATGTAAAAAATAAAATTACTATTTTTCTTTATATATACGCTATTTTTAGAAATTTTTTAACTAGGAGATTGTAAAAAAAAATTATTATTCAAATATATTTGGAGGATTACATTGACACCCACCATTGTTGAGTTTTGATGTAATTGATAAATAGTAATATGTGTAGAATTTATTGCCTCATCATTTGATGATGATGGAAAAACATTACTATGAACTGTAATATCCCATTTCTCAGTGGTATTGGAAACATTAGTTTTGGGGCCACAATTTCGACATGTCAGTTTGTAAATAATAATTAATATTTACGAGGTCATGAGGGTTATATTAAAATTTGGTTAAGAAATTTTAACGTTTGGATATTTAATTAAGTAAAAAGGATTGAATCGTAAAGGTTACAAATGTAACAACCCGTTTTTAGGTCAAATTGGAATAGTGGTTTCGGGACCACAAATTCGAAGTCAAAATATTTATTTTATTATTTTAATAAGGTTTACAGCATGATAGATCAATTATGTGAAAATTTCGTAAAGAAATTTTATTGTTTAAATAGTTAATTCGGTAAGAAGGACTAAATCGCGTAACACGTAAAAGTTGAGTTTTATTGTTTAAAGGTATTAAAATGCTATGGTTTATTAATATGAAAGTCATTATGATGTTATTATGCCAAGATTAGGGTTAGTGGACATCTATGTCCATGAATTATATGTTATTATAAGTTTAATTATAAAGTTATTTTAGTAATTTAGTTATTAAGGTTATTAATAATAAAACAAAGCCAAATTTTGTTATATTTATCATCTTCTTGCCGAAAGTGGAGAAAGAAATAAGGGTTTTTGAGCTTCCATGGTTTTGGCAACTTCAATCCTTGATTAAGGTACGATTTGAGCTTGTTTTTAATGATTTCTATGTTTTTGAGCTCGCTGCAGCTTAATCTAGTTAGCCCGTACCTTCGTTTTTGAAACTGTTATAGATTTTGAGATATGTCATTGTTGAATACTTAAGTATGTTTAAATTTCTTGTTGGATTATTGATGGTTGTTAATATATACAAGTTTTATAAAGTGATTTTTGACAAATATGAGAATTAGGGATTAAATTATAATAGATAAAATTTTTGTGGTTGAAAATGTGAATAAAATGAAAATATGGGCTGTTATGTGAGTATGTGAAATTTGGCTATACATGGGTTAAGTTGACATTTTGTGTATAAAGGACTAAATTGCAAAGTAGTCAAAAATTTAGGGGTAAATTTGTAATTTGGCCAAAAATGAACATTTTAAGCTAAATTGAGTTGAATGAAAATTAAATGAGTTAATTTGATATCATATAGATCAAGTTAAGCAAATATTAGAATTAGATCAGGGGAAACGAAAAGTAGACGAGTAGACGTTAGTTTCTATCCGAGCAACTCGAGGTAAGTTCGTATAATTAAAATCAAACTTTACTATACTTGCAATGGTTGAATTGAATTATTTGAGATACGAATGCCTTGATGATATATCGAATTTGTTACCGAGCCTTGTTGAACTATAAGAATTCATCAGATACGAGTGACATGTTATTGGAATTACCAATATAGTTGAACTCCTACATTTGTTGCGGACTCACCACAACTTGTATGAGCTTACCGATTCAGCATTTATGAGCTTACAGTTCTGCTCTTCGGAGCTTACAGTTTCAGTCCTTTGGGGCTTACCGTTTCAGCTCAATAGAGCTTATTGTTATTAGCTCGAAAGAGCTTACTGGCCATGTCTCGAAAGAGCATGTATGATGATGAATTGACAGATTTATTGACATTGCTCACTCAATTATCCCTTGAAGTTCAAATAGATTGAACGGGCTTAAATAATGTTATATGCAAGTTACAGTTTATGTGTTAGTTAAATGACTAACATGTGATGATTATGTGTGAATAGGTGATGGTTATATTAAATTGTTAATATGTTATTATTTCTTTTATTAATTTAAATGGTAAGTTTAGTTCTATATTATACGGGCTTACTAAGCTTAAAAGCTTTCTCTATTTCTTTTCTATGTCTTTTATTAATTTAAATGGCAAGTTTAATTCTATATTATACGGGCTTACTAAGCTTAAAAGCTTTCTCTATTTCTTTTCTATGTCTTATAGAGGTTCGTTACCTCACTCGTTCCGGACAAGTCAGAGTTGCACTTCACACTATCCAAATTTTCGTTTGGTATTTTGAACTTATGAACTTATGTAATATGGCATGTATAGACTAGTTTGATGGTAAAAGTTATGTTTTGGAATCTTGGTTTGAGTATGAACTTGTATATAAGTTAAGCCATGTGATTTGGCTTATTTAGTATCATGTTTTGGTTATATGTAAAAGTGTTTGAATATGGTATGTTTTGATATGATAATGTTTAAATGAAATGATGCAAAGATAGTTTTGATTTATGAATGTTATGTGGATGAATTGTACATGTTGCTATATTGATACATGGACATGTAAATGGTAAGTTTTGATATGGCTTATATGTGTATTGAATTGGTTCATTTGGTTGCATATTGAATAGTTTAAATGTGGTCAAATATGATTTATGCTTATGTTTTAGGGGGGCAAATTTGGCTTTTCAAATGGCCTATTTTTGTCCACACGGGCAGAGACACTAGCATGTGCCTCAGCCGTGTGTGACACACGGTTATGTTGCATAGCCATGTGTCCCTGGGGTACCCTACGATTGTAAGTCAGTCTCAGGCATGGCCAAAGCACACGGGCGTGTGGTTAGCCGTGTGAACCAAGTCAGTGTCGACCACGGCCAAGACACACGGGCCTGTCTTGTGGCCGTGTGAATAAGTCAGTATGTATGTCCTGTTTTGCCACGGCTTAGACACACGAGCAGGTATAATGCCGTGTGAGGCACATGGCCTGTTCACACGGGCATATGACCTTTGAAAAGTTGAGAGTTTTCTAAGTTTTTAAAACTTTTATATGTTATCAAATTAGTACTAAATGTATGATTAAAGCTTTGTATGATTGTATTTAAGTATATTAGATTGTGAGTGATTAATGATTATTGAAAGGAGATAGAGTTTGTTAATTGAATGTTCGGATTGGAGTTACAGGTCTGGTAATGCCTCTTAACCTATTCCGACGACAGTTATGGGTTAGGGGTGTTACAACAAAAGTTAGTATTTATTACTTAAAAATGTTAAATAGCTATAAAACTTTGATGTTGTTGCCTTAAATGATAATTATACCTATTTTAATTGTAGTGGACAGTTTAAGGCTAGATTTTTAGGTAAATTGCATGTTTTATTAAAGGGTAAATTAGTAATTTATTATATAAAACTTAAGTAAAATGTAATAGCCCGTTTTCAGTGAAATCAGAATAGTGGTTTCAAGACCACAAATTCAATGTCAAAAAATTTATTTTATTATTATTGTAAGGTCTTCAACATGATAGTAGCATCGTATAAAAAATTTATGAAGAAATTTTATCGTTTGTATGCTTAATTTGATAAAAAGGACTACATTGCATAAGGAGTAAAATTTGAGTTCTATAAGTAAAAGGTGTCAAATTCCTCTGAAATTGGAATATGAGTGACCTTAAATGGTAATTAGACCATTAATATTAATAATGGACAAAGATGGACATCTTTTTAATGGTTTAAAAGGTTATTACTTAAGGTTAATTTAATAATTAATAAACCAACTTAAAATAAAAATGAATAAATCTTTTTTTCTTCTTCTTCAATCGAAAAATGCTAGGGCAAGACAACATTTTTGAGCATTCAACATTCGACCAACATTTCTAGCGCATGTAAGTGCATTTTTGCTCGGTAAGTGCATTTTTGCTCGGTTTTTAATGATTTCTATGTTTTTGGAGTCATTGTAGCTTAATCTAGTTAGCCCAAGGACTAATTTGAAAAAAAATGTTAAAAGTCTAGGGTTTTACCATGAATGAATGTTAGTTGATTTTGATGTTTGGTGGATGAAAATCAATGTTTGATAATAATTGAACAACTTGTGTAAAGGAAATTTTGATAAATTTGTCAATTAGGGATTAGATTAAAAAATAGAAAATTATTCTTGGAGAAATTATGTAATAATTGAAATGTAGGGATCGTTAAGGGCCTAAGTGATGTTTGGCTATGGTGGGTTGGTATTAAATTGCATGAATTTCTATTTTTATGAGCTAGGGACTAATTTGAAAGGAATTCAAAATTATAAGGGCAAAAGTGTAAATTTCCCAAAACATGATTTTTGGATTAAATTGAATAGAAGGAAGTTTGAATTAGTTAAATTTGATTATATACATCAAGAAAAGAAATATACGGATTTAGATCGGGGAAAAGAAAAAGTATTGGATTAATCGATCATATTTCTCCGTTCGTGTTTAAGGTAAGTTCGTATATTTAATTAGCATTGAATTATGTTTGATTTAAATGCTTTTATGTTATATTATTGATATTACAACTCTACAGAAGTATCCAATGAAGTTTCGACAACTTTCGGATCTCGTTTGAACCTTAGGAATATATAGGATACAAATGACATGTCATTAGGGGTTATCGTGTTTGGGGTGCTGGTCTTGTACATCCTACCAGTGGTTGAGTTTTCAGTATGTGTTGCGGTTACTTGACAGCTTATGTGAGCAACATCGTGTAGCTACGTCCTAACTGACAACTTGTGTGAGCAGACCCATTTATGGCTCGAGAGAGAGCATTGATACGAGATATGAGATAGTAGTGGTTTCAACCACATGATGGCACATAGTGTGTGAGATTCCTGCATATCCGATATTATTCTAGTGGTTGAACGGGTATGAAAAAGGGAAGATTTGAAAAATGCTTCAATAAGTGCTGCTATGAAAGTATGAAAAAGTATGACTTGATGATGTTTGAAATATGCTTAGCCATATGCTTGAAAATATGAATATTTATAAGTAGTGTATACAAAACTTATGATGTTTTGAGATGATTTGCTAAGCTATGTGATTATCTAACTTGAAAGCTTGTTGTTGCTTAGGCTAATACCAAGTCATGTTGGATTGTCTCAAATTGATTTTATGATTATAGATTGAAATGGTAAGCTTTATTAATGAATTACGAACTTACTAAGCTTTATATACTTACTTTGTGTTATTTCCTCTGTGTTTTTAGTTCAACAGAAGCTCGATCAGATTGGAAGTTGTTAGAGATCCATCACACTATTCATCAATTATATCGGTATATTTTGACGATTTTGAGTCATGGTTATAATGGCATGTATAGGCATTTTGTTTAATGATTTTAGCCATTATAGGTGGCTTGTATATGTATTATTTTGGTTGATGAACTAGTTGGTATGATATTAAGATTATATGGCATTTTGTGTGGTTGATAATTTGATGTTTGTGTTGGTTAAGTGGATGGTAAGAAAATGTTGATGGAAATGGTATGGTATCTTTAAATGTAGTTGGTTTTGGTCTAATTGGTATGATGCATGATAGGTATGCAAATGGTTATAATGATACTTATTGTGTATGCATTTTGGTATATGAAAATATGGATAAAAGTGGCTTTGAAATTGTTTAGTTTGTAAATTTTAGTGAATGAAATGGTTAGGTGTGAAGTAAGTTTGATTGTTGAAATTGAGGTGTCATTTTGGCATATTGGTTGAATGGATAGTTTCTATGTTGTACAAGCTTGGATATGCATATGCAAAGTGTGTTTTGAATGTTTGATTTTAGGTGCAAATGGCTTGTGCATTAGGTGTGAGTTTGGGTGAGAAAAATGGCTTGGAAATGACCTATTTTTTGTCCACATGGGCAGAGACACGGGCGTGTGTCTCAGCCGTGTGTGACACACAGCCATGTTCCTTGTAGATTTCAAACATTTGCAAGTCAGGCTATTACACGGCCTAGCACACGGCCTGACACACGAGAGTGTGAGGTCATTTAGAAGGGTACATGGCCTGGCCCACGGGCATATGACTTGGCCATGTAGCCCAAGTTAGTTAGTTACATGGGTACGGACACAGGCTGGGATACGGTTGTGTGTCCCTATTTTAAATGCCCACATAGCCTAAGACACAGGCGTGTCTCTTGGCCATGTGAGTCACACGGCCTGGCCACATAGGCATGTGATCCCTGTAGTTTGAAAATTTTCAACTTTTCTCAAAAAATTTCATATGTTTCTAGTTTAGTCCCGATTTGTTTCTAATGTCTCTTTAGGGCCTCAAGGGCTCGTATAAGGAACATTATGAATGTTTTGGATTGATGTTGCCATGATTTAACTTGTGATTTGTTTATGGTAATAAATTATTCATTGTATGATGTTATGCTTTGGTAATGCTCTATAACCCTAATCCAGTGACGGATACGTGCTAGGGGTGTTACATTTATTGGTATCAGAGCTACGGTTTAGCTGATTCTCAGACTAAAGTAGCGTATTTGAGTCTAGATATACATGCCATTATATAACTTGTGATAATGTGATAACTCCTGGCACGTTTTAAATTATATTTTCATATAGTAATGGAGTCCAACCGAGCAAACTCCGATGATGTAGAAAGCAACGCGCAAGCCTCTATTCACGGAGCAATGTCGTATGGTTCTAGGCCTGTATCTGAGGCCAAAGAGGAGAGGCTAGGGAAGCCTTCTTCCAAATGATGAAGAGTGGTTCACAGAGTTCGTTAGAACAAATCCGGCTGTTCAACAACCTCCACCCCCTCCTATTCCCCGACTAGTCCCCATTATTCCTCAAGGTTTGGAACCTTTACAAGTGAACAAGCTTCCTATTGATAAAATCCACAAATATGGGGCCAAAGAATTCAGAGCTATAGTTGATGATGATCCTGAGAGAGCTGAGTTTTGGTTAGGGAATACGATCAAAGTCTTTGATGAGTTATCATGTTCATAGATAGAATGTGTCAAATGTGCCATATCTCTATTGAAAGATTCAGCATATTAGTGGTGGAACACGTTGATTTCAGTAGTATCAAGATAGCGGATCACATGAGAATTCTTTTAAACTTCGTTCAAAAAGAAATATATAAGTCATAGGTTCCTCAATCAGAAGTGCAAAAAATTTCTTGAGCTTAAACAGGGTCGTATAATAGTATCTGAATATGAAAGAGAATTCGTTAGATTGAGTAAGAACGCCCGAGAATGCATTCCAACCGAAGTTGCTATATGTAAACAGTTTGAAGAAGGGTTGAATGAAGGTAGAAAGCTTTTAATTGGAATTCTCGAGCTAAAAGAATTTGTTATTTTGGTTGATGAAGCACACAAAGCCAATGAGCTTAGTAAAGAGAAAAGAAAAGCTGATTCGGAAGTTAGAGATTCAAGAAAGAGATCAATTAGGAAATCGTATCATTCATTGTCAAAGAGATCAAAGGATTACCATAATCGTTCGATCGCTTTAGTGGGATATCCTAGCAGAGATCGTGGTAAGTAACACGTAAGTTCTAAAGCTCAAGCTACATTAGTAGCAAGCGTTGGTAGTCTTAAAGCCAACAAACCTAATTGTCAATGATATGGACAATGACACTTTGGCGAATGTCGAATAAAAGACGGAGCCTGTTTCAAATGTGGTTCGTAGGAGCATTTAATTCGGGATTGTCCTGAGTTACCAAAAAAGACAATATTCAGACTGTTCGACCGAGCAATACAGCTGCGAGAGGGATACCACCGAAGAACCTTAGAAATTTGAATAATAGTCAAAGTGTAACTAAGGACTCAACTGTGAGGTTCGAGGCACGAGCACCAACCAGAGCCTATGCGATCCATGTGTGAGAGGAAGCTTTTGCTCCAGATGTTATTACTAGTACTTTTTCTATCTTGGACACAATAGTTACTGCTTTGATTGATCCTGGATCAACTCATTCGTATGTATGCACGAATCTAGTGTTAAGTAAAAGTTTACCTATTGAGTCCACTGAATTTGTGGTTAAAGTATCGAACCCCCTAGGTTAGTATGTGTTAGTTGATAAAGTCTACAAGAACTTTCCTTTGATGACTCGGGGTTACAACTTTCTAGCCCATTTGATGAGTTTGATGTGATTCTGGGTATGGGCTGGCTGACTCTGCATGACGCTATAGTGAATTGTAGACGAAAGCTTATTATATTGAAATGTCAAAATAGTGAAACACTTCAGATTGAATCATAGGAGCCGAGTGAGTTGCCTATTGTTATTTCAGCTATGACAGCGCAGAAATATGTGAGAAAAGGTTACAATGTGTACCTTGCTTATGTTCTAGATTCTAAAGTGTCTGAGTTGAAACTTGAATCAATGCCTATGGTTTGTAAATATCCAGATGTGTTTCCAGAAGAGTTACCCAGTTTACTACCGATCAGAGAGGTCAAATTTGCTATTGAGTTAGTACCGGGAACATTACTGATATCAATAGTTCCGTACAAAATGGCTCCTACAGAGTTAAAAGAGTTGAAAACTCAGTTCCAAGAGTTAACAGATAGAGGTTTTGCACGACCTAGTTTCCCGTCTTGGGGTGCACTAGTTATGTTAGTTAAGAAAAATGACAGATCAATGAGATTGTGCATTGATTACCGTCAGCTCAACAAAGTTACGACCAAGAATAAGTATCCATTGTCGCGAATTGATGATTTGTTTGATCAGTTGAAAGGTGCAACAGTATTTTTAAAAATTGATATAATTTCTGGTTATTATCAGCTGTGGGTTAAAGATTCGGATGTGCCGAAAATTACATCCAGGACCAAGTACGAACATTATGAATTTCTTGTGATGTCTTTTTGGTTTAACTAACGCACCTACAATATTTATGGATTTAATGAACAAAATTTTTAGACCGTATTTAGACCGATTCATCGTGGTATTTATAAATGATATTTTGATTTGTTCTCGAGATGAGTCGGAGCATGTTGAACATTTGAAGTTGTGCTACAAACTCTACGTGATAAACAACTGTTTGCCAACTTTAGCAAGTGTGAGTTTTGGCTTCAAGAAGTTGGTTTTCTGGGACATATAGTATCAGTTGAAGGCATCAGGGTTGATCCAAGTAAAATTTCTGAAGTTGTTTATTAGAAATCTTCGAGAAATGTATCAGAAGTTATAAGTTTTCTAGGATTAGCTGGTTATTGTAGAAGATCTGTCAAAGGATTCTCAATGATAGCTACTCTAATGACGTGACTATTACAGAAAGATGTGAAGTTTGAGTGGTCCGAGAAGTGTTAGCAAAGTTTCAATTAGTTGAAAGCATTGTTGACCGAGGCACCAGTTTTAGTTTAGCCTGAATCGGGTAAAGAATTTGTAATTTTTTGTTATGCATCTCTGAATGGTTTAGGCTGCGTTTTGATATAAGAATTATGCTTTTGGACAGTTAAAGCCTCATGAAAAGAATTATCCGACACATGATTTAGAGCTGGCAGCAATTGTGTTTGTATTGAAGATTTGGTAAGACTATCTATATGGCGAAAAATGTCACATTTATCATCGATCATAAGAGTTTGAAGTATTTAATGACGAGAAACGACTTGAATCGAGACAATGCAGATGGCTTGAGTTATTGAAAGACTATGATTTGATTATTGATTATCATTTGGGTAAAGAAAATGTAGTGGCTGATGCTTTGAGTAGAAAATCTCTGTTTGCTTTACTAGCGTTGAATACGCAGTTGTCATTTTCCATTGATGGTTCGATTTTAGCTGAGTTAAAAGCTAAATTGTTGTTCTTATAACAGATTTGTGAAGCTAAAAAATGCAATGATGCGTTCATAGCTAAACAGAAATTATGTGAATCGACTCCTGATTTAGATTTTCAGATTAGGTCTGATGATTGCATACTATTTAGAGGCAGAGTTTATGTACCAAGGGATTTAAAGTTGATTCAAAAGAATTTGTACGAAGCTTATTGTGGGATATTGTCCATTCATCCTGGTAGCAATAAAATGTACAATAATTTAAAATAGATGTATTGGTGGCCGGGAATGAAGCGTGAGATTTTAAATTTTGTATCAAAATGTTTAGTATATCAGCAAATAATGGTTGAACATCAGGTACCTTTTGGTTTGTTACAACCAGTGATGATATCGGAGTGGAAATGGGAGCGAGTTACTATGGATTTCGTATCAGGTTTACCTCTATCTCCGAGAAAGAAAGATGTTATTTGGGTTGTTGTTAATTGTCTAACGAAGTTAGCACATTTTATTCGCATGCGTACATATTACTCCCCTTGAAATTTAGTGAGTTATACGTCACCGAGATTATCGATTACACGGGTGCCGTTTCTATTATTTCAAATAAAGATCCATGATTTATATCGCGATTTTGGAGTAAGTCGCTGCGAGGAAGCTCTAGGTTCGTGGTTGCATTTTAGTATCGCATTTCATCCTCAAACAGATGGTCGTCCAAGCGAGTAATTCGGATACTCGAAAATATGCTTCGTTGTTGTGTATTAGAATTTGAAGATAATCGGGAGAAATATTTACCATTGATTGAATTCGCATAAAATAATAGTTACGATCAAGTATAAAGATGGTATCGTATGAAGCTTTGAATGGTCGTAAATGCCAAACTCCTTTGTATTGGATCGAGCTTAGTGAGAAAAAGATACACGGGGTCTATTTGATTCATGAAATTGAAGAAAAAGTGAAAGTAATCTATGACAGTTTGAAAGCAACTTCAGATCAACAAAAGTCGTATGCAGATTTAAAGCGTAAAGAAATTGAATTTCAAATTGGCGACAGAGTATTTTTGAAAGTATCGCCTTGGAAGAGAGTTCTTCGTTTTGGTTGCAAAGGGAAACTTAGTCCACAATTTATCTGGCCGTATGAGATTATTGAAAGAATAGAGCCAGTTGCGTATCGGCTAGCTTTACCGTTAGAGCTAGAAAAGATTCATAATGTATTTCATGTATCCATGTTGCGACGGTATCGATAAGATCCTTCGCATATTATTTCACCGACAGATGTTGAAATTGAGCCTGATATGTCGTTCAGTGAAAAACCAATCAAAATTTTGGAACGAGAGTTTAAAGAGTTAATAAATAAAAGCATAGCTTTAGTAAAGGTTCTTTGGCAATGTCATGGGATTGAAGAAGCCACCTAGGAACCCGAGGAAGCTATAAGAAAGCAATATCCAAATCAATTTTCTGGTAAGATTTTCGGGGACGAAAATTTCTTAGGGGGAGAGTTGTAACAACCCGTTTTTCAGTGAAATCAGAATAGTGGTTTCGGGACCATAAATTTGATGTCAAAAAATTTATTTTATTATTATTTTAAGCTCTGCAACATGATAGTAGCATCATATAAAAATTTCATGAATAAATTTTATCATTTGTATGCTTAATTTGATTAAAAAGGACTAAATCGCATAATGAGCGAAATTTGAGTCCTATAAGTAAAAGGTGTCAAATTACTATGAAATTGGAATATGAGTGGCCTTAAATGGTAATTAGACCATTAAGATTAATAGTGGACAAAAATGGACATCTTTTTAATGGTTTTATAGGTTATTACTTAAGGTTAATTTAGTAATTAATAAAACAACTTAAAATAAAATGAATAAAGCTTTCTTTCTTCTTCTCCAATCGAAAAATGCTAGGGCAAGACACCATTTTTGAGCATTCAACATTCGGCCAACATTTCTAGTGCATGTAAGTCCATTTTTGCTCGATTTTTAATGATTTTTATGCTTTTAAAGTCGTTGTAGCTTAATCTAGTTAGCCCAATGACTAATTTGAAAAAAATTGTTAAAAGTCTAGGTTTTACCATGAATGAATGTTAGTTGTTTTTGATGTTTGGTGGATGAAAATCAATGTTTGATAATAGTTAAACAACTTGTGCAAAGGAAATTTTAATGAATTTGACAATTAGGGATTAGATTGAAAAAGAAAAAGAAATTATTCTTGGTGAAATTATAAAATAATTGAAATGTAGGGATTGTTAAGGGCCTAAGTGATGTTCGACTATGGTGGGTTGGTATTAAATTGCATAAATTTATATTTTTATGAGCTAGGGACTAATTTGAAATGAATTCAAAATTATAAGGACAAAAGTTTAATTTTTCCAAGACATGAGTTTTGGATTAAATTGAATAGAAGGAAGTTTGAATTAGTTAAATTTGATTATATAGATCAAGAAAAGAAATGTACGGATTTAGATCAGGGAAAAGAAAAAGTATTAGATTATGTTTGATTTAAATGCTTTTATGTTATATTCTTGATGTTACAACTCCATAGAAGTATCCATCAAAGTTTCGATGACTTTCAGATCCCGTTTGAACCTTTGGAATATATAGGATACAAATAGCATGCCATTAGGGGTTTACCGTGTTTTGAGTCTTTGGTCTTGTACATCCTATCGGTGGTGAGTTTCCGGCATGTGTTGTGATTACTTGACGGCTTTGTGTGAGCAAAGATCGTAGTAGCTGCCCCTAACCGGCGGCTTGTGTGAGCTGACCCATTTATGGCTTGAGAGAGAGCATTAATACAAGATATGAGATATTAGTGGTTTCGACCATATGATGGCACATAGTGTGCGAGATTCCCGCATATCCGATATTATTCTAGTGGTTCAACGAGTATGAAAAAGGGAAGGTTCGACAAATGCTTTAGTAAGTGTTGCTATAAAAGTATGGAAAGGTATGTATTAATGATGTTTGAAAAATGCTTAGCCATATGCTTGAAAATATGAATGCTTATAAGTAGTGTATACAAAACTTATGATGTTTTGAGATGATTTGCTAAGCTATGTTATTATCTAACTTGAAAGCTTGTTGTTGCTTAAGCTAATGCCAAGTCATGTTGGATTGTTTCAAATTGATTTTATGATTATAAATTGAAATGGTAAGCTTTGTTAATGAATTACGAACTTACTAAGCATTATACGCTTACTTTGTGTTATTTCCTTTGTGTTTCTAGTTCAACGGAAGCTCTATCGGATTGGAAGTTGTTGGAGATCCATCATACTATTCATCAATTATATCGGTATATTTTGACGATTTTGAGTCATGGTTATAATGGCATGTATAGGCATTTTGTTTAATGATTTTAGCCATTATAGGTGGCTTGTATATGTATTATTTTTGTTGATGAACTAGTTGGTATGATATTAAGATTATATGGCATTTTGTGTGGTTGATAATTTGATGTTTGTGTTGGTTAAGTGGATGGTAAGAAAATGTTGATGGAAATGGTATGGTATCTTTAAATGTAGTTGGTTTTGGTCTAATTGGTATGATGCATGATAGGTATGCAAATGGTTATAATGATACTTATTGTGTATGCATTTTGGTATATGAAAATATGGATAAAAGTGGCTTTGAAATTGTTTAGTTTGTAAATTTTAGTGAATGAAATGGTTAGGTGTGAAGTAAGTTTGATTGTTGAAATTGAGGTGTCATTTTGGCATATTGGTTGAATGGATAGTTTCTATGTTGTACAAGCTTGGATATGCATATGCAAAGTGTGTTTTGAATGTTTGATTTTAGGTGCAAATGGCTTGTGCATTAGGTGTGAGTTTGGGTGAGAAAAATGGCTTGGAAATGACCTATTTTTTGTCTACATGGGCAGAGACACAGGCGTGTGTCTCAGCCGTGTGTGACACACAGCCATGTTCCTTATAGATTTCAAACATTTGCAAGTCAGGCTATTACACGGCCTAGCACACGGCCTGACACACGAGAGTGTGAGGTCATTTAGAAGGGTACACGGCCTGGCCCACGGGCATATGACTTGGCCATGTGGCCCAAGTTAGTTAGTTACATGGGTACGGACACAGGCTGGGACACGGTTGTGTGTCCCTATTTTGAATGCCCACATAGCCTAAGACACAGGCGTGTCTCTTGGCCATGTGAGTCACACGGCCTGGCCACATAGGCATGTGATCCCTGTAGTTTGAAAATTTTCAACTTTTCTCAAAAAATTTCATATGTTTCTAGTTTAGTCCCGATTTGTTTCTAATGTCTTTTTAGGGCCTCAAGGGCTCGTATAAGGAACATTATGAATGTTTTGGATTGATGTTGCCATGATTTAACTTGTGATTTGTTTATGGTAATAAATTATTCATTGTATGATGTTATGCTTTGGTAATGCTCTATAACCCTAATCCAGCGACGGATACGTGCTAGGGGTGTTACATTTATTGGTATCAGAGCTACGATTTAGCTGATTCTCAAACTAAAGTAGCGTATTTGAGTCTAGATATACATGCCATTATATAACTTGTGATAATGTGATAACTCCTGGCACGTTTTAAATTATATTTTCATATAGTAATGGAGTCCAACCGAGCAAACTCCAATGATGTAGAAAGCAACGCGCAAGCCTCTATTCACGGAGCAATGTCGTATGGCTCTAGGCCTGTATCTGAGGCCAAAGAGGAGAGGCTAGGGAAGCCTTCTTCCAAATGATGAAGAGTGGTTCACAGAGTTCGTTAGAACAAATCCGGCTGTTCAACAACCTCCACCCCCTCCTATTCCCCGACTAGTCCCCATTATTCCTCAAGGTTTGGAACCTTTACAAGTGAACAAGCTTCCTGTTGATGAAATCCACAAATATGGGGCCAAAGAATTCAGAGCTATAGTTGATGATGATCCTGAGAGAGCTGAGTTTTGGTTAGGGAATGCGATCAAAGTCTTTGATGAGTTATCATGTTCACAAATAGAATGTGTCAAATGTACCATATCTCTATTGAAAGATTCAGCATATTAGTGGTGGAACACGTTGATTTCAGTAGTATCAAGATAGCGGATCACATGAGAATTCTTTTAAACTTCGTTCAAAAAGAAATATATAAGTCATAGGTTCCTCAATCAGAAGTGCAAAAAATTTCTTGAGCTTAAACAAGGTCGTATAATAGTATCTGAATATGAAAGAGAGTTCGTTAGATTGAGTAAGAACGCCCGAGAATGCATTCCAACCGAAGTTGCTATATGTAAACAGTTTGAAGAAGGGTTGAATGAAGGTATAAAGCTTTTAATTGGAATTCTCGAGCTAAAAGAATTTGTTATTTTGGTTGATGAAGCACACAAAGCCAATGAGCTTAGTAAAGAGAAAAGAAAAGCTGATTCGGAAGTTAGAGATTCAAGAAAGAGATCAATTAGGAAATCGTATCATTCATTGTCAAAGAGATCAAAGGATTACCATAATCGTTCGATCGCTTTAGTGGGATATCCTAGCAGAGATCGTGGTAAGTAACACGTAAGTTCTAAAGCTCAAGCTACATTAGTAGCAAGCGTTGGTAGTCTTAAAGCCAACAAACCTGATTGTCAATGATATGGACATTGACACTTTGGCGAATGTCGAATAAAAGACGGAGCCTGTTTCAAATGTGGTTCGTAGGAGCATTTAATTCGGGATTGTCTGAGTTACCAAAAAGACAATATTCAGATCGCTCGACCGAGCAATACATTGCGAGAGGATACCACCAAGAACCTTAGAAATGTGAATAATAGTCAAAGTGTAACTAAGGACTCAACTGTGAGGTTCGAGGCACGAGCACCAACCAGAGCCTATGCGATCCATATGTGAGAGGAAGCTTTTGCTCCAGATGTTATTACTGGTACTTTTTCTATCTTGGACACAATAGTTACTGCTTTGATTGATCCTGGATCAACTCATTCGTATGTATGCATGAATCTAGTGTTAAGTAAAAGTTTACCTATTGAGTCCACTGAATTTGTGGTTAAAGTATCGAACCCCCTAGGTTAGTATGTGTTAGTTGATAAAGTCTACAAGAACTTTCCTTTGATGACTCGGGGTTACAACTTTCTAGCCCATTTGATGAGTTTGATGTGATTCTGGGTATGGGCTGGCTGACTCTGCATGACGCTATAGTGAATTGTAGACGAAAGCTTATTATATTGAAATGTCAAAATGGTGAAACACTTCAGATTGAATCATAGGAGCCGAGTGAGTTGCCTATTGTTATTTCAGCTATGACAGCGCAGAAATATGTGAGAAAAGGTTACAATGTGTACCTTGCTTATGTTCTAGATTCTAAAGTGTCTAAGTTGAAACTTGAATCAATGCCTATGGTTTGTAAATATCCAGATGTGTTTCCAGAAGAGTTACCCAGTTTACTACCGATCAGAGAGGTCAAATTTGCTATTGACTTAGTACCGGGAACATTACTGATATCAATAGTTCCGTACAAAATGGCTCCTACAGAGTTAAAAGAGTTGAAAACTCAGTTCCAAGAGTTAACAGATAGAGGTTTTGCACGACCTAGTTTCCCGTCTTGGGGTGCACTAGTTATGTTAGTTAAGAAAAATGACAGATCAATGAGATTGTGCATTGATTACCGTCAGCTCAACAAAGTTACGACCAAGAATAAGTATCCATTATCGCGAATTGATGATTTGTTTGATCAGTTGAAAGGTGCAACTGTATTTTTAAAAATTGATATAATTTCTGGTTATTATCAGCTGTGGGTTAAAGATTCGGATGTGCCAAAAATTGCATCCAGGACCAAGTACGAACATTATGAATTTCTTGTGATGTCTTTTTGGTTTAACTAACGCACCTGCAATATTTATGGATTTAATGAACAAAATTTTTAGACCGTATTTAGACCGATTCATCGTGGTATTTATAAATGATATTTTGATTTGTTCTCGAGATGAGTCGGAGCATGTTGAACATTTGAAGTTGTGCTACAAACTCTACGTGATAAACAACTGTTTGCCAACTTTAGCAAGTGTGAGTTTTGGCTTCAAGAAGTTGGTTTTCTGGGACATATAGTATCAGTTGAAGGCATCAGGGTTGATCCGAGTAAAATTTCTGAAGTTATTTATTAGAAACCTTCGAGAAATGTATCAGAAGTTAGAAGTTTTCTAGGATTAGCTGGTTATTGTAGAAGATCTGTCAAAGGATTCTCAATGATAGCTACTCTAATGACGTGACTATTACAGAAAGATGTGAAGTTTGAGTGGTCCGAGAAGTGTTAGCAAAGTTTCAATTAGTTGAAAGCATTGTTGACCGAGGCACCAGTTTTAGTTTAGCCTGAATCGGGTAAAGAATTTGTAATTTTTTGTTATGCATCTCTGAATGGTTTAGGCTGCGTTTTGATATAAGAATTATGCTTTTGGACAGTTAAAGCCTCATGAAAAGAATTATCCGACACATGATTTAGAGCTGGCAGCAATTGTGTTTGTATTGAAGATTTGGTAAGACTATCTATATGGCGAAAAATGTCACATTTATACTGATCATAAGAGTTTGAAGTATTTAATGACGTAGAACGACTTGAATCTGAGACAATGCAGATGGCTTGAGTTATTGAAAGACTATGATTTGATTATTGATTATCATTCGGGTAAAGAAAATGTAGTGGCTGATGCTTTGAGTAGAAAATCTCTGTTTGCTTTACTAGTGTTGAATACGCAGTTGTCATTTTCCATTGATGGTTCGATTTTAGCTGAGTTAAAAGCTAAATTGTTGTTCTTATAACAGATTTGTGAAGCTAAAAAATGCAATGATGCGTTCATAGCTAAACAGAAATTATGTGAATCGACTCCTGATTTAGATTTTCAGATTAGGTCTGATGATTGCATACTATTTAGAGGCAGAGTTTATGTACCAAGGGATTTAAAGTTGATTCAAAAGAATTTGTACGAAGCTTATTGTGGGATATTGTCCATTCATCCTGGTAGCAATAAAATGTACAATAATTTAAAATAGATGTATTGGTGGCCGGGAATGAAGCGTGAGATTTCAAATTTTGTATCAAAATGTTTAGTATATCAGCAAATAATGGTTGAACATCAGGTACCTTTTGGTTTGTTACAACCAGTGATGATATCGGAGTGGAAATGGGAGCGAGTTACTATGGATTTCGTATCGGGTTTACCTCTATCTCCGAGAAAGAAAGATGTTATTTGGGTTGTTGTTAATTGTCTAACGAAGTTAGCACATTTTATTCTGGTACGTACATATTACTCCCTTGAGAAATTAGCTGAGTTATACGTCACTGAGATTATCAGATTACACGGGGTGCCAGTTTCTATTATTTCAAATAAAGATCCATGATTTACATCACGATTTTGGAGTAAGCTGCAGGAAGCTCTAGGTTCGTGGTTACATTTTAGTATCGCATTTCATCCTCAAACAGATGGTCAGTCCAAGCGAGTAATTCAGATACTCGAAAATATGCTTCGTTGTTGTGTATTAGAATTTGAAGATAATTGGGAGAAATATTTACCATTGATTGAATTCGCATAAAATAATAGTTACCAGTCAAGTATAAAGATGGTATCGTATGAAGCTTTGAATGGTCGTAAATGCCAAACTCCTTTGTATTGGATCGAGCTTAGTGAGAAAAAGATACACGGGGTCTATTTGATTCATGAAATTGAAGAAAAAGTGAAAGTAATCTATGACAGTTTGAAAGCAACTTCAGATCAACAAAAGTCGTATGCAGATTTAAAGCGTAAAGAAATTGAATTTCAAATTGGCGATAGAGTATTTTTGAAAGTATTGCCTTGGAAGAGAGTTCTTCGTTTTGGTTGCAAAGGGAAACTTAGTCCACAATTTATCTGGCCGTATGAGATTATTGAAAGAATAGAGCCAGTTGCGTATCGGCTAGCTTTACCGTTAGAGCTAGAAAAGATTCATAATGTATTTCATGTATCCATGTTGCGACGGTACCGATAAGATCCTTCGCATATTATTTCACCGACAGATGTTGAAATTGAGCCTGATATGTCGTTCAGTGAAAAACCAATCAAAATTTTGGAACGAGAGTTTAAAGAGTTAATAAATAAAAGCATAGCTTTAGTAAAGGTTCTTTGGCAATGTCATGGGATTGAAGAAGCCACCTAGGAACCCGAGGAAGCTATAAGAAAGCAATATCCAAATCAATTTTCTGGTAAGATTTTCGGGGACGAAAATTTCTTAGGGGGAGAGTTGTAACAACCCGTTTTTCAGTGAAATCAGAATAGTGGTTTCGGGACCATAAATTTGATGTCAAAAAATTTATTTTATTATTATTTTAAGGTCTGTAACATGATAGTAGCATCAGATAAAAATTTCATGAATAAATTTTATCATTTGTATGCTTAATTTGATTAAAAAGGACTAAATCGCATAATGAGCGAAATTTGAGTTCTATAAGTAAAAGGTGTCAAATTACTATGAAATTGGAATATGAGTGGCCTTAAATGGTAACTAGACCATTAAGATTAATAGTGGACAAAAATGGACATCTTTTTAATGGTTTTATAGGTTATTACTTAAGGTTAATTTAGTAATTAATAAAACAACTTAAAATAAAAATGAATAAAGCTTTCTTTCTTCTTCTCCAATCGAAAAATGCTAGGGCAAGACACCATTTTTGAGCATTCAACATTCGGCCAACATTTCTAGTGCATGTAAGTCCATTTTTGCTCAATTTTTAATGATTTTTATGCTTTTAAAGTCGTTGTAGCTTAATCTAGTTAGCCCAATGACTAATTTGAAAAAAATTGTTAAAAGTCTAGGTTTTACCATGAATGAATGTTAGTTGTTTTTGATGTTTGGTGGATGAAAATCAATGTTTGATAATAGTTAAACAACTTGTGCAAAGGAAATTTTAATGAATTTGACAATTAGGGATTAGATTGAAAAAGAAAAAGAAATTATTCTTGGTGAAATTATAAAATAATTGAAATGTAGGGATTGTTAAGGGCCTAAGTGATGTTCGACTATGGTGGGTTGGTATTAAATTGCATAAATTTATATTTTTATGAGCTAGGGACTAATTTGAAATGAATTCAAAATTATAAGGACAAAAGTTTAATTTTTCCAAGACATGAGTTTTGGATTAAATTGAATAGAAGGAAGTTTGAATTAGTTAAATTTGATTATATAGATCAAGAAAAGAAATGTACGGATTTAGATCAGGGAAAAGAAAAAGTATTAGATTATGTTTGATTTAAATGCTTTTATGTTATATTCTTGATGTTACAACTCCACGAAGTATCCATCAAAGTTTCGATGACTTTCAGATCCCGTTTGAACCTTTGGAATATATAGGATACAAATAGCATGCCATTAGGGGTTACCGTGTTTTGAGTGCTGGTCTTGTACATCCTATCGGTGGCTGAGTTTCCGGCATGTGTTGTGATTACTTGACAGCTTGTGTGAGCAGCATCGTGTAGCTACGTCCTAACTGACAGCTTGTGTGAGCTGACCCATTTATGGCTTGAGAGAGAGCATTAATACAAGATATGAGATATTAGTGGTTTCGACCATATGATGGCACATAGTGTGCGAGATTCCCGCATATCCGATATTATTCTAGTGGTTCAACGAGTATGAAAAAGGGAAGGTTCGACAAATGCTTCAGTAAGTGTTGCTATAAAAGTATGGAAAGGTATGTGTTAATGATGTTTGAAAAATGCTTAGCCATATGCTTGAAAATATGAATGCTTATAAGTAGTGTATACAAAACTTATGATGTTTTGAGATGATTTGCTAAGCTATGTGATTATCTAACTTGAAAGCTTGTTGTTGCTTAAGCTAATGCCAAGTCATGTTGGATTGTCTCAAATTGATTTTATGATTATAAATTGAAATGGTAAGCTTTGTTAATGAATTACGAACTTACTAAGCATTATACGCTTACTTTGTGTTATTTCCTTTGTGTTTCTAGTTCAACGGAAGCTCGATCGGATTGGAAGTTGTTGAAGATCCATCACACTATCCATCGGTTATATCGATATATTTTGACGATTTTGAATCATGGTTATAATGTCATTTATAGGCATTGTGGGTGGCTTGTATATGTGTTATTTTGGTTGATGAACTAGTTGGTATGATATTAAGATTATTTGGTATTTTGTGTGGTTGATAATGATGTTTGTGTTGGTTAAGTGGATGGTAAGAAAATGTTGATGGAAATGGTATGGTATCTTTGAATGTTGTTGGTTTCGGTCTAATTGGTATGATGCATGATAGGTATGCAAATGGTTATAATGGTACTTATTGTGTATGCATTTTGGTATATGAACATATGGATAAAGTGGCTTTAAAATTGTTCAGTTGGTAAATTTTAGTGAATGAAATGGTTAGGTGTGAGGTAAGTTTGATTGTTGAAATTGAGGTGTCATTTTGGCATATTGGTTGAATGGATAGTTTCTATGTTGTACAAGCTTGGATATGCATATGCAAAGTGTGTTTTGAATGTTTGATTTTAGGTGCAAATGGCTTGTGCATGAGGTGTGAGCTTGGTTGAGAAAAATGGCTTTGAAATGGCCTAGTTTTTCGTCTGTATGGGTGTGTGTCTCAGCTGTGTGTGACACATGGCCAGGCGATACGACTGTGTGTCCTTTGTAGATTTCAAAGGTTTAAAAGTCAGGCTGTTACACGGCCTAACACATGAGTGTGTGAGGTTATTACGAAGGGTACACGGCCTGACTGTAACGCCCCCACGCCCGAGACCATCGCTGGAGTTGAGTATGAGGTGTTACTAAGCTTAATTTAACATTTTTAGAACTTTGGATTATTTGTTTCTACATTCACAGCTTTCAAGCTACTTGCATCACAGTCACAAGAAAAATCATATCTCGAGTTACAAAACTCGAAATCAAGATCCGTAAATTTTCCCTGAATCTAGACTCATATACCTACTTACTAATTGTTTTCTAGAATTTTTGGTTGGGCGAATTAGTACAGTTTATTAGTTAAAGTTACCCCTGTTTCAGGACTTGGCTGGACTGACTTCTGTTTACTACGAACCACATTTCTTTCTGTACAAAATTCATATGACTATGAGGTTTATTTCTACTGAAACTAGACTCAATAAGAATTCTGAGAATATAAAATACTCCACCTAATTATATCTTTACAATTTATGGTAAATTTATAAAGTTGGAACAGGGGATCCAGAAACTGCTCTGACCCTGTTTCACTAAAATTCAAATATCTTCTAACATATAATTCCTTTACTTTTTTAGTTTGTTTTATGTGAAACTAGACATAATAATATTCAATTTGGTATTTAATCTATCACCTAATTCGATTTCTATGATTTTTAGTAAATTTTCAAACTCACGTCAGTGTTGCTGCAATGTTCTGTTTATGGCAAATTTCATCCTTTTTATGAGTTTTCATGAACTAGGTATCCTAATAACTTTCCATAACATCAAACATAATCTAAACTAACCATTTCCATAATTTATTATTATCAAGCATTTCCTCAACCATTCCATCACCATATCATAAGATCATTTACACAAAATAGGTATATTGCTATACATGCCATACTTAAATTTTACAAGCCATTTACCAAAAAGTCTTCCAGATAGTGTGACCGAGCCTTCGACCTATCCCGACTCCTGAGCTGGCTTGTCCAAAACTACAATGAGTAAGAAGGAGGGAGTAAGTATAAATGCTTAGTAAGTTCATATGCAAATAATAAGTAACATAACAAACAATCAAACCAATCAACATTAGCATGTATCACCAAAACATATATCACATTTCTAATCATTTTTCATCATCTTATTACCTTATCGTTGTTGTATCAATACTCAACCCGAGGATTAAGTACATACCTATCCAAAGTATCCATTTCACATCACTTACCAATACTTTTCTTTTCATCTCGAGTATTCCTCCATTTGAGTAAAACTTTACCCGTTGAACACATCGGAATATAATTCGGATACATGGATAACTTGCACATAAGTGCCACATATGCAATCAAGCAATCATGCAACCCGCCCATAAGCGAACTCGAACTCAACTCAACGAGCTCGGGCGTTCGCATCCATAAGTGAACTCGGACTCAACTCAACGAGTTCGGATGCATAGTTACATCTCACGAACTCGGACTCAACTCAACAAGTTCGGACATTCGCATCCATAAGTGAACTCGGACTCAACTCAACGAGTTCGGATGCTCAACCATCCTAGTGACATGTCACTTGTATCCTAATCTATTCCTAAGGTTCAAACGGGGTTTTCCTCGAACACATATCCTTGCTGTCTTCCGTAGAATGCCGAACCAATACTCGGTAACATTTTATATTTAACAAGTAGCTCACATAATTTGCATTTTATTCGAAAATAACCACAAAGCATATATTTCATGATAGAAATCAGCATATCACATAATTGACATCAATAACTTAAAAATAACAATTATGCTACATTATTTACACATGAACTTACCTTGGTACCAAAATACAAAGATTTTGCAATTTAGTCCACAATCTTTTCTTTTCCTCGATTGGGGTCGTTTCCACGTCTTTCTTGATCTAAAATAACACATTTAGTTTATTTAATATTCACATTATCAAATTAATCCTTAATTCAAATTTTGGCAAAATTACAATTTTACCCCTAAACTTTTGCATATTTACACTTTTGCCCCTAGGCTCGGGATTAAACTTTATTCCTTATTCTTATGTTTTATAACATGCTGATCACTTTTCCCTTCTATGGCAACATCAAATTCTCACTCTAACATGTACTTGTGACTATTAGGTATTTTTACCGATTAAGCCCTTTTACTCGTTTTTGCTTAAAATCGAGTAGTACAAGTTGTCTGACATAATTTAAAACCTCATATTCTATCATAAAACATCAAAATACACAAATTTCACCTATGGGTATTTTTCCAAATATAAACCCTAGGTTAAATTATTGCTAGCATAAGCTTTATCGAGTTACCGGGATCTCAAAAACGTAAAAATCATTAAAAACGAGGCTTAGAATCACTTACTATGAAGCTTGAAAGTTGAAGAAACCCTAGCTATGGTGAGATGGAGCATTCGGCAGCAACTATGAAGATGATAACTAATTTTGTGTTATTTTTCCCTTTTAATTTCATTTAATACCCAAATGACTAAAATGCCCCTCCTTACTAAACTTTCAAAAATTCCTTCCATGTCCTAATTTTGCCCATGAACTTTAAATTGGTAATCCTAATTAATATTTCAAAGCAATTTCGTACTAAAAACTTCTAGAATACAAGTTTTGCAACTTATTCGATTTAGTCCCTAACTTCAAATTAAGCATTTTATGCATAGAATTTCTTCACAAAATTTTCACACAATCATGCAATCATATCATAAACCTCAAAATAATTATAAAATAATTATTTCTATCTCGGATTTGTGGTCACGAAACCACTATTCCGATTAGGCCCTAATTCGGGATATTACAACTCTCCCCCCTTTAAGGATTTTCGTCCTCGAAAATCTTACCGGTAAACAGATGTGGGTATTGATTTCTCATATTTTCTTCGGATTCCCATGTAGTTTCTTCTACTCCATGCTTTTGCCACAACACCTTCACAAGTGCAATATTTTTATTCCTTAGTTGTTTGACCTCTCGAGCTAAAATCTTAATCGGTTCTTCTTCGTAGGTCATATCTGGTTGTAGTTCAATTTCTGTCAGTGAAACCATATGTGAAGGATCCGAACGATACCGACGTAACATAGATACGTGGAACTCATCATGAATCTTCTCTAATTCAGGTGGTAAAGCTAGCCGATATGCTACCGGTCCAACTTTTTCAATTACTTCATACGGCCCAATAAAACGCGAACTTAATTTGCCCTTCCGTCCAAATCTAAGAACTTTCTTCCACGGAGACACCTTTAAAAATACTTTATCACCAACTTGAAATTCAATGTCCTTCCATTTTAGATCTGCATAAGATTTCTGTCTATCTGAAGCAGCTTTCAAACAATCTCGAATTACCTTCACTTTTTCTTCGGTTTCTTTTATTAGATCAACTCCATAAATCTGATTTTCCTTGAGTTCAGTCCAATACAATGGCGTTCGACATTTACGACCATACAATGCTTCATAAGGTGCCATTTTCAAGCTCGTCTGATAACTATTATTGTAAACAAATTCTACCAACGGTAAATATTTTTCCCAACTTCCTTGAAATTCCAATACACAACATCTGAGCATATCTTCAAGAATCTGAATTATTCTCTCTGATTGCCCATCAGTTTGTGGATGAAAAGCATTACTGAAATTTAACTTCGTACCTAACGCGTCTTGCAACTTTTGCCAAAACCGCGAGGTAAACCTTGGATCTCTATCTGAAATAATCGACAATGGTATTCCATGTAGTCTAACAATTTCTCTAACATACTGATTCATCCAACTTGTTAAGAGAATAATCCGTGACGTCATCGGGATAAAATGAGCCGACTTAGTTAATCATCAACTATTACCCCAGACGGCATCTTTCTTTTCCGAGTCAATGACAATCCCGATACAAAATCCATAGTAATTCGATCCCATTTCCATTCAGGAACCATAATAGGCTGAAGTAATCCCGAAGGCACTTGGTGTTCAGCTTTCACCTGTTGACAAATTAAGCATTTGGACACAAACTCTGATATATCCTTTTTCATTCCATTCCACCAATACATTTTCTTCAAGTCATTATACATTTTCGTACTACCCGAATGAATCGAGTAACAACCACTATGTGCTTCCTATAGGATCTTTTGAATCAATTCCTCATTCTTTGGTACACAAATCCGATCTTTAAACATTAAGCACCCATCAGAACCGATTCTGAAATCTGACTCTGTATCAACTTCACACTGCTTTCTCTTGGCTTGCAAATCTTGATAATCTTTCTGAGCTTCAGAAATCTCTTGAAAAACATCGGTTTTGCTCTTAACTCTGCTAGAATCGAACCATCATCTAACATTTTCAACTGAGTGTTCATAACTCTCAATGCAAACAACAACTTTCTGCTTAAAGCATCGGCAACCACATTCGCTTTTCTTGGATGATAATCAATAACAAGCTCATAATCTTTCAATAACTCCAACCATCTTCGCTGTCTTAAATTCAAGTCTTTTTGTGACATCAAGTACTTAAGACTTTTATGGTCGGTATATACCCGGCACTTTTCACCATACAAATAATGTCGCCAAAATTTTAAAGCAAACACCACCGTAGCCAATTCCAAATCGTGAGTAGGATAATTCCTCTCATGAGGTTTTAACTGCCTCGAAGCATAAGCCACCACTTTTCCTTCTTGTATGAGCACACACCCCAAACCATTTAGAGAAGCATCACTATACACCACAAATTCTTTACCTGATTCGGGCTGTACTAACACTGGTGCCTCTGTTAATAACTTTTTCAATTCTTCAAAACTCTGTTGACATTCTTCCGTCCATTCAAATTTAACATCCTTTCGGAGTAGTCGAGTTATAGGAGTAGCAATTATAGAAAATCCATTTACAAACCATCGATAATACCCAGCTAGCCCCAAGAAACTTCTAACTTCAGTTACATTTTTCGGTGGTTTCCAATCAACAATGGCTGAAATTTTACTAGGATCAACCCGTATACCATCACCTGAAACAATATGACCCAAAAATCCAACTTCCCGGAGCCAAAATTCACTTTTACTAAACTTAGCATACAGCTGCTTATCTCTCAAAGTTTGCAAAACTATCCTCAAATGCTCAGCATGCTCTGTCTCATCTTTTGAATAAATTAAAATATCATCTATAAACACCACAACAAATTTGTCCAACTATGGTCGAAATATGCGATTCATTAAATCCATAAATACAGCAGGAGCATTTGTTAATCCGAATGGCATAACTAAAAATTCATAATGACCATACCTTGTTCTAAAAGTAGTTTTAGGCACATCCGACTCTTTTACCCGCAGTTGGTAATACCCAGATCTCAAGTTAATCTTTGAAAACCATGTCGCTCCTTTTAGCTGATCAAACAAATCATCAATTCTTGGCAACGGATACTTGTTTTTGATTGTCACCTTGTTTAACTGCCGATAATCAACACACAACCTCATAGAACCATCCTTCTTTTTCACAAATAACACGGGAGCACCCCAAGGTGAAAAACTCGGTTTCACAAAACCTTTATCAGTCAACTCTTGCAACTGCGACTTTAATTCTTTTAACTCTGTTGATGCCATTCTATATGGAGCAATCGAAATCGGAGTTGTTCCCGGTATCAAATCAATACCAAATTCTACTTCCCTGACTGGAGGCAAACCCGGCAATTCTTCTGGAAATACGTCCGCAAATTCACATACAATCGACACTGATTCAACTTTCTTTTCAACTTCTTTTGTATTAATTACAAACGCCAAATAAGCTTCATAACCCTTTCTTAAATATCTTTGAGCCAATATTAAAGAAATCACACTAGGCAATGCCTCTGATTTATCTGATTCAACCCGCAGAGTTTCACCATTTTCACAATTTAATTCTATAACCTTTTCTTTGCAATTTATTTTAGCATCATGCAATGTCAACCAATCCATGCCCAAAATGACATCAAATTCATCAAACGACAACAACATCAAGTCGGCCGGAAAGTAATGATCCCGAATCATTAAAGGACATTTATTACATACTTTATCAACAATCACACATTTGCCTAACGGATTCGACACTCTAATCATAAATTCTGTGTTCTCAACAGGTATATTCATACTAGACACCAGTTTCATGCACACATATGAATGAGTCGAGCCAGGATCAATCAAAGCAATAACATTAACATTATAGAGAGAAAATGTACCGGTAATCACATCAGGTGAGGAAGCATCTTCGCGCGCTTTAATAGCATAAGTTCTAGTCGGAGCCCTTCCTTCAGGTCTAACTGCTGCATCTCTGGCTACATTCTTACTGCTTGCTTCACTCCCAGTTTTTCTTGGATATCTTCCTCTCGAATCTGCACCACTTATTTTTGTATTCTGAAATTTTTCTTTTTCAGCTCTCTCTGGGCAGTCTCTAATAAAATGATCCGGAGAACCACATCGAAAACATTCATTTGCTCTGCACGGACCAAAATGATTTCTACCACACCGCTGGCACTCAGGTTTAACAAACCTCGAGTTCCCTACCCTGGCTGCTAAAGTAGTCTGGGACTTAGGACCCACATTTTGCTTTTTATAATTCCCATATGATTGCCCAACAGAAACTTGGGAACGAGGATTCATATTTCTTGACTTTTACGGGTTCTTTGTGAAAATGAACTGCTCGTCGGTCTTTTCTTCCAATTTCTAGTCTCAGCCTCTACCTTTTTCTTCTCTTTAAGTAGTTCTTCAGCCTTGCAAGCTCGATCCACTAATACTACCATTTCTTTTAATTCAAGAATTCCAACAAATACTTTGATGTCTTCGTTGAATCCGTCTTCAAATCATCGGCACATCTTGGCCTCTGTAGGAACATACTCTCTGGCATACTTACTTAATCGAACAAACTCTCTTTCATATTCTCAGAATTGTCATATTACCTTGCTTGACTCAAGAAATTCTTTACGCTTCTGATCAATAAATCTTTCATTAATATATTTCTTCCGAAACTCTTCTTGAAAGAATTCCCAGGTTATTCTCTCTTTCGGTGCCATCGAAATCAAAGTCTTCCACCAATTATAGGCTGAATCCCTCAACAAAGATATAGCGCATTTCAAACATTCTTCAGGTGTACAAGATAATTCATCAAATACCTGGATAGAAATTTCAAGCCAGAACTCTGCTTTCTCGGTATCATCATCAATATTTGCCTTAAATTCTTCGGCCCCTTGCTTGCGGATTCTGTCAACTGGAGTTCTATGAAATTTCATCAGATCCATACCTTGAGGCATCGGGGGTACAGGTTGAGGAATTGGGGGAGGTGGGGGAGGTCGTACATTTGGGTTCGTATGAACGAACTCAGTGTACCATGCACTCATCATTTGGAGAAAGGCTTCCCGATCCCTTTCTCCTCCTCCCTGACCAACAGTAGGAGGTGGATTTTCAGTCGGCGCTGCTCCTTCCTTGAGAGTGGCGCATTACTCTCTACTTCATCTGCCACAGCTGGATCGGTATCCATTTACTATAAAAAAAATCATTTAAAAAGGTCAGAAGTCGTCACACTATCACAATTTATACATATGGCATGTATAGTAAAATCCGTACATACAACACGTAGTCCGAGAACCGACTAAACCTACTCTGATACCACTAAATGTAACACCCCCACGCCCGAGACCGTCGCCGGAGTCGAGTATGAGGTGTTACTAAGCTTAATTTAACATTTTTAGAACTTTGGATTATTTGTTTCTACATTCACAGCTTTCAAGCTACTTGCGTCACAGTCACAAGAAAAATCATATCTCGAGTTACGAAACTCGAAATCAAGATCCGTAAATTTTCTATGAATATATACTCATATACCTACATAATAATTTTTTTCCAGAATTTTTGGTTTGGCCAATTAGTACAGTTTATTAGTTAAAGTTACCCATGTTTCAGGACTTGACTGGACTGACATCTGTTTACTACGAACCACATTTCTTTCTGTAAAAAATTCATATGACTATGAGGTTTGTTTCTCCTGAAACTAGACTCAATAAGGATTCTGAAAATATAAAATATTACACCTAATTATATCTGTACAATTTATGGTGAATTTATAAAGTTGGAACAGGGGATCCAGAAACTGCTCTGACCCTGTTTTACTAAAATTCAAATATCTTCTAACATATAATTCCTTTACTTGTTTAGTTTGTTTTATGTGAAACTAGACATAATAAGATTCAATTTGATATTTAATCTATCACCTAATTCGATTTCTATGATTTTTAGTAAATTTTCAAACTCACATCAGTGTTGCTGCAATGTTCTGTTTATGGCAAATTTCATCCTTTTTATGAGTTTTCATGAACTAGGTATCCTAATAACTTTCCATAACATCAAACATAATCTAAACTAACCATTTCCATAATTTATCATTATCAAGCATTTCCTCAACCATTCCATCACCATATCATAAGATCATTTACACAAAATAAGTATATTGCTATACATGCCATACTTAAATTTTACAAGCCATTTACCAAAAAGTCTTCCAGATAGTGTGATCGAGCCTTCGACCTATCCCGACTCCTGAGCTGGCTTGTCCAAAACTACAATGAGTAAGAAGGAGGGAGTAAGCATAAATGCTTAGTAAGTTCATATGCAAATAATAAGTAACATAACAAACAATCAAACAAATCAACATTAGCATGTATCACCAAAACATATATCACATTTCTAATCATTTTTCATCATCTTATTACCTTATCGTTGTTGTATCAATACTCAACCCGAGGATTAAGTACATACCTGTCCAAAGTATCCATTTCACATCACTTACCAATACTTTTCTTTTCATCTCGAGTATTCCTCCATTTGAGTAAAACTTTACCCGTTGAACACATCGGAATATAATTCGGATACATGGATAACTTGCACATAAGTGCCACATATGCAATCAAGCAATCATGTAACCCGCCCATAAGAGAACTCGGGCTCAACTCAACGAGCTTGGGCGTTCGCATCCATAAGTGAACTCGGACTCAACTCAACAAGTTCGGATGCATAGTTACATCTCACGAACTCGGACTCAACTCAACGAGTTCGGACATTCGCATCCATAAGTGACCTCGGACTCAACTCAACGAGTTCGGATGCTCAACCATCCTAGTGACATGTCACTTGTATCCTAATATATTCCTAAGGTTCAAACGGGGTTTTCCTCGAACACATATCCTTGCTGTCTTCCGTAGAATGCCGAACCAATACTCGGTAACATTTTATATTTAACAAGTAGCTCACATAATTTGCATTTTATTCGAAAATAACCACAAAACATATATTTCATGATAGAAATCAACATATCACATAATTGACATCAATAACTTAAAAATAACAATTATGCTACATTATTTACACATGAACTTACCCTGGTACCAAAATACAAAGATTTTGCAATTTAGTCCACAATCTTTTCTTTTCCTCGATTGGGGTCGTTTCCACGTCTTTCTTGATCTAAAATAACACATTTAGTTTATTTAATATTCACATTATCAAATTAATCCTTAATTCAAATTTTGGCAAAATTACAATTTTACCCCTAAACTTTTGCATATTTACACTTTTGCCCCTAGGCTCGGGATTAAAATTTATTCCTTATTCTTATGTTTTATAACATGCTGATCACTTTTCCCTTATATGGCAACATCAAATTCTCACTCTAACATGTACTTGTGACTATTAGGTGTTTTTACCGATTAAGCCCTTTTACTCGTTTTTGCTTAAAATCGAGTAGTACAAGTTGTCTGACATAATTTAAAACCTCATATTCTATCATAAAACATCAAAATACACAAATTTCACCTATGGGTATTTTTCCAAATATAAACCCTAGGTTAAATTATTGCTAACATAAGCTTTATCGAGTTACCAGGATCTCAAAAACGTAAAAATCATTAAAAACTGGGCTTAGAATCACTTACTATGAAGCTTGAAAGTTGAAGAAACCCTAGCTATGGTGAGATGGAGCATTCGGCAGCAACTATGAAGATGATAACTAATTTTGTGTTATTTTTCCCTTTTAATTTCATTTAATACCCAAATGACTAAAATGCCCCTCCTTACTAAACTTTCAAAAATTCCTTCCATGTCCTAATTTTGCCCATGAACTTTAAATTGGTAAAATTGCTATTTAAGACCTCCTAATTAATATTTCAAAGCAATTTCGTACTAAAAACTTCTAGAATACAAGTTTTGCAACTTATTCGATTTAGTCCCTAACTTCAAATTAAGCATTTTATGCATAGAATTTCTTCACAAAATTTTCACACAATCATGCAATCATATCATAAACCTCAAAATAATTATAAAATAATTATTTCTATCTCGAATTTGTGGTCACGAAACCACTATTCCGATTAGGCCCTAATTCGGGATATTACACTGGCACACGGGCATGTGGCTTCGCCGTGTGGGCCAAGTTAGTGAGTTACACGGGTACAGACATAGGTTGTGTAACAACCCATTTTTAGTGAAGTCGGAATAGTGGTTTCAGGACCCCAAATCCTAGTTAGAAAGAAAGTTTATTTTAGTTTATTTTAATATTATTACATGAATTGCATTATTAGAAATGACATATGAAAATTTCATTAAGAAAATTTTATCGATTTCATGTTTAATTGTGGAAAGGACCAAATTGCATAAAATGCAAAAGTTGGGTTTTAGAAGCTATAAATATCAAATAGCTATGGAATTCAAAATTTGAGGTCCTTATATGGTAATTAGACCATTAAGAAAATTTAGTAGATATTTTTGGTAAATCATTCATGAAAAATTAGAAAAAGAAAAGGACTAAATTGGAAATGGAAATAAATAAAAGATGATAAGTAATCTTGTCCCGTTTTTAGTAATTTTTATATTTTCGAGTTCATAATAGCTTAACCTATCTATTTTAAGAATTAATTTGTAAAGATATCAAAGTATAGAAATTTTGCCATGGATGAATATGCTGAAAATTTGAAATTTATGGTAGAAAATGAAAGGTCATTAATAGATAAACAACTTTTATAAAGTGAATTTTCATGAAATTATGATTTGGGGACTAAATTGAAAAATTGTAAAACCCACGAAAAAATTTTTGATTTTTGTGAAATGCATGGGTTGTTATTAAAGCATGTAAAATTCGATTAGGCTTCAAATAAGGAATGAATTTCATGAATTTCATTTTTCGAGCTTAAGGACAAAATTGTCATTTATGAAAAGTATAGGGGCAAAATAGTATTTTTGCCTAAGAAGTGAATTGAGTTCAATTGAGTATGAAATGGATTAAATTGATGCTAAATTCATTTATATAGATCCGAAAAACTCAAATTCGAAGTTAGATCGAGGAAAAGAAAAAATGTCGGATTAGTAGATTTCTGTATACGAACAAGTATCAAGGTAAGTTCGTGTAACTCAATTATGTATATTAATATGATTTAATCAAATATTGTGTTTGTGTGAATTGCATAAGTGTTTAATGTATGAAATTAATCACATACCCGATATTGTTCGATAATTGATTAGTCCCATTTGAATAATGAAATGCGATGGATCCAATATTTTCCTGTATTGATTATAGTCCTGCATATGTTGCGGACATTATAGCTCAGAGGAGCAATCCTGTTATAAGCCCTCTCGAACATCCTGTTATATATTTCATGTGAGTATTCTGATCGGTAGTGATTCAGCATGTGTTGCGCACAACCGCAACTCTTTGTGAGCGTCTTGTTACAAGATTCGATCGGTTGTGATCCAGCATTTATTGCGGACACAAATGCAGCTCTTTGTGAGCGTCTTGACATTGGCTCTTTTGAGCTCCCTGAGATGGCTCGCTTGAACTCTCTATTATGCTATCTGTTCCTCCCTGTTAATAACTCTTCAGAGTCACCTGTTAAGCTCTTTGAGCTTCCTGTTCTAAACTCTTAGGAGTTTCATGTTTAGCTCGGATTAGCATCCTGTTACATGGCTCATCTGAGCATCCTAATATATGGCTCGAGAGTGTGCTTCCTGATTATGTGCCTAATTGGGTACCCATGGATATGAATTGATGAATTTCAGTTTTGTAAACTTTAAATGTACTACATGAGTGTATCCATCGGTATTTCAAATAAATTCAACAGGTAAAGTTCTGACATGGCTAAACTGAACTTGAAATGATTTGTCATGAAAATGTACATGTAATATGGAATAAGAATATGGAAATTATATATATATATATATGAAAATCATTAAATGATAAGCTCATCCATGTTCTTGGTAGTATGTGAATTACTTGACTAACATGATTGATGGAGTTGTGTGTTTTAGGCTATTAACCAAATTGTTTGGATGCATTTTTGTATGCTTATTTTGAATGAAAATATATGGTAAGTTAAATTCCTGTTATACGAACTTACTAAGCATTTGAAATGCTTACTCGATTTTATTTCCTCTATTTTATAGTACTTGAAATCTCGTAAAGGTTGGAAATCAGTCAGAGCATCATCACACTATTCTCTAGCTCGTTTTCGTATAAATTGTAACACCCCTTACCCGTATTCAACGCCGGAATAGGACACGAGGCATTACTGGACTTACAAAGTGAGCAAACATACAATTCCGGGTCATAAATTTTCATCCAAATTAAAACCATTCACATTAAATCATAAAGTCCCTAATACGAGCCTATGAGGCCCGAAACATGCTTTGGAAGTGGTTCGAGACTAAACCGAGCACTTAGGAAATTTTTACAAAACTTAGAAAATTTTTGCTATGAACAGGGGTCACACACCCGTGTGGCTTGAGACACGCCCGTGTCGTCAGCCGTGTGGTCACACATGCC
This sequence comes from Gossypium longicalyx, assembly GCA_025698465.1. NCBI lineage: Eukaryota > Viridiplantae > Streptophyta > Magnoliopsida > Malvales > Malvaceae > Gossypium > Gossypium longicalyx. The sequence continues at coordinate 30,025,718 of CM047001.1, read as the reverse complement.
CATGTCCCTAACCCGTGTAACTCTCTGTTTTGCAATACATGAACAAATTGATGTCACACGGCCAAGTCACATGCTCGTGTGCCTGGCCGTGTGGTAAATTATATTTTCATAAAATAGGTGCAGAATTTATACGGTCAGGACACACGCCCATGCCTAAGGTCGTGTCCCTCACACAGTTGAGACACACGCCCGTGCCTCTGCTCATATGCTTAATTTTGAGCATTCTGTTTCTCAAAATTAAGGTGTAGGAGACACACAGCCAGAACACATGCCTATAGGGTAGAACGTGTGTCACACACGGCCTAGACACACGCCCGTGTGTCTACCCATATGGATAAAATAAAGGCTATCTACCAAGCCATTTGTCACCCTCATTTACACCTACACACACACAAATTCAATGGCATAGTCCATGGCATGTTTAAGCAACCAAAATGTCCATAATCAAGGCTAAATCATATCATTCATTACCAACACTTAACATATTTACTATAGCATAATTTACCAAATCAATTCATACCAAACTCACATTCACAAGTATCAACATAAATACTATCATCATGCATAATTCTACTTAGATTTCCTAGCACACCAAAGGACCCATCTCATCCATTTCACAACAAGTCATTTAACCATAATAAACACATAGCAACCCATTACAAAACACAAAAACAAGAAGGCATTAACACATATACTTATAAAAATGGGCTCACAATCATTTTAGCCAAAATAAGCCAATTACATGGCTAAATACCAAATCACCATAAATAAGTATAAGCCAATACATTTGGCCAAATCAAATGGCACATATAACAAAATGACCAAGTCCCTATACATGCCATACTCTCAAAATGTTTTAAAATCATCGGTACCCAAAAGACAGTTTGATAGTGTGATGCGACTTCCGATGATCTCCAATCCCGAGCTAGCTTGGTGACACTATAAAACATTGACAATAAAACGGAGTAAGCTATGTAGCTTAGTAAGCTCGTATGAAGAAATAAGCAACCTTATCATACATTAATCATGCAAGTAATATAACATAAGATAACATAATTTACCATAATCTCATGATCATAATTCACTTCCATCACAACTTACCTTGAAATCGTCATTTCACGAATTTATAATCATAAGCTTCAAGTACATACCTATACCATCTCGTAACAAATTTACACTTATTCTGTAACGCCCCGATTTTTGGGCCTAGGAGGGCCTTGAGTCTAGGTTCGGGTAGAAGACGGCCTGAACAATTTGGATGTTTTAATTATTATTATTATTATTATTTAGTATGTAATTAAATAAATTATGAAGGGTTATGGTGTGGGAAAAAGGCCCAAGAGTAAATTTAATTCGAGGCAATTCCTGAATTTTTAATTTTGGAGAAAGAGGGTTCTGGCGATATGGGCTTTTAAAATTGAGGTGATAAATTATGATACAAATAAGGCCTTGGTAAAGTGGCAAGGTGGCACCACTAAGTTCTTAAAAAAAATGGTGCCTAGGAAGGAATTAAAGGTCCAGGGTTCAAGTTGCAAGGTAGGCATACTGTTACTTTTTAATTTTAGGCATGTGCCGGGCATGTGATCACTTAAGTGAATTTCGGCAAGGGCCTTAGGGAGGTTGGGCCGATTGTTTTAGTTGATATTAGGGTTAGGTTCTTTTCTTTTTCTGTCTTGGAGAATTAGGGTTAGCCACTTGAAAGCTTTCACTGTCATTCATCTTTTCTAAGTTCTCACAAAAGCTAAAAACGCAAATTCCTTCTCCTTGGTGCCGAGTTCTTCTTCCTCTCTTTTTCCTATATTTTTTTCTTCCTTTTTGCTTTTTCTTCTAGCCGAAACCTTCTGATCACCTTACTTACCTCCTCTATCGATCCCATTCTCCACAAAACCTTCATAGCCGATCGCCATAAAAGCCGAAATCCCAAAAACTCACTTCTTGTGCCGATTTCTCCAAGCCAAAATCCTTCAGTTATTTTTGTTCCTTTTGATTAAATTTCATCTTCTTTAAACCCTTAGTATCTGTCGGCAACATTGCTTCAAAGTTATAGCCTCAAATCGTCATCTTCTTCATCACTTAAAAAGCCGAAGTACCATAGATTTAGGGACTTATAGCCGAAACTTCAGATCTCCTGGATTCGAGTTCTACTATCATTTAGAGGATAGATATGCATCAGATCTGCATAGAAATCAAAGAGGAATAGGTGGTAAGTGCTCATCACCTCAGATCTAGTCTTATTTTACAATTTAGAAAAAGCCGAAGTCCCTAAAATCTAGAAAGGCTGTCGATTTGGGCATAAGGCTTTAAGGGTCTTTAACCGATGATTTCTTTTGGTGTTTAGTGTCTTCTAGAGGTTGGATCAAGGCTTGTATCTTTGGAACAACTAGACTTAGATCTAGTCATCGATTTTCGACAAAAAAGGTAAGATTCTAAAGGGTTTAGGGGCATGGTTCGAATATGGTAGGTGAATATTGGGATTGGTTATTGTGGTTTGCAATATAAGAATTGTGGTAATCAATTGTAGGACATCGTAAGGGATCTCAGTGGCAGTCGTCACAAAACAGGTGTGTAACAAACCCTCGTAATAGCTTAGGCTAATATTCATAGAAAAGCCGAAATACCAAAATTCTGGCATTTCGGGAACTTGAGATTTTGCAAGCGATTTTAGATGCGATAAAAATGATATGATCGGTGTTTGGATCGATGGAACAGGTAAGAGCGCAATTCTGTGCACGACGGTAAGTTGGGCCTCAATGGGCTGAAATTGGGCCCATGGGCTTTCGGGCCCATTTGGGTAAAATTGCTAGAAAATGGAATTTGGAAAGATTGCATGTTAACGCAGTTAGTACCGTTGTAAAATTTGGATTATGTGGGCTTAATGGGCTAAATCGGCATTCGTAGTACCCATTAGGGGTTTTGGGCCCAAAAGCCCTAATTTGATAAAGTGCGTTAAAATCACTGTTGAAACACTTGAGGATATTGATAATTGTTAATGAACGTGGAAAACCTATAATATTTGGTAAATTTAAGAAATTACCCCTAAAATATGGTAAATGACTGTTTTGCCTTTAGGTAAAAATGGCCATTATACCCCTAGGGTTTAATTATGATTATGATGCATGAGATTTTGATATGCATGATATGACATGATATGCACATGATATGTTATGAGATGCACATGATATACTCATTATATGCATGGGTTGGGTTTGATATAAATGGAGGAAGTGCAAAAAGGGCTTTGCCCTAGTTTACCGAAAAGGGCTTTGCCCTAGTTATTAAAAGAGGCTAGGCCTCCAGTTATATGATAAAGCAACTATGCTGCCAGTGGAGTGTTTGGTTGGGTGGGTTGAGTTATTCCCCACATGGAGAGCTTGGTTGGTACGGGTGGAGAGTAGCAGATGGTGGGTTGAGTAGTCTCTCCAAATGGGCTTGCATACATTTATTGGTATTCTATGTGATATTGAAATGGGCCTATGGGCCATACTGATTACAGTAAAGGCTTCGGCCTAGTGACATGATTAATGAGAAGGCTTGGCCCGATGAATAGATTAAACGAAAGGCTTCGACCTGTATCTTTGGTATTAGTTTGGGCTCTGAAAGGGGCTTGTTGCACACTGAGTTTTCCAAACTCACCCCCTTTTTCCATATCTTTGCAGGTGAGTCTTGATGTGGAGACTTGGAGCCGGAGGGGATTCAGAGTGGCCATGTGGACTGTTTAACGGAGGGGATTCAGAGTGGCCATGTGGACTGTTTAAAATAAGTGTTTATGCCTTCACTTTTATTCTAGATTACTTCCTTTATGTTTTCGGGTTTTAAGTTGTAATAAGGCCGCTTTAATTATTTTTAATTACTTTAGTATGATTATTAGCTTAGGCATGATACGGATTTAAAGGTTTCGGATTGAATAGCTCTAGGGCGCATTTTTAAGAGAAATTATCTGATTTCAAAATATCGTGAAACAAGACAAAGCTTCTACAACGAAAATGTGTTAAAAAAATTAACAAGTGCTTTCAATGGCTTAAAACGAAATGGTTTTTCCTGAACAATCATTCAGTTAAAGTGTGGCAATGGTTGTGTGCATGTCTCGGAGTGGATCCATGGAGAGCTTGGTACTTAAGCAGTCTAATTGACTCACCTCCTCTTTTCCGGTATCCTACCTGATGCACAGCTTCCATTCACTTTAATCTATAACAAAAATACTCTTTAAACACTAAGAAAGATGTTAGTTAAAACATGACTTTTACAGTAACGCTTCAATGTGACACGCCGAATTTGGGCCTAACTTCTAGGCCGGGTTTGGGGTGTTACATTTAGTGGTATCAGAGCCAAGTTGCAACAACTCGGCTGTGGGTTTCTAAACGGGTTTAAAATCAAGAATTTCAAAATAAGGGTATTTTAAATCAATTTGTTTCAAGAATTTCTATTATCTGTGACCAAATACATGTTTTTGTTTTAAATGGTTTGAGGAAAGAAGTGGCACACTGAATCCCCGGCACCAAGTGTGTAAGTACTTTCTCCTTAAATACTGTACTGTACTAAAACCTTACTGTAGATAGGATTGAGACTTTACTATGATACTGTAGCTAGGTTGATACTAAAAACATAGAGACTGAGGCAATAGGAACTAAAAACCCAAAAAGATTGAGATTGTAGCTAGGCTATGATTCTGTAAAGAACAAAAACTCTAAAATACTATCTCTGCATAAGACATATGAATGAATAGTAAAATTTTGAGATCTTTGTAGTTATTTGATATATGTAATGGTAATGTAGAGTATTGATATGGATTCTGAGGGTAAGCAAAGTCTACCAACTTCGGGTAGTGGTAACTCAGAGCTTGGAACTGAGGCACTGACCGAGTTAGTAAGGAAAGTGGTAGAAGAAGTATTGGAGACCAAGGTTAAGGAAATTAGGGAAATGCTTCAAGCAGGGTGCTTGGAGTGTAAGAAGAGGAAGGATTCTAGTTCTTAGAAGACTAAGCCTCATTCTGTGAAACATGTTAAGACACGACCAAACTTTCCAACCTACAAGAACTGCAACGGGCGTCTTCCAGGTGAATGCCATAGGAAGACAAGAGCATGCTTTAGATGTGGGTCCAAGGAGCATCGAGCTCGGGACTGCCAAGCTTATTCTATTTAAGTGTGTGTTACGAATTGTATGCGTGCTTGATAAATGTTTCTTTACTTTGGTAATTAGATGTTCTGGGTCGTACTAAGAATTATATATATTTTTTAAATTTTAAATTAAATTAGAGTGTGCAGCGGAAGCACAGTGGTTTGACTTAAGTAATACGGTTAGTTGGTAGTTTGAAATTTCGAGGACGAAATTTCTCTAAGGGGAGTAGAGTTGTAACGCCCCGATTTTTGGGTCTAGGAGTAATGGGCCTTGAGTCTAGGTTCGGGTAGAAGACGGCCCGAACAATTTGGGTGTTTTAATTATTATTATTATTATTATTATTTAGTATGTAATTAAATAAATTATGAAGGGTTATGGTGTGGGAAAAAGGCCCAAGAGTAAATTTAAATTGAGGCAATTCCTGAATTTTTAATTTTGGAGAAAGAGGGTTCTGGCGATATGGGCTTTTAAAATTGAGGTGGTAAATTATGATACAAATAAGGCCTTGGTAAAGTGGCAAGGTGGAACCACTAAGTTCCTAAAAAAATGGCGTCTGGGAAGGAATTAAAGGTCCAAGGTTCAAGTTGCAAGGTAGGCATATTGTTACTTTTTAATTTTAGGCATGTGCCGGGCATGTGATCACTTAAGTGAATTTCGGCAAGGGCCTTAGGGAGGTTGAGCCGATTGCTTTAGTTGATATTAGGGTTAGGTTCTTTTCTTTTTCTGTCTTGGAGAATTAGGGTTAGCCACTATAAAGCTTTCACTGTCATTTATCCTTTCTGAGTTCTCACAAAAGCCGAAAACGCAAATTCCTTCTCCTTGGTGCCGAGTTCTTCTTCCTCTCTTTTTCCTCCATTTTCTTTCTTCCTTTTTGCTTTTTCTTCTAGCCGAAACCTTCTGATCACCTTACTCACCTCCTCTATCGATCCCATCCTCCACAAAACCTTCATAGCGGATTGCCATAAAAGCCGAAATCCCGAAAACTCACTTCTTGTGCCGATTTCTCCAAGCCAAAATCCTTCAGTTATTTTTGTTCCTTTTGATTAACTTTCATCTTCTCTAAACCCTTAGTATCTGTCGGCAACATTGCTTCAAAGTTATAGCCTCAAATCGTCATCGTCTTCATCACTTAAAAAGCCGAAGTACCATAGATTTAGGGACTTATAGACGAAACTTCAGATCTCCTGGATTCGAGTTCTACTATTGTTTAGAAGATAGATCTGCATCAGATATACGTAGAAATCAAAGAGGAATAGGTGGTAAGTGCTCATCACCTCAGATCTAGTCTTATTTTACAATTTAGAAAAAGTCGAAGTCCCTAAAATCTAGGGAGGCTATCGATTTGGGCATAGGGCTTTAAGGGTCTTTAACCGATGATTTCTTTTGGTGTTTAGTGTCTTCTAGAGGTTGGATCAAGGCTTGGATCTTTGGAACAACTAGACTTAGATCTAGTCATCGGTTTTCGACAAAAAAGGTAAGATTCTAAAGGCTTTAGGGGCATGGTTCGAATATGGTAGGTGAATATTGGGATTGGTTATTATGGTTTGCAATCTAAGAATTGTGGTAATCAATTGTAGGACATCGTAAGGGATCTCAGTGGCAGTCGTCACAAAACAGGTGTGTAACAAACCCTCGTAATAGCTTAGGCTAATATTCGCAGAAAAGCCGAAATACCAAAATTCTGGCATTTCGGGAACTTGAGATTTTGCATGCGGTTTTAGATGCGATAAAAATGATATGATCAGTGTTTGGATCGATGGAACAGGTAAGAGCACAATTCTGTGCACGACGGTAAGTTGGGCCTCAATGGGCTGAAATTGGGCCAAATGGGCTTTCGGGCCCATTTGGGTAAAATTGCTAGAAAATGGAATTTGGAAAGATTGCATATTAACGCGGTTAGTACTTTTGTAAAATTTGGATTATGTGGGCTTAATGGGCTAAATCGGCATTCATAGTACCCATTAGGGGTTTTGGGTCCAAAAGCCCTAATTTGATAAAGTGCGTTAAAATCACTGTTGAAACACTTGAGGATATTGATAATTGTTAATGAACGTGGAAAACCCATAATATTTGGTAAATTTACGAAATTACCCCTAAAATATGGTAAATGACTATTTTGCCTTTAGGTAAAAATGACCATTATACCCCTAAGGTTTAATTATGATTATGATGCATGAGATTTTGATATGCATGATATGATATGACATGATATGCACATGATATGTTATGAGATGCACATGATATACTCATTATATGCATGGGTTGGGTTTGATATAAATGGAGGAAGTGCAAAAAGGGCTTTGCCCAGTTTACCGAAAAGGGCTTTGCCCCAGTTTACCGAAAAGGGCTTTGCCCTAGTTATTAAAAGAGGCTAGGCCTCCAGTTATATGACAAAGTAGCTATGTTGCCAGTGGAGAGTTTGGTTGGGTGGGTTGAGTTATTCCCCACATGGAGAGCTTGGTTGGTACGGGTGGAGAGTAGCGGATGGTGGGTTGAGTGGTCTCCCCAAATGGGCTTGCATACATTCATTGGTATTATATGTGATATTGAAATGGGCCTATGAGCCATACTAATTATAGTAAAGGCTTCGGCCCAGTGACATGATTAATGAGAAGGCTTCGGCCTAGTAACCGTTAAACGAAAGGCTTCGGCCTTGTATGCTGGTATTGGTTTGGGCCCTGAAAGGGGCTTGTTGCACACTGAGTTTTCCAAACTCACCCCCTTTTTCCTTATCTTTGCAGGTGAGTCTTGATGTGGAGACTTGGAGCTGGAGGGGATTCAGGGTGGCCATGTGGACTGTTTAAAATAAGTGTTTATGCCTTCACTTTTATTCTAGATTACTTCCTTTATGTTTTCGGGTTTTATGTTGTAATAAGGCCGCTTTAATTATTTTTAATTGCTTTAGTATGATTATTAGCTTAGGCATGATATGGATTTAAAGGTTTCGAATTGAATAGCTCTAGGGCGCATTTTTAAAAGAAATTATCTGATTTCAAAATATTGTGAAACAAGATAAAGCTTCCGCAACGAAAACGTTTTAAAAAAATTAACAAGTGCTTTCAATGGCTTAAAACGAAATGGTTTTTCCTGAACAATCATTCAGTTAAAGTGTGGCAATGGTTGTGTGCATGTCTAGGAGTGGATCCATGGAGAGCTTGCTACTTAAGCAGTCTAATTGACTCACCTCCTCTTTTTCGGCATCCTACACGGTGCATGACTTCCATTCACTTTAATCTATAACAAAAATACTCTTTAAACACTAAGAAAGATGTTAGTTAAAACATGACTTTTACAGTAACGCTTCAATGTGACACGCAGAATTCGGGCCTAACTTTTAGGCCGGGTTTGGGGTGTTACATATTCTCATCATTGACATATCCCTGAACCACTCGAAATAATAGTGTTGGATACTTGGGAATCTTGCACACTAAGTGCCACATATGTAGTCAATGCTACATCAATCTCATTTCGCATAATTGCTTGCTCTCGAGCTAATCAACGGGCCTGCTCACACAAGCTGTCAGTCAAGATGTAGCTACTCGGTACTGCTTACACAAGTTGTTAAGTAACCGCAACATGTGCGAGTATACTCAGCCACTAGTAGGATGTACGAGACCAGCACCCGGATCACATAATCACATAATACATGGTAACCCTAGTGACTTGTCACTTGTATCTTAATTTATTCCTGAGGTTCAAACGGGATTTATTGCTTATTGAACCTTCATCGAACTCGTCCGTAAAGTTAAACTCGTCCACACAATCAATCATACGGTTCATGCAATATTAAAGCATTTAAATACAATTATGTTAAAGCTTATTTAACATACGAACTTACCTCGATTACAAAATCAACTATTTGTTCGATTTAGTCCCCAACCTTGTTCTTTCCCCGGTCTAAACTCGAACTTCATTTTTCTTGTTCTATAATATCAAATTTAACTTATTTAATCATCACATTATTCAATTCATCCCAAAAACACACTATGGCAAAATTATATTTTTGCCCCTAAACTTTTGACATTTTTATAATTTAGTCCCTAGGTACGTAAAATGAATTTCTTTCAATTTCCTCACAACCCAAGCCTAGCAAACCTTTTTCATGCTCATGACAGCCCACATTTTTCATTTATTCACATTTTTCTACTCATTTTTTAGACTTTTACAAATAAGTCCCTATTTATCGTTTCTACTAAAAATCACTTTACAAAAGTCGTTTAACAAACAACAAACATGCATTTTCTACTATCAAACATCAAAGTACATACATGTTCGACATGGGTAAAATTTTAAACTTCACCTTTCTTTCAGATTAGTCCTTGAAATAGCTAAATCAAGTTACAACGATCTCAAAAATATAAAAATCATTAAAAACGGGACAAGAACAGACTTACAATCAAGCTTGAAAGTGGCCAAAACCATAGCTATGTCTTCTCCTTGTGAAATTCAGCCATGGGGGACTAATTTGAAGAAGATGACATCTTTTATTTGTTAAATTTCGTCTTAATTAACCAAATGACTAAAATGCCCTTAATGAAAAACTTCAAAATTTCACCTAACCATGTCCATTTTTGTCCACCCCAAATTATAATGGTCTAATTACCATTTAATGACCTCCATTTTAAGGATTCATAACAATTAGACACTTTTAACATAGACAACTAAAGTTTTGCACATATTATAATTTAGTCCTTCTAATCAAATTGGGCACTCAATCGATAAAATTTCTTAACAAAATTTTCACACTATCATTAAATCATATTGTCGACCTTAAAATAATAACAAGACAAATATTTCTACTTCAAAATTATGGTCCCGAAACCACTATTCCAATTTGACCCAAAAACTCGTTGTTACAACTCTCCCCCTTTTAGGGATTTTCGTCCTCGAAAATCTTACCAGAAAAGAGGTTAGGGTATTGATTTCCCATAGCTTTCTTAGGTTCCCACGTAGCCTCTTCGACCCCATGTCATTGCCACAAAACTTTCACTCTAGTTATGCTTTTATTTCTCAACTGTTTAACTTCCCGAGCTAAAATCTTGATCGGTTCTTCACCATAAGTTATATCGGGTCAAATCTCAATCTTTGTCGGCGTCCTTATGTGTGAAGAATCTGATCGGTATCGTCGCAACATCGACACATTAAATACATTGTGGATCCTCTCTAATTCTGACGGCAAAGCTAGTCGATATGCCACTAGCCCTATTCTTTCAATAATCTCATACAACCCAATGAAACGCGGACTCAACTTGCCCTTGCGACCAAACCTAAGAATTTTCTTCCACGGCGATACTTTTTGAAACACTTTATGACCAACATGAAATTCAATATCCTTTTGTTTCAAATCTGCGTATGATTTCTGTCGATCCGAAGCTACTTTCAAACAATCACGAATTACTTTCACCTTTTCATCGGTTTCTCTGACCAAATCAACCCCGTGAATCTGTTTCTCATTAAGCTCGGTCCAGTACAAAGAAGTTCGGCATTTGTGGCCATACAATGCTTCATATGGTGCCATCTTTATACTCGACTGATAATTGTTGTTGTAAGAAAATTCGACCAACGGTAGGTATTTCTCCCAACTATCTTCAAACTTTAAAACACAATAGCGAAGCATATCTTCGAGAATTTAAATCACTCTCCCAGATTGATCGTCGATTTGTGGCTGGAATGCAGTACTAAAATTCAACTTTGTACTCAACGCTTCTTGCAATTTCTTCCCAAATCGTGACGTAAACCTCAGATTTCTATCCGAAATAATAGAAGTAGGCACTTCCTGCAATCTAACAATTTCAATAATGTACAATTTAACTAGCTTATTAAGTGAATAATTAGTATGTACCAGAAAAAAATGAGCCGATTTCATCAATCTATCAACAACGACCCAAACAACATCTTTCCTCTTCGGAGTCAGAAGTAATGCAGTTACGAAATCCATCGTAATTCTATCCCATTTCCACTCAGGAATCATCACAGGCTGAAGTAAACCTGAAGGTACTTGATGTTCGGCCTTTACTTGTTGACAAATCAAACATCTCGATACGAATTCAGAAATATCTCGTTTCATACCCGACCACCAATACAATTTCTTCAAATCATTATACATCTTCGTACTTCCTAGATGAACAGACAGACAACCACTGTGTGCCTCATGAAGAATTTTCTGAATCAACTCAGTATCTTTCGGTACACAAATCCTACCTCGGAACATCAAACAATCACCAGCCCCAATCTGAAAGTCTGAATCACTATTCGGTTCGCATTGAACTCTCTTGGCTTGTAATTCACTGTCACAACTCTGAGCTTCGCAAATTTACTGAAGAAATATCGGTCTAGCTTTTAACTCAGCTAGAATTGATCCATCATCAGACAAAGTTAGTCGTGTATTCATTACTCTCAAAGCAAACAAAGATTTCCTACTCAAAGCATTAGCAACTACATTAGCCTTCCCAGGATGATAATCGATTACCAATTCATAGTCTTTCAACAACTCGAGCCATCTTCGTTGTCGCAAATTCAAATATTTTTGAGTCATCAAATACTTTAAACTCGTGTGATCAATAAAGATGTGACACTTCTCACTGAATAAATGCTGTCGCCATATTTTTAAAGCAAACACAATGGCAGCCAATTCCAAGTCGTACGTTGGATAATTTCTTTCGTGCGGTTTTAACTGTCTCGAGGCGTAAGCCATCATTTTACCCTATTGTATCAACACACAACCAAGACTGTTCAATGACACGTCATTGTAAATCACAAACTCTTTTCCTGACTCAGATTGCACTAATACCGGTGCCTCATTCAATAATGCTTTCAACTGTTCAAAACTCTTTTGACATTTTTCAGACCACTCAAATTTCACATCTTTTTGTAACAATCTAGTCATAGGTGTAGCAATCATTGAAAATCCCTTAACAAAACATCGATAATAACTAGCAAACCCAAAAAGCTTTTAACTTTGGATGCATTTCTCGGAGGTTTCCAATCAAAAACTACCAAAATCTTACTCGGATCAACCCGTATACCTTCCGCTAAAACAATGTGTCCCAAAAATCTGAATTCTTAGAGCCAAAACTTACTTTTGCTAAATTTAGTAAATAATTTCTTATCTCTCAAAGTCTACAATACAATTCTTAAAATGTTCGACATGTTTAGACTCATTTCGTGAATAAATCAAAATGTCAACAATAAAAAAAACCACAAATTTATCTAAATACAGTCGAAAAATTCGATTCATTAAGTCCATAAAAACAGCAGGAGCATTTGTTAATCCAAATGGCATAACAAGAAATTCATAATGCCCATACCTCGTTTTGAACGTGGTCTTCGGTACATCTGAATTTTTAATTCTCAAATGATAATAGTTTGATCTCAAGTCTATCTTCAAGAACACTGTTGCCCCTTTCAACTGGTCGAACAAATCATCAATTCTCGGTAAAGGATACTTATTCTTTATCGTAACCTAATTAAGTTGATGATAATCAATACAAAGTCTCACGGATTCATCTTTCTTCTTGACGAATAACACTGGTGCACCCCAGGGTGAAAAACTCGGTCTTCCAAAACCCTTATCTGTCAACTATTGTAACTGAGACTTCAATTCTTTCAATTCAAATAGGGCCATTCTATACGGATCTATTGATATTAGTGAAGTTCCCGACACCAAATCAATAGTAAACTCAATCTCTCTAATCGGTGGTAATCCAGACAGCTCCTTTGGGAACACATTCGGATATTCACAAACTACCAGCACAGACTCAATCTTCAATTCAGACACTTTCGTATTTAGTACATATGCAAGGTAAGCTTCACAATCTTTTTTTACATACCTCTGAGTCGACTCGATGAAATCACAATCGGCAACTCACCCGACTCATCCGGTTTAATCCAAAGAATTTTATTATTTTGACATTTCAATTCAATAATCTTTCATCTACAATTCACTACAACATTATGTAGAGTCAGTCAATCCATTCCAAGAATTACATCGATCTCATCAAATGGTAAAAGTATTAAGTTAGTAGAAAAATAGTGACCTCGAATCATTAAAGGACAACTTTTGCAAACTTTATCAACTAGAACATATTTGCCTAAGGGGTTCGACACTTTAATCACATACTCAGTAGTCTCAACAGAAAAATTCTTACTAGATACCAAATTCATGCAAATATAAGAATGAGTTGATCCACGATCAATCAATGCAACTGCATTAGTATCATAGAGAGAAAATGTACCAGTGATAACATCAGGGAATGACGCATCTTCGCGAGCGCAAATAGCATAAGTTCTAGCTGGTGTTTTGACCTTTGATCTCGTAGTTAACTCTTTCGCCACACCTCTGCTACCGTTCCCATCCCTGTATTTCTTAATAGCCTTCTTCTAATAGCAGTGTTAGCTGGCCTTGCATTCTGGAAATTATCTTTCTCAGCCATTTCAGGGCAATCTCGAATGAAGTGATCTGGAGAGCCACATTTAAAGTATGCCTGATTATTCATCCTACATTCACTGGGATGTTGTCTACCACAGTGTTGACATTCAGGTCTATTAGACCTAGCATTACCAACACTCACTATTGACGTAGTTTGGGCCTTAGAACCCAAATACTGCTTCCCATTATCTCTGTTGGGATACCTAGCTTGTAACACCTTCTACCTGTATCCGTTGCCGGAATAGGGTAGGAGGCATTACCAGAGTTTACTGAGCATTATTAGATAATTCTGAATAATTTATTATTCATATTCTGAAAATAATCATAAAGTCCCTCTATTGGGCCCTTAAAGCCCAAAACATACATTTAAACATTCAATTAATCTCTAGGCAAAATTACCATTTTACCCCTAAACTTTTGATTAATGATGATTTCATCCTTAGACAAAGAAAAATAAATTTCTTGTAATTAAATCCTTGTTTCGAACTTAATTATTCTTATATATATTGATAAAAACCCATAAATTCTATAAAATAACAAAATTTTCCACAATTTCAACACTTTTTAATTTAATCCCTAAAACATGTTTTCACCTGATCTTGATCTAAATTAATAATTCCATTCAATTTTATAATTTAAATAATAAAACAATTCATTTCTTTCATTTTGGTCATTTTTGACATTTTTACAAAATTGCCCTACAGTTTTTCTTTTATTCAATTTAGTCCTTGAGTCTAAAACATACAAATTATCCATTTTAAATGTAAACCTATCAAGGGTGGCAACAAACAACAGTATTTATGTTACCTGGATGAAATACTTCTCTAAATTTTTCATTCCATTTGCTTTTGTTCGTTTGGTTACAACTCCTAAGTCTTTGAATCTCAAACTTACTTCATACTTCATCCGTAATTATTACCTTGTTGCTCTAATTTCAACAAGAGCTTCATATTTCATCCGGAATAATTACTTTGTTGGTCTAGCTTTAACAAGAGTTTCATATTTTATCCGGATAACTTAGTTATGTTTTTTCTTCCTGTGTGAAAAACCCAACAAAACCCTTGCTAGCTGAAAATTCATATATTTATTTTCCTCCTCCTCCTCTCCATTCCACATCCTAAATGTATATAGCATTCTTATAAGTAACATTATCTATGATCTCACTATTCACTTATAAATTTATTTAAAGCTGTCCATTCATGTCATAGTCACTAAATTATTTTTAATTTGAGCTACAGAAATCCAAATTAAGATCTGTAAATTTTTCCTGAAATTTGACTCACATGTCTTTTCACCATAAAATTTTCAGAATTTTTAGTTCAGCCAATTAGTACAGTTTATTCATTAAAGTTTCCCCCATTTCACTATCCGCTGGTTCTGAACTCTCTTCACTTAAAATTAATTATCTCACAGTACAGAACTCGGATAATGTTCTCGTTGGTTTATCTTGAAAGTAGACTCATTAAGGATTCTAAAAATATAATTTTTGGCCTCTAATTATTTTTCTTCAAATTTTTGTGATTTTCCAAAGTCAGAACAGGGGAACCCGAATTCATTCTGACCTTGTCTCACAAAATTTATTATATCTCATAACTTACAATTCAATTGCTTACACCGTTTCTTCTATAAGAAACTAGACTCAATAAGATTTAATTCAATATTTTATTCATCCTCTAATTCAATTTCTACAATTTATGGTGATTTTTCAAAGTTAACCTACTGCTGCTGTCCAAAACTGTTTTAGTTCAAGATGTTTATTACCATTTTTTCCTCTAAATTTCACTGGTCATAGAATTCAGTCCTTGCTCAATTAGCCCATCACTTAACCTAATTTTTCTCAATTAACATTTTATGCCATCATTCTAAATTATTACACAACCTTTAAAAATCAGAATTCAACACTAAACCTTAATTCACAACCTTTTTCACAATTAGGTTCTAAAATCAATTTCTATTGAAATTACTTGATAAAATCATCAAACAACAAAGTAAAAGCTTCAAATCTATTTTAGTTCATCATAAACAGCCAATACTTATCAATGGAAGCTTTCAATTTTGTCCATAAAATCAAGAACTAATGAATTAAACACTTGGACCTAATTGTAAAAGTCACAAAAACATAAAAATCTCAAAGAAAAGGGCAAGAATTGAGCTCACATATGTCAAAGTATTAAAAACAGCAGCTTTCAGACCTTCCATGGCGTTTTTGCTGAAGAAGAATGATGATATCTCTAGATTTTTTAAATTTTGTCTTGTTCTATATGCTTAATTTGCAAAATTTCCAATTTTGCCCCTTGTTCACACTTGATTTTTATTTTTCCTGCACACACATGTCGTCCAGCCCAATAATGGGTGTTTAATTGCCTACTTAGTCCTTCTTTAATTATTACTAGAGCTATTTAATCACATTTCATAATTTTGCACTTAATTCAATTTAGTCCTTTTTACCCAATTGAATACCGAAACCTTAAAATTTCTCGACGAAACTTTAATACTGACTTACTAACACTCCATAAATATTAAAAATATTTATGTCTCGGTTTATGAATTTGATGTCTCGATACCTCGTTTTCAACCCAGTTTACCTGATTAATTCTTTTAAAATCACAAAATTCACTAATTCAAAAATTCTTTTAAATTCGCACTTGGCCCATAGTTATTATTTATTAAAATTTCTAAACTTATTCATTGGATTTTGTAATCTCGAATCACTGTTTTCCGATACCATTGAAAAATTTGGCTGTTACATAGCTGAAGCATTAGAACGAGTATACAAATCCCTCGACTTCTTTGATGGAGATTGAAATGACTTATTTATTAGTCTTTTTCTTGAGTCTCTAGCCTTAAACTCAGCCTTTCTCTTTTCTTTGCTCAACTCTTCGACTTTGCAAGCTCAATCGACCAGCACGACAAATTCCTTCAACTCTAAAATCCCAATTAATAGTATGATATCCTCATTCAGCCCATCTTCGAATCTATTGCACATGATAGCCTCAGTAGAAACACATTCTCGAGCATACTTACTAAGCCTAACTGTAACATCCTGATTTTCAGGTTTTCGTAATTTCCGAGAATTTGGTAAGTTTTTAAAATTTGGTATATGGTAGTGAAAATTCATAGTTGGAATATGTAAATGGGCCTATGGAAGGCCCACGTGCTGGCCAAAACCCGGAAGAATTTTTGAATTTTGGACTTAAGGAGTTAGGGGCGTTGGATAGGTGGCCCTATTAAAAGACGAGGGTAAAATGTAACACAAAAAAGCCCTTGGCAAAGTGGCTAAGTGACGCCACTAAGGAGCTAAAAAAGTGGCGTGTAAGTGGTTGAGGAGAGCCAAGGTTCAATTCTCTAAGCTGGCAATTATGGTGTTCTTTTTATGTCTTGAGCAGGCAAGAGTTGAAAGTTGAATGAAACTCTGTTGGAGAGAGTTTAAATCAGTCAAACATATGGATTAAGGAGTGATAAGGGGAGAGATTTTGGGGATTTGGAGAGAAGCTAAGAGTTGGCCGAATAGTGGGAATTGGAGAGGGGATTTCAGCAGAGGAGTATTTGGCTAGTATTTCAGTATTTAGGGACTTAGTTGTGCCGTTTTTCTTCTGTTTAAACATCATAGGGTTATTCTTTTCTTCCCTTTTCTTCTCTAACCGAAATCACCACTCTCTTCATCTAGTTTTCTTTCTTTTTTATTGCCAAAACCAAACCAATACTTCCTTTCTTTTCATCTAATACTTCCTTTCTTTTCATCACCTTTGCCGAATAGTCACAAGAACCGAAACCTTTGAAGATTGGTTGTGCCGTTTGCTTTTAGACCAGCATCTTTCCTGTTCTCTTTATTTGTGGTGACCGATCCCTTCATCTGGTAAGTACTCGTTTTCCAAATCGATTTAGTAGTGTAAATATTAAGTAAAGCCGAACCCCCTATATAGTTTAGGGAGGTTATCGATTTGTGGTTTAAGCCTTACTAGGCCCTTTTCTTTCAACTTTTATGATTTGTGTAGTGTTATAGACAACGTTGGAGGAGCAACAAGGCTTGGAGTATCAGTTTTGGATAAACTTGGATTGAATCATCGGACCCCGTGAAGGTAAGTGATCTATGGCTATTAGGGGTTCTTTAGCCGAATAAGGTAAGGTGGATTTTGGGTTTGATAAGCATGACTTGTGCGCTAAGAATGGTGATACTTAATTGTAGGTTGTCGTGGGAGACTCTGTTAGCAAACGTCACAAAACAGGTGTGTAACAAACCCTCTTTCGTAGCTTAACTCGATATATGCCAAAAACCCGAAATGCTAAAAATTTCGGCATTTTGAGGACTCGTGAGCATGCAAATGCTCATCGGTTAGTTAGATACGCTAAGTTTGATGATCGAGATTGTTGGAACAAGTAAGGGCACGATTTCCTGCATCACGGTAAGTTGGGCCTCGAGGGGCTAAAATCGGGCCCAATGGGCTTTCGGGCCCATTGGGTAAGTTTGGTAGGAAATGGAATCCAGATAAATTGCACATTAAGACAGTTAATACCGTTATGGAATATAGGCTAAATGGGCCTAGATGACTAAATCGGCTATGTAGGGCCCATTAGGGGTTTTTGGCCCAATAATTCAGTTTTGCTAGAATGGGCTAGAATCGCTGTTTAAACACTTGAAATTGTTGATAAGTGATAATGAGCATGGAAAAACCTAATAATTGATAAAATAATGAAATTACCCTTATAATGTGAAAATGACCATTTTGCCCCTAGGTAAAAATGACCATTTTGCCCCTAAGTGAAAATGACCATTATACCCCTAGGGTTATGTTATAGTTAAGATGCATGTGATACTGTTTTTGTACATGATATGCCATGATATGCACATGATATGCCATGATATGCACATGATATGCCATGATATATTCATACATGCATGGGTTGGGTTTTATATGAATGGAGGAAGTGCTAAAAGGGCTTTGCCCTAATTTACCGAAAAGGGCTTTGCCCCAGTTATTAAAAGAGGCTAGGTCTCCAGTTATATGATAAAACAGCTATGCTGCTAGTGGAGAGTATTGGTTGGGTAGGTTGAGTTATTCCCCACATGGAGAGCTTGGTTGGTACGGGTGGAGAGTAGCGGTTGGATGGGTTGATAGTTTTCCCCACATATGGATATGGGTTTGCATACATGCATTAAGATTTACATATTTGATTGTTATGAAAATGGGCCAGTGGGCCATACCGTTTATAGAATAAGGCTTCGGCCTAGTGATATGATTTATGAAAAGGCTTCGGCCCAATGAGTTTATATATGAACAAGGGCTAAGGCCCGAACTAGATTAAACGAAAGGCTTGGCCCAAAGATATCTTTGGTATTAGTTTGGGCTCTGAAAGGGGCTTGTTACACACTGAGTTTCCAAACTCACCCCCCATTTCTTTAACCTTGCAGGTGAGTCTTGATGTGGAGACTTGGTGCCGGAGGGGATTCAGAGTGGCCGTGATGATCGCTTTCGAACTTTGCAATAAGTAATCGGTTTTTATTTATTTATTTATTATTATTATTTGGTTTTGGGTTGTAATAAGGCCATTTTAATTATCTTTCTGGGATTATTTTATTTTATACTCTATATTTTACTGATAATAATTCAAAATGGGTTAGACTTAGGGCGCGTTTTCAAAATGATACTTGTTTTCAAAATAGCATAACGATGCAACTAATCAGTTTATCAAAAATATCTACTTAAATGAATTCCAACTCGTGTTTCCAAAACCTAACCTGGCACCAAAGTGTGGCAATGGTTGTGGGCATGTCTAGGATTGGATCCAGGCAAGAGCTTGGTACTTAAGCAGCCTTCATGGCTCACCTCCTCTGTTTCGGATACCTACCTGGTGCACAGCTTCCATTCACTTTGTTAACTTAGCAAAAGACATTCTTTTTAAACACTAAAATGAATCATGGGTTTTTAAAACTTCAATGAGACACATCGAATTCGGCCATAATGTCTGGACCGGGTTTAGAGTGTTACATTTAGTGGTATCAAAGCCAAGTTGCAACAACTCGGCTGTGGGTTTCTAAACAGGTTTAAAATTAAGAATTTCAAAATAAGGGTATTTTAAATCAATTTTTTTAAAAATTTCTATTCTCTGTGACCAAATACATGTTTTTGTTTTAAATGGTTTGAAGAATGAAGTGGCACACTGAATCCTCGGCACCAAGTCTGTAAGTGTACTTTCTTTTACACCGTGTGATATTTATATGATGCTATGATAGAACCGAGACCCTACTATGATACTTTAGATAGGGCAGAGCTGTAAAATAGTAGGATTGAGACTGTAGCTAGGCTACGACGTTGCGAAAACAATCCCTGAACTGCTATATGTCCATAAGATATCTCGTAATAAATAATTGAAATGTTAAACTAATGTCATAAAATTCGTAAACAGATAATTCAATATGAGTACAAGAGAAACTCGTGGACGAGGCTGCGGACGTGGTCGCGGAAGGGTGCAAGCTGAATCTTCATCCTCAGGGCATAGGCCAGCTGAGGAGGCATCTGTGCCACAGACAACTGAGGCTGGGTCACATGATCGGGCTGCGGGGGACGATGCTTTGTCCCAAGCGATGTTAAGGGTCTTGGAAAGGGTTGCTAGAGCTAGCACCGGGACAGTGAATAGGGGATCCATCTTTGAACGACTCCGGGCTAACGGAGTAGAGGTTTTTAGGGGTGTATCTAGAGTAGCCCCAAACGTGGCTGAATATTGGCTAGAGGCAACAGAGCAGATTATGGACGACCTAGATTGCTCTGTAGAGCAAAAGTTGAAGGGGCCGTGTCGTTGCTACGAGATGAGGCATACCAGTGGTGGATCACTGTAAAGGAGAGTACCCCGATCGAACGAGTAACCTGGGAACTGTTCAAGACTGCTTTTAAGGGAAGGTATGTTGGAACTAGTTATATGGATGCCCGTCGAAAGGAATTTTTGAATCTGGCTCAGGGCAATAAGATTGTTACGGAGTATGAGGTGAAATTTTTGAGGTTGAGTCGATATGCTAGCGGGATAGTTGCGACCGAATATGAGCGTAGTGTTCGATTCGAGGATGGCCTCCGTAATGAGCTTAGGGTGTTGATAGCTCCACAGAGGGAGCGTGATTTCGCTGCATTAGTGGAGAAGGCTAAAGGAAGTAAAACGAACTGAACGACAGAATCATGAGAGGGATCGACCCAGATTCAGGAGGGATTCTAGACCCTCAGGTGCTGCAAATAGAAATGTTAAAAGAGCTAGAATGGAGGAACCAGTTCGACCAGCTTCGGTTAATACTTTTAGACTTTAAGTTTGCAAGGACTGTGGCAGAGCGCATATGGGGGAGTGCTGGAAACGAATTGGGGCGTGTTTTCGATGTGGGTCAAAAGAACATAAGTTCAGAGAGTGTCCTCGGAGAGCAGCTCAGGATCAAGCTGTGGAGCGAAGAGGTGTCCAACCGCAGCAAGGAGGACCACCACCATAGAGAGGCCGTGGGCAAGGTAGAGGTGACAATGGTAATGGACAAGGACGTGGGGCACCTGGCAGGGGTGCTGGACATGCTGAAGCTCGACAGCCGGCATTGGTTTATGTTGTACGGCGTCGTAAGGAGGGTGATGCTCCTGATGTTATAACCGGTACGTTCCTCATTCATAGCAAGCCTTACACTGCTTTGATTGATGTGGGTTCCACTCACTCGTATGTTGTTTGTGATATATCTGGGGCATTGGGTGTGCTTCCTGAGGAGACTGTGAATGGGGTATCAGTGATAAGTCCTTTGGGACACTCGGTTAAGGTAAATAAACTCTTTAGGGAGGTGCCTTTAGAGACACAAGATAAGATATTTGTAGGGGATTTAATGGAGCTGCCATTTGGGGAATTTGATCTTATTTTGGGAATGGACTGGCTAACTAAGAATAGGGCGACGTTGGATTGTGCTGTTAAGAGAATGGTGCTAAGAACTACCAAGGATGAAGAGATAATGGTCATAGGGGAGCGAAGGAACTATTTGTCCAATGTTGTCTCGGCTTTAAGGGCTGAGAAGTTGATTCGAAAAGGTTGTGAGGCGTTTTTAGCATTCGTGAGTCAAGCTGAACCTGAGGGGATGACTGTGGAGTCAGTTAGGACCATCAAAGAATTTCAAGATGTATTTCTGGAAGAACTTCCTAGACTACCTCCGAATAGAGAAGTTGAGTTCGGAATCGACTTGTTACTTGGAACAGCTCCAGTGTCCATTGCACCTTATAGGATGGCACCAAAGGAGTTGGTGGAACTTAAGGCTCAGATTCAAGAACTGTTAGATAGAGAGTTTATAAGACCAAGTGTTTCTCTGTGGGGTGCACCAGTGTTGTTCGTAAAGAAGAAAGATGGGACCATGTGGATGTGTATTGATTATCGGCAGTTGAACAAACTGACGATCAAGAACAAGTATCCTTTGCCAAGAATCGACGATCTGTTCGACCAACTGAAATGAGCCTCGGTATTTTCTAAGATTGACCTTCGGTCAGGATATCATTAGTTGAGAGTCAAAGAAGAGGATATTCATAAGAAGGCATTCAGAATTTGATATGGTCACTACGAGTTTCTGGTTATGCCCTTTGGTTTGACTAATGCATCGGCGGCATTCATGGATTTGATGAATCGGGTATTTCAGCCGTACTTGGATCAGTTCGTCATCGTTTTTATCGATGATATCTTAGTGTACTCGGAAACGGAAGAGAAACATGATAAGCATCTTCGTATTGCGCCGCAAGTGCTAAGGGAAAAGCAACTCTATGCAAAGTTCAGTAAGTGTGAGTTTAGGTTGAGTGAAGTAACATTCTTGGGGCATGTTGTGTCTGCTGAGGGGATCAAGGTAGACCCTCGAAAGGTTGAGGCGGTTCTGGAGTGGAAGCCACCAAAGTCAGTAACAGAAATCTGAAGTTTTCTAGGGTTGGCAGGTTATTATCAAATATTTGTGGAAGGATTTTTCGTGTTGGTAGCACCGTTAACGAAACTTATAAGGAAGGGAGCACCGTTTGTTTGGACAAATAACCAGTGTTGATTCAGCCAGAGTCTGGTAAGGATTTCACTGTGTACAGTGATGCGTCACATGTAGGTTTGGGCTGTGTGTTGATGCAAGAGGGTAAAGTGGTCGCTTATGCTTCACGATAGCTTAAGCCTCATGAGATAAACTATCCTACTCATGACTTGGAGTTAGCAGCGGTGATCTTTGCGCTTAAGATATGGAGGCACTACTTGTATTGGGAGAGATGCATTATCTATACGAATCATAAGAGTCTTAAGTACTTGTTGACTTAAAAGGAGCTGAATCTTAGACAGCGAAGGTGGATAGAGTTGTTAAAGGACTATGACTGTTCGATTGAGTACCATCCAGGTAAGGCAAATGTTGTGGCTGATGCGTTGAGTCGAAGGACTGTGGCGGAATTGAAGGCAATGTTTGCTCGCTTAAGCTTGTATGACGATGGAAGCTTATTGGCAAAGTTACAAGTGAGACCGACTTGGGTGGAGCAGATTAAGAAGCAGCAGTTGGTGGATGAGTCGTTGGTTTCTCGGTTTCAGCAAGTTGAGAAGGGGGAGAATCCAGACTTTGGATTAAATGGTGATGGAGTTCTTTGTTTTCGAGGAAGAATTTGTGTGCCAAAGGACTCTGACTTGAGATTGATGATTTTGAGGGAGGCACATGGTGGACCTTGTGCTATGCATCCAGGAGGGAGTAAGTTGTATCGAGACTTGCGAGAGCTATATTGGTGGCCTGGGCTCAAGTGAGAAGTGACCAAATTTGTGGGAAAATGTTTAACGTGTCACAAGTAAAGGTAGAGCATCAACTGCCTTCAGGATTGTTACAGCTAATGAAGATACCACTTTGGAAGTGGGAAAGGGTAACCATGGATTTTGTGAGTGGTCTGCCATTGACACCTTCCAAGAAGGACTCAGTTTGGGTGATTGTGGATAGGCTGACAAAATCTACCCATTTCATACCTGTCCGAACCGATTACTCACTTCAGAAGTTGGCCAAGTTGTATGTGGCAAAGATAGTGCGGTTGCATGGAGTGCCCATATCAATAATTTCTGACCGAGACCCAAGGTTTACATCTCAATTTTGGTAGAAGTTGCATGAGGCATTGGGAACGCGATTGGATTTTAGTACGGCTTTTCACCCTCAGTCGGATGGGCAGTCAGAGAGGGTCATTCAGATTCTAGAAGATATGTTGAGGGGTTGCGTTATCGACTTTAGGGGCAGTTGGGAGGATTACTTGCCGTTATTGAATTCATATATATAACAACAGTTACCAAGCAAGTATTCAGATGGCTCCTTACGAGGCACTGTATGGGCGAAGGTTCCGTTCGCCTACTTGTTGGGCTGAGTTGAGGGAAAGGTAAGTACTTGGACCAGAGTTAGTAGCGAATACTGAAGACAAAGTTAAGGTGATCAGGAATCGGTTAAAGGAGGCAGCGGATCGACAAAAGTCTTATGCTGATCTGAAGCGTAAGGATATGGAATATGCTGTAGGGGACATGGTCTTTTTGAAGGTTTCACCTTGAAAGAAGATATTGAGGTTTGGTAAGAAGGGCAAGTTGAGTCCACGGTTCATTGAGCCTTATCGGATCCTTAAGCGGATAGGGCCGGTGGCTTATCAGCTAGAGTTACCTCCAAAGCTGGACCGTATTCACGACGTCTTTCATGTGTCCATGCTAAGGCGATATCGTTCTGACCCTACTCATATCGTGCCAGTTGCAAAAATTGAGGTACAGTCGGACTTGACTTTCGAGGAAGAACCTGTGCAGATACTTGACCGTGACGTCAAGGTGTTGAGAAGAAAGCCAGTCCCATTAGTGAAGGTACTTTGGAGGAACCATAGGAAAGAAGAGGCTACTTGGGAGTCCGAAAAGGCGATGTGTCAACAATATCCTCAACTGTTTGGATTAGGCAAAATTTTGAGGCCGAAATTTCTTTAAGGAGGGTAGTGTTGTAACATCCTGATTTTTGGGTTTTCGTAATTTTCGAGAATTTGGTAAGTTTTTAAAATTTGGTATTTGGTAGTGAAAATTCATAGTTGGAATATGTAAATGGGCCTATAGAAGGCCCACGTGCTGGCCAAAACCTGGAAGAATTTTTGAATTTTGGACTTAAGGAGTTAGGGGCGTTGGATAGGTGGCCTTATCAAAAGACGAGGGTAAAATGTAACACAAAAGAGCCCTTGGCAAAGTGGCTAAGTGACGCCACTAAGGAGCTAAAAAAGTGGCGTGTAAGTGGTTGAGGAGAGCCAAGGTTCGATTCTCTAAGCTGGCAATTGTGGTGTTCTTTTTATGTCTTGAGCAGGCAGGAGTTGGAAGTTGAATGAAACTCTGTTGGAGAGAGTTTAAATCAGTCAAACGTATGGATTAAGGAGTGATAAGGGGAGAGATTTTGGGGATTTGGAGAGAAGCTAAGAGTTGGCCGAATAGTGGGAATTGGAGAGGGGATTTCGGCAGAGGAGTATTTGGCTAGTATTTTGGCATTTAGGGACTTAGTTGTACCGTTTTTCTTCTGTTTAAACATCATAGGGTTATTCTTTTCTTCCCTTTTCTTCTCTAGCCGAAATCACCACTCTCTTCATCCAGTTTTCTTTCTTTTTTATTGCCAAAACCAAACCAATACTTCCTTTCTTTTCATCTAATACTTCCTTTCTTTTCATCACCTTTGCCGAATAGTCACAAGAACCGAAACCTTTGAAGATTCGTTGTGCCGTTTGCTTTTAGACCAGCATCTTTCCTGTTCTCTTTATTTGTGGTGACCGATCCCTTCATCTGGTAAGTACTCGTTTTCCAAATCGATTCAGTAGTGTAAATATTAAGTAAAGTCAAACCCCCTATATAGTTTAAGAAGGTTATCAATTTGTGGTTTAGGCCTTACTGGGCCTTTTTCTTTCGACTTTTATGATTTGTGTAGTGTTATAGACAACGTTGGAGGAGCAGCAAGGCTTGGAGTATCAGTTTTGGATAAACTTGGATCGAATCATCGAACCCCGTGAAGGTAAGTGATCTATGGCTATTAGGGGTTCTTTGGCCGAATAAGGTAAGGTGGATTTTGGGTTTGATAAGCATGACTTGTGCGCTAAGAATGGTGATACTTAATTGTAGGTTGTCATGGGAGACTCTGTTAGCAAACGTCACAAAACAGGTGTGTAACAAACCCTCTTTCGTAGCTTAACTCGATATATGCCGAAAAGCCGAAATGCCAAAAATTCTGGCATTTCGAGGACTCGTGAGTATGCGAATGCTCATAGAAAAGTTAGATATGCTAAGTTTGATGATCGGGATTGTTGGAACAGGTAAGGGCACGATTTCCTGCATCACGGTAAGTTGGGCCTCGAAGGGCTGAAATCGGGCCCAATGGGCTTTCGGGCCCATTTGGGTAAGTTTGGTAGGAAATGGAATCCAGATAAATTGCACATTAAGACAGTTAATACCGTTATGGTATATAGGCTAAATAGGCCTAAATGACTAAATCAACTATGTAGGGCCCATTAGGGGTTTTTGGCCTAATAATTCGGTTTTGCTAGAATGGGCTAGAATCGCTGTTTAAACACTTGAAATTGTTGATAAGTGATAATGAGCATGGAAAACCCTAATAATTGATAAAATAATGAAATTACCCTTATAATGTGAAAATGACCATTTTGCCCCTAGGTGAAAATGACCGTTATACCCCTAGGGTTATGTTATAATTAAGATGCATGTGATACTATTTTTGTACATGATATGCCATGATATGCACATGATATGCCATGATATATTCATACATGCATGGGTTGGGTTTTATATGAACGGAGGAAGTGCTAAAAGGGCTTTGCCCTAGTTTACCGGAAAGGGCTTTGCCCTAGTTATTAAAAGAGGCTAGGCCTCCAGTTATATGATAAAGCAGCTATGCTGCTAGTGGAGAGTATTGGTTGGGTGGGTTGAGTTATTCCCCACATGGAGAGCTTGGTTGGTACGGGTGGAGAGTATCGGTTGGGTGGGTTGATAGTTTTCCCCACATATGGATATGGGTTTGCATACATGCATTGAGATTTACATATTTGATTGTTATGAAAATGGGCCAGTGGGCCATACCGTTTACAGAATAAGGCTTCGGCCCAGTGATATGATTTATGAAAAGGCTTCGGCCCAGTGAGTTTATATATGAACAAGGGCTAAGACCCAGTAACCGTAAAACGAAAGGTTTCGGCCCAGTAACATGATTAATGAGCAGGCTTCGGCCCAGTAACCGTTAAATGAAAGGCTTCAGCCCAGTATGCTGGTATTAGTTTGGGCTCTGAAAGGGGCTTGTTGCACACTGAGTTTCCAAACTCACCCCCCATTTCTTTAACCTTGCAGGTGAGTCTTGATGTGGAGACTTGGAGCCGGAGGGGATTCAGAGTAGCCGCGATGATCGTTTTCGAACTTTGCAATAAGTAATCGGTTTTTATTTATTTATTTATTATTATTATTTGGTTTTGGGTTGTAATAAGACCATTTTAATTATCTTTCTGGGATTATTTTATTTTATACTCTATATTTTACTGACAATAATTCAAAATGGGTTAGACTTAGGGCGCGTTTTCAAAGTGATACTTGTTTTCAAAATAGCGCAACGATTCAACTAATCGGTTTATCAAAAATATCTACTTAAATGAATTCCAACTCGTGTTTCCAAAACCTAACCTAGCACCAAAGTGTGGCAATGGTTGTGGGCATGTCTAGGATTGGATCCAGGCAAGAGCTTGGTACTTAAGCAGCCTTCATGGCTCACCTCCTCTGTTTCGAATACCTACCTGGTGCACAGCTTCCATTCACTTTGTTAACTTAGCAAAAGACGTTCTTTTTAATCACTAAAATGAATCATGGGTTTTTAAAACTTCAATGAGACACGTTGGATTCGGCCATAACGTCTGGGCCGGGTTTGGGGTGTTACACTAACAAACTCTCGCTCGTATTCAGTCACAGACATACGACCCTATTTCAGCCTTAGGAACTCTTTGCGTTTCTGATCAATGAACCACTGACTGATATATTTCTTTCTAAACTCATCTTGAAAGAATTCCCATGTAACTCTTTCCCTTGGTACCACGGATACAAGAGTATTCCACCATTGATACGCTGTATCTCTCAAAAGTGATATAACACATTTCAAGCACTCATCTGGTGTGCAAGAAAGCTCATCAAATATCTTGATAGAGTTCTTAAGCCAAAACTTTGCTCTCTTAGGATCATTGTCAATATTAGCTCTAAATTCTTTAGCCCCTTGCTTTCGAATCTTATCAACTGGAGGCTTGTTCAGTCTTAGCAATTCCACACCTTGGAGAGCTACGGGAATCGGTTGGGGGTTAGGTAGGGGTGGAAGATGTTGGGCAGCTGGATTTGTTCGAACAAACTCAGCAAACCACTCATTCATCCTTTTGAAGAAGGCTTCTCTACCCTCTCCTCCTTGACTAACCAGTATTGGTCTACTTTCAGATGGCGCTGTCCCTTCGGCGGGAGCCGGTGCATTTCTTTCAACATCGTCAGCTACTTCTCGGTTGGGATCCATTTACTATATGAAATCAAAATTTAAATTGTCAAGAGTCGTCACACTATCAAAATTAAATATGGCATGTATAGCTAGACTCTCACATACGCTATGTTAGTCCGAGAATCGACTAAACCATAGCTTTGATACCACTAAATGTAACACCCCTTACCTATATTCAACGCCAGAATAGGATATGAGGTATTATTGGACATACAAAGTGAGCAAACATACAATTCTGGGTCATAAATTTTCATCCAAATTAAAAACATTTGCATTCAATCATAAAGTCCCTCATACGAGCCTACGAGGCTCAAAACATGCTTTGAAAGTGGTTCGAGACTAAACCGAGCATTTAGGAAATTTTTAAAAAACCTAAAAACTTTTTTGCTATGAGTAGGGGTCACACGCCCGTGTGGCTTGGGACACGCCCGTGTGGGCAGGCCGTGTGGTCACACATGCCCATGTCCCTAACTCGTGCAACTCTCTGTTTTGCAATACATGAACAAATTGATGTCACACGGCCAAGTCACACGCTCGTGTGCTAGGCCGTGTGGTAAATTATATTTTCATAAAATAGGTGCCTGAGGCTGTGTCCCTCACACAGCTGAGACACACGCCCGTGCCTCTGCTCGTGTGTTCAATTCTGAGCATTCTGTTTCTCAAAATTAATGTGCAGGGGACACATGGCCAGAACACATGCCCTTGGGGCAGACCGCGTGTCACACACGGGCTAGACACACGCCCGTGTGTCTACCCGTGTGGACAAAATAAAGGCTATCTACCAAGCCATTTGTCACCCTCATTTACACCTACACACACAAGTTCAATGGCATAATCCATGGCATGTTTAAGCAACCAAAACATCCATAATCAAGGCTAAATTATATCATTTATTACCAACACTTAACATATTTACTATAACATAATTTACCAAATCAATTCATACCAAACTCACATTCACAAGTATCAACATGAATACTATCGTCATGCATAATTCTACTTAAATTTCCTAGCACACCAAAGGACCCATCTCATCCATTTCACAACAAGTCATTTAACCATAATAAAGACATAGCAACCCATTACAAAACACAAAAACAAGAAGGCATTAACACATATACTTATATAAATGGGCTTATAATCATTTTAGCCAAAATAAGCCAATTACATGACTAAATACCAAATCACCGTAAATAAGTATAAGCCAATACATTTGGCCAAATCAAATGACACATATAACAAAACGACCAAGTCCCTATACATGCCATACTCTCAAAATGTTTTAAAATCATCAGTACCTAAAAGACAATTTGATAGTGTGATTCGACTTACAGTTCATGCAATATTAAAGCATTTAAATACAATTATATTAAATCTTATTTAACATACGAACTTACCTCGGTTACAAAAACAACTATTAGTTCGATTTAGTCCACAACCTTATTCTTTCCCCGGTCTAAACTCGAACTTCGTTTTTCTTGATCTGTAATATCAAATTGAACTTATTTAATCATCACATTATTCAATTCAGCCTAAAACACACTATGGCAAAATTACATTTTTGCCCCTAAACTTTTGACATTTTTACAATTTAGTCCCTAGGCTTGTAAAATGAATTTCTTTCAATTTCCTCACAAACCTAGCCTAGACAAACCTTTTTCATGCTCATGATAGCCCATATTTTTCATTTATTCATATTTTTCTACTCATTTTATAGACTTTTACAAATAAGTCCCTATTTTTCATTTTTACCGGAAATCACTTTACAAAAGTCGTTTAACAAACAACAAACATGCATTTTCTACCATCAAACATCAAAATACATACATGTTCAACATGGGTAAAATTTTAAACTTCACCTTTCTTTCAATTTAGTCTTTGAAATAGCTAAATCAAGTTACAACGATCTCAAAAATATAAAAACGTTAAAAACGAGACAAGAACAGACTTACAATCGAGCTTAAAAGTGGCCAAAACTGTAGCTATGTCTTCTCCTTGTGAAATTCGGCCATGGGAGACTAATTTGAAGAAGATGACATCTTTTATTTGTTAAATTTTGTCTTAATTTATGAAATGACTAAAATGCCCATAATGAAAAACTTCAAAATTTCACCTAACCATGTCCATTTTTGTCCACCCCAAATTATATTGGTCTAATTACCATTTTGAGGACCTCTAATTTAAGGATTCATAACAATTACAGACTTTTAACATAGAGAACTCAAGTGTTGTACCTATTGCAATTTAGTCCTTCTAGTCAATTGGACACTCAATCGATAAAATTTCTTAATGAAATTTTTACACAATCATTCAATTATACCGTGGACCTTAAAATAATAACAAAATAAATATTCTACTTCAAATTTGTGGTCCCAAAACCACTGTTCTGATTTGACCCAAAAATAGCTATTACATAAATAGAAATCTTACCTTGGTGTAATGGCATGTATAGGCTAATGATAATAAATGAGGGTATGTAAATGTTTTGATTGTAACTAGCCATTGAAATGGCTAGCGATTGTAAATTTAATACATACTGTAAAAAAATAGAATGTCGGTAATGACAATATATCACAAAGAAAGAGAAATAAAAATAAAGAACACACAGATTTTTACGTGGAAACCCTTTCGAGAAAAAACCATGGGCAGAGGAGAAGAAAATTCACTATGTCGAATTTGAATAATTACAAGAGGAATAGACTATGTCTATTTATAGGCTTGTAAAACCATATTCTAATAGAAGTGTAGTAAGATTGAAACACCTTATTCTAATCAATATCAAATAGATGAAGTTTAATAAGGTTTAAAAAACCTTATTCTAAAATAAAATAAAATAAGTGTAGTTCTATAGGGATTTTACTTTTATTTTATTTTACCACTGTATTTAAATAAGGATTCGGGTCATTTAATTCTAATAATCTCCACCTTGATACGAATTCTCAATGAACAAGTTCTTCATCGTAAACTCTCAACGAACAAGTTCTCCACCTCTTCCACAAAACCCCTTAAGGGTTTAGCTTTAACAATGAACACCAACCAAGTCTAAGAAATGCTCAAACTTGGTTATAGGAAGTGACTTAGTCATCATATCTGCAGGATTTTCATGTGTACTAATTTTTTTCACAACAATATCATCACGAGCAATAATATCACGAACAAAATGATACCGAACATCAATATGTTCTGTTCTCTCATGAAACATTTGATCTTTTGTAAGGAAGATGGCACTCTGGCTATCACAAAATACTATATTGATTTGAAGGTCTTCGTTGAGTTCACTAAAGAGTCCCTTCAACCAAATTGCTTCTTTACAAGCCTCAGTAATCGCCATGTACTCAGCTTCAATGGTAGACAAAATAACTGTAGTTTGCAAAGTGGCTTTCCAATTGATTGCACAACCTTCGATTGTAAAGACATAACCTGGAAGAGATCTTCTTCTAACAAGGTCTCCAAAAAAATCAACATCAACATACCCAATGACTCTATCTCTAGTTCTTCCAAACTGTAAGCAAACATAAGTAGTACCTCGTAAGTATCTTAAAATTCACTGAACTACTTTCTAATTTTCTTTACCGAGATTTGCCATGTATCTACTAATTACACTGATTGTATATGATAAATCTGGATGTGAACAAACCATAGCATACATGAGAGATTCCACTGCACTAGAGTATGGAACATGTGACATGTACTCAATCTCATTATCTGATTGTAGAGACAAAGCCGATGAAAGTTTGAAATGGGCTGCTAAAGGAGTACTAATAGGCTTAGCACTCTGCATATTGAACCTGCAAAGAACTTTCCCAATGTACCCCTTCTGACTTAGGTACAATTTACTTGCTTTTCTATCTCTGAGAATCTCTATACCAAGTATCTTCTTTGCTGGCCCCAAATCTTTCATCTCAAATTCTTTACTTAGTTGGGCTTTAACCTTTTTATATCTCTCATTTTTCTTTCGTTGCTATCAACATGTCATCAACATAAAGGAGTAGATACACAAAAAACCATTACTATTTTTCTTAAAGTAAACACAACTGTCAAAGCTACTTCTTTTGAAATCATGAGAAGTCATAAAGGAATCAAACCTCTTGTACCACTGTCTTGGTGATTGTTTCAAACTGTAAAGGGACTTTTTCAGCAAGCAAACATAATCCTTTTTTGTTTTGAGACTATTAAACCCTTTAGTTGTTACATGTAAATATCTTCCTCAAGTTCTACATGCAAAAATGCAGTTTTTACATCTAACTATTCAAGCTCCAAATCATGCATGGCCATAATACCAAGCAAAGCTCGAATTGAACTATGCTTCACAACTGGGGAGAACACACCTGTGAAGTCCACTCCTGGAATTTGACTGTAATCCTTTGCAACAAGCCTTGCTTTATATCTGGGTTCTTCAACTCCTAGAGTCTCTTCTTTTTTTTAAAAAAAACCCATTTACAACGAACAACCTTTTTACATTTAGGAAGTTTCACAATATCTCATGTTCTGTTTTTGTAGAGTGATCCCATCTTCTATTGCATAGCAAACGTCCACTTTTCTGAGTCTTTACAGCTAATCACCTCAGAATAATTAGATGGCTCTTGGTTTACATTTATATCTTCAGCCACATTTAAAGCATAAGCAACTAGATTAGGCTTGACATACTTCTTTGGAGGTTTAATTTCTCTTCTAGTTCTATTTTCGGCGATAACGTATTGTGGGGAAGAAGTAACTCTATTCTGAATTTTTGTACTGGCTTGAGGAATTGACTCTATTGTAAATTCTGGATTAATCAGATGCTCCACCTATTTTTGATTTTCTTTATTAGAAGAGTCTTTAAGAGATAAGTTAGGTAGCATAGCAGTTTCATCGAAAACAACATCTCTGCTAATCACAACTTTTCTATTTTCAGGACACCATAACTTATACCCTTTTACACCAGCTTTATAACCAAGAAAAACAAATTTAGTGGATCCCAGTTCCAATTTTCCAATATCAACATAAGCATACATAGGACACCCAAAGATCTTTAAATTAGAATATTCAGAGGATTACCAGACTGTCATACCCCATGCAACATATCATGTATCATGTCATGTTGTGTCATAATATCATACGTGTATTCAATATATATAAAATGGCATGCTCAAACATAATCATACATCTCGTAGGGGCATATCAATTATTTTACCATGCAGGGGCATTTTAGTCATTTTGTCAATTAGGGGGTCTAAGTACACTTACCAACCCAATAATAGGTCCACTGTCGTCTCGGGCGACCCTTGCAACCTTAATAGTCAAATGGTGAAAATGGGCCAACAGCCAATGTTGCGGCCCATGTGGGCCCACACGTCTATGTGGCCCATATAGCCCAGAAATGGCCTTGCCCATGTAGATTACACAACCTGGTCCAATATTCTCCACACATTCGTGTGGTTTACCCGTGAGGGGCCTACGTGCTCGTGGGGTCCATACGGCCCAGTTCAGCCCAAAATGGCCCATAACGACCTCAGCCCATGAAATCGCTCATGGTCAGTCTCAATGATTATACGCCAATGTTTAGGCATTCAGACTACCACACAAGCAGACGCACGCCCGTGTAGCATCAATGATCACTTATTTCGACTTTTGTCAATTTATGATTAAGGGAAGTGTTTTTACACACCTTGCTACGAAAGTACGTAAAAACCCACGAGCACCAATCCTACATTCAATCAAGACACTCCGTCAGTCCTTTAATCAATAGGGTTAGTCACCCTCTTTTTAACACTTAACCCAAAATAATATTTGTTACTTGCCTTGATTGAACGAGTGTGGTTTAGCCCACTTAAACCGCTGACGAAGGTTGATTACAAGTTCTTTGACGGATATCTGCATTAAAAATGAATTTTATTAATCAGTATTTGTTCATACACATCACATGAAACAATCGTTTACTAACTTACAAAAAAACAAAGCCGAAGATAGGGGAATGAGGCAATCGGCCTATACCCTAAACACAAGCCAATGAACCAGAGTTGATCACGTGATAACTATGGACCCAGTTACCTTTGATAGAGTGCAGAGAGGGATTTTGATCACTTCAATATCAGTGGATAGCCCTTCACTTCTCGAAAAAGTTTTAGGAACCGAAAGTAACTCAATAAACAAGAAAGAGAGGAAGAGATTCGACAACAAGAGGAAAAGGGTATTCGGCTCTAACAGTGTAATAGGGGAGACTTGATAAAAGCTGAAAGAGTAGAGAGAGAAGAAGTATGGGGTATTCGGCCAGACAACCAAGACCGATTTGGGAGAGAAAAGGGAAGAAAGGGGAAGAGAAAGTATTCGACCAAACAAAAATTGATTGGGGAAGGGGAGAAGCTGAAGTAATCAGTCAAAGAAAGACCACAATAGTACTAGAAAACCAAGAAAAACTTGCCAAACCCGAGAGTGTTGAGATGGAAAGAGAGGGAGAACAAAGCCGAATATGGTAAAAAAATAATACCTGAAAGAACCTTAGACACTATTCGCCCTCCAAGAATGAGAAAAGAACCAAAATGTTACCAACCACTGAAATGGAGAGCAAAAGACTATCCAAAGCCGAATTCTATGTGGCAGGTTACCATTTCGGCACCAACTCTCCCCCAACTTCAAATCCCCATATTTTCTCCTAAAATCCTCCTCAAATCCCTCCAATTGATCACACCTCCCCCAACTACTAAATTCGAATTCCCCTCAACCACTTCAGTGTTTCAGTCAACCCACAACACTCCCGCGGCACAGCAGCAAAAGAGAACACCCACTGCACCCACCAAGATTCGAACCTCAGTCGTCTGGCATAGGTAACACGCCACTTACCCCTTAGACCAACAAACCCTTTTTGTCATGTTCACCCATTTTTATTTAAAAGCCTACTAACTAGAGACAAGGGTTTATTCATTAAAAAATTTTTTTTTTGCACAAGCCAAGGCTTGAACCCAAGACTTCTTATACTCCTCCTAGGACACTTAACCATTGAAGAAGACAGATATTTGTGCAACACAACCTAAAAAAATAAATACTTAGATTTTGGGGTGTTACATATTTTATTTGTTTTCCCGTTTATTTTCAATCATAGTTTTCTAAGACTTAAATACGGAAGACACAACGCTTTTCTGCTTTAGGAAGAATGCCCTAACTTTTCTGGAAAAATCATTAATAGAAGTTAGCATACAATTAGCTCCACCTCTCGAAGGCATCTTAGTGGCCCCCATAGATCAGAATGAATATACTCCAACATTCCCTTCGTGTCATGGATTCCTCTGGTGAATCAAACTCTTTTTTGCTTCCAAAAAACGCAGTGCTCACAGAACCTCAGTTTGCAAATTCCTTACCCATCAAAAAGTCCTGTTTTGCTCAATTCTTCCATTACAATTTCACTCATATGCCCTAGGCGCATATGCCAAAGTTTAGTAATATCATCATCTAACAAGGAAGAGGAAGCGATAGTTGCATCACTAGTTACAGTAGAACCCTGCAAAACATATAACGTGGTAGTCTTTCTCTGCCCTTTCATTACAACGTGGGAACCTTTGGAAATATTCAAAACCCCACTTTCAGCTGTGTATTTGTACCCTTTTGAATCAAGAGTACTAAACAAAATTAAATTTCTCTTCAATTCTGGAACATGTCGCACGTCACTAAGTGTTCTGACAACTCCGTCAAACATCTTAACTTTAATCATTCCAACACTTGCAATTTTACACGAAGTATTATTTCCCATCAAAACAACACCTTCAGACACTGTTTTATAAGTTATAAACCAATACCAATTGGGACTCATGTGGAACGTGCAACCTGAATAAAGGATCCATTTCTCGCTTAGTTTAGAATTGTTGACAGAAGTGACTAGAAGTTCACCATTGCTGTAGTCTTCTACAATATCAGCTTCACCGAAATTTTCTGGTTGTTTTACCTTTTGATTTGTAGCCTCCCTTTTGATCTTATTCTGTAGCTTATAGCACTCAGATTTAATATGCCATTTCTTCTTATAGAAGTTACAAGTTTTACCTTTATTTGAAGACTTCGATCTACCCTTAGATTTACCGCGAGGATTCCATTCATGTGTCCTTCCTCGATCATCATCAGCATTCTGACCTTGTCTCTTACGAACAATGAGACCCTCTCCCTAAGAGTCGATTTTAACCACAAGATGCTTCATCTTATCATACTATGCCAAAGAATCATAAACCTCATCAACTGTGAGAGACTCGCGGCTCTATAAAATTGTGTCTCTAAAGATTGAATAAGAGGGGGGAAATGAGCAAAATAGAATCAACCCTAGATCTTCCTTATCATTTTGAACCTCCATGGCCTCCAAGTTTGAGAGAATTTCTTTAAACACTGTTAAGTGTTCATGCGCAGACATACCTTCCTCCAAACGATGAGCATAAAGACGCTGTTTCATATGCAGCTTGTTGGTTAGAGTTTTCAACATAGATATTTGTTCCAGCCTCTTCTATAATCCAGTGGCAGTCTTCTCCTTTATCACATCCTGCAAAATTTTGTTAGACAAATGCAAATGTAACTGTGTTAATGCCTTTCGATCCTTGCACTTTTTCTCTTCCTCCATCAATGTCAAAGACATCTTATCTACCCCTAGTAGGCCTTCCTCTAAGTCCATCTATGCAAGAACTGCCTGTATCTTTATATGCCACAGTGCGAATCTGGTGTTGCAATCTAACAATAGAATTTCATACTTCAAAGATGCCATTACCGTAATTGAGATGAACAACCCGGAATCTCGAATACCAATTTGTAAAAAAATAGAATGTCGGTAATGAAAATATATTGCAAAGAAAAGAGAAATAAAAATAAAGAACACACAGATTTTTACGTGGAAACCCTTTCGGAAAAAGACCACGGGTAGAGGAGAAGAAAATTCATTATATCGAATTCGAATTGTAACATCTCAAATTAGGGTCTAGTCAAAATAGTGGTTTTGAGACCACAAATCTAAAATAGAAATAATTATTTTATAATTATTTGATGATTTATGACATGATTGCATGTTTGTGTGAAATTTTCATGAAGGAATTCTATGCGTAAGATGTCCAATTTGACTTTAGGGACTAAATTGAGTAAGTTGCAAAACTTGTATTCTAGAAGCTTTAAGCATGAAATTGCATTGGATTCTTAATTAGAGGTCCTTAAATAGAAATTAGACCAAGTTTTAAAATTTTGGACAAAAATGGGCATGAATCGAAAAAATTTGAAAGAAAGGCTTAAAGGGTATTTTGGTCATTTGGTAAATAAAAGAATAAAAAGGGAAAAAGAAAGAAAAATTTGTCCATCTTCTTCTTGCCTGTGTCGAAATTTCAAGGGTCCCTATAGCTAGGGTTTGTTCATCTTTCAAGCTCAAAAGTAAGTGCATCCTAGTCCCGTTTTTAATGTTCTTTACATTTTTGAAGTTGTCATCAACCGATCTAGCTATTTCTACCATTATTTTGAGCTAGGGTTCATGTATGAAATTTGAACCATGTGTGATATGGTTGTGTTTTGAAGTTTATTGGAGGAATATGAATGTTTGATGTGTGATAAACATCTTTTACTAAGTGATTTTTAGTGAAAATACCTAAAATGGGCTTGTTTGTAAAAGGTCTAAAAATGGGTAGTAGAAATGTGGTTTAATGAGAAATATGAGCTGATATGAAATAGAATATGAATTAGATAGGCTTAGGTAACCAAGAAAATGCATGCATTTCATTTTACGAGCCTAGGGACTAAAGTGTAAATAAGTGAAAAGTTAGGGGTAAAAAGGTAATTTTACCTAAGTATGTGTTATGGGTCGATATGAGTAATGTGTGTATTGAACAAGTTAAATTTGACATTATAGATCAAGAAAAACATGATTTGGGTCTTGATTGGGGGAAAAATAAGGTTTACGAGGATTAGGCTCATTTCAATCATTTTGTACCGAGGTAAGTTCATTTGCAAATAATGCAACATGTGCCATACTTTAAATACTTTAGTATTGCATGTATGGTAAGTACTTACATAATTGATATGAGGTTGTTTCATGTGTTTATTGCCTAAATATTACCATGAATTATGTCTTGATTATTCCATGAGTATATGATTGGTGCTATAAGTATTGAAATCGACATCATGAGCAAGTTTGACAGAAATGTGGTATCAAAGAATCCCGTTTGAACCTTAGGAATAGTTTAGGATACAAGTGACATGTCACTAGGGAATATGTGATCTGAACTTATTGAGTTATGGTCTGAGTTTAGGATATATGTGACATCTGAGCTGATTGAGTTGTGGTCTTAGTTCATGATGTATACGACACATGTTTTGGCATCCAGGTACTGTTCTTGTAGATGCTATTGATGGCGAGGTAGTTTGGAATTTGTTGCGGATACTTGATAGCCTGTATGAGCAAACCCGTGAGTAGCTCGAAAGCGAGCGACATGTGATATGAGATATGAAGTAGCATTGGCTACACATGTGGCACTTAGGTTCGAGATTCTGATGCATCCGATAGTATTCTAAGTGTTCAACGGGTAGTTCTAAAGGAAGTTAAATGAGTAACCTTGATGAATATGTCAAAGACGAGAAAGTAAGTTATCATGTACAAGTAGGCGTAGGTATGTACATTGAACTCATGTGAATGACATGAGATATGATGAACTTGTGGTAAAAACATGTATATATATATATATATATATATATATATGAAGAATAGATTTAAGAGATTTGTTAAAATGGAAGATTATGTACAATATGTTAATATATGTTTAATGTTTGTTTAAGTTGCATCTTGTTTGCATGTGAACTTACTAAGCTTTAAAGCTTAACCCCTTCCTTTCTTTTTCTTATAGTGTTGTCAAGTAGCTCGGGGGATCGGAGAACGTCAGAGACTCGATCACACTATCAATTGAACATTTGGGTATAGCTAGTCTTATCATTTTGAGTATGGCATGTATAAGGACTTGGTCCTTTTGTTATGTGTCATATTGATTAGCCAAATGTGTTGGCTCATGATAGTATTGTGATCATTTTGTATATGGCCATGAGAGGTGGCTCATATTGATTATTTGGGTTGTAACCTTAATTATTGATGCATGCATACAAATGTGCTTGTGCTATAATATGGTTATGGTTACTTATGGTTAATGAGAGTGATGGATGGCATATATGTGGGGTGTATGAATTATGATTAATGTGTATGACAATAAATGTGGTACAAACTTATAACTTGGAAGTAGGTTAACAAAGATGATAAACAAATATGAAATTCGTGTGGAATGCCAAATGAAAGTATGATAGCTTGAATAGGTGATATGTTGACATTACCAAGTCATAATTTATCCATGAATGTGAATGTTTGAGTAATCAAATGTGTCATATTGCATGCCATGAACTGAGTGTAAGTATGTGAGTGTTTAATAGTGGCGAATGGCTTGGAAAATAGCCTAGAAATTGTCCACACGGTTAGACACATGGGCATGTGTCTAGGCCATGTGTGACACATGGTCTGCCCCATGGGCATGTTATCCGGCCGTGTGTCCGCTGCACCCTAGTTATGCAAAATAGAATGCCCAATAGTAAACACACGGGCAGAGACACGACCGTGTGTCTTAGCCGTGCGAAGGACACGGCCTTAGGACATAGGCGTGTGCCCAGGCCGTGTGAAGTCTACACTTAATTTTTAGAATTTAATTCGCCACACGGCCAAAGCACATGGGCGTGTGACCTTATTTTGTTGATAACGTCATAGTCAAAGAATTACACGGGTTGAGGACACGGGCGTGTCCCAAGTCACACGAGCGTACGACTCTTCAAAATAAGAAAATTTCCTAAGTATTGAAGAGGTTATGAAAGTTCTCGGTTTAGTCCCGAACCACTTTCGATGATTGGGTCTCGTAGGTCCTTATAAGGGACCATATGCATGTGATTGAAAAGTTTTTAACTTGGACGAAATTTTATGGCCCGGTTTTGTATGTTTATTTACGTTTAAGTCTGGTAACGCCTCGAACCCTGTCCCAGCGTCGAATACGGGTGAGGGGTGTTACACGAATAATTACAAGAGGAATAGACTATGTCTATTTATAGGCTTGTAAAACCATATTCTAACAGAAGTGTAGTAAGATTGAAACACCTTATTCTAATCAATATCAAATAGATGGAGTTTAATAAGGTTTAAAAAATCTTATTCTAAAATAAAATAAAATAAAAGAAGTGTAGTTCTATAGAGATTTTACTTTTATTTTATTTTACCACTGTATTTTATTTAAAGAAGGATTTAGATCACTTAATTCTAACACATACTCATACATGAGGTTTATTATATCCAATATATGAATATGTTTGGTTTAATATATTAGATGCAATTAAGTTTGGGTAAGTATATAATTTTAATGTAAAGATGATATATGAAAGCATGAGTAAATATGTCATGCATAAAATTTGATAATTAGATTGATTTTTTTGCCATGAATTGGTTGGTGAATATATTGAAGTGTTGATGTAGGTGTGAGGTAAAAAGGGTTAGAAATAAGAGTTGGAAAATGGCTTTATTCTGTCGACACGGGCAGACACACGAGCGTGTGTCTCAACCATGTGTGACACACGACCATACGCACGGGCGTGTGGTTTGGCCGTGTGTCCCCTACATCTTAAAAATTGAGAAACAGAAAGCTTAGGATTGGTTACACGGGTAGAGACACGGGTGTGTGTCTTGGCTATGTCAGTCACATGGCCTAGCACACGGGCATGTGATATGGCCGTGTGAATCCTGCACCTAATTTTTGAAAATTAAATTGTCTACACGACCTAACATAAGGGCGTGTGGATGACCGTGTGACCCAAGTTAGAGAGTTACATTGGTAAGGACATGAGCTGGGACACGACCTTGTACTATACATCGAATGCCCACACAGCCTAGGACACGGGCGTGTCATTGGCTGTGTCAGCTGCACGACTTGGCCACACGGGCGTGTGTCCCCTACACCTAAGAAAATTTTGAAATTTTTTGAAAAATTTACTGTGATCCCTGTTTAGTCCTGAGTTGATTCTAATATGTATTTTGGGCCTCGAGAACCTATATAAGGGACATTATGATTAGTTGTGATCAATTTTCGGAAATGAATAGTAAATGACATAAATTAATTGTAATTGAACTATAAAACTCTGGTAATGCTCTATTACCCTATTTTGGCAACAGATACGAGTTAGGGGTTTTACATTTATATCAAAGCTACGGTTTAGTCGATTCTCAGACTAATGTAGCAAGTATGAGTTTAGCTATACATGCCATTATATAAATTGTGATAGTGTGATATCTCTTGACCATTTTAAACATGTTTTTCATATAGTAACAACCAAGCTAGAGCTGAATCCGAGGAAGCTAAGAGCACTGCTCAAGCTTCAGTTCAAAGAGCTGCATCTAGTAGTAGTAGAAGACCCATATCTGAGGGCAGAGGTGAGGAGGCAAAAGAAGCCTTCTTTCAAATGATGAACGAGTGGTTCACTGAATACTTGAAAATAAATCCTGCTATACAATAACCTCCCCTCCCTGCTCCTCAACTGGTTCCTGACATGCCATAAGGTGTTGAACCTGTTAGAACTGGTAAGCCTCCAGTAGATAAAATCTATAAATATGGGGTAGAAGAATTTAGGGCTACTGCCGAAGATGATCTAGAAAGGGCTGAATTTTGGTTGGAAAATACTATTAGGGTTTTAGATGAATTATGATGTACACCAACTAAGTGTCAGAATGTACCGTATCATTGTTAAAAGATTCATCTTATCAGTGGTGGAATACTCTAATTTCTATTGTACCGAGAGAAAATGTTACATGGGAATTCTTCCAAATAGAATTTAGAAAGAAGTACATCAGTCAAAGATTTCTAGATTAGAAAAAGAAAGAATTTTTAGAGCTCAAATAGGGTAATATGACTGTATTTGAGTACAAACGAGAATTTGTTAGACTGAGCAAGTATGCTAGAAAATGGGTTCCAACCGAGGTTGATATGTGTAAACTTTTTGAAGAAGGATTAAATGAGGACATCAAGCTATTGATTAGAATTCTTGAATTAAGGGAATTTGTGGTACTGGCCGATCGAGCACACAAAGCCAAGGAATTAAGTAAAGAAAAGAAGCAAATAGAGAGAGAAGCTCGGGTTTCTGGTAAAAGATTTATGGGTAAGTCACAATCATCTACTTCAAATAAATCAAAGAATTAGCATGATCATTTTACTGCATCTGTAGGGTATTCCAGAAAATAGCAAGGCTTTTAACGCTCTAATGTAACAACCTGATTTAGACTCTAATCGGAATGGTGGTTTTGGGACGAAGAATCCGAGTCAGAAAAAATATTTAAAAATTATATTCTATGTTTATTTTATGTGGATTTATATATGTGAAATTTTGTGGTTTAATTTTGTTGTTTGAGTGCCCGATTTAATAAAAGGACTTAATTGCGTAAATTAAAAATTTGGTAGTTGAACTTATAAAGGGTTGATTTGTTATTCGCTTTATAAGTGGAAGCTTTTAAATGGTAAATGACCCATTGAATTATTATATGGACGGCAATAGGTTTGCAAAATATGGTTTTGATATAAGTTCATTAAGGGTAAATTAGTAAACAAAAAATAAAAGTTAATATATTATAAAATATATCCTAAAACATTAGTGCTCATATTTTGTTTCCACCATAGCCAAAACTAAAACAAAGAAAAGAGAAAAGAAAAACCTAGTTCGACCATTCTCAAGCTCAATCAAGGTATGTGCTTAGCTCGATTTTTGATAATTTCTACGTTTTTGAGATCGTTGCTTCAAGTACTACAATACCCATGCTTGAATTTTTTATTTTGGTGAATATTTTGAGTTGTGTCATTGTTGGGAGCTTGTGAGTTTTGTTGTTTGATGATGAAATATAAAAGATATGTTTTAGATTAATATATTTTGTATTAGAGTTTTTGACGATTTTGAGTAATTAGGAATAAATTGAAAAAATAATAATTTGAGGGACTAAAATGTGAAATAAATTGAATATATGGACTTGTTTGAGCATGGGTAAAATTCGGTCCAACATGGGTGTAGGGAAATTTTGCATATTTTGTGTTTTGTGCAATAGGGACTAAATTATAAAAATTGTAAATGTTAGGGGTAAAATGATAATTTGCCTATTTATGTGTTTTTGGGTTAAA
This sequence comes from Gossypium longicalyx, assembly GCA_025698465.1. NCBI lineage: Eukaryota > Viridiplantae > Streptophyta > Magnoliopsida > Malvales > Malvaceae > Gossypium > Gossypium longicalyx. The sequence goes on along the minus strand of CM047001.1, from coordinate 29,982,505 downwards.
TGGAATGAAAATATGTTTGAATGAGATTAATTTGAATATGGTTAGATCAAGAACCAAAGAAATTAGATTTGGATCGGGGAAAAATGAAAGTTATCGACTAGTCATCCCGTTCCATTTTACATCGTTCGAGGTAAGTTTACAGGCAAATAGACATGTTTAATTGTAGATAAATGTTAAATGTATATGCTGGTATGAAAAATATGAATTTATATATGCTACTGCTGAATGTGAATAAGCTTGGTAACCATGTTCATGCATTCATTTCGACCGAGTTACGATGTCCGAAAGCCCCATATGGACCTTAGGAATAGTTAGGATACATTTGTCATGACATAGGATTTCGATATGTGATGTGCGAGTAAGACCATGGCATCGATATGTGACTCTGATATATGTGTACGAGTAAGACCCTATCTGGGACAGTGGCATCGATATGTGGTTACATGTAAGACCACGTCTGGGACGTTGGCATTGTACGATATATGTGTGATTATCCGAGTGTCCTATCCAATTTCGAATGGTTCATTGGGCATCGATAGGTTCTTATCAAATGTGCAAAAGTGAGCTAAAATGATCAGGTATGAATTGGTTTATTACCTATTTGAAATAAAGTGAGTAAGTTACTTAATATTTGTTGCAAAACATGCTTGAAGTAAAGTAAGAATATATGTGAATGTGAAAAAGGTATTCGGCCTTGTAAATAAATAATATGAACATTATTGAAATTATTTTTGAATATATGCTATTGGTGGTATATTCGGCCATTGATATAATTATATATATGATTGTTATACTTTGACTTACGAGTATATGCATATAAGTGTATGTGTATTTGGTAAGATAAAGATGTTTTGGCTTGGTCCTTGAATGATAGTTTGTTAATGTATCTTTATATATAAAAGTGTTCATTCGATCATTACTACGCTTATGCATAAGAAGCTGTATTTTAATTCATGAGTATAAGTATATATGTTCACATAATGATATTTAACTTTGAAATTGAAGGATATTTTGCTTATATATTTGTATGTGTATTCGTCCATATAATATAAATATGTATGTGATTATTATCATTTGACCTATGAATTTATGTATATAAGAGTATATGTACTAGTCATAAGAAAGATATTTTGGCTTGGAAATTGAATTTTAGTTTGTTAAAATATATATATATATATATATGTTTATTCGACCATGAATAATATACATGGGAGAGTTCATAGAAAAATATATGAATTCTTGAGCTTAAGATTTAAAGTAACTATGATTGTAAAATTTAGTTTAGTTTAAATGATTTGATTATGTAATTAAGTTGTTTATTTGCTTATGGCTTACTAAGCTATGAAAGCTTACTATGTGTGTGTGTTCATGTTTACCTCTGTTTTATAGATTTTGGATTCAAGTTTCGAGCTTAGGGATCGTCAGAGAAGCTTATCACACTATCGACTGTCTTCGTTATTTTATAAGCTGAATTTTCAAACCTATGGCATGTATAGGCTAGATTGTAATTTGAAATGTTGGATTTTGGTTTTGTAAAATTTAAGCCATGCGAAAATGGCCTAGCTTCAATTCTTTATTACGGTTTTGTTTGATTATGGCTTAAGTTCATTTGGTTATTATGCTATGTGTCCTGAATGAATGGTAATTGTGATATCTATTTTGTGCATTGAAGTTGGTTGGTGATTTTGGAGTAGTGCATTTGGTTAATTCGGTTATGACTTATGGATAGATAAAACTATAAGTGAATTTGGTTGTTAATTTGGTTAAGGTGTTATTCATGAATTGGAATTAAATGATGATATGTTATATTCAAATATAGCAAAAATTTATTCTGAAATGTTTATTACATGGTAGATAAGATTTGCGTATGGGATATATGTTTATATTTGGTTATTGAATTATTCTTGTGAAGTATAAATTGTATCATGAATTGATTTGGAAGCCAGTATAATGTACTTGTGTACTCGGTTATTTGGTGAAAATATATGAAAGGGTTATGGTCAACTTGGTGATTCGGTACCTGTATATATATATTTGCACAAGATGAAATGGTATGACACATTTATTAACTCAAGGTATATATGTACAAAGACATAAAGTGGTGTTTCAGTTTTAGAGTAAATGATGTTTGTGTTTGAGTTATAATATGTAATGCATTAATTAGTAAAATGTATGTCAAGTATATGTGGTACATTGGAGTATGCTTATGTTATAAAATAATAATGGGTATGATTATATGGATTTGATAATTATTTGAAAATCAATTAGTATGCACTAGTAGATCTTGGTTGCTGAATAGACATGAAATGAATATGATTATGTATCGTTCTCAAATGACACATTATTTGAACATTTTGGATAATTTATTTTAATGGTTTAATTAGTTAAGTTGATGATATGTTTTGGCATATGCTAAGTGGATTATATAATTATTTATTCATTCATGTTATGCAAATGTAGTAATAAGGCAAATGAATGTTATTATGGAATGTTTCATTTATATGAAAGGAAATAATGTATGTTTGATAGTATAAAGTATGCGCATAACATTTGTTTGATAATTAAAATATTTTATATTTGAATTATTCAAATGTTATCAAAGTTAAAGTATACATTTTTTATAAGTATGTGAAATGAAATGCATAAAAAAAATTTACTAGATGATTAACCTTGTAAAAAAAGTCTGTTCTGAATTGTTTTATGATTGGTAATGTCTCGCAACCCCAGTCCAGCGACAGATACGGGTTAGGGGTGTTACATTTTATTACTATCAGAGGTATGGTTTAGTCGATTCTAGGACTATCATAGTGTATGTGAGTCTAGCTATACATGCCATATTTAACATGCGATAGTGTGTGTAACAGCCCTTACCCGTGTTCGATGCCGGAACAGGGTACGAGGTATTATCGGACTTAATCACTAATCATCGTATAAAAACCGATTCATAATTTCACTCTAATTTAAAACTTTTTCAAACACATTCAAGCTGTCCCTTAAAAAGAGCTTACAAGGCCCATGTCATGCTTTAATTCAACCACACACATAGGCAAGCATGCACATTCATAAATTGCATCATTTAATTAATAACATAATCAATACTATCTACATTAAATGACTTTATACAATAGAGACCTTCAAATAACATAGGTCAGTATTTTAGGCCAATTCCTAGCAACTTAGTAACAATTAAACGAGTCTCCATACATGCAAAAGACTTAAAAATACTTTAAAACCTTTATATATCGATCAATAGTTTGATAGTGTGATTTAACCTCCGGCGACCTCCAACTCGAGCTAACATCTGAGACACTATAGGAAAAAGGAAAGGAAGGGAGTAAGCATTATAGCTTAGTAAGTAAGTATGTAAATATTAATAAACAATACATTATCATACTTTAAATGAAGTCACAATATGTTCCCGGAATATTACCATCACAAACACACACATACTTTCACTATTACAATCATAAATAGGTTCAAAATAAGCTGTCTAGCAGAGTACCAGCAGCTAAATTATTTATTTCCGGAGCTACAGAACTCCAAATTACAAAATGTTAATTTTTATTGAAACTAGATTCACTTATATTCTTACCATAAAATTTTCAGAATTTTTGGTCTAGCCAATCAGTACAGTTTATTCATTGAAATTACCCCTGTTTCACTACTCAACTGTTCTGACCACTCTTCACTACGAATCAATTTTCTCCTCGTACAGAATTCAAAGGATGTTATTGTTTATTTTATTTGAAACTAGACTTATTAAGGATTTCAAGCATATAAATTATATCCTCTAATTATTTTTGTACAATTTTTAATGATTTTTTCCAAGTCAGAACAGGGGATCAAGTAGTCATTCTGAACCAGTCTCTCAAAAACTTAAATATCTCATAATATAAAATTTCTTTGCTAGATCTGTTTCTGTTATATGAAAATAGACTCATTAAGCTTTATTTTGATATCTTATTCAGTCTCTGATTCAATTTCTACTATTTTTGGTAAATTTTTAGATTCACCTCACTGCAACTATCCATAACAGTTTTATTGTCAATTTTGAACTTTCACACTTCAATTGTATTCATCACTTACCCATAACAATCTTTCCAATTTCCAATCACATATCGAGCATATTGCTCATAAGTTACACACATATATACTTACACTTATCATCACAAAGTCATACACAATTTCATTTAATCAATTTCCCAGTTGAACGTTTGAAATAATAATATGAATCTGTGATGGTATCGCACACTGACCCACCTTTAAAATCGAAGCTCTCTTGTACACATAGTGGCCTTCACTTAGCACCACTCATGTGACCTAGCTCGATTGTACACATAATTTTGGTTCTCTTGTACACATGGTGAACACTTAGTACCACCCATGTGACCTAGCCAGTTTATCTCGTAGCTCTCTTGTCTACATGGTGTCCTTCACCTGGAACCACGCATGCGACCTAGCTACATATATCCCATAGCTCTCTTTGTCTACATGGTGTACATATAGTATCACCCATGTGACCTAGCTACATCATAATGTCTCGTAACTCTCTTGTACACATGATGTGCACTCAGCACCATACATGTGACCTAGCTACATACCATCTGTATCATCCAGTCTTTCCAAAGGTTCAACCGGGATTTCTCTCTCTTTCTAATACTTGATTACATACTTCCAATAGTCAATTATGATTAAAAAATCAGCTAAAATACATAAAATATGCTGAAATATAAAAGCATAATAAAGATAATGTATTATTTACATACAAACTTACATACTTTCTCATTTCCATGTCGAATTAATATTGAACATTTAAATCATCATAATTATACTTACTTTCAACACCTCGGCAATCATAGTAAATATATCAATTTTACATTGAAAAATGCATAAATTAATGCTTATTATACATATGAACTTACCTCGATACTAAAACGGCCATTTTACCAACTTTCTCGATTTTCGATTTTTCTCCCATTCTAGGTTCAAATCTCATTTTTCGGGATCTAAAACATCATATTTTACTTATTTAATTAATTTACTATTCAAAATAGTCCTTAACTCAAACTTTTGCAAAATTACAATTTTGCCCCTAAACTTTTGCATATTTACACTTTTTGCCCTAGGCTCGGGAATTAAAATTCATACCTTATTCTTATGTTTTATGACATGCTGATCATTTTTCCCTTCTATGGAAACATCAAATTCTCACTCTAACACATAGTTATGAACAATAATAAATTTTACCGATTAAGCTGTTTTACTCATTTTTGCTTAAAACTGCTTAGCAAAAGTTGTTTAACATAATTTCAGCCTTCATATTCTACCATAAAACATCAAAATAAACACATTTCAACTATGGGTATTTTTCCAAATATGAACCCTAGCTTAAATTATTGCTAGAATAAGCTTAATCAAGTTACCGGGATTTCAAAAACGTAAAGAACTTGAAAAACGGGGCTAGAACGGACTTACTATTGAGATTGGAAAGCTTGAAAACCTTATACATGGCTTTCCCCATGCTAATTTTGGCCTCCATGAAAAAGATGAGTCAATTTTGGCTTTATTTTCCCTTTTTATTTCTTTTAATTACCAAATGACTAAAATGCCCTTAAGGCCTTTCTTTAAAATTTTGTCCTATTCATGCCCATTTTTGTCCAAACAAAATATAATGGTCTAATTACCATTTAAGTACCTTCTCTTTAAACCCCCATTTCAATCAAGTACTTATGAATTAGAACACATATTTTGCAACTTCTGCAATTTAGTCCTAAAAGTCCAATTAAGCACTTTATCAGTAAAATTACTTAACGATATTTTTACACAATATTTTAATCAATAAATAAACCTTAAAACTTAATCGAAATAAATTTTTTGACTTCAAATTCATGGTTCTAAAACCATCGTTCCATTTAGGCCCTAAATCGGGCTATTATAGCAACTTCTGCAAATAAGCCCTAATAGGCAATTTAAACATGTAATCTATAAAATTTCTTATCAGTACTCTAACACATGCATCTAATCACTCGGTAAATCATAAAAATTAATCGAAATAAACTTTTCTATCTCAGATTTGTGGTTTCGCAACCACTATTCCATTTAGGCCCTATTTCGAGATGTTACAGTGTGATATCTCCTGACTCTAACTAAAATTGTTTTGATGAGATAGATAAGTTTCAATCAAGCTAATTTTGATAGTACGGAATGTGTACTCGAATGTTTGAATGAAAATTTGTTGATGATGAGTTGAAACTCATAAAGGTATGGATCAAAGAGTGTGATATATTGATGTTGACAAATGTTATAATTATATGATCATATAGATTATGATATGTGAGTTGTGATTGCTATCTGAAATGTTTTGATTGTGAATTAATGATTTGAGTTGGTATATGAATTAAGTGCTAAGAACAAAGGTGATTAAAAGCAAATGTTTATTAAATGTTTGGACAATGTGAAATTATTAATGAATTGACTATTTGTGAAAGTATGTGTTATGTGTATTTATGTGTAAGTTAAATTTGAGGCTTTATTACCCTCACCCCCTTATTAGTGAAATGTTACTGTGAAATCTGTAAGATCTGGGTTGAATAAGCTCAAGAGTGTGGAGTTACAGAAGTCCGCGTTAGGAAGATTAATAATGTGGCCAGAAAAGGGACTGAATCAACAAATGAAGACAATATTAAAAGAGACATTGGATAGTTCTGCAGATTATTCAGATTATGTGATGTCACTGTTAAAGAAGAAGTTATCTCTGATCAAATGACCTATTCAGGTATGTTAACAAAGGAAAATATTAGCTAAAAGCTTTTCTTAATTGATTTCTATTAGTGAAGGGATAATGTGAAAATTTCTGATGGCATAATTAGACAGTTGAAATAATGTTTGAATTCTATTGAAAGCTGTAGTGGTTATAGTCAGGCAGTTATTATGATTCCTTTAGGGCATTTTATGTGTATATTTATTCTCAAAAGTATATGTGACTGTTTAATTTCAGAAGGAATTCTTATCATAAGAGAACATTGACTAAACATATTAATAGACGAAAATATTGTTGGTTTGTTTGGGGTTGTATTCGACATTGCTATGTCTTTCTTTGGTATTTATTCCTTTGTGTGGAAATGAAAGACAATGGTGAAATCTGTATAATGCTAATATTCTGTTTCTGCTGGTTATTGTTCTGTTGAAAATATATGAAGATTATATTGCTTCTATTACTGTGGATTTCAGTATTTATGAGTAATATTATTCTTTCTGGGCATTTTTGGAATATTATTGGGATTGATACCATTCTATATGGGTTGTAATTTTTTGATATTCAATGTAGCTTCAGATGTTGAAAATTTAGTTATTCTGGTTTTCTCATGATTCTATGTGATTATCTATAAGAGATGTCCATTTGAAGGAAATGGTTATAAAAGTTGTGTTTCTGCATTGGTTGTTGTTTGAATCATATTTGATTTTCTTTTGGGATCAGATGCTTTGTTAATAGCTGGGATATTATCTTTTGTCACTGGTAAGACGACAATCCTATTATGACAATATGATTTCTATTTGATGATTGTAGTATATATATAAAGGTATGTCTGGATTATTCTTTCTAACGAAAAGAAAAGATTTCTTTGAAAAGACCGATTCTGTGGTTTAATCTGATTTGAAATTATTTGGTTGAAAATATAACTGGGTTTTTTGAGTTTGGGTCTATCCATTAGATCGGAAATAAACTTTAAATGTACATGTGTAATCTGAAGGATAGTATGGAAGTAGAACTTGTATTTTTTTTAAGGATTTGATACAGAATTATGCCTATCAGAACAATTCTATCTAAGAAATGTTGTGGTAAATTAAAGTTAGTTCAATTATTGAAGCTTTCTTTTGCATAAAAACATTATCCACTAAAATATTAGTTTTGATTTAGCCTAAATTGAATAAAGAGTTTACGAACCTCAGTCATGTGTCAATGAACGGGTTGAAGTATGTTCTAATAATGGAGTACACAGAGACATCCTGTGATTCCTTATGGTTAGAATTGTTAAAAGACTATGAGCTTGTGATTGACTATCATTTGGGACAGGTTAATGTTGTTACTGATGTTTTAAGTCGAAAATCTCTGTTTGCTTTGTGTGCAATGAATGCGCATATGACTATGTTTGATGATGGTTCAATAATAGTTGAATTAAAAGCAAGACCGTTATTTAATTAGAAAAATTTGTGATACTCAAAAAGTTGATAATGATTTGTTAGCAAAGCAGGTTTAAGGTGATTTGAAGGTTGATTCAGAGTTTTGAGTTGATGCTGAAGGTTGATTGAGGTTCAGGAACCGTATATGTGTTCTGAGGAATACATATGTTGATTCAGATGATTTTGAATGAAGCTCACAGTAGTCAATTGTCTGTTCATCGAGGTAGTACAAAGATGTATAATGATCTGAAACAACTTTACTGGTGGTATGGTATGAAACGAGATATTTCTGACTTTGTTTCGAAATGCTTAATCTGTCAACAAGTAAAAGCCAAGCATCAGATACCTTCTGGATTGCTTCAGCCGATTATGATACCAAAGTGGAAATGGGACAGAGTTACTATAGATTTTGTATCTGATTTGCTGTTAACATCGAGCAAGAAATATGCAATCTGGGTTATTATGGATAGATTGACTAAATCGGCTCATTTTGTTCCGATCATCGTCTGGACTACTCATTTGGATAAACCATTTGAATTGTATGTTTCTCAGATTGTGAGATTACATGGTGTGCCTATATCTATTGTTTCGGATAGAGATCCGAGGTTTACGTCGCGGTTTTAGAAGAAACTGTATGAAATTACATTTCAGTACTGCTTTCCATCCGTAAACAGATGGCCAGATAGAGCGAATCATTCAGATACTTGAAGATATGTTAAGATGTTGCATTCTCGAGTTTGAAGGAACGTGGGAACGGTACCTACCTCTGATTGAATTTACGTATAATAACAGCTTTCAAACGAGTACCAAAATGGCACCTTATGAGGCTTTGTATGGTCATAAATATGGTATGTGATTGTACTAGACTGAGCTCAGTGAAAATAAGATACACGAGTCGACTTGATCAGAGAAACTGAACAGAAAGTGAAAGTGATTCGTGAAAGTCTGAAAGTAGCATCAGATCGTCAGAAATCATATGCGAACTTGAAGCATAAAGATATAGAGTTTCAGATCAAAGATAAAGTCTTCTTGAAAGTCTCACCGTGGAAGAAAATACTCAGATTCGGTCGTAAAGGCAAATAGAGTCTGAGGTTTATTAGGCCGTATGAAGTTATAGAGTCTATCGGGCCGGTTGCTTAAAGACTATTGTTGCCACATGAGTTAGAAAAGATCCACAATGTATTATATGTTTTGATGCTTCGTAGTTATCGATTTGACCCTTCACATGTGATTAGTCCGTTTGAGATTGAGATTAAACATGATATGACGTACGAGGAAGAATCGATTCGTATTCTGACTCACGAGATTAAAGAGTTACAAAATAAGAAGATTCTGTTAGTTAAAGTATTTTGGCTAAAACACGGTGTTCAGGAAGCAACATGGGAACCAGAGGATGCAATGAGAGAACACTATCCTAACCTTTTTACCGGTATGATTGTCGGGGGCGAAAATCCCTAAGGGGGGAGAGTTGTAACAACTCAATTTAGACCCTAATTGGAACAATGGTTTTGAGACCACGAATTTGAGTCAGAAGAAAATATTTAAAAATTATATTCTATGTTTATGTTGTGTGAATTTATATCTATGAAATTTTCGTGATTTAGTTTTGTCGTTTGAGTGACCGATTTAATAAAATGATTTAATCGCATAAATTGAAAATTTGGTAGTTTAATTTATAAAGGGCTGATTTGTTATTGGCTTTATAAGCGGAAGCTTTTAAATGCTAAATAACCTAGTTCGACCATTCTCAAGCTCAATCAAGGTACGTGCTTAGCTCAGTTTTTGATAGGTTTTACGTTTTTGATATTGTTGCTTCGAGTACTACAAAACCCATGCTTGAATTTTTTATTTTAGTGAATATTTTGAGTTGTGTCATTTTTGGGATATTGTGATTTTTGTTTTTTGATGATGAAATATAAAAGATATGTTTTAGATTTATATATTTTGTATTAGAGTTTTTGACGATTTTAAGTAATTAGGACTAAATTGCAGAAATAATAATTTGAGGGACTAAAATATGAAATAAATTGAATATATGGACTTGTTTGAGCATGGTTAAAATTTGGCCTAACATGGGTGTAGGGAAATTTTGCATATTTTGTGTTTTGTGCAATAGGGATAAAATTGTAAAAATTATAAATGTTAGGGGTAAAATGATAATTTGCCCATTTATGTGTTTTTGGATTAAATTGAATGAAAATATGTTTGAATGAGCTTAATTTGAATATGTTTAGATCAAGAACCAAAGAAATCAGATTTGGATTAGGGAAAAATGAAAGTTGTCGAGTAGTCATCCCGTTCCGTTTTACATCGTCCAAGGTAAGTTTATAGGCAAATAGATGTGTTTAATTGTAGATAAATGTTAAATATATATGCCGGTATGAAAAATATGAATTTATATATGTTATTGTCAAATGTGAATAAGCTTGGTAACCATGTTCAAGCATTCATGTTGACGGAGTTACGAAGTCCGAAAGCCATGTATGGACCTTAGGAATAGTTAGGATACATATGTCATGACATAGGATTTCGATATGTGATGTGTGAGTAAGACCATGGCATCGATATGTGACTCCGATAAATGTGTACGAGTAAGACCCTGTTTGGGACAGTGGCATTGATATGTGGTTACATGTAAGACCACGTTTGGGATATTGGCATTGTACGATATACGTGTGATTATCCGAGTGTCCTATCCAATTCCGAATGGTTCATCGGGTATCGATAAGTTGTGATCAAATGTGCAAAAGTGAGCTAAAATGATCAGGTATGAATTGGTTTATTACCTATTTGAAATAAAGTGAGTAAGTTACTTAATATTTGTTGCAAAACATGCTTGAAGTAAAGTAAGAATATATGTAAATGTGAAAAAGGTATTCGGCATTGTAAATAAATAATATGAACATTATTGAAATTATTTTTGAATATATGCAATTGGTGGTATATTCGGCCATTGATATAATTATATATATGATTGTTATACTTTGACTTACGAGTGTATGTGTATTTGGTAAGATAAAGATGTTTTGGCTTGGTCCTTGAATGATAGTTTGTTAATGTATCTTTATATATAAAAGTGTACATTTGGTCATAACTATGCTTATGCATAAGAAGCTGTATTTTGATTCATGAGTATAAGTATATGTGTTCACATAATGATATTTAGCTTTGAAATTGAAGGATATTTTGCTTATATATTTGTATGTGTATTCGACCATATAATAAAAATATGTATGTGATTATTATCCTTTGACCTATGAATTTATGTATATAAGAGTATATGTACTAGTTATGAGAAAGATATTTTGGCTTGGAAATTGAATGTTAGTTTGTTAAAACATATATATGTTTATTCGGGCATGAATAATATACATGGGAGAGTTCATATAAAAATACATGAATTTGTAAGCTTAAGATTTAAAGTAACTATGATAGTAAATTTTGGTTTAGTTTAAATGATTTGATTATGTAATTAAGTTGTTTATTTGCTTATGACTTACTAAGCTATGAAAGCTTACTCTGTGTGTGTGTGTGTTCATGTTTACCTCTGTTTTATAGATTTTGGATTCAAGTTTCGAGCTCGGGAATCGTCAGAGAAGCTTATCACACTATTGACTGTCTTCGGTATTTTATAAGCTGAATTTTCGAACCTATGGCATGTATAGGCTAGATTGTAATTTGAAATGTTGGATTTTGGTTTTGTATAATTTAAGCCATGCGAAAATGGCCTAACTTCAATGCTCTATTACGGTTTTATTTCATTATGGCTTAAGTTCATTTGGTTATTATGCTATATGTCCTGAATGAATGGTAATTGTGATATCTATTTTGTGCATTGAAGTTGGTTGGTGATTTTGGTGGTGTGCATTTGGTTAATTCGGTTATGACTTATGGATAGATAAAACCATAAGTGAATTTGATTGTTAATTTGGCTAAGGTGTTATTCATGAATTGGTATTAAAGGATGATAGGTTATATTCGAATATAGAAAAAGTTTATTCTAAAATGTTTATTACATGGTAGATAAGATTTGTGTATGGGATATATGTTTATATTTGGTTATTGAATTATTCTTGTTAAGTATAAATTGTATCATGAATTGATTTGGAAGCCAGTATAATGTACTTGTGTACTCGGTTATTTGGTGAAAATATATGAAAGGGTTATGGTCAACTTGGTGATTCGGTACCTGTATATATATCTTTTTGCACAAGATGAAATGGTATGACACATTTATTAACTCAAGGTATATATGTACAAGGACATAAAGTGGTGTTTCGGTTTAGGAGTAAATGATGTTTGTGTTTGAGTTATAATATGTAATGCATTAATTAGTAAAATGTATGTCAAGTATATGTGGTACATTGGAGTATGCTTATGTTATAAAATAATAATAGGTATGACTATATGGATTTGATAATTATTTGAAAATCAATTAATATGCACTAGTAGATCTTGATTGCTAAATAGACATAAAATGAATATGATTATGTATTGTTCTCAAATGGCACATTATTTGACCATTTTGGATAATTTATTTGAATGGTTTAATTAGTTAAGTTGATGATATGTTTTGGCATATGCTAAGTGGATTATATAATTATTTATTCATTCATGTTATGCAAATGTAGTAATAAGGCAAATGAATGTTATTATGGAATGTTTCATTTATATGAAAGGAAATAATGTATGTTTGATAGTATAAAGTATGCGCATAACATTTTTTTGATAATTAAAATATTTTATATTTGAATTATTCAAATGTTATCAAAGTTAAAGTATACATTTTTAATAAGTATATGAAATGAAATGCATATAAAAAAAATTTACTAGATGATTGACCTTGTAAAGAAAGTCTGTTCTGAATTGTTTTATGATTGGTAATGTCTCGTAACCCTATTCCAGCGATGGATACGGGTTAGGGATGTTACATCTAACTCGAGATCTTTGTTTCCATCTGTAACAAGTTTGGAAGTGTTGGTAACCCCAAACCAAATTGTAAATATTGTAATAAATTTCATTTTGGGGAGTGTCGTTTGAGAAGTGGAGTCTGTTACAGGTGTGGTTCTCTTGATCATTTTTTTAAAGATTTTCTAGAAAGGATTGAAAAAGTTACTGATCGGACTTCGAAGCTGAGTAACCCCACCTCGAGAGGTAGACCACCTCGATACTCTGAAAATGTCATTGGTAACCGAAGTGTTACAAAAGATTCAACAGTTAAATCTAAGGCACGAGTAACGGCAAGGAAATATGCTATACATGCAAGAGAGGATGTGTAACTCCCCAAACTCGGCCTGAACGTTATGGCTAAATCTAGCGATGTCACATTGAAGTGTTTTTTTGCAAAGCTTGATATTAAAAGAAAACCCTTTTTCCTTATTTACCTTTGTTATGTGTTCTTAATGATAATTTTAAAACATGTCATTTATAAAAGGTTACTCATGTTAAAACATCTTTAATTTTTAAAACGTTGTCTCTTGTGGAAGCTCTTAAACAATTACGTATTCTTGGTATTTTTGGAAAACATTTGTCTTTTGAAAAACCGCATCTTATCATACTACTAGCAGTTATAAATCAAAATAATTAATAACCCAAATTAAAGATTAAAAATTTATAGAGGCCTTATTACATAAAAAGATACCCAAATTAAAATACTTATAATTTAAAATCTAATAAGGAAGTCCATGCAGTTGTGTGGCCACCTTTGAGTCCCTCACAGCACCGACCTGCCTAAGACTGGGGATTACCTACGTAGATAAACAGAAGGGTGAGTTTATGAAAACTCAATGTGTAATCCCTTAATAAACATATAGTTAATCATACAGCTGGCAAATACAGTCTGGGCCTAAGCCCGTATAAGTAACAGTTCAGTTTCGGTTAGGGCCTTAGCCCATTACAATATCAGTATTAGTGTGGGCCTTAGCCCAATTCAGTGACAGTAACAGTACAAATATGCAATTAGAAATCCTACCCATCCATCCTCTACACTCCACTCCATCCAGCCCTACACTCCATGTGGGGATAAAATCAACCCACCCATCCCTACACTCCAAAATAGCACCGGTTGCGGCACTAATCAATATTTGCAGCAGAGCTGCCAGTACAATACACTTCCTCCAATAATAATAAACTGATCCCATGCAATATATCATATGTCATGTCATAATATTATACATGTATGCAATATATATAATGGCATGCTCGATTACAGTCATACATCTCATAAGGGCATAATAGTCATTTTACCTCATAGGGGCATAATAGTTATTTTACTAATTTAGGGTCTAGGTATACTTACCGACCCAATAGTAGGTCCACAGTCGTCTTGGGTGACCTTTGCAATCTTATCAGTCAAACAGTGAAACATAACGCCCGTGTGGCCCATAAGCCCAAACATGGCCTTGGCTGTGTAGACTACACAGCCTGGCCCAATATTTTCCACACGTCCATGTGGTTTACCCGTGTATAATCAAATGCTCACATTTATGCATTCGGTTTACCACACGAACGAGCGTACGCCCGTGTAGCGTTAATAGTTACATTTGCTGGCTTTTGCCACTTTACGGTTCGGGTAGCATTTACACATCTGATTGTGAAAATGTGCTACTGGCCCATGAGTATTCCAAACCTATCACGATTAGAAACTTCAGTTAAACACTTATCCAACGATATGAAAAGAGCCCTAACCAACACTTATTCGAGAAATTACCTATCACTGGCCTTGCTCGATCACCTTAGAACCGTTGCAAGAGATCGTTTTCAATCCTTATAGACTACCTACATCCCAATCACAACTTGTTAACGATTACCATACACGTAAGCCATTGAACCAAGTGTATAGTAACTTACTGAAAGCGTATAAATAAGAATGAGAGACAGCAGTATTCGGCTAATACCCAAGGCACACCCTTAACCCGAGGCATGAAATGTAACAATCGCATCCCTAGCAGAAAACGTCAAAAAAGAGAGGTGTTAAACAACATGCTATTTCGGAAGAAGAGAGAGAAGATAGTAATCGTACACTCTAACCATAGATGGAGTAATCGGCTAATACAAAAGATAAAAGAAGAGAAATAAAAGTGAGGGGAAGAGAGAAAAAACCTTGCACTCGAACCCAACCGATCAAAGAACAATTGCCCAAAATCGCACAGAGAGGGGGAAAAGAATGAGTAATAATCGATCAAGGTAACAATATGAAAAAGAGAGGGGATTTATTAATACAGAAGAATCGAATAAGAGGAAGGAAGAAAGAAGAAAAGAGAAAAGGTTCGGCTAAAGCAAACTGATTTTGAGGAGAGGAAGAAGAAGGGTGTTCGGTCAAGGTTTGAGAGAGGGAGAGAAGGAATCAATCGGTATGAAAAGACTTTAGGGAAGAACTAACCTGAAATGGACCAATTTGTGAAAAAAACCCCAACTGATCTCTATTAACAATTCGCCCCAAAAGAAAGATACAAAATATAACGAAGCAAAAAAAACCAAAAGCAGCAATTCGGCATTAAGGAGTAAAATGTACTCTTGGCTGATTTAGCAAAATGGAACTTCCACTTACAGCACAGTACTCCTACTTTCAGCACAACATTCCCACTCTTCCAAAAATTCCTAATTTCCTCCTCAAAACCCTCCCTATATCTCTCAACCGATCACTCCCCTATCCAATCCTATATTTCCTCCTAAATTTCGACTACACTATTCCCCTCACCCTTCAAACACTCTAACCGTCTACTAGCATTAGAATCCCACTAATATTCAAACTCCTACATGGCACAGTAGCAAAAATAATCACTCCTTTTGCACCACCAAATCTCGAACCTCAGACCCCAAGGAACACTCCACACGTCACTTATCCCTAGACCAGCAAGCCCTTTTTGTCATGTTTTATTCACATTTATTTAAGAAGCCTATTGGCTAGAGACATGGTTTATTCAATTAAAACAAAATTTTTTGCATAAGCCAAGGCTTGAACCCAAGACTTCTTAGACACTTCCAGAACACTCAGAACACTTAACCACTAAATTAGATACACAGTTGTGTGTCACAACCATACAAAAATAATAATTTAAGATTTAGGGCGTTACAGGATGCCTCCGCACTAGATGTTATTACTGGTACATTTTCTCTACTTGATACTGAAATTACTGCTTTGATTGATACCGGTTCAACATATTCATACATTTGCAACAATTTAGTGTTCGTTAAAAATTTACCTATTGGATTCACTGAATTTGTGGTTAAAGTTTCAAAACCCCTAGGTTAGAATGTTATCGTGGATAAAATTTGTAAAAACTGTCCGTTGATGGTAAAAGGGTTATTGTTTCTCGGCTGATTTGATGCTATTTCCCTTTGATGAAATTGATGTAATTTTTGGTATGGATTGACTAACTTAGCATGATGTAGTGGTAAATTGTAAACAGAAGTACATTGTGTTAAAATGAAAGAATGGTGAATTACTTCATGTTGAGTTTGATAAACTAGATAGATTGTCTAATGTGATATTAGCCGTGTCAACATAGAAATATGTCAATAAGGGGTATGATGCCTATCTTGCATATGTATTGGACACTAAGGTATTTGAATCAAAGATTAACTCAGTGCCTATTGTTTGTAAGTTTCTTGATGTGTTTTCGGAGGAATTTCCTAGTTTACCATCGGTTAGAGAGGTAGAATTTTCTATAGATCTTGTTCCGGGGACAACACCGATAACTATAGCACCCTACAGAATGGTTCCTATTGAATTGAAAGAGTTGAAAGCACAGTTGCAAGAATTGACTGACAGAGGCTTTGCTCAACCTAGTTTTTCTCCTTGGAGTGCACTAGTTCTGTTTGTAAAAAAGAAAGATGGATAATTGAGGTTATGTATTGATTACAAACAACTTAACAAAGTTACAATTAAGAACAAATATTCACTACCTCGAATTGATGATCTATTTGACCAATTGAAAGGTGCTACTATATTTTTAAAGATTGATCTTCGTTCGGGTTACTATCAGCTATAGGTAAAAGATTCAAATGTGCCAAAGACAACTTTCAGAACCAAGTATGGGCACTATGAGTTCCTTGCGATACCATTCAGGTTGACGAATACACTTGCAGTATTTATGGATTTGATGAACAAAATTTTCAGGCCATATCTAGACAGGTTTGTGGTAGTATTTATTGATGATATCTTGGTATACTCCCGAGATGAAAATGAACATGCTAGTCATCTGAGAATTGTGTTGCAAACTCTGTGTGAGAAACAATTATATGCCAAATTCAGTAAATGTGAATTTTGGCTTCGGAAAGTTGGTTTTCTTGGACATATAGTATCTACTGAAGGTATCATGGTAGATCCGAGTAAAATTTTAGCTATTGTTAACTGGAAACCACCGAAAAATGTGTCTAAAGTCAGAAGTTTTTTGGGACTAGTAGAATATTATCGGAGGTTTGTTCAAGGGTTTTCAATGATAGCTTCTCCAATGACTCATTTATTGCAGAAAGATGTGAAATTTGAGTGGTCTAATAAATGTCAGCAAAGCTTTGACAGATTAAAAGCCTTGTTGACTGAAGCACATGTGTTAGTTCAACCTGAATCAGGAAAAGAATTTGTAATTTATAGTGATGTGTCATTGAATGGGTTAGGCTGTGTTTTGATGCAATAAGGCAAACTAATAGCTGATGCTTCTACACAGCTAAAACCACATGAAAGAAATTACTCGATACATGATCTAGAGCTAACAGCTATTGTATTTGCATTGAAAATCTGGTAGCATTACTTGTTTGGTGAAAAATGTCACATATTCACTGATCATAAGAGTTTGAAGTATCTTATGTCACAAAAAGACTTGAATTTGAGACAATATAGCTGGCTTGAGTTATTAAAAGATTATGATCTGGTTATTGACTATCATCCGAGAAAAGCCAATGTGGTTGTTAATGCTTTGAGTAGGAAATCTCTGTTTACTTTACAAGCAATGAACACTCGGTTATTTTTTTCTGATGATAGTTCAATTGTATCTAAGTTAAAAGCTAGACCAATATTTCTGCAGCAGATTTGGGAAGCTCAGAAAAATGACAATGAATTGTAAGCTAAACAGGTGTAATGTGAGTCAACTTCTGATTTTGAATTTCAAATTGGTTTTGATGATTGTCTGTTATTCAGAGACCGAATATGTGTACCGAAGAATTTAGATTTGATGTAGAAGATTTTACACGAAGCTCATAATAATACTTATCTGTTCATCCGGGAAGTAATAAAATGTATAATGATTTGAAAAAGATGTACTGGTGGCCAGGAATGAAACAAGATTTTTTTGAATTTGTATCTAAATGTTTGATATGTCAACAAGTCAAAGCCGAACATCATGTGCCTTCGGGATTACTACAACCAGTTACTATATCGGAGTTGAAATGGGAAAGAGTTACAATGGATTTTGTATTGGGATTACCCTTATCTCCGAAAAAGAAAGATGCTATCTGGGTAATTATTGATCGTTTAACAAAGTCTGCACACTTTATTCTGGTACGTATGAATTTATCCTTGGATAGATTGGCTAAAATATATGTTTCTGAATTTGTCAAACTACACGGAGTGCCAGTTTCCATTATCTCAGACAGAGATCCCCAGTTTACATCTCGATTCTGGAGCAAATTGCAAGAAGCTCTGGGTATGCAGTTACATTTTAGTACTGCATTTCATCCTCAGACTGATGGTCAATCTAAACGTGTAATATAGATTTTAGAGGATATGCTCTACTGTTGTGTTTTGGAATTTGAAGGTAACTGGGAAAAATACCTACCTTTGGTTGAATTTGCATATAAAAATAGTTATCAGTTGAGCATTAAAATGACACCGTATGAGGCTCTGTATTGTTGTAAATGTAGAACTCCATTATATTGGATAGAGCTTAGTGAGAGAAAATGTGAAAGTAATTCGGGATAGTTTGAAAGTAGCCTCTGATCGTCAAAAGTCTTATGCTGATGTTAAATGAAAAGAGATAGAATTCCAGGTTAGTGATAAGGTATTCTTGAAAGTATCACCTTGGAAGAAAGTTCTCTAGTTTGGTCGTAAAGAAAATTAAGTCCACAGTTCATCGGACCATATGAGATTACAGACAGAATTAGACCTGTTGCATATCGACTGGCATTACCACCAGAACTTGATAGAATTCATAATGAATTTCAAGTGTCCATGTTACGACGGTATCGGTCATATCCTTCACATGTTATATCTCCGATAGAAGTTAAGATTCAACCTGACATGACCTACAATGAGGAACCGATCAAAATCCTAGGACATAAAATAAAAGAGTTAAGAAATAAAAAAGTAGCTCTAGTAAAATTTCTTTGGCAACGACATGGTATAGAAGAGGCTACCTGAAAACTGGAGGAAATAATGAGAAAACAATACCTGAACCTCTTATTGGTAAGATTTTCGAGGACGAAAATTCTTTATGGGGGGAGAGTTGTAACAGCCCATTTTCAGTGAAGTCTGTTTTGGGGCCACAAATCTGAGTTAGAAAGAAAATTTATTTTAATATTATTACATGAATTGCATTATGATAGAAATGACGTATGAAAATTTCATTAAGAAAATTTTACCGATTTCATGTTTAATTGTGGAAAGGACCAAATTACATAAAATGCAAAAGTTGAGTTCTAGAAGCTATAAGTATGAAATAGCTATGGAATTGAAAATTTGAGGTCCTTATATGGCAATTAGACCATTAAGAAAAGTTAGTAGATATTTTTGGTGAATCATCCATGGGAATTTAGAAAAAGAAAAGGACTAAATTGGAAATGGAAATAAATAAAAGATGATAAATTAAATAAATGTTTAATATAATCATTTTATATCATCTTCATCGCCAAATACATGGAAACCCGAGGAAAGAGAAAGCAAGCTTTCTTAGCTTTATTGGGTAAGTAATCTTGTCCCGTTTTTAGTAATTTTTATATTTTCGAGTTCTTAATAGCTTAATCTATCTATTTTGGGGATTAATTTGTAAAGATATCAAAGTATAGAAACTTTTCCATGGATGAATATGCTAAAATTTTGAAATTTATGGTAGAAAATGAAAGGTTATTGATAGATAAACAACTTTTACAAAGTGAATTTTCATGAAATTGTGATTTAGGGACTAAATTGAAAAATTGTAAAACCAATGGAAATATTCTAATTTTTTTTTAAATTCATGGATTGTTATTAAGACATGTAAAATTTGGTTAGGCTTGGAATAAGGAATAAATTGCCTGAATTTCATTTTTCGAGCTTAGGGACAAAATTGTCACTTATAAAAAGCATAGGGGCAAAATAGTAATTTTGTCTAAGAAGTGAATTGAGTTCAATTGAGTATGAAATGGATTAAATTGATGCTAAATTCATTTATATAGATAAAAAAACTCAAATATGAAGTTAGATCGAAGAAAAGAAAAAGTGTCGGATTAGTAGATTTCTATATACGAACAAGTGTCGAGGTAAGTTCGTGTAACTCAATTATGTATATTAATATGATTGAATCAAATGTTGTGTTTGTGTGAATTGCAAAAGTGTTTAATGTATGAAATTAATCACATACCAGATATTGTTCGATAATTGATAAGTCCTGTTTGAATAATGAAATGCGATGGATACAGTATTTTCCCGTATTGATTGTAGTCCTGCATATGTTGTGGACATTATAGCTCGGGCGAACAATCCTGTTACAAGCCCTCTCGAGCATTCTGCTATATAGTTCCTGTGAGCATCGTAATCGGTAGTGATTCTGCATGTGTTGCACACTACTGTAGCTCTTTGTGAGTGTCCTGTTACATGATTCAATCGGTTGTGATCCAACATTTATTGCAGAGACAAACACAGCTCTTCATGAGCATCCTGATATAGGCTCTTATGAGCTTCCTGACATGGCTCGCTTGAACTCCCTATTATGCTATTCGGAGCTCCCTGTTAATAACTCTTCAGAGTTACCTGTTAAGTTCAATGAGCTTCCTGTTCTAAACTCGTAGGAGTTTCCTGTTTAACCCGGATTAGCATCCTGTTACATGGCTCATCTGAGCATCCTAATATATGGTTCGAGAGTGTGCTTCCTGATTATATGCCCTAATTAGGTACCCCTAGATATGAATTGACAGATTTTAGTTTTGTACACTTTAAGTGTACTACATGAGCGTATCCATCGATATTTCAAATAAATTCAATTGGTAAAGTTCTGACATGGCTAAACTAAACATGAAATGATTTGTCATGAAAATGTACATGTAATATGGAATAATAATATGGAAAGTATATATATATATATATATATATGAAAATCATTAAATGATGAGCTTATCCATGTTCTTGGTATTATGTGAATTACTTGACTAACATGATTGGTGAAGTTGTGTGTTTTAGGCTATTAGCCAAATTTGTTTGGATGCATTTTTGTCTGCTTATCTTTAATGAAAATATATGGTAAGTTAAATTCTTGTTATACGAACTTACTAATTATTTGAAATGCTTACTCAGTTTTATTTACTCTGTTTTATAGTACTCAGAAGCTCGTAAAGGTTGGAGATCGATAGGAGCATCATCACACTATCCTCTAGCTCATTTTGGTATAAATATAAATCTTACCTTGGTGTAATGGCATGTATAGGCTAATGATAATAAATGAGGGTATGTAACTGTTTTGATTGTAACTAGCCACTGGAATGGCTAGTGATAGTAAATTTAATACATACTTATGCATGAGGTTTATTATATTCTATATATGAATATGTTTGGTTTAATATATTAGATGCAATTAAGTTTGGGTAAGTATATAACTTTAATGTAAAGATGATACATGAAAGCATGAGTAAATATGTCATGCATAAAATTTGATAATTAGATTGATTTATATGCCTTGAATTCATAGGTGAATATATTGAAGTGTTGATATAGGTGCAAGGTAAAAAAGGTGAGAAATAAAGCTTGGAAAATGACCTTATTCTGTCTACACGGGTAGACACATGAGCGTGTGTCTCAACCATGTGTGACACACGACCATACACACGGGCGTGTGGTTTGGCCGTGTGTCCCGTGCATCTTAAAAATTGAGAAACAGAATCCTCAAAATTGGTCACACGGGTAAAGACAGAGGCATGTGTCTCAGCCGTGAGAGTCACACGGCCTAGCACATGGGCGTGTGACATGGCCATGTTAATCCTCCACCTAATTTTTGAAAATTAAATTGTCCACATGGCCTAACACACGGGTGTGTAGATGACTGTGTGACCCAAGTCAGAGAGTTACAAGGGTAAGGACACGGGCTGGGACACGGCCGTGTGCCATACATCAAATGCCGACATGGCCTGGTACACGGGCGTGTGCCATACATCGAATGCCCACACGGCTTGGGACACCGGCATGTCATCGGCCGTGTGAGCCACATAGCTTGGCCATACAGGTGTGTGTTCCCTGCACATAAGAAAATTTTGAGATTTTTTTAAAAATTTACTGTAATCCTGGTTTAGTCCTGATTTGATTCTAATATGTATTTTGGGCCTCGAGGACCCATATAAGGGACATTATGATTGTGTGATCGATTTTTAAAAATGAATAGTAAATGACATAATTTAATTGTAATTGAACTGTAAAACTCTGGTAATGCTCCGTAACCCTATTCCGGCGATGGATACGGGTTAAGAGTGTTACACGCTAGGACACGTCTGTGTGTCCCTATTTTGAATGCCTACACGGCCTAAGTCACGAGTGTGTCTCTTGGCCGTGTGAGTCACATGGCCTGGACACACGGGCGTGTGACCCCTGTAGTTTGAAAAATTGTAACTTTTCTCGAAAAACTTCATATGTTTCTAATTTAGACCCGATTCATTTCTAATGTCTTTTTAGGGCCTCAAGGGCTCGTATAAGAGACAGTATGAATGTTTTTTATTGATGTTGCCATGATTCAACTTGTGTTTTGTTTATGGTAATAAATTGTTCATTGTATGACATTATGCTTTGGTAATGCTCCTAGCCTTAATCGGATGACAGATACGGGCTAGGGGTGTTACATAAAATGTATGTAAAATAACATTATTTTCCTTAGTGGAATTTTCCTCTGAAAATTCAAGCTAAGAAACTCCATTAGAGGAGCTTTAAATTTGGCAAAAAAAAAGTTAGTGCATATCAAGAATAAGTAGATAACCGAGGAA
This sequence comes from Gossypium longicalyx, assembly GCA_025698465.1. Classification (NCBI taxonomy): domain Eukaryota; kingdom Viridiplantae; phylum Streptophyta; class Magnoliopsida; order Malvales; family Malvaceae; genus Gossypium; species Gossypium longicalyx. The sequence goes on along the minus strand of CM047001.1, from coordinate 29,959,171 downwards.
AAGGGAAAGTTGTTGACTAGTCCCTGGACTTTTACAAACTTTGCAATTTAGCCTGGTAAGTTTATTCAGTTTAGTTTAGTATGATTTGAAATGTATTAAATTAGAATTAGTTGTTGAATTTTCAATTGATTGTTCGATGTTAAGTAGTGTGAATTAAAGTAGAAAGTTGCTTGGAATATGGGTTTAGAGATGATATCTCTTGAGCCGAATGAACGTAAGACAGAGTACGATTGACATGAAAATAGGTTATAGTGCGTGTTGTATGACATTGACTTGTGACGAGGTGATGATTCCTAATTTGTGTTTATACATTGAGTATACCAAGGTTCAATATTTGTTGCGAACTATCGTGTTATATTACAGTGATTTTGGCGTGATACAGGGGGTGGATGTAAAGCCTTGGGGCTTGGCACTTGGTGCCTAGGCATGTTTTCGGAGGGATGTTAGCCTACGGGCTAGGCATTTAGTGCAAGGCATGTTTTTTATTAGATTGGCTCGTTTGAGCTTTTGGCGTGTTTCAAACGGATAATTGTATACTCATATCCGTAAATCATTCATCGGGTGATATTTCTAATGTTAAATGACTTGTTATTGATTTACTTGAAAGTTGCTCATGAATTTCCTGATAGCGTTGTGGCTTAAAATGATCTCATATGATTATATTAAAATGTAACTCTTACATGATGGTATGTATATACTCACCTGTTAATGATTGTGGTTGACAGGAAACACTGTATAGTACTCTTATTGTTATAAATGCTATGTTTAATTGGGTAAGCTTTATCGTTTTAACCATTGAACTTACTAAGCTCAATAAAGGCCTATTCGTATTATTTTCTTATTTTCTTTTATATAGCGTTTTGTGGAATCAGGCGCTCGAATCAACTTGAGGATCATACTATCCAGTCACATTTTTATAGTTTTTGAAGTTAATTTTTGGGTTATATGATGTGTAATAAGTGAAATTTATAGATGTTTGATTGTAAATTATGTGGTAATTATGGAAGTATTGAATAATGCCTATGTTTAATATTAACTTGTATGTGTTTATGTTCATATCATGTTATTTGGTCATTTGGTATAAGTCCTGAATAGATGTTTGAAATTATGGCATAAACGTAAATGCTTGAATGAGAAAATAAATGGTAAGTTTTAGTATGATATGATTTATGATTTGAAATTTTGAATGAACACTTGTTAATGTGATAAGTGTATGTGTAACACCCCTTACCCATATCCGACGTCGGAACAGGGTACGAGACATTACCATACATGTACTCAGACATTTTTAGAAAATACAGACTATGAAATTTCATTTCAAATTAAAACCAATCAAACCATGTCTTAGTGTCCCTATTATGGGCCTAAGAGGCCCTAAACATACATTGAGAATGGTCCAGGACAAAACCTAGGTCCTAAGGAAAATTTAAGAAAATTTCTAGGGTAATGTGTCACACGCCCGTGTGGAGACTTTGCACACGCCCGTGTCCTCTACCCATGTGGAATTAATTGAATTTATTCTCTACTTTGAACCTACAGGGGTTTTCACACGGCCGAGCACACGCCTGTGTCCCTGTCCCGTATCTTTCACATAGCCTAGATACGCCCGTGTGGTCGCCCGTGTCCAAAAACTCGAGCATTCTATTTATGATGTCAACATGCATTTAAGAGCATACAGCCAAGACACATGCCCGTGTGCTAGGCCGTGTTCCCCACACAATGGAGACACACGGTCGTGTCTCTGCCCGTGCGTTTACTACCATGCATTCTGACTTAAAAATTTTAGGTACAGGGGACACACGACCATACCACACGTCCATAGAACTATCCGTGTGTCACACACGGCCTAGACACATGCCCGTGTGTCTACCCGTGTGGACCTTATTAGGCTATTTTTCAAGCCCTTGGTCACCCTCTAATCATCCATACACATTTATAGGTTTTACTAATATTTAACATGACCTAATTATACTTTTAAATGACCTTGATAAACCTCACTGCATGTAAATCTCATCTCATCAGTTTTACACATGCTAGGTTATCCCCTTTGTATTAAGGGTTGCTATATCTTATAACACTTTTTAGATTGACTCATTATTATAACTCATTGCCAATTATGGCCTAGTCATCCCATGTGATTTGGTCACATTACATATATCTAAATGTGATATATCATATTTCATCCTCACTAGAACAATTGAACATAAACATGTACACATTTGTAGGTCATAACTTATATCAAAAAGAGCTAATTCCCATGGCCATCTACAAGTGAATATGTATACCTTTACAAGCCTTCATATTGGCAAATCAAATGGCACGTATAGCAAAATAACAAAAGCCCTATACATGCCATTGATCAAAATAAAAGTATCTATATACCAAAGCTGGGCAAAATGATAGTGTGTTGACTCTCCAATTGTCTTCCAATTTCTACGAGTCCTCGAGCTCTGTAAGACAGGGAAAAGAGAGGGGTAAGCATTTACATGCTTATTAAGCTTGAATAACTGAAAAGTAAACTTACTGATTAATTAGCATACAACCATATTAGGCAATATAACCAGCAAGCATGAAATGGTTTCCCTATCACACGCACTCAATCAATAGGTTAGTCTCATAACAATATATTATGAAATTTGTCTTAGATGAGCTCATCATCCAACATTTTCATTTTTATATCTCATGTTAATCCCGTTGAGCTTTTTGGAAATCTCGGTGGATTATCCATTTACCTTCAAGTCATAAGAGCGATCATCTTGTGTACGCACTCCCGCTAACCTCACATCTTACGGCGGGATTACCAGTCCAGGCTGAATCCCCCGTAATATAAACTCATTGGAGATGTCGGGATTACCAGTCTAGGCTAAATCCCTTGTAGCGACAAACACCCTTAATGAGCTCGGATCTAAATTACCAGTCCAGGCTAAATTTAGACCCTAGTCGGATTACCTGTCCGGGCTAAATCCATAACGCACACATATTCTTTGGGAGGCTTGATCACTCAAGGAACACTCGTCCGGGCTAGATCCTTTCTATATTGAGATCAACAGACTACCCGTCCGGGCTAAATCCTTTTTAGCAACATATGCAGGATCCCAAGTCATGTAAGCCATGGTTTATCCATCGAATTTTCCTTTTTGACTTCAACCGGGACACTTAATATCATGTCATTATTATTAACACATTTCATGGATTTTCATACCATCATTACAACTAATTATCATACATTCAAAATACATGTAATTAAACATATTAAGAGTTTAAGTTATTCGAACTTACCTGGTATTCGTTCCGATTACGCATTTCGGTTATTCTGAAACCTTTCGTTTTCCTCGATCGACCTCCGAAACTTGTTTCTCGGGGTCTATAACAATAAAAATCAATTATCAATACGAAATATTATTCTTTTCGAGTTTAAATTTCACCCCGGACATAATGACTATTTTGCCCCTAACCTTTCACACTATTTACGATTTAGCCCCTGAGCTGTATGATGAAATGCATGAAATTTCTACATTACCCAAGCCTAGCTGAATGTTTTTCCCTCTTATGGCAGCCCACATTTTTCCATTATTTCTCATCTTTCTACCCACTTTTACAACTTTTACAAAATGGTCCTTAAAGCCATTTCCATGAAAAATCACTTAGTAAAAGTTGTTTACCATCCTTTACACTTTCATATTCCTCCATAAACCATTAAAATACAAGTGACTCATGCATGGGTAAATTTCTAAACATGAACCCTAGCATGAAATATGGGTAGAAATAGAGAGAGTAAGTTACCGGGATTTCAAAAATACGAAGAACATTAAAAACGGGGCTTGGGAGCACTTACTTTTTAGCTTGGAAAGCTTGAAAACCCTAGCTATGGAGAACCCAAAATTTTCGGCAGCAACATGAAGAGAATGAGCTGATTTTTGGCTTATTTTTCCATTTTATTTCATTAATATACCAAATGACCAAAATGCCCTTCCTTACTAAACTTTCAAATTTTTCCATACATGCCCATTTTTGTCCAAAAACTTAGAAATTGGGGAAATTTCTCTTTAAGACCTTCTAATTAATAATCTAAAGCAATTTCATACAAATTGCTTCTAGAACCCAAGTTTTGCAATTTATTCAATTTGGTCCTTATTTTCTAATTGGACACCTTACTCATATAATTTCTTCATGAAACTTTAACACATGCATATTTTCATATTTTGGACCTCATAATAATCATAAGATAAATATTTCAATGTTGGATTTATGGTTTCGAAACCACATGAATCGGGCACTCGAATCAACGTGAGGATCATACTATCCAGTCACATTTTTGTAGTTTTGGAAGTTAATTTTTGGGTTATATGACGTGTAATAGGTGAAATTTGTAGATGTTTGATTGTAAATTATGTGGTAATTATGGAAGTATTGAATAATTCCTATGTTTAGTATTAACTTGTATGTGTTTATGTTCATATCATGTTATTTGGTCATTTGGTATAAGTCTTGTATAGGTGTTTGAAATTATGGCATGAATGTAAATGCTTGAATGAGAAAATAAATGGTAAGTTTTAGTATGATATGATTTATGATTTGAAAGTTTGAATGAACACTTGTTAATGTGATGAGTGTATGAATGTGATATGAAATATAGTTTTGAATTTTTTTAGTTTTGAAATGTGAATTGAAGTGCCAAATGATGGCATATTAGTTAGATATAAGTTTAGTGAATTTGACATGTTTTTAGGCGTGATTGAATGTGTTTGAGCATGAAATTGTAGTTGAAAATAGCTTGGCTTGGTGTTTAAGTTTTGGTGGAAATGACTTGAAATGCGAGCTTTTTAAAGTGTACACGGCTTGGGACACGACTTGCGACACAGACGTGTGTCATATTTATTTTAGGTGCAGGTTTCAAATGGCTTGGCACATGGCCTACGACACAACCATGTAAGGTATTTTGATTGTTACACAGCCTGCGACACGACTGTGTGAAATAATTTCAAAATTTACACAGTTTTTCACACAGTTGGCAACACAGCCATGTCCCTATGCCACACAGTCTGGGCTTTGTCACACGACTATGTGACCCCTATTTTTAAAAATTGTTAATTTTTCCAAACTTTTCTATTTTGTTTCAAAATGATCCCTGAATGTTACCAAACTATTTTTAGGGCCTCGTAGGCTCAATTTAAGGCCCATATGTGTATTTCTATATTGTTTAAAATGAGTTATTGAATTTTTGTTTAATTTGCATAATTGTTTCTATTTGAAGTTAAGTGTTCTGAATTGTACTATAATACTTCGTAACCTTGATTTGATGACGAGGATGGGTTAAATGTTGGAAAAACTAGGTTTGGAAAATGTAACGGAAAATTTATTTAGGAAAATTCCAGAGTTTAAATTTTTTTTCCAAAACAAGATCTTGATTGTAATATTTAAATTAATAAACACTTAATTAAAATTATACCTTTTTGATTTATCTAGGATAAGCACTTCAACCGAGTAGTCTTCTCCACTATCCTCAAGCTCACACTGCAGAGTGTGGGCTCGCTTCGAATCAGAAAGTTTTTCACAAAAATTACTAGTGTGGTAATTTCACAATTTCTCTAAACTTTTGGGTCAAGTTGTAAATAAAAAACATCTCTAGATATCTTCTGAAATAATCTCTTAAGAGAATTTTCTCTTTAATTCAAGTGTGTAAAATAATGACCCAAAGCCTCTTTATATAGGGAGAGTTTAGAGAGGTCAACTATGATTAAACTTAATCACTTTAATATTAAATTAATAAAATACTATTAAAATAAGTATTAAATTAAATTTAATATTAAACTATTAAAATAATATTATTTTTGGAATAGTTAATATGAACTCAAGTTCTCTAGTACAGTCCTAGTAGGAGTGTAACTCTTCCACTGTTCAATCACCAAAGAACAACCACTACTAGCCACCGGAGCGCTGCCATCGCAGCCGCCGGCCACTGGGATGCCGTCGTCACAACTGTAGGCACTACCGTGTCCAATGATGCAAGTGCGGCACCCTTACGGCACCCCAAGCCGGTTCGACTATAGTCGGTTTGGTCTGAGCCAGTGACAACCCGACTGGTCTGATCTAGCCACTAGTAGGACTGTCAGCTCTGTTTCACATATTGGGCCCAGTTCGACCCGTTTTTAGGTCTTGGTATCGGTTTTTGGGCTCCTAGGCCTAATTTACAATCTCAGGTCCAATTTTCAAGTTCAATTACCCATTGGGCCAATTGCCTAACTTGAAAATTAATTTCCAAAAATATCATATTAATTTTACTTAAACAAAATTAATTTTCCAAAAATCACTTAGATTTTCCAAACTAATTTTTCAGGAAAATTATTTAATAAAATTCTCTAGTTGAACAATTCTCACGACCACCTAATTTAATTTCACATCGAATAAATAGACTCAATTAAATTATTTCCAAAGTCGTAGAATTTTCTTCTGATTCAAATGCTATCCTATCGAGCTTTTGTTGAGCTAATGAAGGGACTAATCAGACATATACAATTAGATTAGTAATTGAAATTATGTCCACAAGCATTTTTTCGATAATTCATAATTACTTAATCATGGAGTTAGACCACAAGAAGTACCATGATTAAAAACTCCTTATTGTATACTCTTTATGAAAACAATTCATCCAACTATTTTGTCCAATAACCTCATCATGTGTGTGTTACCCTCATATGATATCCTTGATTCCTTTGAGTTAAATTTGTTCACTCAATACAATCCTATTTTATCTCATTGTGACCACTGTGTCTTCTTAATGGTTAATATGATCACTATCAACAAATGATTGTGATAAATTGCTCGTTCGAGAACAATCAACCTGTGACCACGTTCTATATTTATCAATCCACACAATATTAATGAGAGGATATCATTAACTCTTTAATTGAGCTATGAATTCCATTATTACTAGTAAAGCCATGCCATACACAAGTCATGTACCCAACATACCAGCTATGGGCTCGATCATCTTTAGAGCATAAGCCTCCACTTATATCAAAGCACATGAGTTGCATACGCATGGTTAGTGACTAACTCAAAATTTAGGTAAATCACACCATGAACGTAACTAGTGAATTAATTCACAAACGGATTCAGAACTAATTCATCTTGGGTCCAGTCCAATGTATCATTCTACCAATGAATACATCTATGTCTCTACTCGTGGAGTCAACTACTCTAATAGCCAAGACTAGACATCTCCACAATTGGAATTGTAGACGAAATAATAATCCTTCTCAGTATTTGAATTAAATGCTCACTTTGATTCTTTTACAGGATTAGAGACTTATTTAGATTATCTACTAAAGCAAGTTGTCTTTCTCGCAATGTAAACATTCTTACAATGCCACTTATCTTCAATTTGAACTTAGAAAATCAATGAGCTAATATTTGCTTGTCACAATTTCACTATGCATGCAAAATATAAAAGATAAAAATACAAATGACATAATAGTGAAATGTGAAATTAACTTTATTTATTTATTCATCGTTCAAATAAATAGAAAATAATTACATGTTTACTACAATATGGGCACATTTCCTGACAATATAAACTTGTGATAATGTGATAGTAATTGATTCGATCTAACCCCTATTTTTCTTATAGATTTTCAAGATGTCAACAGAATTTGACTGTGGTGACACTGATGAAGTTAATAGTAATGTCCCGACTTCTAAACAATAAGCAAGTCATAGTTTACTGATTCCAAAAATGTCAAAAAATGAAGTAAAATATGTTTTCTTCAATTTAATGGGTTAGTGGTTCACGAAATTTATGAGAACCAACCTTGTGGCTCAATAACCTCTACCCATTGTTATACCTCTAATTGTAACTCCATCACCTCAAACGACTGAATCGAGTCAATGACCTTCGACTGGAAAAATATGAAAGTGTGGTGCGGAAGAATTTAGAGGTAGATCAGATAACGATCTTATTAAAGCTTAATACAGGCTCAAAAATATCCAGTGAGTCTTTGATGAACCGGCTTGTTCTCATAATAATAACTAAGGTGTGTCGTGTCGTTACTTAAAGATGAAGCATATAGTTGGTGGTCTACGTTGAGAGCAATAGTATTGAAATACAGGGTTAGTTGGGATTTCTTCCAATTAGAGTTTAAAAAGAAATATGTCAACAAACGATATTTAGATCGGAAGAAGAAAGAATTTCTTGAACTAAAGTAAGGAAATAAATCAGTAGCTAAATATGAGAGAGATTTTGTGTACCTTAGCAAGTATGCTCGTGAAATTGTGCCAAACGAGGAAGAAATGTGCATCCATTTTGAAGATAGTTTGAATGATGAAATTAAAATGTTGATTGGAAGGACTGAGATATGAGAATTTTTCATTTTATTTGATCGTGCCCAAAATATGGAAGAAGTATATAATCAAAAGAAGCAAAGAGAAAGGAAGGCTCGAGAATTTGGTAAAAGAAGCTTTTCTAAGTTGTTTTTCGCACTGCCATAAAGAAAAACAAATGAAGAATTTAATCGTGACACTTCAACATTTGGGTTTTTTGGGTAAAAACAAATCGATTCAGCATGATTTTAAACCTCAAGTTAAACCTATTGATAGTCTAGCAAGCATTCAGAATACTCTGAAGCCGGTTTGTAAACATTGTGGAAAACTTCATATTGGAGAATATAGAACCAAATTGGGAGCATGTTACAGATGTGGTGCGATAGATCATTTTGTACGAAATTATCCAAGAATGGTAGGATATAATGAAGAGAGAAGTGATAAATAGATGTCGACACCTCAGAAGGGTAGACGTTCCGGTTAGAAAGGTAATACTAGAGCTAATCGTATTGGAGAAAAAATATAGCTGCTCGATCTGAAGTTAGAGCTCATGCACAAACATATGATACTCGAGCCAAGGAGGAAGCTGTCGCGCCTGATGTTATTGCTGGTATATCCTATCTCTTTGATGTTACTCCATATGCATTGATTGACCCTGGGTCAATTCACTCATATATTTGCACTGCATTTGTAATGGATAAGAATTTACCTATTAAGTCAACTGAGTTTGATGTTCAAGTTACAAATCTACTAGGTCAGAGCGTGATAGTTAATTTAATATGCCATAGGTGTCCACTAAAAATTAAGGGCTGTGAATTTCCTACTGATCTGATGTTGCTACCCTTTCGGGAATTTGATATTATTTTGGGGATAGATTGGTTGGCATTACATGATGTTGTGGTAAACTGTAGATTGAAACAAATTGATTTGAGATGTTGAACGGGTGAAATAATTTTGGTTGAGTCTGATAGAGAAAACAATGTTACCAGAGTTATTTTAGCTATTTTGGCACATAAATTGATTTGTAAGGGTTGTGAGGCATTTATGGCTTATATACTTGATACTCTGAATTCAGAGTCGAAGCTGGATCAGGTACCTATTGTAAAAGAATTTACAGATGTGTTTCCTAAAGAGTTACTTGGATTGCTACCAGAATGTGAATGTGAATTTGTTATTGATTTGACACCTGGAACTACGCCAATATCAATCTCGCCATATCGTATGGCACCAACTAAGTTGAAAGAACTTAAAGTATAGTTGCAAAAATTGTTAGATAAAGGCTTTATTCGACCAAGTGTGCCTCCTTGGGGTGCACCTATGTTATTTGTGAAAAAGAAAGATGGGTCATTAAGATTATGTATTGGTTACAGGCAGCTGAATAAAGTTACCATAAAGAATAATTATCCTTTGCCTCGTATCAACGATTTATTTGATCAGTTGAAAGGTGCAACCATGTTTTTGAAAATAGAGCTTATATCTAGATATTATCAGTTGCGAGTAAAAGATTGTGATGTGTCAAAAACTGCTTTTCGAACTCGTTACGGCCATTACGAATTTTTGGTGATGCCTTTCAGATTAACTAATATCTGTGCTACTTTTATGGATATTATGAATCGTCTTTTTTAGCCTCATTTGGATAGATTTGTGGTTGTGTTTATTGATAACATACTAATCTATTCTAAAAAAGAATCCGAGCATGCTCAGTATTTAAGAACTATGTTACAAATTTTGCGCGAGAAATAGTTGTACACAAAATTCAATAAATGTGAGTTTTGCCTTTGAGATGTTGGATTTTTTGGTCATATAATTTTCATGGATAGGATTTGTGCTGATCCGAGTAAAATTTCTACCATTGTTAATTGGAAAGCTCTGAAAAATATTTTTGAGGTACGAAGTTTTCTAGGCTTAGCAAGCTAAAAAGCATGTTGATAGAAGCTCCAGTACTGACTCAGCTTGAATTCGAGAAATAATATGTTGTTTACAGCGATACGTTGCTCAACAAACTGGGTTGTGTTTGATGCAAGTCGAAAAAGTAATAGCATATGCTTCTCATCGGTTAAAGCCACACGAGAGAAATTACCAGACTCGCGATCTAGAATTGGCTGCAATTGTTTTTGCTCTAATGATTTGTTAACACTATCTGTACAGTGAGAAATGTCATATATTTATGTATCACAAAAGCCTAAAGTGTTTGATGACTCAAAAAGAAATAAACTTGAGACAACAATTGTGGCTAGAGTTATTAAAAGATTATCATCTGGTAATTGATTATTGTCTCGGAAAAGCTAATGTTGTTGTGGATGCCTTGTAACACCCCAAACCTAGCCTGGACATTATGGTCGAATCTGGCGATGCCACATTGAAGTGTTTTCCGAAATCTAATACTTGTCATATAAAAACCCCTTCTTTAGCTTGCCTCTTTGTATAGATTGAAAAATCAATTTAAAGTCCTATTGCTCCTTCATAATGTGGGTCTTGTACTTTTAAAGGTTGCTTTTAAATAAAACGTTATTACTTTTGTAAACGGTTTGTTGTTCGCGGAAGTTTGAAAACGAGTTACATATTTGTGATGGTTTTGAAAACGTTTATCTTTTGAAAACTAGCTTCCCACTACTAGTAGTATTTAAGCAAAACAAATATAATCCCCAAATTAAAAACTAAAACTTTAAAGAGGCCTTTTACATAAAAATATCCAAAATAAAATCTCAATTAAAATATTCTAAGAAAGCTTCGTCGAGTGGCCACCTCTGAGTCTTCTGTCGCCCCGATCCATCTAAGCCTGGGATTTCCTGCACAGATAACAGATGGGTGAGTTTACAAAAACTCAGTGTTTGAAATCCCATAAAAGAATATAGTCAGAGTAAACACAATTTGGGCCTAAGCCCTCAGTTTCAATTAGGGCCTTAGCCCATTCTAGTAACAGTAGCAGTTTGGGCCTAAGCCCATTACAATAACAGTATCAGTGGGGCCTAAGCCCATAACAAAATTAGCACAGCATGCAATCAGAAAATCCTACCCAATCCAGCCTCTACACACCATCTCCGTACCAACCCTACACACCATGTGGGGATTAAATAGACCCACCCATCCCTATACACCAACTCGTACCGGTTACAGTACTAAATCAATATTGCAGCAAAGCTACCAGAATAGTAGGCTTAAAGCCATCTGTAGGTCCACAGTCGTCTTGCGCGACTCGTGCGATCATATCAGTACAGTACACTTCCTCCAAAATCATATATCCCACCCCATGCAATGCAACATAATATCATACATGGATGCAACATACATATAACGTGGCATGCTCAAATACAATCATACACATCGTAGAACAAATCAATCATTTTACCTTACAGGGGTATTACAGTCATTTTACCCCATGGGGGTATTTCGGTCTTTTTACCCAACAGGGGTATTTCAGTCATTTTACCCTATAAGGGCAGAATAGTCATTTTGTCGATTACCGACCTAACAAAAGGTCACAGTCGTCTCGAGCGACCCGTGCAACTTTAACAGTTAATCAGTAATAATGGGCCTACAGCCCATAGTACGGGCCCATGTGGGCTTACACGATCGTATGGCCCACATAGCCCAAATTGGCCTTAGCCATGTGGTTTACACAGCCTAGTGCAATAGTAACCACACTATTGTGTGATCGCTTCCGTGTAGGGCCCACATGGCCCAGTTTCACCCAAAATGGCCCAATATCATTTCGGCCCATGAAAGCGCTCATGGCCATCTCGTTGCCCGCACGGCCATGTTTGGTTACACAGCCTGCCACACAGATGCCTACACACCTGTATGGTGTCAACAACCCACTTTCTAGCTTTTCAGCCTTTGCTGTTTCACATTCAATGGCAGTGTTACACACACATGTTTACAAGAACACGCCGAAAACCATGACCACCAACCTATATTCAATCAAGACCTTCAATTAATTCTATAACCAAAAGATTAAACACCCTCTCATAAACACTCATCTCTAAAACATACCGATACTTGCCTTGATTGAATGAGTGTGGTTTTAGCCCACCCAAATCGCTGACAAAGATTGCTAACAAACTCCTTGATGGTTATCTGCATATTAAGCGAATTTATTACTCAAGACTACTTATATATGGGTTGAATCCACGTTTATCAGCCTATAAAAAATGCAAACCCCAAAATAAGGAAAAGAAATATTCCACCAATACCAACCCAAATCAACATATTCCAGTTCAGATCAATCACTACGAATAGTATTACCTTCGGTTAAGAATGAACGAAAAGGTTCCAATCGTTTCTGCAACGCTAGAGAACTCCTCCACTCCTCGTGAATCACTTAAACCCAGAAGAACACCATAACCAAAAGAAAGGAAAAGATAAGAATGAACATTTAGATAAATATTGAGGAGATAAGCCGAAAGAGCAGAGTCACAGATACTTACCAACCGATATCTAGCCAACAGAAAGTGATTGAATGAAAGGGAAGAGAGGATAGAATCGAGAGAGAGAGGAGAGGGTACTCCACCAAGGCTTGAGAGAGAGGGAGAGTAGAAGAGAATCGGCAATGAAGGACTAGGGAAAGGATTGATGGAGCAAAATAATATTCGGCTACAAGGGAGGAAAGTGTTCAGTTACACAAAACCGAATGTGAATAAAGGCAAAGTACCAATAATATTGAAGAGGAGAAAAGTAAGGGAGAGAGAAGAAGTTGATCAAGCAAAGCACGATAATGGAGAGAAAAAAAGAACCAAACTACCCAAATAGACACTAGTGGTATTTGGCTACCAAACAAACAATACTTAAAAGGTAAAAAAATGAACAACAAGTGGTAATCGTTTCTGAATTGGAGAGCAAAACCACAACTTGGTGAAATCCCAAAATGAAAATGACCAATTACCAATACATAGCCGAATTTTACCCCAAAAGAACTCCCCAATTTCGTTCAACCTTCCATACACTAAACACCTCCCCCAACATCCCTTCACAACTGAAACACTAAGTGCCAGAGTTCAAACCCAGCAAGACTCTTCTCCAAATTCAAACTTGCCTGATTTTCTCCTTAATTTCTTCCCATCCATCTCTTCAAAATCGACTAACATCCACCTTATTCAAATCTATTTAAACTCTTGGTGTTTCGGTCAAACACAACTCCCTCCCATGGCCACCAGCAAAAATAATCTCCATTTGCACAAGTAGGGATTCGAACCTCAGACCACTAGCACACTCCACATGCCACTATCCACTAGACCAGTAGGCTCTTCATGTCAGACTTTACCAAAATAAACTTATAACCCTACTGGCCAATGATAGGGGTTTTATACCTAAAAAACCAAAATTTTGTGGAAGTCAGGGCTTGAACCCATGACATCCCAGACACTTCTAGAGCACAAAACCACTAAGCCAAACACACAATTGTGTCACTTCCTTGCATAATTAAATATTTATGTGCAGTCTCCTAACTGCACCCACTCAAGACTTAAAACTTCTAGGCCCAAAATTTGGGGCGTTACATGCTTTAAGTAAAAAATCATTGTTCACTTTGAAAGCGTTGAACTCTCGGTTGACTTGGAATCGTGATAGTTCTATTTTAGCCAAATTAAAAGTTAGACCATTGTTTCTTCAGCAAATTTGAGACTTGCAAAATGATCACCCGAAATTGGTAGCTAAACGAGGACAAGTTTAGAGTGATTCATCCACAAAATTTAGTGTTGGTGTTGATTGTATATTGTACTTTCGCAATAGACTGTGTGTTTCGAATAATATGGAATTGAAACTAGATATTTTTCTAAAACTCCTAGGAATACGTACTCTATACATCCGGTTAGTACAAAAATGTTTTGGGACTTAAAACAGATGTATTGGTGGCTGGGTATGAAACACAAAATTTCTGAGTTTGTAGCTAAATATCTAGTTTGTCAACAAGTAAAAGTTGAGCATCAACTACTGTCGGGATTACTACAGTCTATCATGATTCCTTAATGAAAATGAGAGCAAGTCACGATGGATTTTGTATCTGGATTACCTATATCACTGAGAAAAAAGATTTGATCTAGGTTATTGTTTACAGGTTGATGAATTTGGCTCATTTTATTTTGATCAGAATAGATTATTCGCTTGAAAATTTAGTTGAATTGTAGGTACTTGAGACCGTCAGATTGTACAGAGAGGCATTGTCTATTATTTCTAATCAAGACCCAAGATTTACCTCTAGATTTTGGGGGTAAACTTCATGAAGCTTTGGGTATGAAACTCAATTTTAGCACAACATTTCATCCACAGATAAAATGTTAGTCAGAACGAGTGATACAGATTTTGGAAGACATGTTATGGTGTTGCATTATTGATCTTGAAGGTAGTTGGGAAAAATATCTACCGTTAGCTGAATTTGTTTATAATAACAACTATCAATCTAGTATTAAAATGGCACCATTTGAAGCTTTATACGATAGAAAATGTAGAACATCGTTGTACTGGTTCGAGTTGAGTGACTCCAAGTTAGTTGGAATCGATTTGATTCGTGAAACTAAAGACAAGGCCTGTATTATTTGTGATTGTTTGAAAGCTGCATTTGATTGTCAAAAATCGTATGAAAATTTGAAAAGAAAAGATATAGGATTTTTCGATGGCGATCAAGTGTTTTTGAAAGTTTCACTGTGGAAGAAAGTACTACATTTTGGCAGAAAGGGAAAATTGAGTTTGAGGTTTTTCAGGTCGTACGAGGTTATTGAAAGAATAGATCATGTAGCTTACAGATTAGCTTTGCCTCTTTAACTTGAGAAGATTCACAATGTTTTTCATGTTTTGATACTGAGACGGTATATATTATATCTTTCACATGTGATTCATCCTAATGAAATTGAATTACAGTCAGATTTATCATTTTTTGAAAAGCTGATAAGAATTATAGCTCGTGAGGTAAAAGAATTCTGAAATAAATAAGTATCATTAGTAATTTTTTTGGAATCGACATGGTATCGAGGAAGCTCCTAGGAAGACTGATGTAACACCCCAAACCCGGCCCAGAAGTTAGACCCGAATCTGGCATGTCACATTGAAGTGTTTTTTGAAAATAATATTTTCATTAGGAACCCTTCTTATTTAAAACGTAGTACATTGAAAACTTTTTAATTTTATTTCCAAAATTCCTTTTTACTTTGCGAAAGCTAATTCTAAAAGTAATCAATTTACGAAAACATGATGTTTAAAAGTTAAGTTGCGAAAATGTAGCGTTTTGAAAAAAGTTGTTGTTTTGGAAAAACGCGATCTACTTCTAACCATTATAAAACATAGTAAATAAAATCCAAAAAGTAAAATAAAAACCAGAATTAAGAGAGGCCTTATTACAACCCAATTAAAAAGAAATACGCAACAGTAAATAAACAAATCTGAAAACATAAGCAGTGTGCTGCCATCTCCGAGTCCCTCGCAGCACTGAACCACCTAACACTGGGGATTACCTGCACAGTTAAAAACGGGGTGAGTTTACGAAAACTCAGTGTGTAATCCCCTGGCATCCAAACAGTCAGTTAAAAATAGAATTTAGAACCAATCTGGGCTTGAGCCCTATTTAGTAACAAAACAGTCCAATTCAGAATATATGTGGGCCAAAGCCCGATTCATTAACATTTGGGTCTCAGCCAATCACAGTATCAATTGGGCCTAGCCCATATTAGAATCAATATCAGTTGGGCCTAGCCCATATCAGAACCAATATTAGTTGGGCCTAGCCCATTTTAATTTCCAACTCATATGAATAATGCATGATAACCCATCCAACCCTGCACTTGCCTCCGTCCAACCCTGCACTACTTGTGGGGAATAAATCACCCACACCATCCCTACACTTACAATGTTAGCACCGGTTGCGGCACTAACTAGAATTGCAGCAAAGCTACTAATATCAGAATATGTGGCACAGCCACCAATACAGTTTCTTCCTCCATAACAATATCCCAATCCCAAGCAGAATGTCATGTATACGGAATGTCATGCACAAAAGCAGTCATACAAATCATAGACAAATTAGTCATTTACCCTCGAGGGGCAAAACAGTCATTTTACCCTTTAAGGGTATTTTGGTCATTTTACACTACAAGGGTATTTTGGTAATTTTACAAATTAGGGGTCTTAACGACCTAACAGAAGGTCCACCATCACCTCGAGCGACTTAAGTAACCTAAACAGACCTAACGGTGTAAATGGGCCTAAGACCCAATCTCAGCCCAAGTGGGCCCACACGCTCGTGTGGCTCGTTAAGCCTAAATTTAGTTATGGCTATGTGACCTACATATCCCAGTCCAATATTTATCACTTATCGTGGATTTAATATGCATGGGGCCCACGAGCCCATTGGGCCCACACGGCCCATTTCGGTCCAACGAAGCCCTTAACGGCCTATGCCATGCACACGACATGACAAGCCCAACTTCTTCCCACCTAACAGTTAGATTTACACCAGCGAGCCCACGGGGCTCATTGGGCCCATTTGGCCTATCGAGGTCCAGAACAGCCCCAGCACACGAGAATGCTCGTGGCGGCCTCTATAGTCTATCACCCATGGTTTGTGAGCTCGGTTTACCACAAGAGCGATCGCACACTCGTGAAGCCTCAAATGCCGAAGTTTTGGCTTTTCGACTTTTGCTGACTTCTAACAAAGAAGGGCGTGAATGCACACCTGTTTATGAGAACGCGTCGAAGTCCACGATAATCCCTCCTAAAACTAGTGATCACCAACCTTGGTTAAGCAGGCATGAAGTAATCCCTCCTAAAGCTAGTGATCACCAACTCATCGTGTTCGCTCTATTTAAAGCCAGCTTCTCGCCAATTCTCATGTTAGCTTCCCAATATGGGATTACTTTCAACCATTAAGAAAATTCCTCATTCTTACGACCACTTCAACCATAGAGTTCCAGTCTAACTACACCTCCTACACAACTCAAATAGCAAAATAAATACTCCACTGCGTATCCCAAGACTTGAACCTCAGACCTCATAGTTGCATAACATGCCACCTTGCCACTCCACCACAGGCTCTTTCTGTGTCATATTTTATCCTCAATTAATTATAAGGTCTATAGGCCAAAGTCCAGGTTCCTTTAAAAGAAAAAACCAAAATAAATTGTAAGAGCCAAGACTTGAACCCAGACTCCCTTGCAACCTTAATGACGCCACAACCACTAGACCACAAGCTTCCTTATGTTATTTACTTAACACAATAATTTAAAAGGCCATCATCCAAGCATCTAGGGTTTTATTCACTTAATACCAAAATTTTTGCTAAAGCCCAGGTTTGAACCCAAGATTTCTCCAACACTTCTCAGGGCCATTAACCACCAAATTAGAAATTTAATTGTGTCATTTCCTTACACAATTAAATACTTATATACAATCTCCTTACAGACTCATACTCAAGGCCCAATACTTCTAGGCCCAAATTTGGGGCGTTACAACTCTACCCCCTTAAAGAAATTTCATCCTCAAAATTTCCAGCTACCAGAATAGTCGCACAACCTAACCTACGACACTACGCTTCTGCTGCACATATTTTAATTTCAAAATAGATAAATAGTACACTATGAATAAAGTACGTACCAGTATTCGCATCTGGAGCGTCTTCGTTCTCTCGGTGGCGTGCTGCATTGACCAAAATTGGTTGCCTTGCTTTAGTATGACCAGCACCTCTTCTTGGTGCTCCAAGACCCAAACTATTTCCACCCCTGGCCTGACCACGACCTCCTGGTGGCCGCTGACCACCCTTCGGTGGCTGCACACTACCTATACCAGTAGCTCGCACAAAATTCAGCCTTCGAGGACACTCTCTGAAACGTTGCTCCATGGATCCGCACCTTAAACAGGCTCCAATCTTTTTCCAGCACTCGCCAAGATGACTTCTCGCACAATATGTACAAGTTTGTGATTTAGTAACAGCAACAGGGGCCCTAACCCGAACTGGCCCTTCCATTCTGGACTCTCTTAGGCCTCCGATCTGAATTGGAGGGTTCTAAATCCCCCTTATCCTTGCTCCTTTCCTTTTCCCGGTTCTGACGTTCGGCGCGCTTTACCTTCTTAGCAATCTTAGATTTCTCAACTAACGTGGCAAAGTCTCGCTCCCTCTGTGGAGCTATCAACACTCAGAGGCTGTCCCTAAGGCCGTCCTCAAACTAAACACAGCGCTCGTATTCCGTTGCTATTATTCCTCAGGCATACCGACTAAGTCACAAAAATTCTGCCTCATACTCAACCATATATCGATCTTCTTGAGTTAAGTTCAAGAATTCCTTTCTCTGGGCATCCGCATAACTTGCGCCCATGTACTTTTCTTGAAACACCGATTTGAAGAACTCCCAAGCTATCCGGTCAGGCTGAGTGCCCTTTTTCACGGTAAGCCACCACTGGTAAACTTCCTCTCGCAGCAACGACACTGCTCCTTTTAGTTTTTGCTTAGAAGTGCAATCCAATTCGTCCATTATCCTTCCAGTGGCTTCCAACCAATATTCGACCACATTCGGTGCTACTCCCACGATACCCTTAAAGATCTCAACTCCATTTGACTGGAGTCTCTCAGAAATCGACCCTCAACTCCTATTACCAGTGTTGGACCCAGTGACCCTTTCTAGAATCCTTATCATTGCTTGAGACAAAGCGTCATCCCCAGCTGCTCAATCATATGACCCTATCTCGGGTACCAGTGAAGCCGGTGCTTCTCTCGCCTCCATGTTGGGCATGTGACCTAATGCCAAAGATCCAGCCCTAGCACTCCCACGGCCTCTACCGCTGCCTCTTGCACCCCTTCTAGTGTTCATTATCACTTCGTGTATTATTTGAATTAAAAATTTTATGCAATTTAGTTACAACTTTAGTAATTAAGCAGATGTCTTATGAGAAACAGTAGTTTAGAGTTTGTTTTCGCATTTGCAAGCTTACTACAGTTTTTCAGTTTACTCTATTTATGGAGTTTTAGTGTAGTGCTACCATCTATAGTAGTTTCTCAGTATAACATTTCAGTCTATAACAGTAAACAAAGTCGGAGAACCTACAGATTTGGTGCCAGAGACTCGGTGAATCCACACTTTTCAGAAAAATACCGCAAAACACTTCATATATTTGCATCCAACATCTTGTAAAACAAAATTTTGAAAACCCATTACATAGCCGAGTTTTGCAACTCGACTCTGATACCATTAAATGTAACACCCCAAACCCGACCCAGAAGTTAGACCTGAATCTGGCATGTCACATTGAAGTGTTTTTCGAAAACCATGTTTTCATTAGAAACCCTTCTTATTTAAAACGTAGTACATTGAAAACTTCTTAATTTTATATCCAAAATTCCTTTTCACTTTGTGGAAACTAATTCTAAAAGTAACCAATTTACGAAAACGTGATGTTTAAAAGTTAAGTTGCAAAAATGCAGTGTTTTGAAAAGAGTTGTTGTTTTGAAAAACCGCAATCTACTTCTAACCGTTATAAAACATAGTAAATAAAATGGCAAAGTAAAATAAAATCCAGAATTAAGAGAGGCCTTATCACAACCCAATTAAAAAGAAATACGCAATAGTAAATAAACAAATCTAAAAACATAAGCAGTGTGTGGCCATATCCGAGTCCCTTGCAGCACTGAACCACCTAACGCTGGGGATTACCTGTACAGTTAAAAACGGGGTGAGTTTATGAAAACTCAGTGTGTAATCCCCTAGCATCCAAACAGTTAGTCAAAAAGAGAATTTAGAACCAATCTGGGCTTGAGCCCTATTCAGTAACAAAATAGTCCAATTCAGAATATATGTGGGCCAAAGCCCGATTCATTAACATTTGGGTCTCAACCCATCACAGTATCAATTGGGCCTACCCCATCTCAGAATCAATATTAGTTTGGCCTAGCCCATATCAGAACCAATATCAGTTGGGCCTAGCCTATTTCAATTTCCAACCCATATGAATAATGCATGATAACCCATCCAACCCTGCACTTGCCTCCGTCCAACCCGGAACTATCTGTGGGGAATAAATCACCCACGCCATCACTACAATTAAAGTGTTAGCACCGGTTGCGGCACTAACTAGAATCGCAGTAAAGCTGCTAATATCAGAATATGTGGCACAACCACCAATACGGTTTCTTCCTCCATAACAATATCCCAATCCCAAGCAGAATGTCATGTATGCGGAATGTCATGCACAAAAGCAGTCATACAAATCACAGACAAATTAGTCATTTATCCTCGAGGGGTAAAACAGTCATTTTACCATTTAGCGGTATTTTGGTTATTTTACACTACAAGGGTATTTTGGTAGTTTTACAAACTGAGGGTCTTAACGACCTAACAAAAGGTCCACCATCGACTCAAGCTACTTAAGTAACCTAAACAGACCTAACAGTATAAATGGGCCTAAGACCATACTCGGCCCAAGTGGGCCCACACGCTCGTATGGCTCGTTTAGCCCAAAATTAGTTATGGCTATGTGACCTACATATCCCACTCCAATATTTATCACTTATCGTGGATTTAATCTAGGTAGGACCCACGAGACCATTGGGCCCACATTGCCTATTTCGGCCCAACGAAGCCCTTAACGGCCTACGCCATGCACACGACATGACAGGCCCAACTACTTCCCACCTAACAGTTAGATTTACACCAACGGGCCCACGGGGCCCATCGGGCCCATTTGGCCTATCGAGGCCCAGAATAACCCAGCACACGAGAACGCTTGTAGAGTTCTCTACAGTCTATCGCCCATGGTTTGTGGGCTCGGTTTACCACACGAACGATCGTATGCTCGTGAGGCCTCAAATGCAAAAGTTTTGGCTTTCCGGCTTTTGCCGACTTCCAACAAAGAAGGGCATGAATACACACCTGTTTATGAGAACGCGTCGAAGTCCACGGTCACCAACCTTGGTTAATCAGGCATGAAGTAATCCCATCTAAAGCCAATGATCACCAACTCATCGTGTTCGCTCTATTTAAAGGCAGCTTCTCGCCAATTCTCATGTTAGCTTCCCAATATGGGATTACTTTCAACCATTAAGAAAATTCCTCATTCTTATGACCACTTCAACCACAGAGTTCCAGTCCAACTACACCTCTTACATAGCTCAAATAGCAAAATAAATACTCCACTGTGTATCCCAAGACTTGAACCTCAGACCTCATAGTTGCACAACACGCCACCTTGCCACTCCACCACAGGCTCTTTCTGTGTCATATTTTATCCTTAATTAATTACAAGGTCTATAGGCCAAAATCTAGTTTCCTTTAAAAGAAAAACCAAAATAAATTGCAAGAGCCAAGACTTAAACCCAAGCTCCCTTGCAACCTTAATGACGCCACAACCACTAGACCACAAGCTTCCTTGTGTCATTTGCTTAACACAATAATTTAAGAGGCCATCATCCAAGCATCTAGGGTTTTATTCACTTAATACCAAATTTTTTGCTAAAGTCCAGGTTTGAACCCAAGATTTCTC
The DNA here is from genome assembly GCA_025698465.1 of Gossypium longicalyx. Taxonomy (NCBI): domain Eukaryota; kingdom Viridiplantae; phylum Streptophyta; class Magnoliopsida; order Malvales; family Malvaceae; genus Gossypium; species Gossypium longicalyx. Next base: position 29,937,400 of record CM047001.1, on the reverse strand, counting down.
CAACACTTCTCAGGGCCATTAACCACCAAAGTAGACATTTAATTGTGTCATTTCCTTGCACAATTAAATACTTATATACAACCTCCTTACGGACCCATACTCAAGGCCCGATACTTCTATGCCCAAATTTGGGGCGTTACAACTGATGAGTCAATGAAAGTACAATATCCAAACTTATTCAGAGGTAAAAATTTTGAGGACGAAATTTCCTAAGGGGGAGAGTTGTAACAACTCGTTTTTTAGTGGTGTCAAAAATAGTGGTTCTGGGACCACAATTTTGACATGTCAGTCTATAAATATTAATTATTTAATATTTACGAGGTCATTAGGGTTGTATTAAAATTTGGTTAAGAAATTTTAATGTTTGGATAGTTAATTAAGTAAAAAAAGACTAAATCGTAAAAGTTATAAAGGTTAGTATTTATTAGTTAAAAATGTTAAATAATTATAAAACTTTGATTTTGTGGCCTTAAATGATAATTATACCTATTCTAATTGTACTGGACAATTTAAGGCTAGATTTTTAGTTAAATTGCATGTTTTATTAAAAGGTAAATTAGAAATATATTAAATAAAACTTAAGTAAAATGTATGTAAAATAACATCTTGCTTAGTGGAGTTTTCCACCCAAAATTTAAGCCAAAAAACTCCAGTAGAGGAGCTTCAAATTTGGCAAAACAAAACCTAGTGCATATCAAGAACAGGTAGATAACTAAGGAAAAGGGAAAGTTGCTGACTAGTCCCTGAACTTTTACAAACTCTATATTTTAGCCCTGATAAGTTTGCTCGATTTATTTTAGTATGATTTGAAATGTATTGAATTAGAATTAGTTTATGAATGTTCAATTAATTTTTCGATGTTAATTAGAGTGAACTGAAGTAGAAAATTACTTGGAACATTGTTTAGTGATGATATCTCTTGAGCCGGATGAACGTAGGATAGAGTACGATTGACATGCCAATAGGTTATAGTGCACGTTGTATGAGATTGACTTGTGAAGAGGTGATGATTCCTGATATGTGTTTATACACTGAGTATACCGAGGCTTAGCATTTGTTGTAAACTATTGTGTTATATTACAATGATTTTGGCATGATACCAGGGGCAGATATAAAGCCTTCGGGCTTGGCACTTGGTGCCCAGGTGTGTTTTCGGAGGGATTTTAGCCTACGAGCTAGGCACTTGGTGCCAACCCGTGTTTCCAGTTGGAAATTCTCGTTTAAGCTTTTGGCATGTTTCGGACGGATAACTGTGTACTCATATCCATAAATCGTCCATTAGGTAATATCTCTAATGTTAAATGACTTGTTATTAATTTATTTGAAAGTTGTTCATGAATTTCCTAATAGCATTGTGGCTTAAAATTAATGATCTTGTATGATTATATTAAAATGTAACTCGTACATGATTGTATGTATGTACTCACCTGTTAATGATTGTGGTTGATAGGAAACACTGTATATTACTCTTGTTGTTATAAATGCTATGTTTAATTCGGCAAGCTTTATCGTTTTAACCGTTGAACTTACTAAGCTCTATAGAGGCTTATTCGTATTATTTTCTTGTTTCCTTGTAGATAGCATTTTGTGGAATCGAGAGATCGGATCAACCTGAGGATCACACTATCTAGTCACATTTTGGTAGTTTTTGAAGTTAATTTTTGGGTTATATGGCGTGTAATAGGTGAAATTTGTAGATGTTTGATTGTAAATTATGTGGTAATTATAGAAGTGTTGAATGATGCCAATGTTTAGTATTAACTTGTATATTTTTATATTCATGTCATGTTATTTGGTCATTTGGTATAAGTCTGGTATAGGTGTTTGAAATTATGACTTGAATGTATATGCTTGAATGAGAAAATAAATGGTAAATTTTAGTATGATATGATTTATGATTTGAAAGTTCGAACGAACACTTGTTAATGTGATGAGTGTATGAATGTGATATGAAATATAGTTTTGAATTTTGTTAGTTTTGAAATGAAATTGAAGTGACAAATCATGGCATATTGGTGACATATAAGTTTAGTGAATTTGACATGTTTTTGGGTGTGATTGAATATGTTTGAGCATGAAATTGTAGTTGAAAATAACCTGGCTTAGTGTTTAAGTTTTGGTGGAAAAATAACTTGAAATGCAAGCTTTTTAAGATGCACACAGCCTGCAACATGACCGTGTGACCATATTTCAAATATACACACGGTCTGGTAGACGACCCATGATATGGTCGTGTGAAATTATTTCAAAAGTTACATGGTCTATCACATGATTGGCGACACAACCATGTCCTACTTTCAAAAATTGTCAAGTTTTCCAAACTTTTTTTGTTTTGTTAAAAAATGAGCTTCGAACATTGCCAAGCTATTGTTAGGGCCTCGTAGGCTCAGTTTAAGCCCATAAATGTATTTCTATTTTGTTTAGAATGAGTTATTGAATATTATTATTTAATTTTCATAATTGTTTCTAATTGAAGTTAAATGTTCTGAATTATACTGTAATACTCTGTAACCCTAATCCAACGACAGTTATGGGTTAGGGGTGTTACATTAACGACCACTTTTCAAGATTCCCCTCAAGAATCTTATAATTTGCTATTATGGACAGAAATTTGATTTTATGGAGCAAAAACTCAACTCCTATAGGTGTCAAATTCAAGTATTTTGTGACTCATGATGTAACAATCTGAATTCTAGTGGTGTTGAAAAATATAGTTTCAGAACCTCATTTTCGTTAACTGAGTCTGTGAATATAAAATAAGAATATTTATGGTGTTAATATGAGAATATAATAAAGATAATTTAAGTAATTTAACTATTAAAATTGTAAATTAAAGCTTAGTGACTAAATTCCAAAATTTCAATCGCTATTGAGTTTTAATTTAGAATAGGCTTGGGGACCTATATAGCAATTCAATTGGTTCGCATGATTTTTCACATGTTTTCATTTTCCACGTTCTATATACATACAAAGTATAGAAAATTCATTCACATTTCATTTCAATTATCATATAACCCATTTATGTTGTAACACCCCTAAGCTCGTCGGAATAACATAACGTTTATCAAATAGCCAAATAAAACCCATTACTGATAGATTCAGATCCTTTGGCTTAATTTAAATCATTAAAAAAATGCAGTTGTAAGGGTTCCCCAATTTTAAAAAACCATTATTCTTTACTGATTTAGTAACACATATTTAATGAAAGTATTAGGAATTATTAAAAAGAATATGTTAATCATGTACTGCCATGTATGGCAAATACACTTAAAAAAAAAAAGACAAGTTTGTAAACTGCAACTCAAGGGAATTTGGCGTACACATGTATAATAAGGGGCAATTCCACTTTTAAGACAAAACAATACAGCTTTAGGGTAAAAGCAAAAGTTAGGTACAAAATAGATATATACACCATCTGCCCAATAGCCATGCATGATACAAAATAGACAAGTGGCTCACTCGGAGACGCAGCTCTAGCGTAGTCCCCTTTTGTTGATCTTCTTTTACTAATCAATCACCTGAGAAAGAAAAGTAACAGAGTAAGTTCAAGTGAACTTAGTGAGTTCCAAGTAGACACAGAACGATTATCATGTTATTAATAATCAACCCAAAGATAAAGATATTTTTAAGACTCAATCTTACAAACACATTACACCAAGTTGCCAGTATAGTTTTCTGGCGACAACACTTCACCATTATAACGCACAAAATAGCCATGGCGAATAAATACAGCCAACTTATTCTATATGTTTACCTATGACCCAACCTTGTGCAAGCCTTGGACCCATATTTCAAAAATCAGAATCACATGTCAGTCATAATCATTTTTATATTCATATACCTTGTTAAATTGAACATGTGTTCTCCTGCAAGGTCGGGCCGTGATCTACCAGTCCGATATGCAATAAAGTTTTCCTACAGGAGGCAACACAAATAGTGCTTCTTTCCACATTCTTACATGTCACAAATAGTCTGGTATTGGGCTTGCACACAAGGTGGGTATTTTCACCTTGACCATGGCCTTACACAAACCATAGATCATAGAATTTTCATAAGTCAAAGGAAGTAAAAAGAAACTCACCATAAACTTCAGACAAAATCTACTCTACTAGGTTTTACTAGTCTGGTATTGGGCTTGCTTCGGGCTTTACTAGCTTCTTGAGCTAAATAAGAAACAATCATAACTATTATACCATTTATCTATTAAAAATTAATCATTCATGCACTAATGCAAAGACATAAATCCCTTTGTTATCAACCTAAAGGTTTCCCAAAAAATTATCAGTCAGCTAGTACTTATCAATGGCGTTTTGACATGATTTTGGAAACCTTCCTCATCTCTTCTACCGAAGATAACTTAAAAATTCGTAAAGATGTAGGGAAAAACACAGAGAGAAAACCAAGGTGAAACATGCTGACTATGGGCATCCTTTTATAGTATAGATAGCAAAAAATATGCTCAGTTGGAAAGTTAGAAATTTCACCATCATCCATGAAATTAGAGACTAAACTTGCCTAACAAAATTTGAAGTCTAATCTTTTACCAAGCACAATTACTACCACTAATCAGAGTGGTAAAGCATTGATTGTACACTTAAGTAACCAACTAAACTGTAAAACCCTTTACCCGTATTTGACGCCGGAATAAGGTACGAGGCATTACCGAACATATACACAAGCAATCATGTAGAATCGAGACATAAATTTCCATCCAAATTAAAACATTTCATATACATTCATATCGTTCCTATTACAAGCCTAGGAGGCCCAAAACATACATTGGGAGTGGTTCGAGACTAAACCGAGAACTTTCAAAATTTTTACCACACTTAGAAAATTTTCATGCTTTGGAGGGTCACACGCCCGTGTGGGTAGGCCGTGTAGTCACACATGCCGTGTGGCTTGGGACATGCTTGTGTCCTCAGCCTGTCTAACTCACTATTTATGACGTCATGTGCTAAATGAGGTCACACGGCCAAGGCACATGCCCGTGTGCTTAGGCTGTGTGGACGATTGAATTCCATAATTTTTCACAAAATAGGTGCAGGCTTCGCACGGCCAGGGCACACGTCCATGTCCCAAGGCCGTGTCCCTCACATGGTCGAGACACACGGCTGTGTCTCGTACCCGTGTACTCAATACTAAGCATTCTGTTCTAAAACTAAGGTGCAGGGGACACACGGTTGGATCACACGCCTATGGGGGCAGACCGTGTGTCACACACGGTCTAGACACATGCCCGTAGGTCTACCCGTGTGGACAATTTTGAGGCTATTTTTCAAGCCATTTGCCACCGTTATATACTCAAACACATACATGACTTCAAAGGCACTTAACATGACATAATTGAGCACTTAGACACAATCAAACAAGTCATGATCATGACAATATCATATCAACCAGTACATATACAAGACACCACACTTTGTCAAGCCCAAGCCTACGAATTTTCATGCAGTAAGAATTATAAGTTTACTTCCATTTTACACATTGGGACCTTAGTTATCATTGTACCAACGCATCTCAATTAAATTCACAAGCATTGATAACCAATAACATAACCCATCATATACATAATCACAAACCACATCTCAAGGGCATAGGCACATGCATACATGTATAAATAGGCTTACAACCCAATAATCAATATAAGCCATCTCTCATGGCCATATACAAAATGAATCATCAAATCATTATAAGCCAACACACTTGGCCAAATTAATATGACATGTAAACAAAAAGACCAAGTCCCCTATACATGCCATACTCAAAATGTGAAATCATGAATACCCAAAGGATTAATTTGATAGTGCGAATCGAGCTTCGACATCCTTCGATTTCCGAGCTAGCTTGGCGATACTATAAGAAAATGGAAAGGAAGGGGAGTAAGCATAAAGCTTAGTAAGTTCACATGTAATAATAAACAATATTAAGCAACATTCAACATGAATATCATACAATTTAACTTAACATAAATCACATATTTATCATCATAGTTTCATAAGCATAACTTTATCATTCTTAATCTTACCAAAAGCTCATCACTTAACGAGCTCATTCTTATGAGTTTTTTGTACATACCTGTACCAACTCGTGACTTAACATACTCTTTCTCGTTTTTGGCATACCCGTTGAACACTTGGAATACTAAATGGATGCACAGAAGGTCTTTGCATACAAGTGCCACATATGTAGCCAAAACTACGTCATATTTCATATCACATAAAGGCTCACCCTCGAGCTAATCATGGGTCTACTCACACAAGCCGACGGTCAAGACGTAGCTACACGGGCTGCTCACACAAGTTGTCAAGTTTCCGCAACACATGCCAGACTACCTAGCCACTAGTAGGACGTACGCGACCAGCACACGGATCACATAATCATATACATCACATGAGGTCCTAGTGACATGTCACTTGTATCCTATTCTATTTGTAAGGTTCAAACAGAATTTTCTCTCTCTTATCGGAACTTGTCAAATGTGTTCATCGAATCAATTATACAATTCATAAAATATTAATGCATTAAAAGTATGATCATAATATTGCATTATTTACACATGAACTTACCTCGGTACAAAATACGGCTAACTAATTTGATTTAGTCCATAACCTTGTTCTTTCACCGGTCTAGGTCCAGACTCCATTTTTCTTGATTTATGATAACAAATTTAGCTCATTTAATTACCATATTGTTCAAATCAGTCCAAAAACCATACTTTGGCAAAATTATAGTTTTGCCCCTAAACTTTCACATATTTACAAATTAATCCTTAGGTTCGTAATATGAAATGTACTCATTTTCTTTGTTACCCAAGCCTAGCCAAACCTATATCATGCTTATTTTTTCATCAAATCACATTTCTTCCACTCATTTTTACAAATTTTACAAACAAGCCCTTTTTAGGTGTTTTCATTGAAAACCACTTAGTAAAATATGTTCATCACACATCAAACTTTCATATTCTACCATGAAGCATCAAAATACATTCATGTCACACATGGATCAAACCCTAGACATCAACCCTAGCTCAAATAAATGGTAGAAATGGCTAGATCGGTTGATAGCAACTTAAAAAATGTAATGAACATTAAAAACGGGGTTAGAACGGACTTATAATCAAGCTTGGAAGTGACCAAAACCCTAGCTATGGAGACTCCTCAAATTTCGGCACCAAGGGGAGAAGATGAGCACAATTTTGGCTTTATTTATCCTTTTAATTATTTTATTAACCAAATAATCAAAATGCCCTTTTTACTAAACTTTGAAAATTTACCTATTCATGTCCATTTTTGTCCATAAAAATAGAAATTTGTCAAATTGCTATTTGAGAACCTCTAATTAATAATCCATAGCTATTTCATGCCTAAAGCTTCTAGAATCATATATTTTGCAACTTTTGCAATTTAGTCCTAACTTTCAAATTGGACACTTTGACAATAAAATTTCTTAACAAAACTTTCACACAATTATGCAAATATGTCATAGACCTCAACATAATCATAAAATAATTATTTATACTTCAGATTTATGGTCTTGAAACCACTATTCTGACTAGACCCAAAATCAGGATTTTACATAAATAATTCATTCGGTTACCTAAACATATCAAGCTATCATTTACAATATTTTAGTTCAATTCCAACTAGGCCTCAACTAAACTCTAATGATACTTACTGAGCTATCATTTCCACATAAAACAATTCTTTTGCTTCGTGAACTAACCAGTTTGCCCAGAACATTTTGGGTTGGTGGATTGTCCTGTAAAAGAGTCCGCCAAACCCTACAGTTTGCCAAACCTTAGAGTTTGCCAAATGGTAAATTCTAGCAAGGCGTTTCCCAAAAGGGCATACTGTCATATTTACGCAATACGCCATCCAAACACTTAACGAATAATTCACCCATTTTCTACCCCGGCTTACACAATTATACACCAACAACATATCGGTATGATTTATGCCTGACGGGCTGACACAACTCTCCCCTCACTTAGAAAATTTTATCCTTGAAATTATTACCTGTGAATACCTGAGGATACTGCTCTCTCATCAAACTCTCTCTCTCCTAGGTGGCTTTCTTCGTATTATGGTTCTTCCACAATACTTTTACCAATGGAATTCTTTTATTTCTTAATTCTTTCACTTGTCTTGATAAAATGTGAGCAGGCTCTTCTTCATAATATAAGTTGGGTTCCAACTCCAAAGTTTCTACTTGCACCACATGGTCTAGATTCAATCTGTATCTCCTCAGCATGGATACGTGAAACACGTTATGAATCTTCGACAGTTTTGGCGATAGTGCCAATCTATATGCCACTAGACCAACTCGATCTAATACTTTGTATGGTCTTATAAAACGCAGACTTAACTTCCCCTTTTAACCAAATCTTATAACCTTCTTCTAGGGATAAACCTTCAAAAATACCTTGCCTCCTACTTCAAATGAAATTTCTTTCATTTTTCTATTAGTATAAGCCTTCTGATGATCTTGAGCAGCTTTTAAATGGGTTCAAATAATCAAAACTTTCTCTTCTATTTCCCGTACAAAGTCAAGTTCAATTATCTTTCTCTCATTGAGTTCCAACCAAAAGGTGGGTGATATGTACCTTCTTCCATACAATGCTTTAAAAGGTGACATTCTCAAGCTGGCATAATAACTATTGTTGTAAGCAAACTCTGCCAATGAAAGATATTTTCCCAGTTTATTCCAAAATCTGTTACACAACTTCTAAAAATTTCTTCGAGAACTTGAATTACTTTTTCTGATTGCCAATCCGTCTAGGGATAGAAGGCGATACTAAACCACAACTTGGTTCCCAAAACCTCGACATGAACCTTGGATTCTGTCTAACATTATGGACCTTGGTATACCATGGAGACATACAATCTTAGAAGGAGCGAGAAGCAAACTCCGCCAATAGAAGAATTTTTTCCCATTTTATTCCAAAATCTGTTACACAACTTCTAAAAATGTCTTTGAGAACTTGAATTACTCTTTCTGATTGCCCATCTGTTTGGAGATGAAAGGCTATACTGAATCATAACTTGGTTCCCAAGGATTCTTATAGCTATTTACAAAACCTCGACGTGAACCTTGGATTCAGTCTGACACTATTGATGTTGGTATTGTAATACCCCTTACCCTTATTCAACACCGGAATAGGGTACGAGGCATTACCAGACTTAAACACAAGCAAACATACAAGATCGAGACATAAATATCCATTCAAATTTAAAACTTTTTGTATACATTCATATTGTCCCTAAAGCGAACCTACGAGGACCAAAACATGCATTGAAATTGGTTCGGGACTAAACCGATAACTATAGAAAATTTCACAACACTTAGAAAATTTTCATGTTTTAAGAGCCATACGTCCGTGTGGGTAGGCCGTGTGGTCACACACGCCTGTGTTCCTAACCCGTGTAACTCTCTATTTGTCACCTAAGAACAAATCGAAGTCACACAGCGAAGTCACATGCCTGTGTGATAGGCCGTGTGGTTGATTTAATTTTCATCATTTTTCATAAAATAGGTGCAGACTTCACACACCCAGGGCACACGCCCGTGCCTGAGGCCATCTCATCCACATGGCTGAGACACTCGCCGGTGTCTCTTCCCGTATGCTCAATTTTGAGCATTCTGTTTTGCAACAATTAAGGTGCAAGGGACACACGGCCAGAACACACGCCCATAGGGCAAGCCGTGTGTGAGACACACGCCCGTGTGTCTACCCATGTGGACAAAAACAAGGCTAGTCACCAAGCCATTTTGTCACCCTTTTATGCATACACCTATACAAAAAAGCATAACACAAATCCAAGCAAATACAATCAACAAATTCAACCAAAATCAAGACACCCACACATCATTCACATGCTACCATTTACCACGTACAACATCACATAATTATCAAATTCAATCATACAAACTTCCACATCCATGAAAACTTCATCATATGCATAGATACTTCAATCAATATTAGCCAATTTCATATGGTCATTTACAAAATGAATTATCAACCAATAAAGGCCAACACATTAGGCCAATTCAATTATGACACATAACAAAATAACCAAGTCCCTATACATGCCATAACTCAAAATGTTAAATTCTTTGGTACCCAAAATAATAAGTTGATAGTGTGATGGAGCCTCCGACGATCCCTGTAATACCCCTTACCCGTATCCGACACCGGGACAAGGTTCGAGGCGTTACGAGACTCTTACGAGACTCAAATATAAACATTCATACAAAATCAAGCTATAAAATTTTAATCAATTTTAAAATCATTCATAAACATGCATCTCGTCCCTTATACGGGCTTATGAGGCCCAAAATGTACATTGGGTGTGGTTCGGGACTAAACCGAAACCTTTCAAAACTTTTATCAAACCTAGAAAAATTTTCTTGTTTTAGAGGGTCGCACGCCCGTGTGGGTAGACCGTGTGGTCACACACGCCCGTGTGGCTTGGGACATGTCTGCGTTCTCAACCCGTGTAACTCTCTGTTTATGATGCCATCAACCAAATAGGGTCGTACGGTCAAGTCACACACCCGTGTGCTTAGGCCGTGTGGTGAATTAAATTCCAAAAATCAAGTACAGACTCCACATGGCCTTGGCACATGCCCATGTCTTGAGGCTGTGTCCTTCGCATGGTGGAGACACATGGCCATGTCTATACCCGTGTGTTTACTACTGGGCATTCTTTTTTACCTAATTAGGGTGCAGATGACACACAGCCAGATCACACGTCCATGGGGCAGACCGTGTGTCACACACGGTCTAGACATACGCTTCTGTGCCTACCTTTGTGGACAACTTTGAGGCTATTTTCCAAGCCTTTTGTCACCCTCAATAACACATGCACACTTACACATCTCAATGACATCCTACATAGCATAAATGAGCACTTACTCGTTCATAAACATAGCTTATGCATATCAACTTCTGATCAATTTATACCTGCTTAAGACTTCATACTTTATTTAGACCGAGCTTACCAAAACACATGCAATACGAAACATCAATTTACTTCCATTTCATACATTCATGCCTTAGTTGTTATTATACCATTTACTCACATTTCCCATCATCAAACATCCATGATCATATCCACAATTCATCCATGCCAAATGAATTTAACCACAACATACGTGACCATAGAACAAGTATGCATGTATGAATAGGAATACATCTCTATAATTAATATGGGTCATATCTCATGGCCATATACAAAATGAATCATTAAATCATTGTAAGCCAACACATTTGGCTACAAAAATATGACACATAACAAAAAGACCAAGTCCCTATACATGCCATACTTAAAATACTTAAATTTTACTATACCCCAAATGATTAGTCTGATAGTATGAATCGAGCTCCGACGTCCTTTGATCCTTGAGCTAGTTTGGTGATACTATAAGAAAATGGAAAAGAAATGGAAGTAAGCATAAAGCTTAGTAAGTTTGCATGTAAATAATTAACAACATTAACCATTCATTATTATACACATAACACAATAATATTTATCACAATGTCATCAAGTATCATAGGTACTTTCAAGTCGTGTTATTTACATAATGTACAATAAAACTCATGATCATAATTCATTCATTCACTTCCTCTGAGGTCTCATTGATTCATAATTTGAATGTTTATGAGCTCTGTGTACGTACCTGTACCCTTTCAACATGGTCATACCTTGTCAATCTCTTGACATAATCGTTGGATTACCCGTTGAACCACTTGAAATACTAAAGGATACTCAAGAACTCTCATACACAAGGTAGGATGCCAATGCCATATCTTGGATATGGTCTTACATGGGATCACATATCGATGCCAATGCAATGTCTCAGACATGGTCTTACATGGGATCATAGATCGATGCCAATGCCATGTCCCAGACATGGTCTTACATGGGATCACATATCGATGCCAATAGCCCAGCTATGGTCTTACATGAAATTACATATCGATGCCAAAGCCATGTCCTAGACATGGTCTTACATGGGATTCCACATAACCCTAATGTCATGACATTTGTATCCTAACTATTGCTAAGGTTCAACCGGGGTTCCGAGATATCAAACTTCATAGAATCGTCATCAAGTCATCATTAATTAAACCCACAAAGACAATTACACAATTTAGACAATATTAAAACATTAAAAACATAATAATGAAATGTTGCATTATTTACACACGAACTTACCTCAGTACCAAACTATGGCTAACTATTCGATTTAGTCCACAACCTTGTTCTTTCCACGATTTAGGTCCAGACTCCATTTTTCTTAAACTATAATAGAAAATTTCACTTATTTAATCGTCACATTATTGAAATCAGTCCATAAATCATACTTTGGCATAATTATAATTTTTCCCCCAAACTTTTACCTATTTACAAATTAGCCCTTAGGCTCGTAAAATGAAATGTGTCCATTTTCTTTGTTATCCAAGCCTAGACGAACCTAACACATGCTCAAAACAACCGACACTTTCCTTCAAATCAAATTTTTACTACTCATTTTTACAAATTTTACAAAAAGGTCCTTGTTAGGTGTTTTCATGAAAAAAACACTTAGTAAAAGATGTTTATCATACATCAAACTTTCATATTCCTCCATTAAACATCAAAATACATGCATGTCACACATGGGTAAGTTTTTGAACATGAGCCCTAGCTTAAAATAATGGTAGAAATAGCTAGATTATGCTTCAAGGATCTCAAAAACATAAAGAACATAAAAAACGGGGCTAGGATGTACTTACTATTGAGCTTGAAAGGATGAACAAAACCCTAGCTATGGCTCCTTAGGATTTTTGGCAATGAGGGAGGAAGATGGACTCAAATTTTGACTTATTTTTCCCTTTTTATTCTTTTATTAACCAAATGGCAAAAATACCCTTAAGGCATTTCTTTCAAAATTTTCTTATTCATGCCTATTTTTGTCCATCATTATAGAAATTGGACAAATTGCTTTTTAAGGACCTCTAATTAATAATCCATGGCAATTTCATGCTTAAAGCTTCTAGAACTCGCATTTTGCAACTTTTGCAATTTAGTCCTAAATGTCAAATTGGACACTTTATCAATAAAATTTCTTCATAAAATTTTCACACAAACATGCAATCATATTATAGACCTCATAAGAGTCATAAAATAATTTTTTCTACTTCAAATTTGTGGTCTCGAAACCACTGTTCTGACTAGGCCTTAATTCGAAATGTTACAACTCTCCCCCTTAGGGATTTTCTCCTCGAAAATCTTATCGGTGAAAAGGTTTGGGTATTGGTTTCTTATGTTTTCCTCGGTCTCTCATGTAGCCTCTTCAACTCCATGTCTTTGCCATAACACTTTCACAAGGGCAATACTTTTGTTCCTCAATTGTTTGACTTCTATAGTGAAAATCTTAACCGGCTCTTCGCCATAAGTCATATTCGTTCAAATCTCAACCTCTGTTGGTGAAATCACATGTGAAGGATCAAATCGGTATCGACGCAACATAGACACATGGAATACATCATGAATTCTTTCTAACTCAGACGGCAAAGCCAACCGATATGCTATCGGCCCTATTCTTTGGGTAATCTCATACGGTCCAATAAAACACGGACTCAACTTGCCCTTCCGGACAAATCTGAGGACTTTCTTCCTTGGAGATACTTTCAGGAATACCTTATCATCAACCTAAAACTCAATCTCTTTCTGTTTCAAATCTGCGTAGGATTTCAGTCTATCCGAAGCAGCTTTTAGACAATCACAGATATCTTCACTTTCTCCTCGGTTTCTTTGACTAAATCAACTCCGTGAATCTGATTTTCTTTGAGTTTAGTTCAATACAAAAGTGTTCGGCACTTACGTCCATACAATGCCTTATAAGGTGCCATCTTCAAACTCGATTGAAAACTATTGTTGTAGGCAAATTCCACCAACGATAAATACCTTTCCCAACTACGTTGGAACTTAAGAACACAACACCGTAACATATCTTCAAGAATCTGAATTATCCTTTCGGATTGACAGTCACTTTGCGAATGGAAAGCGGTACTAAAATTCAATTTCGTACCCAATGCTTCTTGTAACTTTTTCCAAAATCGCGAAGTGAACCTCGGATCTCTATCTGTTATAATCGACAAAGGTACTCCGTGCAATCTCATTATTTCAGAAATATACAACTCGGCTAACTTGTCCAGTGAATGGTCGGTATTTATCGGTATAAAGTGAGCCTACTTTGTCAATCGATCTACAACAACCCATACAACATCTTTCTTTCTTGGTGTCAAAGGCAAACCCGTCACGAAATCCATAGTAATACAGTCCCATTTCCATTTGGGAACCATTACAAGCTTATGTAAACCAAAAGGTACTTGGTGTTCAGCTTTCACTTCCTGACAAATCAAACATTTAGAAACAAACTCTAAATGTCTCTTTCCATTCCCGACCACCAATACACTTTCTTCAAATCGTTATACATTTTCGTACTACCTGGATGAATAGATAAACATCCATTATGTGCTTTGTGCAAAATCTTCTGAATCAACTCAGCATTTTTAGGAACACAAATCCTATCTCAGAATATTAAGCAACCATCGAAACTAATCTAAAAAATTAGGTTCAATACTCGACTCACACAGAACTCTCTTGTCTTGCAACTCATTGTCACTTTTCTGAGCTTCATAAATATCTTGGAGAAACATCGGCCTAGCTCTCAACTCGGCTAGAATAGAACCATCATTTGATAAAGCCAATCGTGTATTCATAGCCCTCAATGCAAACAAGGATTTCCTACTCAAGGCATCGGCAACCACATTCGCCTTTCCTAGATGGTAGTCAATCACTAGCTCATAATCTTTTACCAACTCTAGCCACCTCCGTTGTCATAGGTTCAAATCCTTTTGAGTCATTAGGTACTTTATGGCCAGTGAATACTCGACATTTCTTGCCATACAAATGGTGTTTCCAAATCTTCAACGTAAACACAATGGCGGCTAGCTCCAAATCATGGGTTGGATAATTCTTCTCATACGGTTTAAGTTGCCTCAAGGCGTAAGCTATCACCTTGCCTTCTTGCATAAGTACACAACCCAATCTTGTAACAGCCCAGTTTAGACCCTAGTTGGAATAGTGGTTTTAGGACCACAAATTTGAGTCAAAAACATATTTTAATATTATTTTCTGTGATTACAGTATGTGTTTAAGCTTGTGTGAAAGTTTCGTATAAAAATTTGATCATTTGTGTGCTTAATTTAATAAAAGGATTTAATCGCATAAAATGCAAAATTTGCATTCTATTTGTTAAAGTGCCTAACTGCTATGTCTCTTTATTTGTGAGGTCCTTATGTGGTTATTTAACCATGGATTTTATTAAATGACATAAATGGACATTAGTTGGTGGAATTTTAATGATATTAATAAGGTTATTTAAGTAAAATGTATATTAATGTTATTAGATTAATTAAACAAACATGAAAATTAAGACATTATCATCATCTTATTGCCAAAATTCAAACAAACAAAAAAGAAAAAGAGATAGTTAGGGTTTGGCTAGTTCAAGCATTAATTAAGGTGTGGTTTTAACTCAGTTTTTGATGATTTTTACGTTTTTGTGATCGTTGTTAAGTGTTCTAGCTAGCCCATGCTTAAATTCATGAAATTTTTGATGATTTGATGAGATGACATTGATGAATTCATGAATTTTGTGATGTTAAATGGTGAAATATGAAAGCTTGGTGATAGATAAACATGTTTTGTATTGTGATTTTTGATGAATTTGCTTATTATGGACTAATTAGTGAAAATGAGAAATTAAGGGTTAAAATGTTAAATAAATGAAATATATGGACTGCTAGAGACTTAATAGATATTTGGCCAAGCTTGTGTTAAATTGGATTATATGAATTTTGTGTATTTACGAAATAAGGACTAAAATGTCAAATATGTAAAAATTAGGGGAAAATATGCAAAAAGGCCAAATTATGTGATTATGAATGTAATTGAATGAATACGAGATTGAATAAATGAATTTGAATTTATATAGATCAAGAAAGGAGAAATTCAGACCTAGATCGAGGCAAAAACAAAGTGCTCGATTGATCGACTAATATCGCTGTTTTTACATCTGAGGTAAGTTCGTGTATAATACATATTGTTTGTATAATGTTTGTATGTGATGAAATAAATAGAATGAGATTGAGAAGTTGGAGTATGTGAAATGTAAATTGAATTTGAGGCACTAAGTCTGCGAGAAATGAAACAGCTACGTCTATTAAAAATGGCATTGAGTGTGCAGGAATATAACAACGATGGCTAAATAAATGGCACTATGTGTGCGATACCGACATAAGTTCAGTTTAATGAAATGGCACTAAGTGTGCGATATTATTATTACTTTGGCTAATTAATTGGCACTAAGTGTGCGAGTTTATTGAATGTTCAAGTATGATCGAATGAAGTAGTGCATCGAGCATCAAAGTGACAAATGTGATAGATTAGAATGTGATGATACAGATATGTACGTGATGGCTGTCGATTCCACCAATATAAACCTACGCCTACTTTGCAAATTAAAGCAGTATAGGGAGTAGGGTCGATCCCACGGAGACTAGAATTACTGAAAATTGTTTGTTTCTTGACCAGATTAGTGTTTGGGCAGTTGTCGTGCCCGCGACGTTGGGGGGAAATAAAATATGAAACCTGAAATAAACACAAGAAAACGTAAAAAGTAAAAAGTAAAAGATGAAATAAAAATAAATAACGAAATAATTTAAAGGAAAATCAATAAAACTTAGCTCAGCCTTAAGCACGGGTTTTCCCGTCTTTGACCCATTCCTCGAAATTAGGTGAACTCCTCTTTTCCGATAAGTTAGTTATAGCTCCCAAGGACGCCTTGGACACCAACTCTTCCTTGTGTAAATTAGTTATGGAACATCCTATAACTAACCCTTACCGATTGAACAACCTACGAAATGTTCGTGATTTAGAACTCCGGTAGCTTTGCGTTCTAGAAGAGCCTAGCTCAAACCAATGCCCTCAAACGTTTGGGACATTTAAATCCGGTTACTACTTCCCTTGACGGAACCAAATAGCAATCCCCACTTGGCACACCAATGTGTTCACGGAAGACCAATTAGACAATCGATCCTTTCAGAATTCCAACTGTACGTCTAGCCACACTAAATCAAACGACGTCTTTTTTGACTTAGTATTGACTTGACTCTGTGAGTTGACGAAGTCATACTCTTAATCCAGAGAAATAATAAATATCAAAAATTGGGAGTTAAACAGCTCGAGTTCGTAACTCACGGGTCTTTTGACGGGGTTAACACTGGCTTAAAACTGAAAGGGGTTTAGTGTGGCATGAATTTAATCATGCTTGAAGGTTATGGAAATGATAGAAATTATATGAAAAAGGTAGTGGAAATGGATAGGAAAAAAAATATTTGCAAAGAGAATTAGACAAATTTTGTAAAAAGAAGACAAAATAATCTAATGCTCAATTGAATTAAGAAAAAGAAAAACAAGGTGGATAATGGAATTCCAAAATGAAATAGGAATGTAAAGACAATTGATTAATAGATGATTTCCTAAGAACTAAAACCCCCTATTTATATAGATAGGGTTTACTAAAAATAGCTTAAGAAAATTAATATAAAATCTAAAATAATAATAATTAAAAATAAATAAAATTAAAATAGAATTAAAATAGAATTTCCTATTTTTGGCTTTTTACAAAGTCAAATTTATGACTAGTCCTTGGCTTGCTCCATCTTTTCGCTTTGGCCCATTCCAATAATTTTCTTCTAATTTGGCCCTTTTCAGCTTGCTTTTGATCAATTGCATCCACGACAAGAATTAAATCATAAAAACACTTAATTAGCAGAGGTTCAGGTTCATCAATAAACCAAATTAAGCACAAAAATATGCAATTTGACATGTTTATCAAATCCCCCCTACTTAGCTCATGCTTGACCTCAAGCATGTTGTTCTTTCAAACATTAGAATTAATTCCACAATTTATTAAAAATCGAGCCCCTTTTCCATATCCTCAATCAATGCAAACAACATAGGCAAAAAGAAATAAATGTTCAAAATATATATTTTAATCAACAAGTGTCATAAAATTGAAATATGTCAACTAAACAATTTTGCTAAATTGAGATTGAATCCCATAATTTGCATGGCATTATTAATTAACTATGCATCAGAAAATTAGTAGACAAGATCAAACCTTTTTACGCGAACTAGGATGACAACCCAAGCACCCTATCCCGGTTACTCAGTTCAAACAGTCTTTATTTATTATGTATTATTTTTTTCTTTTTTTTTATTTTATGGGGTGTTCAGCTAGCGGAATGTTTGTAAGTTATCGACTTGTCACTCGAACCTTTTTACGCGAGACAAGATGACAACCCAAGCACCCTGCCCCGGTTACTCAATTCGGTCACATTTTCGAAACTTCATTCATAGCCTGAACCTTTATTAATTTATTTATGCACAAGCAAACATATTTTATTCAATCAATCAATTCATGCGAAAAAATTCTAGCTACATATACCAATTTTAAAACCTAAATGTCGACCAATCTATATACTTAAACATTTAATTCAAAATTTTCCCAATTGCTTAAATCAACTAAGTATGAGGTTTTAAGGCTCAAATGTTCAATAAATTGTCGAAAGAATTCATCGTAAGATTGAACACATGCAAAAGAGAAAGACATGCAACAAAAATTAACATATCAATCCAACCCCCTACTTAATCAATGCTTGTCCTCAAGCATGTGTTATATGCAATAAAGTTTAGTAACTCAAACAACAAGCAAAGAGAAAGGTTAAGAATGCTCCCCGTGTGTTTCAACTGATGTTGTCGGTGTTGGGAAATAATTGTCAGCATTTGGCACGGCGTGCCTACGCTACCATCATTATCTGACTTCTGCAAAATCTCCATTACGTTCCTGAAAATAGAAAATTCACTAGATTAAATAAAAATTTATTTATTTACAACCTAAATCTTACTAAAACTCAAAATTAAATAAATGAAAATAAATTTGGGTTGCCTCCCAAAAAGCGCTTTTGTTTAACGTCGTTAGCTCGACGACCATAAATGTTATCCGTTTGGCTAATTGAGACTTAATTTTTTCATCTTGTGCACTTGAATATTGTTGCAGAAAAGTTTTGACCCTTGCCCATTATCTTTGAAGCCCTTCTTGAATTCCCCTATCATTAGTGGATTGAGTTGCCTTTGAGCTTCTCCATTCAGGGTTGCATTATTCTCTGTCGGAATTCTTGTACGTTCTAAAAATGGTTTTCACTCTAATTTCGAAGCCTTCATTACAGCTTCACGTATTGGTTTTTGGATCATCGATAATTCCTCTTGCTTAACATCGAGATCTACATTCCTGCAAGGCACGATTTCTGACTTATCATTGGGATGTCCCATATCTTCATAAACATTAAACTTAACCATTTCATTGTCAAATTCCATGGTGAGTGTTCCACTCCAAACATCAATTCTCGTTCGTGCTGTACTCAAGAATGGTCTCCCAAGAATTATGTCAGACAAATTAGCCGAATTGTCATCCTCCATGTTGATAATGTAAAAATCTGCAGGGAAAACTAATTTGTTAACTTTAACAAGGACGTCTTCAAGCAGCCCTTCAGGATAGACGACTGTCCTGTCCGCCAACTGGATTATTACTCCTGTCTCTTTTAAAGGACCCGCGTTAATCAGTTTATAAATATAATAAGGCATAACATTAATGGAAGCCCCTAAATCGCACATGGCTTTCTTAATGCCTATATTGCCTATATCACAAGGAATAGAAAACATACCTTGGTCCTTGTATTTGGGTGGAACTTTCTTTTGTAGCACTGCGGAGACATTTTCTCCTACATTTACTCTTTCGTTACCTATTAACTTCCTTTTTCTAGTACACAATTCCTTGAGAAATTTTGCATAACGAGGGATCTGTTTGATAGCGTCAAGTAAAGGGATATTTACCTCCACCTTCCTGAATGTCTCGAGGATTTCTTTTTCCTCCTTCTCTTTCTTATTCCTTGCAAGCCTCCCTGGAAAAGGAGGTGGCATCACAACCCAGTTTCGAACTTCGATTCGCCTTCTTTGTTGGATCCGAGATCTGCTTTTCTTGTTCCTTTTCTTGCCCACGATTTTTGACTGGAACTGTTTCTAGAACCTTTCTACTACGAAGAGTTATTGCACTGACATTCTGCTGAGGGTTCGGCTCTGTTTGAGAAGGTAGTTTACCTTGAGACTCCAAGCGATTAACTACCATCGAGAGTTTACTAACTTGATTAGTTAACTCTTGTATTGATGCGTCTGTCCTCTGTTGATATTTTGCAGCATCGACAGCAAGTCTTTCCATGATAGCTTCTGGAGATGTGCTCGGCTTGTGTTGTGGTGGTGGTTGCAGATGTCTCGGTTGGTATGGTGGATTATATCGAGGATTAGCTCCGTAATTCAGGTTGGGATGATCTTTCCACTCGGGATTGTAGGTATTGGAGAAAGGATCATAGCGTCTTTGCGGAGGTCCCGGAAAACATCCGGCAGCATCTACATGTGCCGTTGAATTATCGTTAAGGATTGGGCACAAATCCGTCGGGTGTTCAGATGTAGTACAAATTCCACATAGTTGGGTCAGACTTTTCTTTTCTGTAAGCAAATATTGAACAACATTCGTAAGCTTATCCAGTTTATCTTCTAAAGATGAAACGTTTACCCCATTAACCCGTCTTGTCAGTTCAGAATTCAGCTGATACTGTTGAGAATTTGCCGCCATGGTGGATATTAGTTCTCTTGCCCTTTGAGGGGTCATATTGACAAGCGCCCCTCCATTAGCAGAGTCAATCATCTTCATTTCCATAGGGAGCAAACCCTCGTAAAAATATTGAAGAAGTGACTGTTCGGTCAACCCATGTTGAGGACAACTTGCACACAGTTTTTTGTACCGCTCCCAATAGTCGTAGAGCGATTCACTTTCCATTTGGCGAATTCCTACTATGTTCCTCCTAAGCTCAACTGCTCGTGACGTTGGGAAGAATCTGTCAAGAAATACACGAGATAAGTCATCCCACGTTGTGATAGAACCGGGGGGTAAGTAAAATAATCATTCTTTTGCTGAATCAACTAAAGAAAAAGGAAAGGCCGGAAGTTTGATTTCATCTTCGGGTACTCCCTAGGGTTTCATGCTTGAGCAGACCATGTGGAATTCTCGCAAGTGAGTGTGTGAATTTTTGTTCTTCAGGCCTCGAAAAGTGGGCAAAAGGTGAATCAAGCCCGACTTCAATTCGAAAGGAGTTCCTCCGGTTGGATAGTTAATGCATAATGGTGTTTGCTAGTTGGGAGCAGCAGCTAGTTGACGAATGGTTCGGTTTGCCATCCTTTCTGGTTCACTGAGGTTGCCTTTTGTTTCAAAGAGTGGTCCGGTCTCAGGTTCAACCTCTTCGACTCGTTCCCCACGTCGAATTGCCTCTGCACGAATTACTTCGCTCAACTTTTTAACGTCGGATTCTAGGATCCCTTGTCCTAGCTCAATTCCTGATTTACTTGCACGTTTAAGAGCGTCTGTCTCTTTTCGTCGTGCTCGCGCTGATTTCTCGATCTCTGGGTCGTATTCGAGATCTCTGGATGAAGATCTAGTCATGAAGACAATTTAAACAATTGTAAGTGTTGCCAGTCCCCGGCAACGGCGCCAAAACTGATGGCTGTCGATTCCACCAATATAAACCTACACCTAGTTTACAAATTAAAGTAGTATAGGGAGTAGGGTCGATCCCACAGAGACTGGAATTACTAAAAATTGTTTGTTTCTTGACCAGATTAGTGTTTGGGCAGTTGTCGGGCCCGCGACATTGGGGGGAAATAAAATATGAAACCTGAAATAAACACAAGAAAACGTAAAAAGTAAAAATTAAAAGATGAAATAAAAATAAATAACGAAATAATTTAAAGGAAAATCAATAAAACTTACCTCAGCCTTAAGCACATGTTTTCCCATCTTTGACCCGCTCCTCGAAATTAGGTGAACCCCTATTTTCCAATAAGCTAGTTATAGCTACCAAGGACGCCTTGGACACCAACTCTTCCTTGTGTAAATTAGTTATGGAACGTCCTATAACTAACCCTTACCGATTGAACAACCTACGAAACGTTCGTGATTTAGAACTCTAGCAGCTTTGCGTTCTAGAAGAGCCTAGCTCGAACCAATGCCCTCAAACGTTTGGGACATTTAAATCCGGTTACTACTTCCCTTGACGAAACCAAATAGCAATCCCCACTTGGCACGCCAATGTGTTCACGGAAAACCAATTAGACAATCGATCCTTTCGGAATTCCAACTGTACGTCTAGCCACACTAACTCAAACGACGTCTTTTTTGACTTAGTATTGACTTGACTCTGTGAGTTGACGAAGTCATACTCTTAATCTGGAGAAATAATAAATATCAAAAATTGGGAGTTAAACAGCTCGGGTTCGTAACTCACGGGTCTTTTGACGGGGTTAACACCGGCTTAAAACTGAAAGGGGTTTAGTGTGGCATGAATTTAATCATGCTTGAAGGTTATGGAAATGATAGAAATTATATGAAAAAGGTAGTGGAAATGGATAGGAAAAAAAATATTTGCAAAGAGAATTAGACAAATTTTGTAAAAAGAAGACAAAATAATCTAATGCTCAATTGAATTAAGAAAAAGAAAAACAAGGTGGATAATGGAATTCCAAAATGAAATAGGAATGTAAAGACAATTGATTAATGGATGATTTCCTAAGAACTAAAACCCCCTATTTATATAGATAGGGTTTACTAAAAATAGCTTAAGAAAATTAATATAAAATCTAAAATAATAATAATTAAAAATAAATAAAATTAAAATAAACTTAAAATAGAATTTCCTATTTTTGGCTTTTTACAAAGTCAAATTTATGACTAGTCCTTGGCTTGCTCCATCTTTTCGCTTTGGCCCATTCCAATAATTTTCTTCTAATTTGGCCCCTTTTCAACTTGCTTTTGATCAATTGCATCCCTGACAAGAATTAAATCATAAAAACACTTAATTAGCAGGGTTCAGTTCATCAATAAACCAAGTGAAGCACAAAAAATATGCAATTTGACATGTTTATCAGTACGAAACCTATGTGGTTGATGATAATAAGTATGAAGTAGATGAATGGTTATGTAAATGAAGGATGAGATAAGTTGCATTAAGTGTTAGCTAATTGATAGAATTATATTTTAATTGATGAGTTAAATGTGTTATATCATGAACTTACTAAGCTTTGAAGCTTACTGTGTGAAATGCTCTCTATTTTACAGTGTTATAAAGCTAGCTCGGATCCTGGAATCCTCAACGACTCAATCACACTATCGAACATCTATTTTGGTACCATTTTGAGAGTTGTATATACAGTATATGACATGTATAGGCTAGAAGTATTTTAGTAGGTTTTGTGATGTGAATATCTAGCCATGAGATTTGGCTTGTAAATGTTGGTATGTATGGCCTATTAGGTTGGCCTAAATGGTGAGTTTGATAGGTAATTCATATGATGTATATAATGTTCATGTGATGGTTTGAATATGGAATGTCGAATTGGTAAGTTTTGTGGTATGAAGTATGTGATAAAATGATGAGTCTATATATTTGGAACTTATGCAAGTTGTGATGATTTTAATACATTGATTAGGTATGTTTGGTTGTGAAATTGAGTAGTGAATTGGATGGTATTTGAGTGGCATGAAATATATACAAAATGGTTGATTTGGTTGCCTATGAATGTATGCAAATAATACTAAAATGTTATGGTTTTGGAGTGCTTGAGATAGGTGGGAAATGTGGCTTAAACCAAGCCTAATTTCACCCCACACAGTTGAGCACACGGGCGTGTGTCCTAACCATGTGTCTATTGCAATTTAGTTATTCAAGTTAGTCTCGAGCACAACCTAGAAACATGGGCGTGTCTGGTGGCCGAGTGAGGCACACAACCTTGGTACATAGGCGTGTGTGGTCATTTTGAAGGGTACATGGGCTAGACACACGAGCGTGTGGTTAGCCTTGTGACCTAATTCAGTTTCAACCAGGGCCAAGGCACACGGGCATGTCTTGTGGCTGGTGTATAAGTTAGTATGTATGCCCTATTTTGCCATGGCTTAGACATACAGGCGTGTCTAATACCGTGTGAGGCACACGGGCGTGTGTAATGCCGTGTGAGGCACATGACCTGTTCACACGAGTGTGTGACCTGTATAACTTTGATAAATGTTTAAATTTTGAAAAAAAAAATTTATGAGCTTGGTTTAGTCCCGACCCCTTTCTAAAGCATGTTTTAGGTCTTGTAGACCTATATGAGGGACTCTGTATTGATATATGACTATGATGCTATAATGATTGTGAAATGAATGTTAAATGTTTCGATATACTTGGTAATGCCTCATAACCCTATTTCAGCAACGGATATGAGTTAGGGGTGTTACATTTTATTGGTATCAGGGCTACAGTTTAGTCGATTCTAGGACTAATGTAGCGTGTGAAAGTCTAGCTATACATGCCATATATATGAACTGCGATAGTGCGATGATTCCTAACAGTTAAAATGTGTTTTTCATATAGCTAATGGATCCCAAACGAGCGATAGCTGATGATGTTGAGAGTAATGCACCCGCTCCGGCTCAAGGGGTAGCATCAGTCGAATCTAAGCCGATATCTAGTAGTCAGGGAGGAGAGGCTAAGCAAGCCTTCTTCCAAATGATGACTGAGTGGTTCACAAAATTCGTACGACCAAATCCGGCTGCTCAACAACCTCCACCCCCATCTGTTCCTCAACAAGTCCCGGTTGTGCCACAGGTAATAGATCTGATTCGATTGAGTAAGCCACTTGTTGATAAGATTCGTAAACATAGTGCTGAAGAGTTTCGGGCTACGGTTGACGATGATACTGAGAGAGCTGAGTTTTGGCTTGAAAACACTATTCGAGTATTCGACGAATTGTCCTATACTCCAAAAGAATGTATTAAATGAGTAGTATCTTTGCTTAGAGATAATGCATATCATTGGTGGAAAACGTTGACATTGGTGGTTCATAGAGAATGAGTTACCTGGGAATTCTTTCAGACCAAGTTCCAGAAGAAGTACATAAGTCAAAGATTCCTCAATCAGAAAAATAAAGAGTTTCTAGAGTTGAAACAGGGTCGGATGATTATAACAGAATATGAAAGAGAATTTGTACGTTTGAGCAAGTATGCTCAAGAATACGTGTCTACTGAAGAGATTTTGTGTAAAAGATTTGTTGATAGATTGAACGAAGATATAAATTTGTTAGTCGGGATACTTAAACTGAAAAATTTATAGTATTGGTTGAGAGGGCCTGTAAAGCCGAGGATCTCAACAAAGAAAAGAGAAAAGCTAACTCAGAGGCTAGAGATTCGAGAAGGAGATCAATGAATAAAACTTATCATTCCTCGTTGAAGAAATCTCGAGATTTTATTGATTGATCGATTGCTTCATCGGGATATTAGAATAAAGATCGTGGAAAGCAATATACTAACCCCAAAGATCAAACTACCTCAGTATCAAGTGTTGATAACGCAAAGGATGTAAAGCATGAGCGTAAACAATGTGGAAGACGGAATTTTAGAGATTGTTGGGGAAAAAGCAATAACAGAGCTTGTTACAATTGTGGTTCACGAGATTACTTTATAAAAGATTGCCTAGAGTTAGCTGAAAAAGATAATGCTCAGAACACAGGCTGAGTAACACTGCAGCTAGAGGTAGACCTCCAAGAAATACAAGAAATGTGCGTGGTAGTCAAAGAGGGACTAAAGACACTACTATTCGATCCAAGGCTAGAGCACCTGCCAGAGCCTATGCCATTCGTGCCCGAGAAGAAGCGTTATCTCCGGATGTTATTACTTGTACTTTCACACTTTATGATACTTCTGTGATTGCATTGATAGATCCTAGATCAACGCATTCTTATATATGCATGAATTTAGTGAACAGTAAGACTCTGCCTATAGAGTCTACTGAATTCGTGATTAGAGTATCGAACCCCCTAGGTAAAAGTGTTTTAGTTGACAAAGTGTGCAAGAATTGTCCAATAATGTTTAGAGACATTTGTTTTCTAGCCGATCTGATGATATTTCCTTTTGATGAGTTTGATATAATTTTAGGTATGGATTGGTTAACTTTTCATGATGCCGTTGTGAACTACAAATGAAAAACTATTGATTTGAGATGCAAGAATGATGAAATAGTCCAAATTGAATCTAGTGATTTGAACCGGTTGCCAACAGTGATTTTAGTGATGCTAGCTCAAAAACATGTAAGAAAGGGTTGTGAAGTTTATTTAGCCTATATACTTGACACGAAAGTGATTGAAAAGAAGATTGAATCAGTGCCAGTTGTTTGTGAATATTCAGATGTGTTTCCTGATGAGTTACCAGGCTTACCTCTGATCTGAGAAGTTGAGTTTCGTATTGAGTTAATGCCGAGAGCTACTCTGATTTTGATAGCTCCATATAGAATGGCCCGATAGAGTTAAAAGAGTTGAAAGCTCTGTTGCAAGAATTGACAGATAGAGCTTTTGTTAGACCAAGTTATTCTCCCTGGGGTGTACCAGTTTTGTTTGTGAAAAAGAAAGACGGAACTATGAGAATGTGCATCGATTATCGACAACTCAATCAAGTGACGATCAAGAACAAATATCCTTTACCGTGGATAGATGATTTATTTGATCAGCTAAAAAGAGCTACCGTGTTTTGAAAGATAGATCTGAGATCAGGTTACTATCAGTTGCGAGTAAAAGATTCAGACATTCCGGAAACTGTATTTAGAACGAGATATGGACACTATGAGTTTTTGGTTATGCCTTTCGGATTAACAAGTGCACCTACTGTTTTTATGGATTTGATGAACAGAATTTTTAGATCGTATTTAGATCGATTTGTTGTCGTATTCATTGATGACATTTTGATTTATTCACGTGATGAAACTGAGCATGCCGAACAGTTGAGAGTAGTGTTATAGACTTTGTGATATAAGAAATTGTATGCAAAGTTTAGTAAATGTGAGTTCTGGTTACGCGAAGTTGGTTTTTTGGGCCATATTGTATCAGCATTTGGTATTCGAGTTGATTCGAGCAAGATTTCAGCCATTTAGGATTGGAAGCCTCCGAGAAATGTTTCTGAAATTTGTAGTTTTCTTAGACTTGCTGGTTATTATTGAAGGTTTGTAAAAGGCTCTTCGATGATCACGACTCCGTTGACAAAACTACTTTAGAAAGATGTGAAATTCGAATGGTCAGAAAAGTGTCAAAAAAGTTTTGATCAGTTGAAAGCCCTATTAATTGAAGCTCCGGTGTTAGTATAGCCAGAATCAGGTAAAGAATTTGTAAACTATAGTGATGCTTCGTTAAATGGTTTGGGCTGCATTTTGTTGCAGGAAGGCAAAGTCATAGCCTACGCTTCAAGATAGTTAAAGCCACATGAAAAGAACTATCTGACATACGACCTTGAGTTAGCTGCGATTGTATTTGCTTTGAAGATTTGGCGCCACTATCTATTTGTTGAGAAATGTCTCCTTTATTCTAATCACAAAAGCTTAAAATATTTGATGACTCAGAGAGATCTATACTTGCGACAGCGAAGATGGCTAGAATTGCTGAAAGATTACGAGCTTGTTATTTGTAGTGCATGCAATGAATGCTCATTTAATTCTGTCTGATGATGGTTCGGTTTTAGCAGAATTGAAAGCGTGACCTTTTTTTTACAAAAAATTATTGAAACTCAAAAAGTTGATAATAAGATAATAACAAAACGAGCCCAGTGTGATCTGGATTCTGATTCAGAATTTAGAGTTGATGATAATGATTGTTTGAGATTCTGAGATTGGATTTATGTTACGTGGAATTCAGAGTTAGTTTAGATGATTTTGAACGAAGCTCACAACAGTCATTTATCTTTAAACCAAATGGCATAACCAAAAATTCATAGTGACCATACCTCATCCGAAAAGTAGTTTTCGGCACATCTGAGTCTTTTACTCTCAACTGGTAGTAATCGGACCTCAAGTCTATATTTGAAAATACTGTGGCTCCCTTCAATTGTTCAAACAAGTCATTGATTCTTGGCAAGGGGTACTTGTTCTTTATGGTTACCTTATTGAGCCGTCGGTAGTCAATGCATAATCTCATTAAACCATCTTTCTTTTTCACAAATAGCACCAGTACACCCCATGGAGAACGACTAAGTCTCGTAAAACCTTTATCCATTAATTCTTGTAGCTAAACTTTCAACTCCTTTAATTCCATCAGAGCCATCTTATACAGAGCAACCGAAATAGGTGCAGTACTAGGAGTTAACTCAATACCAAACTCAACTTCCCTAATCGGAGGCAATCTAAACAACTCTTCTGGAAACACATCTGGATATTCACATACTACCGGCACTGATTCAATTTTTGACTCAGACTATTTTGTATTCAGTACGAAGGCAAGATAAGCTTCATAACCTTTTCTTATACATTTCTGAGTAGTTATAGAAGAAATCACTACAGGCAAGCTATCCAATTCATCTGGTTCAACCCGAAGAACATCACCACTTTCACATTTTAATTCAATAATTTTCCTTCCACAATTTACTACTACATCATGCATGGTCAACCAATCCATACCAAGTATTATATCAAATTCACCAAATGACAAAAGCATAAGATTAGCCGGGAAACAATGACCTTTAATCATTAAAAGGAAATTTCTACATACTTTATCAACTAACACATGCTTGCCTAGAGGGTTTAACACTTTTATCACAAATTCTGTAGACTCAACAGGTATATTCATGCTAGTCACCAATCTCACACAAATATATGAATGGGTAGATCCTGGATCAATCAAAGCAACAACTTGAATATCGTAGAGAGAAAAAGTATCTGTAATCACATCAGGAGATGAAGCCTCTTCGCAAGCGCGAATGGCATAAGTCCTCCCAGGTACCCTACCCTCGGGTCTCACAGTTTGATCTCTAGGTGCACTCTTACTACTCACTCTATTTCTCATATTTCTATGTGGTTTCCCTCTAGAAATAGAGCTGCCCGATCTTGCACTCTGAAATCTCTCCTTATCAACCATTTCGGGACAATCTCTAATGAAATGATCTTGGGAACCACACTTAAAACAAGTTCTATCATTAGCTCGACACTCGCCGAGGTGATGTCTACCACACTGTGAACACTCCGGTCTACTTGATCGGGCATTACCAACACTAGCAATTGAATTAGTCTGAGCTTTTGAAACCGAGTACTGTTTACCCTTATTTCTATTTGAGTACCCAACTGAAGCTCTTGATTGAGTATTAAGCTCTCTCGATTTCTTAGATGAGGATTGCAATGACTTACTTATCTGCCTTTTCTTCAAATCTCGAGACTCAAACTCAGCTTTTCTTTTCTCTTTAGCCAATTTCTCGGCTTTGCAAGCTCTCTCAACTAGTACAACAAACTCTTTTAATTCTAGGATGCCAACCAGCAATCGGATGTCTTCATTTAATCCATCATCAAACCTTTTAAACATGATGACCTTAATCGATACACACTCTCGGGCATACTTGCTGAATCTTACAAACTCATGCTCATACTCTGTTATAGACATTCGGCCCTGTTTTAACTCAAGAAATTTCTTTCTCTTCTAATCAATAAACCTTTGGCTAATGTACTTCTTAGAAACTCTTCTTGGAAAATTTCCCAATTAACTCTCTCCCTTGGTGCAATTGACACAAGGGTGTTCCACCACTGATAGGCCGAGTCTCTCAAGAGTGACACAACACATTTCATGCATTCCTCAGGTGTGCATGATAACTCATCAAATACCCTGATGGTATTCTCGAGCTAGAACTCTACCCTCTCAGGGTCATCATCTATACTAGCTCGAAACTCTTCGGCCCCTTGCTTTCGAAGGTCTAGTCAATCTCATGAAATCCATACCCTAGGGTGCTACAAGAATAGGCTGAGGAAGAGGTGGGGGTGGAGGGAGTTGAGCGTTTGGTTTCGTTCAAACGAACTCCATATACCAGGCATTCATCATATGGAGAAAGCTTTCCTAGCCTCTTTACCTCCTCTCTAACTCACATTCACGGGTCTACTCAACTGGCACTGCCCCTTGAGCAGGAGCCGGTGCATTACTTTTTTACATCACTAGCTTCAGCTCGATTAGGATCCATTATTATATGAAAACACAATTTAAAAGGTCCGGAGTCGCCACACTATCATAATTCATTTATGGCATGTATAGCTAGACTCGTACACATGCTATGTTAGTTAGAGAATCGACTAAACTGTAGCTCTAATACCACTAAATGTAACACCCCTTACCCATATCCGACACTAAAACAGGGTCCGAGGCGTTACTGGACTCAAACATAAACATTCATACAAAACTGAGCCATAAAATTTCAATCAATTTTAAAACCATTCATGAACATGCATCTCGTCCCTTATACAGGGCCACGAGGACCAAAACATACATTGGGTGTGGTTCGGGACTAAACTGAGAGCTTTCTAAACTTTTATGACACTTAGAAAATTTTTCTTATTTTAGAGGGTTGCACAGGTTAGAAAATGGAAAAGAAAGGGGAGTAAGCGTAAATGTTAGTAAGTTTGCATGTAAATAATTAACAACATTAACCATATATTATTATACACATTACACAATAATATTTATCACAATGTCATCATGTATCGTAGGTACTTTTTAAGTTTTTCCATTTACATAATTTACAATAAAACTCATGATCATAATTCATTCATTCACTTCCTCCGAGGTCTCATCGATTCATAATCTGAATGTTTATGAGCTTTGTGTACGTACCTGTACCCTTTCAACATGATCATACCTTGTCAATCTCTTGACATAATCGTTGGATTACCCGTTGAACCACTTGGAATACTAAAGAATATTTGGGAACTCTCATACACAAGGTAGGATGCCAATGCCATATCCCAGATATGGTCTTACATGGGATCATATATCAATGCCAATGCCATGTCCCAGACATAGTCTTACATGGGATCGTAGATCGATGCCAATGCCATGTCCCAGACATGGTCTTACATGGGATCACATATCGATGTCGATAACCTAGCTATGATCTTATACAAAATTACATATCGATGCCAAAGCCATGTCCCAGACATGATCTTACATGGGATCGCACATAACCCTAATGTCAAACTATTCCTAAGGTTCAACCGGGGTTTCAAGATATCAAACTTCATCGAATCGTCATCGAGTCATCATTAATTAAACCCACAAAGACAATTACACAATTCATGCAATATTAAAACATTAAAAACTTAATAACGAAATGCTGCATTATTTGCACACAAACTTACCTCAGTACCAAAATATGGCTAACTATTTGATTTAGTCCACAACCTTGTTCTTTCCTCGATTTAGGTCTAGATTCCTTTTTTTATCTATAATAGCAAATTTCACTTATTTAACTATCACATTGTTCAAATCAGTCCATAAATCATACTTTGGCATAATTATAATTTTGCCCGTAAACTTTTACCTATTTACAAATTAGCCCCTAGGCTCGTAAAATGAAATGTGTCAATTTTTTTTGTTATCCAAGCCTAGAAAAACCTAACACATGATCATAACAACCCACACTTTCCTTCAAATCAAATTTTTACTACTCATTTTTACAAGTTTTACAAAAAGGTTCTTGTTAGGTGTTTTCATGAAATACCACTTAGTAAAAGATGTTTATCATACATCAAACTTTCATATTCCTCCATTAAACATCAAAATACATGCATGTCACACATGGGTAAGTTTTTGAACATGAGCTCTAGCTTAAAATAATGGTAGAAATAGCTAGACTATGCTTCAAGGATCTCAAAAACATAAAGAATATCAAAAACAGGGCAAGGATGTACTTACTATTGAGCTTGAAAAGATGAACAAAACCATAGCTACTGCTCTTTAGGATTTTCGGCAATGAGGGAGGAAGATGGACACAATTTTTGACTTATTTTTCCCTTTTTATTCTTTTATTAACCAAATGCCAAAAATGCCCTTAAGGCTTTTCTTTCAAATTTTTTCTATTCATGCCCATTTTTGTCCATAATTATAGAAATTGGTCAAATTTCTATTTAAGGACCTCTAATTAATAATCCATGGCAATTTCATGCTTTAAGCTTCTAGAACTCGCATTTTGCAACTTTTTCAATTTAGTCCTAAATGTCAAATTGGACAATTTATTAATAAAATTTCTTCATAAAATTTTCACAAAAACATGCAATCATATCATAGACCTCATAAGAATCATAAAATAATTATTTCTACTTCGGATTTGTGGTCTCAAAACTACTGTTCCGACTAGGCCCTAATTCGGGATGTTACAATCTCCAAATCCGAGCTAGCTTGGCGACACTATAAGACAATGGAAAAGAAAGTTAGTAAGCTATATAGCTTAGTAAGTTCCCATGAAAATAATAAGCGTTATAACCTCACATTTAACTTGCAATTAACTTGAAGTAAATTAACATAAATGTCATTATAAATCTTATAATTAAACTTACTCAATCACAACCTTACCAAGGGATTCATCACATATCGAGCTCATTAAGCATGAGTTTTATGTACATACATGTACCAATTTATAACATACCATATTCTTTCACAAATTTGGCATTCTCGTTGCGTTTCCCGTTGAACCACTTGGAATACTAAAGGATACTCGAGTATCTCACACACATAGTATTACACCAATTCCATATCTCAGATATGGTCTTACTCGAAGTCTCATAATGATGCCATATCCCAGATATGTCTTAGACTTAAGCTTAATAACCCTAACGTCATGACATTTGTATCCTATCTATTTTTAAGGTTCAACCGGGATTTCATGCTTGTCATAATTTATCGAATACGTTCATGAGTCGATAAAATTTTTTACAAAATAAAGCATTTAAAACATAATTAAAACAATGCATTATTTACATATGAACTTACCTTGGTTCAAAAATAGTAGGAAATAGACCTAATCATCAAATACTTTGTTTTTCCCTCGATCTAGGTCCGAACCTCGTTTCTCTTGATCTATAATAGCAAATTTAGCTCATTTATTAATCACATTACTCAATTTAGTCCAAAACTTACATTACGGCAAAATTATATTTTTGTCCCTAAACTTTGACATTTTTACACTTTGGTCCCTGGGCACATAAATTGAAATAAATTTAATTTTTTTCATTCCCAAGCCTAGCTGAACCTATTTAATGCTTATAACAGCCCACATTTTTCTTTTAATCATACTTTTATAAACAATTTGAAATCTTTTAACAATAGGTCCTTTTGACATTTTCATCAAAAATCACGTAGCAAAAGTTGTTTATCTAACATTAAACATGCATAATCTACCATTATACATCAAAATACACAATTATATATCATGGTTCAAACCCTAGGCCTTAATCATCTCTCAAATTAATGGTAGAAATAGATAGATCGAGTGATAACGACTTTAAAAATGTAAAGAACATTAAAAACGAGACAAGAATGGACTTACAATCGAGCTTGAAAGTGGCCAAACCCTAGCTATGTCTTCCCTTCTAATTTTTGGCACAAGCATGAAGAAGATGGACTAAATTTTGGCTCGATTTTTGCTTTTTAATTCTTTTAATTACTAAATGACCAAAATTCCCTTTTCTCAAAACACTAAAATTCTCTTACCTCATGTCTATTTTTGTCCAACTTAAAGTAAAATGGTCTAATTGCCACCTAAGGACCTTTAATTTAAAATTTCATAACAATTTGACACCTCTAGCATGTAGAACTCAACTTTTTCAATTTTTACAATTTAGTCCTTTTTGCTAAATTGGGTGCTCAAACGTCAAAATTTTCTAACGAAATGTATTAAAAACAAGTTTTGATATGTCAGATTCATGGTCCTGAAACCACTATTCTGACTAGGCCCTAAATCGGGTTGTTACAGGTGTACCGTGGAGGCGCACAATCTGATATATGTATTGTTCCGCCAATTTTTCCAATGAATAGTTTGTGCATATAGGTAGGAAATGATCTGAATTAGTAAGATGTTTTATAATCACCCAGACTACATTTTTTTGGTAGGACTGAGAGGAAACTCGAAATGAAATCCATGGTAATCTTGTTCCACTTCCATTCAGAAATCTCTAAAGGATACAACTTTTCTGAGGGAACTTGATGTTTTGCGTTCAATTGCTGGCATGTCAAATAGCTCGAGACATACTTTGATATCTCCTTCTTTATTCTATGCTATCAATACAAGCTTCTTAAATCATAGTACATCTTAACGCTTCCTGGATGGAGCGAGAAGGGTCCTTGATGAGCCTTCTTTAACAATGTTTGCTCAAGTTATTTCCTACTGGCACATACATCTTACCCATCCTTTCTCAAGGTAAATCTTGTAGTATCGTCTGATGCTAATTGCTTCTTGTACTCATCATACTTTGCATCTTTTAGTTGTTCTTCTAGAATTTGAGAAAGAAAAATAGGTCAGGCAGTCAATTCTACAAGCAGTGATCCATCATAAAATAGGTCAGGCAGTTAATTTTGCAAGCAGCGATCCATCATTTGCCATGTAAACCCTCGGTCGAAGAGATGCCAAAGTTGCCATAGTGTTCCTACTTAAAGCATCCACCACTATGTTAGCTTTTCTAGGGTGGTACTCGATTTCTAGGTCGTAGTCTTTTAGTAGCTCCATCCAACATTGTTGATGTAGATTCAAATATTTCTGTGTCATCAAGTACTTCAAGCTCTTGTGGTCCGAAAACATGTGACACTTCTCCCCATAGAAATAATGTCTCTCGATCTTTGGTGTTAGCACTACTATTGCTAGTTCCAAGTGTTGGATAATTCTTCTTATGTGACTTGAGCTGGTGAGATGCATATGCCACAACTTTCCCTCTTTGCATGAGCACACATCCTAGTCCATTTAGGGATGCATCAGTGAACACAGTATACTTCACGCTAGCCTCCGGCTGAGCCAAGATAGAGGCCTCTATTAAATTTGTTTTCAACTTGTCAAATCTCTCCTAACATGCCTTAGTCCACTCAAATATTTTTTTTCTTCTTTAACAGTTGCGTGAGAGGTGTCACTAACATGGTGAACCCTTTTACAAATTGCCTACAATAACCTGTCAATCCCAAGAAACTACGTACATCAGTGACATTTGTTGGTGAATTCCAATCAAGCGCTGCTTTAATCTTATTAGGGTCTACCTGTATGCCTTATGCAGAAATAACGTGACCAAAGAAATGAACTTTTCCCAACTAAAATTTGCACTTACTAAATTTGGCTAATAACTTGTTTTCTTGTAGAGTCCTTAGCACAACCTTTAGGTGTTCTTCATGCTCTACTATGCTTTTAGAGGAGACCAAAATATAATCGATAAAGATGACTACAAAATAGTACAAATAGGGCTTGAAGACTCTATTTGTCAAATGCATAAACACTGTTGGCGCATTTGTTAACCCAAACGACATCACTAGGAACTCATAAGGTCCATATCGTGAACGAAACGCAGTTTTCAGAACATCATCACTCTTAATCTTTACTTGCTAGTAACCAGATCGCAAGCTGATTTTGTATAAAGTTGTAGCTCCACTTAGTTGATCAAACAAATCTTCTATCAGAGGTAGCAAATATTTATTCTTAATGATCATCTTGCTCAGTTGGCAGTAATCGATGCATAAGCGAAGAGTCCTATCCTTCTTTTCAACGAATAAGATTGGTGCGCCCTAAGGTGAAACACTTGGTTGAATAAATCATTTATCCAAAAGATCTTGTAGCTGCTTCTTCAACTCATTTAACTCTACTAGTGCCATCCAGTACAGAGCACAAGATATGGGTGCAGTATTTGGTGCTACTTCAATCGAAAAATCTACCTCTCAGTCTAGTTGCATACCTGGGAGTTCTTTTGGAAACACATTGGAGAACTCCTTCACAATTGTTACTTGGCTGATATCCTTCCTCGCCTCAGTCGACTCCATAATAAACACTAGGTATGCGTCTACACCCTTAAGTATTAGCTTCCTAGCAGATATTACAAATTTTTCTACCAGGCATATTGGTCTGCAGATCAGGTAGTAACACTTCTTTACCTTCTGTAGTTAATAATTGTACACCTCCAGCTCGAAAATCTACCACGACATTATGTCTAGTTAACCAGTCCAACCTAAGGATAGCATCGAACTCATGAAAACTTAGCAGCAATAAGTTCGCCAAAAAGATGTGTTCACCAAAAGTCATCAGGCAGTTTCTAATTACTCTATGGACCACAGTACTTTGACCAATGGGGTTGGTCACCAACACATTTGCCTCAGAACAGACCACTTCTAGACTCTTACCTTTCACTATCTTTGTACTGATGTACGAATAGGTTGACCCAGGGTCTATTAATGCTTGAATGTGATGTCCTAGAAAAGAAAATTTACCTATGATAACCTCTATTAACTTTGCATTTTCTTTAGCCTTCATTACATAGGCTCTGGCGGACACCCCCAAGTTAGGCTTGGTGTAGTTCTTTTTTGAAGCTCCTTGTATTGATCCCGATTTTGCAACTATTTTGGATCTCGTCTCCTACTGAGTACTTTGAGCCCCACACACATATTGTTCTGAGATGGTATTAGCCTTCGAGGGGTAGTCTCTAATCTGATGATCCAATAACCGACAAGCATAATAGGCTCTATGTTGTTTCCAACATTTACCATGATGATTCCTCCCACAGTGTTCGCATATAGGGTCCTTTATTATCCTGGACCCTCCTGTGCTTGCTATTAAGGGGGCTTGTTGTGCACCTCATTCTCATCGGAAGCTCGAGGGTTGAAAATCTCTCCTTGGTGTAGAGAAGCTTTTATCTTTTGATTTTTTAAAATTTGTCGAGGGTGGTGGACTAGAGATTCCACACTTTATTATTTCCCTATCATGTCCCTTATTTCTTTCTTGAATAATTGCTTCAATCTTCTAAGCCTTGGCTATCATGGTTGCTAAACTAAGAACTTATGATGCTACCACCAAGATACGAATTTCATCTCTTAAGCCTCACTCAAATTTATCGCACAAAGATTTTTCGGTTTGTAACATGTCTCTCACATAACGACTAAGTTTTACAAATTCTTGTTCATATTCCATTATCTGTATCTATCCCTGTTTGAGATACAGTAACTCTTTGTTCATTTGTCACCACTAACCTGTATCCATCATCGAAACAGGGTTTTAGAGTATTATCAAAACATTCAGAAGATTTTTCAAATAATTCTTGTAAATTACTATTAATTTACCGAGATCATTCAAAACATCCTTTAATTGGACCTTTGAGGCCCAATATGAGTATTAGAATTGAGTCGGGACTTAATCGAAAACTCATAAAATTTTTCGCAACATTTCAAAAATTTTCCAAGGTTACAGGGCTCACATGCTCGTGTGGTCTAGGGACAGGCCTGTGTGATCGGGCCATGTGACTACACACGCTCGTGTCCTTAACCTGTGTAACTCTCTGACTTATAAGGCACGAAGAAATTGAAGACACACGGCCAAGTCACACGCCTGTGTGCTAGGCCATGTGGCGAATTTTATTTTCAAAATTTAGGTGTAGTTTTTACTTGGCCATGTAACACGCTCGTGTTCAAGACTGTGTCAACCACGCGGCTAAGACACACGCCTGTGTCTCTGCCCGTGTGCCCAATTCTGAGCATTCTATTTCTCATTTTTAAAATGCAGGGGACACACGACCGGACCACATGCCTATGGGACAAACCGTTTGTCACACATGGCCCAGACACATGCCCATGTGTCTACCCGTGTGGACAAAATAAACCCATTTCCTAGCTTTATTTGTCACCCAAAACTTACCATTTTCCTGCACCAAAACTCACAAGTATATATGTAACACCCCTCACCCATATTCAATGTTGGAATAGGGTTACAGAGCATTATCGAACTTACAACACATTTAAACATACTTTTCCCATACATTTAATCAATACATACAATCATCATTCAATCTCAATCAATTTGTTCCTAATACGAGCTTACAAGGCTCTAAACATACATTTGGAGTGGTTCGGGACTAAATCAAAAACTTAAGAAACTTTCATGAAACTTTATAAATTTTTCTCAAAATGGGGGACACACGCTTGTGTGGCCCGACCGTGTGTCTCACACAGCCACTAGACACACCCGTGTCACTGGCCGTGTGGACATTCGAAATGGGAGCACATGGCCGTGTCCCAGCCCATGTCCTACCTCGTGTAACTCTCTGACTTGGGTCACACGACTAACACACACACCCGTATGGCTAGCCTGTGTGGCCTAAAAATGGCCATACATGCCCGTGTGCTAGGTCGTGCCAAACCTGTTGGGTATACTGACTTATGCCACACGGCCAAGTCACATGCCTGTGTGTAAGGCCATGTGGAGCATACTGACTTGATTTCATATTCAACACCAGGGGACACACGGCTGTGTACTTAACCGTGTGTCACACACAACTGAGACACACGCCTGTGTCTCTACCTGTATGGACAAAAATAGGCTATTTACCAAGCTAATTTCCCACCCAAACTTGTGCTCACCTACATCTACTCAATTATACCAATATATAGCATTAATAGGCATTTTAAAACAATCAATTCAAGCCTAGTTCATGCATAATCTAAACCATTTTTCTCAATACACAAATCTTAAACTATACCATACCATTTGTACTAAAATTCATATACAATTCAACTATCTAAACCTTTCTCAAACATACATAATTTTATACCAAATCACAAGCACAACTCGTGTCTAATATCAACTATTCATCATTTACCATATCAATATGCATAAACCTCATAATATAAGCTAATCACATATTCATCCATGAACTCACCATGACAACCATATATGTACATAAATGTACATAACTAAATCCACAAAATTAAGCCAACTCTCATGGCTATATTTACAAACCAAAACATATACATTTACAAGCTATTACAAATAACCAAAATCATTATCAACCTATAATCATACTGACTCAAAATACCTATATATGCCATATACTTAAAATCCCAAAGTTCATAGGTACCAAGTGATAGGTAGATAGTGTGAAGAGATCTCCGACGATTCCCAAATCTGAGCTAGCCTTGAATTCACTATAAAACATAGAAAAATAAACGATGTAAGCTATAAAGCTTAGTAAGCCCTTATGAAATAAACTTGATATAATCATATACACATATTTCAACAAGTGATTATAGATATAAGAATTTAAATCAACTATCAAACCTTTCAATTTCTAAATCACAAAACTATATACTTTCTTCACAATTCCTCTGATACAAAGCTAATATGATTTATTCACATACCTGTTCCATTTCGTACCAATCTCATACACATTCTCATCTTTCTTTTACCCGTTGAGCCATTCGGAATAGAAGTTGGATACTCAAGGTTTTCACACGATAAGTACCTCTACCATAGCCCGAAGCCAAATCAAGGTAACTTATCTCTAAAGTACTAATATCATGGCCCGAAGCCAAATAAACAACATAACTTGCACCCGAAGTGCTATATCATGGCCCGAAGCCAACTCATTATATTCCCTAATGACATGTCACTAGCATCCTAAACTATTCCTAAGGTTCAACCGGGATTTCGAATGTTGAATCATCGTTGAATCACTATCGTTCATATCCATAGTCTCGTATTCGCAATTTATGCAATATCAAAGCATATGAAATACATTTGTATTGAAATTTATCACATACGAACTTACCTCGAATATGAAAACGATGAAATAAGTCGATTAGTAGTTTTCCCCCAATCTAGATTCAAATTCTGCTTTTCTTGATCTAAATATATTTAAAATTAACTTATTAAGTCATCTATCTAATCAATTTAATCCAAACACACATTAGGGCTATTTTACACATTGGCCCCTAAACTTTCACATTTTTACAATTTAGTCCTTATTACACAAATTCATGAAATTTCTTCAATACCCATTATAGCCGAATTACCATAATGTCCCTAGCAGCCCATATTTATCAACTTTTTACACATTTAACCACACATTTTCACATTTTCACAAATAAATCCCTATTTTTCATTTTCACTAAAAATCACTTAGCAAAACTTGTATATCTATCAACAAGCATTCATAATCTATCAAGAAACTTCAAAGTACACATGTATTCATCAATGGCTTCATTCAAAATCTTTAATAGTTTTGCAAAATAGTCCCTGGGCTAGCTAGTACTAGTTGTACTAATCACAAAAACATAGAAATCATTAAAAACAAATCAAAAACACATACCTAATTGATAGAATTGAAATTGCTGAACCGTAGCCCCTTTTTTCTCAAAGAATTGGTTTTGTTTTCTCTTTTGGAGAAGATGAATATAAATTATGTATTTTGTTTTTATTTAATTAATTTTTATTAACCAAATTACTAAATTAACCTTAATGAACATTAATAATTTCAAATTTACCAAGCCACTATCAACCACTATCATGTTAATAATCTAATTACCACTTAAGGACCTTAAATTTATGGTTCTATAGCTATTAAACACCTTTAGCTAATAGAACACAACTTTTTTGCTTTATGCAATTTAGTCTTTTTTATCAAATTAAGCATTCAAACAATAAAATTACTTCACGAAACTTTCACACAATCAATCAATCAAGCTGTAAACCTTAAAATAATAATAAAATAAATATTTTAACTTTAGAATTATGGTCCCGAAACCATTGTTCCAATTTCACTAAAAATAACCTGTTACAACGCTCCCCCTTAGGGATTTTCGTCCCTGAAAATCTTACCAATGAAAAGGTTAGGGTACTATTTTCTCATAGCTTTCTTGGGTTCCCATGTAGCCTCTTCAACATCGTGTCATTGCCAAAGTACTTTCACGAGAGCTATGCTTTTATTTCTCAACTGTTTAACCTCATGTGCTAGAATTCTAATCGGTTCTTTGTTGTATGTCATATCAGGTTGAATTTCAATCTTTGACGGAGAAATCACATGTGATAGATCAGATCTATATCGGTGCAACATCGATATATGAAACACATTGTGGATCTTCTCTAACTCAGTCGGTAAAGCTAGTCGATATGCTACTGACCCTATTCTTTCAATAATCTCGTACGGCCCGATAAAACACGGGCTCAATTTGCCTTTGCGACAGAAACAAAGTATTTTCTTCCACGGAGATACTTTCAAGAACACTTTGTCACCAATCTAAAATTCAATGTCTTTTTGTTTCAAGTCCGCATATGATTTCTAACGATCTGAAGCTACTTTCAAATAGTCGTGAATTACTTTCACTTTCTCTTTGGTTTTTCTAACCAAATCAACCCCGTGAATCTGTTTCTCGCTAAGTTCAATCTAGTACAATGGAGTTTGACATTTACAACCATATAAGGCTTCATACGACTATCTTTATACTCGATTGAAAGCTGTTATTATATGCAAATTCAACAAGTGGAAAATATTTCTCCCAATTGCTTTCGAACTCTAAAATACAGCATCGGTGCATATCTTCGAGAACTTGAATTACTATCTCAGATTGACTGTGGGATTACAGATGAAAAGTTGTACTAAAATTCAACTTTGTACCCAAAGCTTCTTGCAATTTCTTCCAAAATCGCGATGTAAACCTCAGATCTCTATCCGAAATAATTGAAACTGGTTCCCCATGCAATCTAACAATCTAAGCAATGTACGACTTAGCTAGTCGTTCAAATGAATAGTCAGTATGTACTGAAATGAAATATACAGATTTCATCAGTCGATCAATGACAACCCAAATTGTGTCTTTCTTCTTTGAAGACAGGGGCAATCCCCATACGAAATCTATATTCATTCTATCCCATTTCCACTCCAGTATCATCACAGGCTGAAACAAACCCGAAGGCACTTGATGCTCAATTTTCACTTGCTGACAAATCAAACATTTTGATACAAACTCATAAAAGTCTCGTTTCGTACCCGAACACCAATACGACTTCTTCAAATCATTGTACATTTTGGTACTCCTCGAGTGAACAGATAAACTACTACTATGTGCCTTGTGCAAAATTTTCTAAATCAACTCTGGATTTTTCGGTATGCAAATTCGATCTCGAACATCAAACAATCATCAGATCTGATTTGGTACTCTGAATCATTAGTCGACTTGAATTGCACTCTTTTAGCTTGTAATTCACTATCACACTTTTGAGCTTCACAAATTTGTTGAAGAAAAACTGGTTTTGCTTTTAATTAAGCTAATATCGAACTATCATCAGACAAAGTTAGCCTCGTATTCACCACTCTCAAAGCAGACAAAGATTTTCTACTTAAAGCATCAGCGACTACATTAGCTTTTCCCGAATGATAATCGATTACTAACTCATAGTCTTTTAGTAGCTCGAGCCATCTCCGTTGTCGCAAATTCAAATCTTTCTAAGTCATCATATACTTTAAGCTTTTATGATCAGTAAAGATGTGGCATTTTTCACCGTACAAATGATGTCGCCAAATTTTCAATACAAATACAATAGCTGCCAACTCTAAATCATGTGTTGAATAATTCTTTTCATGCGGTTTCAACTGTCTGGAAGCATAAGCAATCACTTTTCCCTCTTGCATCAATACATAACCCAAACCGTTCAATGACGCGTTGCTGTAAATCACAAATTCTTTACCCGACTTTGGTTGAACCAACACTAGTGCCTCAGCTAACAATGCTTTCAATTGATCGAAACTCTGTTGACATTTCTCGAACCATTTAAACTTTACATCTTTCTGTAGTAGTTTGGTCATCAGTGTAGCAATCATCGAGAACCCTTTTACAAAGCATCGATAGTAACTAGCCAATCCCAAAAAGCTTTTGACCTCGGATACATTTCTAGGTGGTTTCCAATCAATAACTGAAAAATCTTACACGGATCAACTTGAATGCCATCCGCTGAGACAATATGTCCCAAAAATCTAACTTCCCAGAGCCAAAAGTCACACTTACTGAATTTAGCATACATTTGCTTACCTCTCAATGTTTACAACACAATCCTCAAGTGCTCGGCATACTCAAACTCATCTCGAGAATAGATTAGAATGTCGTCAATGAACACAACAACAAATCTGTCTAAAAATAGTCTAAAGATCCGATTCATCAAATCCATAAAAATGGCAGGAGAATTAGTCAATCCTAAAGGCATAACAAGAAATTCATAATGTCCGTACCTTGTTCTAAATGCAGTTTTCGGCACATCTGAGTCTTTAACTCACAACTGATAATAGCCATATCTCAAATCAATTTTTGAAAATATTGTAGCACCTTTTAACTAACCAAACAAATCATCTATTCTCGGCAATGAATACTTATATTTTATCGTAACATTTTTAAGCTGACGATAGTCAATACACATTCTTATTGACCTGTTCTTCTTCTTTACAAATAACACAGGCCCACCCCAAGGCGAAAAACTCAGTCGTGCAAAACCTTTATCTGTTAATTCTTGCAACTGAGCTTTCAACTCTTTCAACTCTGTCAGAGCCATTCTATACGGAGTAAAGATATAGGTGAAGTTCTTGGTACCAGTTCAATAGCAAACTCAACCTCTCTGATCAGTGGTAATCTAGGCAACTATTCTGGAAATACATCCAGAAACTCGCGGACTACTAGCACTGATTCAATCTTCGATTCAGACACTTTGGTATCTAAAACATATGCTAGGTATGCGTCACAACCTTTTCTCACATATCTTTCAGTCGAAATCGATGAAATCGCTATAGGCAATACACCCAACTTATCAGATTCAATCTGAAGAATTTCA
The DNA here is from genome assembly GCA_025698465.1 of Gossypium longicalyx. Classification (NCBI taxonomy): domain Eukaryota; kingdom Viridiplantae; phylum Streptophyta; class Magnoliopsida; order Malvales; family Malvaceae; genus Gossypium; species Gossypium longicalyx. Next base: position 29,893,522 of record CM047001.1, on the reverse strand, counting down.
TTATTCTGACATTTCAATTTGATAGTCTTTCTTTTACAATTTTCAACGGCATCGTCCAGAGTCAACCAATCTATACCCAGAATCACATTGAACTCATCAAATGGTAAAAGCATCAAGTCAGCCGAAAAATATTAACCCCGAGTCAATAAAGGACAGTTCTTGCATACTTTGTCAACTAGAACATACTTGCCTAAGGGGTTCGATACTTTAATTACAAATTTTGTAGACTCAACAGGTAATTTCTTACTAGACACTAAATTCTCACAAACATACGAATGTGTCAATCCAGGATCAATTAAAGCAATCACATTAGTGTCGTAAAGAGAAAATGTACCGGTAATAACATCAGGTGATGACGTTTCTTTGCGAGTGCAAATAGCGTAAGCTTTGGCTGGTGCTCTAGCTTCGGATCTCATAGTTGAATCCCTAGTCACACCTCTACCACTAGACACATTCCCCGTATTCCTTTGTTGTCACCCTCTTGCAGTCGTATTGCTCAATCTTGCATTCTGGAATTTATCTTTTTCGGATAACTCTGGGCAATCTCGAATAAAGTGATCTGGTGATCCACATTTGAAACAAGCTTTACTACTCTTATTCCATCAATCTCCAAAATGTTTCCTCCCATACTATTGGCACTTAGGTTTCTTATTTCTCACACTGTCAACACTTGAGACGGAAGTAGCTTGAGCATTAGGATTCACATATTGATTTCCACGATCTCTATTTTAGTGTCCCATTGATGTATTCGATCGACTAAACGAATCTCGGGATTTCTTTGATGAAGAATGATAAGGTTTATTCATCGGTCTTTTCCTCGAATCTCTAACTTCTGAGCTAGCTTTCTTCTTTTCTCAACTAAATTCTTCGGCTTTGCAAGCTCAGCCAACTAACACAATAAATTCTTTCAAAACTAAAATCCTGACCAAAATTTTGATATCTTCATTCAACTCATCAACAAACCGCTTACACATAATCTCTTTAGTAGAAACATACTCCCGAGCATATTTACTCAACCGTACAAATTCTCTCTTGTAGTCGGTTATAGTCATATGACCTTGTTTCAATTCTAAAAACTCTTTGTGCTTTTGATCCAGAAACCGTTGGCTTATATATTTCTTTATGAACTCGATTTAAAAGAATTTGTAGGTAACCCGTTCTCTAGGTACAACAGATACTAGATTATTCCACCACTGGTATGCAGTGTCCCTCAAAAGTGATATAGCATATTTTAAACATTCAGTCGGTGTGCAAGAAAGCTCATCAAACACTTGAATCATATTTTCAAGCCAAAACACGACTCTCTCAAGATCATCATCAACATTAGCTCTAAACTCTTTAGCCTCGTGTTTATAGATCTTATCAACTGGAAGTTTATTCAATCTTAAAAGTTTGACTCCTTGAGGAGCTACAGGAATCGGTTGGGGATTAGGAAGGGTGGAGGTTGTTGAGGAGCTGGGTTTATTCGGATATATTGTGTGAACCACTCATTCATCATTTGGAAGAAGGCTTCTTTAGTCTCTCCTCTCTGACTGCCCGATATGGGTCTAGAATCAGACGACACTATCCCTTGAGTGGGAGCTGGTGTATTACTTTCAACCTCATCAACTATAGCTCGATTGGGATCCATTTACTATATGAAAACATAGTTTAAATTGTCATGAGTCATCACACTATCATAGTTTATATATGGCATGTATAGCTAGACTCTCACATACGCTATGTTAGTCCTAGAATTGACTAAACCATAGCTCTGATACCAATAAATGTAACACCTCTCACCCATATTTAATGCCAGAATAGGGTTACGGAGCATTACCAAACTTACAACACATTACTTTTCCCACACATTTAATCAATACATACAATCATCATTCAATCTCAAAAAATTTGTTCCTAATACTATGTTATAAGGCTCTAAACATACATTGGGAGTGGTTTGGCACTAAATCGAGAACTTAAGAAACTTTTACAAAACTTTGAAAAAAATTTCAAAACAGGGAACATACGCCCGTGTGGCCTAGCCATGTGTCTCACACGACCATCAGACACGTCCGTGTCTCAGCCATGTGTGACACACGGTTAAGTAAACAGCTATGTGTCCTCTGGTGTTGAATTTGAAATCAAGTCAGTATGCTCCACACGGCCTTACACACGAGTGTGTGACTTGGTCGTGTGGCATAAATCAGTATACCCTATAGGTTTGGCATGGCCTAGCACATAGCCTGGAACACAGGCATGTATGGCCATTTTTTGGGCATACGGGCTAGCCACACGAGTGTGTGTGTTGGACGTGTGACCCAAGTCAGAGAGTTACTATAACAGCCAGATTTTAGCTAAATCAAAAAAGTGGTTTTGGAACCACGAATCTGAGGTTGAAAAATTATTTTAATATTATTTTATGTGTTTATAGCATGTGACTATGTATGTGTGAAAGTTTTTTATGCTAATTTTATCGTTTAAGTGGTTAATTTGAAAAAATGATTAAATCGCGTAAAATGCAAAAGTTGCATTCTATTTGATAAAGGTGTCTATTTGTTATGGCTTATTAAATGAAAGGTCATTATGTTGTAATTAGACCATGGATGGTGGGAATGAATATTAATGGCCTTATGTTATGTGAATTATATTGTTTGTATTAATGGTTAAAATTGTAAAATGACTATTATGTTAATATTAATAAAACCAAAATAAAAATTTGGTGTTATAATTATCCATATAGTCGAATATTAAGAGAAAAATAAGAAGAAAATGAGTTTCTAGGTTTTGGCCATGTTCAAGCTTGATTGAGATATGGTTTTTGATCTGTTTTTTTATGATTTTTACGTTTTTATGATCGTTGTTATGTGTTCTAGCTAGCCCATGCTTAAATTCATGAATTTTTTAATGATTTGATGAGATACCATTGATGAATTCATGAGTTTTGTGATGTTAAATGGTGAAATATGAAAGCTTGGTGATAGATGTTCATGTTTTATTAAGTGATTTTAAGCAAAAATGCATTTTGAGGATTAATTTGTAAAATGTACAAAGTGTGGGGTTAAAATGTGAAATAAATGAAAGATATGAACTTATATGAATTAATGGAATATTCGGCCAAGCATGTGTATAAGGAAATTATGTATATTTTGTGTTTTGTGAAATAAAGACTAAATTGTTAAAGTGTGAAAATATAATGGGCAAAGTGTGAAAATGCCTAATTACGCATTTTTGGATTGAATTGATTAAATGTGTGATTAAATTAGTGAAATTTGTAATTATATAGATCCTGAAAGAAAGAAATCAGATTTGGATCGGGGAAAATTGAAAGTTGACGAATAATCGATCCAATTCGTCTATTCCGACTACGAGGTAAGTTTATATACAAATGAATGCCTTTAAATTGATTTAAAAATGTTTATTAGTCTTTGAATTACCATGAATGTTGAACGAGAAAATACGAGTAAGAATCAATAAAGTTACGATATTCGAAAGTCCCATACGAACCATATAAATAGTATAGGATACGAGTGTCATGACATTAGGATTTCGAGATGTAATACCGTGTAAGACCATGTCTAGGACATTGGCATCAATCTGAGATTTTGTGTAAGACCATGTCTTGGACATTGGCATTGTATATGATTTTGTGTAAGACCCTGTCTGGGACAGTGGCATCAATATTTGATAACATGTAAAATCATATCTGGGATATTGCATTATATGAGTTTACAAGCTATCTGAGTATCCTTATCAATTCCGAATGATTTAACGGGCAATATCGAGAATGGATTGAAAATATGAATGAGTATCCGATTCAGGTACGTATGAAATGTATATGTTATTCAAGAATGAAAGGTGAGTATGTTTATAAATGAAGACATGTGAATTTCATAAGAAAGAATGGTGGTTAAATGTAAGAGCATTAAGAACAAGTGTGATAAATGTGAATTATGAAACTTGTGTATGTGATTTGCTATGGATTCTATGGATAAAATTGGTTTAGAATTATCCTATGTATTAAGTTTATTTATCTATGGCTTACTAAGCTTTTGAAAGATTACTTTCTGTGTGTTTTTCATTGTTTTATAGATCACCGAAGCTACCGTGAGCTCGGGGATCATCAAAGATCATCTTCACACTATCGAAAGATATTTTGGTACTTTTAAAATTTTAAATATTAATATATGGCATGTATAGGCTAATGATGTTATGATATGTGTAATGTGTATTTCTTGCCATGTGATATGGCATGAATATGATTAAGACTATCGAATTGGTTTTGGTATAGACTATGTAAAGGAAAAGTGATATAATTGATGTATATATATGGTCTTGTGAGAATGGCCATCTTGTATGATTTGGTAGTTGAAATGGTAAGGTTTTGATATGATTTTGAGTTTGGTTAAATGTTGTTTGAGACAAATGGATTGGTATGATTTTAGTACATGAAATTGGTATGCTTTGATATGAAATTGAGTATGAAATTGATTAGTGATATCGTGGATTGAATTATGCATGTTTGGGTATGGTTTTGGTTACCATTTGGTCATGAATTATGATTTGGTTGATAGTTGTAGGGATGATCCTTTTTGGGTGGCATTTTGGCCTTATAAACCGCCTATTTTTGTCCACACGGGTAGAGACATGGGCATGTGTCTCAGCCATGTGTCACACACGGCCATGTTGCACGGTCGTGTGTCCCCTAGGGTACCCTTTCGAATTAAGTTAGCATACCCTACAAGTTTGACATTGCCTAGACACACGAGCGTGTCTACTGGCTGTGTGTGTCACACGGACTCACACACGGGCACGCGACTGATCATGTGACATAAGTCAATATACCCTCCAGTTTTCCCATAGCCTTGGCACACGGGCGTGTCTCCGACCGTGTGGTACAAGTCAGTATGTATGCCTTGTTTTTACATGGCCTGCGCTACGTGTTTGGTGGTCGTGTGAGGCACACTGCCTGTTCACACGGGCATGTTACCTGTGATTTCGTGAAATTTTTTGAAGTGTTTAGAAATTTTTATATGTGATCGATTTAGTCCCGAACCGCTTCTAAGCATGATCTAAGGTCTCGTAGAACCTTGTAAAGGAAAATGTGAATATTTTAGCATAGTTTAAAATAATGCTTGCATAAATGATTAAGAATGTGATGTATTGTCTGGTAATGCCTCGTAACCCTATACAGGCAATGGATACGGGTTAGGGGTGTTACATTTATTAGTATTAGAGCTATGATTTAGTCGATTCTAGGACTAATGTAGCTAGTAAGAGTCTAGTTGTACATGCAATATATATTAAACTTCGATAGTATGATGAATCCTGATAATTAAAATGTGTTTTTATATAGTAAATGGATCCCGAAAGAGCTGTAGCTGATGATGTAGAGAGTAATGCACCCGCTCCCGCTTAAGGGGTAGTGCAATCTAATTCTGGACTTATTACGAGTAGCCACAAGGGAGAGGCTAAACAAGCATTTTTCTAGATGATGAACGAATGGTTCATGCAATATATCCGTACAAATCTGGCTATTCAACAACCTCCACCCCCACCTAATCCTCCTCAGACACCTGTAATACCTTAATTTATTGATCCGATGAGATTAAATAAGCCCCCGGTTGATAAAATCAGAAAACACGGGGCTGAATAATTCAGAGCCACTATTGATGACGATGCTAAGCAAGCTGAATTATGGCTTGATAATACTATCTGTGTGTTTGATGAGCTATCCTGTACCTCTTACGAGTGTATTAAATGTGCTGTATCTTTGCTTCGAGATTCTGTGTATCACTGGAGGAATACACTAGTATCGGTGGTTCCGAAAGAGCGAGTTACCTGGGAGTTCTTTCAGAGTGAATTTCAGAAGAAATATATCAATCAGAGATTTATAGATCAAAAATGCAAAGAATTCCTCGAGTTAAAACAGGGTCGCATGACAGTTATAGAATATGAATAGGAATTTGTGAGACTCAGCAGATATGCCCAGGAATGTGTATCAACCGAAGCAATAATGTGTAAAAGATTCGAAGACGGTTTGAATGAAGATATTAAGTTGTTAGTTGGAATTATTGAAATAAAAGAGTTCGTGGTACTAGTCGAGCGAGCATGCAAAGCTGAAGAGCTCGAGAAAGAGAAAAGAAAGTCTGACTTTGAAGCTAGAGATTCACAAAAAATATCATCGAGTAAGCCATTTAAGTCGGCATCAAAGAAATTCTGAGATAATTTTAGCCGTTCTAAGGCTACTGCAGCATATTCTATACGTGATCGAGACAGACCACCCTTGAGCTTGAAAGCTATATCAGTAGCTAGTGTTGGTAACATCTGACCGAACCAACCTGAGTGCAAACATTGTAGTAAATGACATCTCGACAATTTTAGATTGAATGATCGGGCTTGTTTTAAATGTGGATCATTAGATCATTTCATTCGTGAATGCCTTGAGTTGGTTGAGCAAGGCACGATGCAGAATACGAGGCTGAGTATCATGGCAGCTCGAGGTGGACCACCCAAAAACATGGGTAATATGAGTGGTAGCCAGAGTGGAACTAAAGACACTGCTGTTAGATCTGAGGCTTGCACACCTGCTAGAGCTTATGCTATTCGTGCTCGGGAAGAGGTTTCGTCTCTAGATATTATTACTGGTACTTTCACTCTCTATGATACTAGTATTGTTGCATTGATTGATCCTGGATCAACTCATTCTTATGTATGTGAAACTTTAGGATCCAGTAAGACTTTACTTGTAGAGTCTACTGAATTTGTGATTAGAGTATCAAACTCCTTAGGTTAGTGTGTTTTGGTTGATAAAGTATGTAAGAATTGTCCATTGATGATTCGAGATTCATGTTTTCTGGCCGACTTGATGTTGTTGCCATTCGACGAGTTTAATATAAATCTGGGTATAGATTGGCTAACGTTACATGATGCAGTTGTGAGTTGTAAATGGAAGACTATTGATTTGCGATGTCAGAATGATGAGATTATTCGGATTGAGTCTAATGATCTGAATGGTGTATCGGTAGTGATATCTTTGATGTGAGCTCAGAAATATGTGAAAAATGGTTGTGAAGCTTACTTTGCCTATGTGTTGGATTCTAAAGTGACTGAAAAGAAGGTTGAATCAGTGCTAGTTGTGTGCGAGTATTCGGATGTGTTTCCTAAAGAATTATCGAGTTTGCCACTGATCCGAGAGGTAGAGTTTGGTATTAAGTTAGAGCCAGGGATGACTCTGATATCAATAGTTCTGTACAAAATGGCACCGACTGAATTAAAAGAATTGAAAGCTAAGTTGAAAGAATTGACAGATAGAGGTTTCGCACGACTGAGTTTTTCTCCCTAGGGTGCACCAGTTTTGTTTGTGAAAAAGAAAGATGGAACTATGAGAATGTGCATCGACTATCGACAACTCAATAAAGTGACCATAAAGAATAAATATCCTCTGCCATATATAGATGATTTGTTTGATTAGTTGGAAGGGGCTACAGTGTTTTCAAAGATTGATTTGAGATCGGTTTCTATTAGTTGCGAGTGAAAGACTCCGATGTGCCGAAAACTGCTTTTCAAACAAGGTACAGACATTATGAGTTTTTGGTTATGCCTTTCGGACTAAAAAATGCACCTGTTGCTTTTATAGATCTAATGAATTAGATCTTTAAACCATATTTGGAACGATTTGTAGTTATGTTTATAGATGACATTTTGATCTATTCCCATGATGAATCCAAGCATATTGAACATCTGAGAGTAATGCTACAGACTTTGTGTGATAAACAGTTGTATACGAAGTTCAATAAATGTGAGTTTTTGTTAAGAGAAGTTAGTTTTCTGGGACATATTGTATCAGCATCAGGTATTCGGGTTGATCCAAGAAAGATTTCGACTATACTAGATTGGAAGCCTCTGAGAAATGTATCTGAAGTCCTAAGTTTTCTGGGACTCGAGGGTTATTACAGATGGTTTGTAAAGGGTTTCTCTATGATTACAACCCCGATGACGAGACTACTTTAGAAAGATGTTAAGTTCGAGTGGACAGAAAAGTGCCAGAAAAGTTTTGATCAATTGAAATTTTTGTTGATCGAATTTTCGGTGCTAGTTCAACCAGAGTCAGGTAAAGAATGTCATTTATAGTGATGCATCTTTGAATGGCCTGGGCTGTGTTTTAATGCAAGAAGACAAAGTCATAGCTTATGCCTCGAGACAGTTAAAGCCGCACGAAATGAACTATCCAACACACGATCTGGAATTAGCAACTATTTTGTTTACGTTGAAGATTTGACACCACTATCTATTCGGTGAGAAAAGTTACATTTATTTTGATCACAAAAGCTTAAAATATTTGATGACTCAGAAAGATTTGAATTTACGACAGCGAAGATGGTTAGAGTAGTTAAAGGATTACAAGCTAGTGATTGATTACCATCCGGGGAAAGCCAATGTTGTTGCTGATGCTTTGAGTCATAAATCTTTGTTTGCTTTACATGCGATGAATACTCAATTAGCTCTATCTAATGATGATTCGATTGTAGCTGAATCGAAAATGAGACCGTTATTTATACAGCAGATTTGTGAAACTCAAAAAGTTGATAATGAATTATTAGCAAAACGGGTTCAATGTGATTTTGAATACTGATCCAGAATTTTAGATTGATACTAATGATAGTTTGAGATTCAGAGGTTGAACTTGTGTTCTGAAAAACTCAGAGTTGATTTGGATAATTTTAAATGAAGCTCGTAGTAGTCAGTTATCTCTACATCTAGAAAGTACGAAAATGTATAATGATCTGAAACAAATTTATTGGTGGCCTGGTATGAAGCATGATATCTCTGAATTTGTTTCGAAGTGTTTAATCTGTCAGCAAGTCAAAGCTGAGCATTAAGTACCGTTTGGGTTACTTAAGTTGATTATGATTCCCAAGTGGAAATGGGACAGAATCACAATGGATTTTGTATCAGGTTTGCCTCTGTCTCCGGGTTTGCCTCTGTCTCCGAGTAAGAAAGATGCGGTTTGGGTAGTGGTTGATAGACTGATGAAATTGGCTCATTTCATTCTGGTACGCACGGATTATTCATTTGATAAACTTGCTAAGTTGTATGTCTCCGAGGTTGTGAGATTGCACGGGCTACCTATTTCTATTATTTCAGGTAGAGATCTGAGATTCACATCGCGGTTTTGGAAGAAACTGCAAGATGCATTAGGTACAAAGCTACATTTCAGTAGTGTTTTTCATATGCAAACAGATGGTCAATCCAAGTGGATTATTTAAATACTTGAAGATATGTTGAGATGTTGCATTCATGAGTTTGAATGTAGTGGGAATGGTACTTTCCATTGATTGAATTTGCATATAATAGTAGCTTTCAATCAAGTATAAAAACGGCACCTTACGAAGCTTTGTATGGTCTTAAATGCCGGACACCTTTGTATTGGACTGAACTCAGCAAGAATAAGATTCACGAGGTCGATTTGATTAAAGAAACTGAACAAAAAGTGAAAGTGATTCGTAAAAGTTTGAAAACAGCGTCAGATCGTCAAAAATCATACGTAGACTTGAAACGAATAGATATTGAGTTTCAAATCAGGGATAGAGTTTTTTTGAAAGTATCTCCGTGGAAGAAAATACTCTGATTTGGTCGTAAAGGCAAATTAAGTCCGAGATTCATTGGGACATATGAGATTATTGAATGTATTGGGCCGGTTGCTTACAGATTGTTATTGCCACCTGAGTTAGAAAAGATTCATAACATATTTCATGTATTGATGCTTTAACGATACCGATCTGATCCCTCGCATGTGATTTCTCCGTCTGAGATTGAAATTAAGCCTAATATGACATACGAAGAAGAATCGATCCGGATTTTAGATCGCGAGGTTAAAGAATTAAGAAATAAGAAAATTTCTTTAGTGAAAGTGTTATGGCATCGACATGAGGTAGAAGAAGCGACTTCAGAGCCCAGGATGCTATGAGAGAACAATATCTGAACCTATTCACTAATAAGATTCTCAGGGACGAAAATCCCTAAGGGGGAAGAGTTGTAACAGCCCGATTTTAGCTAAATTAGAACAGTGGTTTTGGAATCATGTCTGAGGTCAAAAACTTATTTTAATATTATTTTATGTGTTTATAGCATGTGAATATGTATGTGGGAAAGTTTCATATGCTAATTTTATCGTTTAAGTGGTTAATTTGAAAAAAGGACTAAATCGCGTAAAATGCAAAAGTCGCATTCTATTTGATAAAGGTGTCTATTTGTTATGGCTTATTAAATGAAAGGTCCTTATGTTGTAATTAGACCATGGATGGTGGGAATGAACATTAATGGCCTTATGTTATGTGAATTATAATGTTTGTATTAAGGGTTAAAATTGTAAAATGGCTATTATGTTAATATTAATAAAACCAAAATAAAAATTTGGTGTTATCATCATCCATATAGTCAAATATTAAGAGAAAAAGAAGAAGAAAATGAGTTTCTAGGGTTCAGCCATGTTCAAGCTTGATTGAGGTATGGTTTTTTATCCGTTTTTAATGATATTTACGTTTTTATGATCATTGTTATGTGTTCTAGCTAGCCCATGCTTAAATTCATGAAATTGTTAATGATTTGATGAGATGCCATTGATGAATTCATGAGTTTTGTGATGATAAATGGTGAAATATGAAAGCTTGGTGATAGATGTTCATGTTTTATTAAGTGATTTTAAGCAAAAATGCATTTTGAGGATTAATTTGTAAAATGTACAAAGTGTGGGTTAAAATGTGAAATAAATGAAAGGTATGGACTTATATGAATTAATGGAATATTCGGCCAAGCATGTGTATAAGGAAATTATGTATATTTTGTGTTTTGTGAAATAAGGACTAAAATGTTAAAGTGCGAAATTATAAGGGCCAAAGTGTAAAAATACATAATTATGTATCTGTGGATTGAATTGATTAAATGTGTGATTAACTTATTGAAATTTGTAATTATATAAACCTTGAAAGAAAGAAATCAGACTTGGATCGGGGAAAATCAAAAGTTGACGAATAATCAATCCAATTCATCTATTCCGACTACGAGGTAAGTTCATATACAAATGAATGCCTTTAAATTGATTTAAAAATGTTTATTAGTCTTTGAATTGCCATGAATGTTGAACGAGCAAATATGAGCAAGAATCGATGAAGTTAAGATATTCGAAAGTCCCGTACGAACCATAGGAATAGTATAGGATACGAGTGTCATGACATTAGGATTTTGAGATGTGATATCGTGTAAGACCATGTCTGGTGTAACTGCCCGATTTAGATCCTAATCAGAATGGTGTTTTCGGGACCACGAATTCGAGTCAAAAAAATATTTAAAAAATATTTTTATGTTTATTTTGTGTGAAATTATATCTGTGAAATTTTTGTGATTTAATTTTGTTGTTTGAGTGTCCGATTAAATAAAAAGACTTAATCACGTAAATTGAAAATTTGGTAGTTCAATTTGTAAAGGGCTGATTTGTTAATGGCTTCCTAAATTGGAGTATTGCTATTGTAAATAATCCATTAGCACATTTTTTGGACGGTAAAAGACATATATTATATGATTTCATTATTATTTCATTAAGGTTATTTAAGTAATTTATTTAAAAAATATATAATAGTTAAAATAAAGCCATTATATTCATTATATTCCTTTGTTCATCCACCGAATATGAAAACAAAAGAAAAGAAATAAAAGAAAGCTAGGTTCGGCCAACTTCCAAGCTTGATTCAAGGTTTGTGTTTACTCAGTTTTTGATAATTTTTACGTTTTTGAGATCATTGCTTCGAGTACTACAAAACCTATGGTTGAATTTTTTATTTTGATGAATATTTTGAGCTATGCCATTGATGAGAGCTTGTGATTTTTGTTGTTTGATAATGAAATATGAAAGATATGTTTTAGATTAACATGTTTTGTATTGGAGTTTTTGATAATTTTGAGTAATTAGGACTAAATTGAAAAACTAAAAATTTGAGGGACTAAAATATAAAATAAATGAAAGATATAGACTTGTATGAACACTATGAATATTCGGCCAAACATGGGTATCTTGAGATTTTACATATTTTGTGTTTTGTACAATAAGGACTAAATTGTAAAAAGTGTAAATATCAAGGGTAAAATGGTAATTTGTCCATTTATGTGTTTTTGGAGTAAATTGAATGAAAATATGTTTGAATGAGCTTAATTTTGATATGTTTATATCAAGAACCAAGGAAATCAGATTTGGATCGGGGGAAAATGAAAGTTGTCGACTAGCTGATCCGTACTGACTTTTAATTGTCCGAGATAAGTTTATAAGCAAGTAGACGTACTTAATTTTAATTAAATGCTAAATATATATATGCTGAAATGAAATATGTGAATTTAGTTATGCTATAGCCGAATGTAAATAAGCTTGTCTACTATGTTTCTGAATTCGTTTCAACCGAGTTACGACATCCGAAAGCCCCGTATGAACCTTAGGAATAGCTAGGATACATATGTCATGACAAAGGATTTAATATGTGATGTGCGAGTAAGACCATGGCATCGATATGTGATTCTGATATATATGCACGAGTAAGACCCTATCTGGGACAGTGGCATTGATATGTGATTACATGTAAGACCACGTTTGGGATGTTGGCATTGTACGATATGTGTGATTATCCGAGTGTCCTATCCAATTTCGAGTGGTTCATCGGGCAACGACGAATTGTGAACGAATATGTAAAACGAGCTGAATGACTAGGTATGAATTAGCTTGTTATCTACATGAAATAAGGTAAGTAAGCTATTTGAGATGTGTTACAAATTGTGTGTGATGTAAATGAACATTGTATATGAACAAAAGATGTGTATTTGGCTTTGTGACCAAGAAATATAATGGTTGTTAAAATGATTCTTGAATATGTGTATTTATAATCTTGTATATTCGGCCTTATAATTAGAGTACATATATGAAGTTATATCTTGGATTATGAGCTTGTGTTTATGAGTGGAGATATACTTGGCTATATAATAACGTTTTGGCTTTGAAAATTTCAATGATAATTTGTTAATTTAATTATATGAGTATTCGGCCAAGGTAATCCATATGTATCAAAAAATATATCTTGTATATATATATATATGTGTGTGTGTATTCAACATATAACTTAAATATGTATGTGATTATTATCCTTTGATTTATGAATTTATGTATATAGGAGTGTATGTGTACCAGATATGATAAAGATATTTTCGGCTTGGAAGTTGAATGTTAGTCTGTTAAGATGTGTAAATGTTCATTTGGCCATAAGTAATCTATATGAGAATGTACATATAAAATACATGAAATAGTAAGCTTCAGATTTAAAGTAACTACGATAGTATAACTTGGTTTAAAGTAAATGGTTCGAATATGTTATTCAGCCATTTATTTTCTTATGACTTACTAAGCTATGAAAGCTTACTCTGTGTATGTATGTTTGTTTTTGTTTTATAGATTTTGGATTCAAGTTTTGAGCTCAGGAATCGTCAGAGAAGCCTATCACACTATCGACTGTCCTCTATATCTTTGAAGTGAACTTTCAAATCTATGGCATGTATAGGCTAGATTTTTCTTTTGAAATGTTTGATTTTGGTTAATGTAATCATGAGCCATGCGAAAATGACTTAATAATTTATTATGCTCAGATTTAATGTTTTGTTTTGATAATGGTTGTGTTCGATGGTGTTTTTGTTGGTTCGGCTTTATTTATTTTCATGTGAGCCATGGTTGGATATAATAGTTGTAAAATGAATTAAGGTATTTCTTATGCTGGTTAGGTAAAAATCAAGATATGTACATGAGGAATATACGGTGTTCTTTCATGGTTAATATTAGTGATATGTATAATTAATGATTGGTTGTTATGGTTTAAGTTTATTTGGATATAATGTTATGTGTCAAGAATGGAAGGTATTTGTGATATGTGTTTCATAAATTGAATGTAGTTGATGACCTTGGAAATTATTAGATTGAATTGGTCATGGTATATCTACATATATGTTTTAGGCTTGGTATGATATTTGTGGTTGTTAAATGTGTTCGGTCATATGCTGAAATTTAGACAAGATAAATACTTGCCTTGCAATTAGGTTCTTGCTCATATTAATATGTTTTGGTACATAATATGGTAATGTTTTATGCAAGTACATGATCTTTAGGTATGTTTATATAATAGTGTTTGATTATGTGTTTCGGTTATTGGGTAATAGATGAAGGAGTATTGTGATATAACATGTAATGCTTTAGTAAATTGATACATGTCCTTTATATAAGGTGTATTTGGTGTATGCTTATTATGTAAAGAAAATATGTTTGGTTATGTGGCTTGATAGCTAATCGAAAATTTACAAATGTGTATAGGTAGATTTTGGTTAACCGAATGAATAAAAGATTAATATGGTTTTTGTTTCGATTTCCAAGGGTACATTATTTGTAAATTATGGCTAGTCATATGAGTAGTTTGATTGGCTGAGTTGATGATATATAATTATTTATTCATGTTATGCAAATGTAGTAATAAGGCAAATGAATGTTATTATGGAATGTTTCAATATATGAAAGGAAATAATGTATATTTGATTTTATAAGGTATGCGCATAACATTTGTTTGATAATTAAAATAATTTATATTTGAATTATTCAAATGTCATCAAAGTTAAAGTATACATGTTTGATAAGTATGTGAAATGAAATGCATTTGGTTTAAGAGTTTAATGTTTAATTCTTTTTTATGCTTCCCTGTTGGCATTGTTTGATTATAAATTCTGGAATTCATATGAAATATTAAATCGAAGTGTGATAATTTGTTATAAGTTTTTATTTGATAATTATTATTGGAAGTCTAATTTGAGATACATTTTTTATGCCTCGTAACTCTAATTCGGCGACGGATACAGGTTAGGGGTGTTACATTTGACTGGTATCAGAGCTATGATTTAGTCGATTTTAGGACTATCATAGTGTATGTGAGTCTAATTATACATGTCATATTTAACATGCGATAGTGTGATATCTCCTGACTATAACGAAAATTATTTTGATGAGACATATAAGTTTTCAACCGAGCTAATTTTGATAGTACGGAATGTGTACTCGAATGTTTGAATGGAAATGTGTTGATGATGAGTTGAAACTCATAAAAGTATGGATTGAAGAGTATGATATATTGATGTTGATGAATGTTATAATTATATGAGCATAAAGATTATAATATGTGAGTTGTGATTGCTATTTGAAATGTTTTGATTGTGAATTAATGATTTGAGTTGGTATATGAATTAAGTGCTAAGAACAAAGGTGATTAAAAGCAAATGTTTATTAAATGTTTGGACAATGTGAAATTATTAATGAATTGATTATTAGTGAAAGTATGTGTTATGTGTATTCATGTGTAAGTTAAATTTGAGGCTTTATTACCCTTACCCTCCTTATTAGTGAAATGTTACTGTGAAATCTGAAAGATCTGGGTTGAATAAGCTTAAGAGTGTGGAGTTATAAAAGTCCGTGTTCGAAAGATTAATAATGTGGCCAAGAAAGAGATTGAATCAGCAAATGAAGACAATATTAAAAGAGACATTGGATAGTTCTGCAGATTATTCAAATTATGTGATGTCACTGTTAAAGAAGAAGTTATCTCCGATCAAATGACCTATTCAGGTATGTTAACTAAGGAAAATATTAGCTAAAAGCTTTTCTGAATTGATTTCTATTAGTGAAGGGATAATGTGAAAATTTCTGATGGTAGAATTAGACAGTTGAAATAATGTTTGAATTGTATTGAGGGCTGAGTGTAGTGGTTATAGTTGGGTAGTTATTATGATTCCTTTTAGGCATTCTATGTGTATATTTATTCTCAAAAGTCTATGTGACTGTTTAATTTCAGAAGGGAATTCTTATCATAAGAGAACATTGGCTAAACATATTAATAGACGAAAGTATCATTGGTTTGTTTGGGGTTGTATTTGACATTGCTATGTCTTTCTTTGGTATTTATTCCTTTGTGTGGATATGAAAGACGATGGTGAAATCTGTATAATGCTAATACTCTGTTTTTTCTGGCTATTGTTCCGTTGAAAATATGTGAAGATTATATTGCTTCTGTTACTGTGGATTTCAATATTTACGAGTAATATTGTTCTTTCTGGACATTTTCTGAAATATCATCGGGATTGATATCATTCTATATGGTTGTCATTTTCTGATATTCAGTGTAGCTTTAGATGTTGAAAATTTAGTTATTCTAGTTTTCTCATGATTCTATGTGATTATCTATAAGAGATGTCCATTCGAAGGAAATGGTTATAAAAGTTGTGCTTCTGCATTGGTTGTTGTTCAAATCATATTTGATTTTCTTCTGGGTTCAGATGCTTCGTTAATAGCCGAGATATTATCTATTGTCACGGGTAAGACGACAATCCTATTATGACTATATGATTTCTATTTGATGATTGTAGTATATATATAAAGTATGTTTGGATTATTCTTTCTAACAAGAAGAAAAGATTTCTTCGAAAAGACCGATTCTGTGGTTTAATCTGATCTGAAATTATTTGATTGAAAATGTAATTGGGTTATATGAGGTTGAATCTATCCACTAGATCAGAAATAAACTTTAAATGTACATGTGTGATCTAAAGGATGGTATGGAAGTAGAACTTGTATTTTTGAGGATTTGATACAGATTTATGTCTATCGGAACAATTCTATCTGAAAAATGTTGTGGTAAATTAAAGTTAGTTCAATTGTTGAAGCTTTCTTTTGCACGAAAACATTATCCACTAAAATATTAGTTCTGATTTAGCCTAAATTGAATGAAGTGTTTACGAACCTCAGTCATGTGTTAGTGAACGGGTTGAAGTATATTCTAATAATGGAGTATACAGAGATATCTTGTGATTCTTTATGGTTAGAATTGTTAAAAGACTATGAGCTTGTGATTGACTATCATCCGGGAAAGGCTAATGTTGTTACTGATGTTTTAAGCTAAAAATTACTGTTTGCTTTGTGTGCAATAAATGCGCATATGGCTATGTCTGATGATGGTTCAATAATAGTTGAATTAAAAGCAAGGCTGTTATTTATTCAACAAAATTTGTGATACTCAAAAAGTTGATAATGATTTGTTAGCAAAGCGGGTCTAAGATGATTTGAAGGTTGATTCAGAGTTTTGAGTTAATGCTAAAGGTTGTCTAAGGTTCAGAAACCGAATATATGTTTCAAGGAATTTAGATGTTAATTCAGATGATTTTGAATGAAGCTCATAGCAGTCGGTTATCTGTTCACCCAGGTAGTACGAAAATGTATTATGATCTAAAATAGCTTTATTGGTGGCATGGTATGAAACGAGACATATCTGACTTTGTCTCGAAATGTTTAATCTGTCAACAAGTAAAAGCCGAGCATCAGGTACCTTCTGGATTGCTTCAGCTGATCATGATACTTGAGTGGAAATGGGACAGAGTTACTATGGATTTTGTATCTGGTTTGCCGTTGACACCGAGCAAGAAAGATGCAATCTGGGTTATTATGGATAGATTGACTAAAATGGCTCATTTTGTTTCGATACGTACAGACTACTCACTTGATAAGTTGGTTGAATTGTATGTTTCTTAGATTGTGAGATTACATGGTGTGCCTATATCTATTGTTTTGAATAGAGATCCGAGGTTTACATCGCGGTCTTGAAAGAAACTAAAAGATGCACTAGGTACGAAATTACATTTCAGTACTACTTTCCATCCGCAAACAGATGGCTAGTCTAAGCAAATCATTTAGATACTTGAGGATATGTTGATATGTTACATTCTTGAGTTCGAAGGTATATGGGAACAATACCTACCTCTGATTTAATTTGCGTATAATAATAGCTTTCAATCGAGTATCAAAATGGCACCTTATGAGGCTTTGTACTGTCATAAATGTTGTACAACAATGTACTGTCTAACACCTTTCACCCGTATCCGACGCCAAGATAGGGTTCGAGGTGTTACCTGATTTAAGCCAACACTTTCATACTAAACCGGCCATGAAATTTCGTTCGAATTTAAAACCTTTCATTTTACATGAATTTTGTACCTTAAACAGGCTTACGAGCCCCAAACATACATTCGGGGTGGCTCAGAAACAAACCGAGAACTTAAGAAAAACTTGGAAAATTTATGCTTTAAGGCTCTACACGCCTGTGTGGGTATAAGGCACACGCCCGTGTGATCATTTTGACATGGCCGTGTTGGTTGCCCATGTGCACCACATGGCTTAGTGTTCATCGGGACATGCCCGTGTCCCTCACCCGTGTAACTCTCTGTCCATTTGGTCATGAACAAAAGAAGGCACACGGCCAAGGCACAAGCCTGTGTGCTAGGCCGTGTCCACCACACGGTTGAGACACATAGCCGTGTCTCTGCCCGTGTGTTTACTACCATGCATACTGACCTGAATTTCTAAGGTGTAGAAGACACACGGCTGGGTCACACGCCTATGTGGGCAGACCGTATGTTACACACGGCCTAGACACACGCCCATGCGTCTACCCGTGTAGACAAATACAAGGCTATTTTCTAAGCCATTTTGTCACCCTCACAACATACGCACACATACTTATACAATAGCATACAACAAGGCATACATGGGCACTTAAACGTCCATAAACACGTTATGGTCATGTCAATTTCTCATGCAATAGATATCATAGATTTTTACTCACCTCTTTACCACATTCATGCCATAATCATTATAAACTCATCACATAAGACCATAGCACATGCATGCATATATAAATAGGTTTACAAATTCAATAGTTGATGTAAGCCAATACATTTGGCTAAAACAAATGTCACACACTCAACTCCTATACATGCCATAGACTCAAAGTACTTGAAATCACTTACACCATTAGCGATAGTTTGACAGTGTGATGATATCTCCGACGAACTCCAACTCGAGCTAACTTGGAAACACTAGAGAACATGGGAAAGGAAAGGGGGGTAAGCTTTTCGCTTTGTAAGTTCATATGAAAACAATAAGCAACTCATTAACATGTTTTTATCAATGTTCCCAACATATTCTCAAGTTCATGATAAGTTGTCTTCTTGTACAACAGTCAATAAAATATTTATATCTAGAGCTATGAAATTCCAAATTAAGTTCTGTTAATTTTCCTTGAAACTATACTCATGTACCTTTCTACCATACAATTTCCAGAATTTTTGGTTTAGCCAATTAGTACAGTTTATTCCTCAAATTTACCCCTAATTCATCGTTTGACAGTTCCGACCCTTTTGCACTAAAGTTTAATTATCTCAAAGCACAAGACTCGAATAATGTTCATGTTTATTTCTTTTAAAATTAGACTCAATAAGGATTCTAAATATATAAATTATAACTCATAAATATTTTTGTATAATTTATAATGATTTTCTCAAATCAGAATAGGGGATATCGAAGTCATTCTGACCCTGTCTCACAACAATTTAAATATCTCATAATATGAAACACTCATCGATCTCATAAGTATCATACCAAATCCCATCAATTGAATCATTTTTTTTGAGAAATACGAGAATCTAAGTCATACAGGTAAAGAGATCTATTCATTAATAAGAAAAAAAAAGTGAGCGGTGATTGGATTGATGAGAAAATAGAATCTTGGGTCGCGAATAGTGATTCGATTGATGATAAAGAAAGAGAATTCTTGGTTTAGTTCTCCACCACCGTTTCTTCTATGTGAAACTAGAGTCAATAAGATTTAATTCTATATTTTATTCAACCTCTAACTCATTTCCCACTATTTTTAGTGTATTTTCAAAGTTACACCACTAGAGTAGCCCAAAACTGTCCAGGCTAATTTACTCATTCACAATTATTGTTCACCAAATTAATACAACATCATTTCATCTATCATGGTAAGAACACATAGCTATGCACCATAATCTTAATGTCATCAAGTATCAAAGACTTATTCCAAATCACGCCATTTTCATAGTATTCACCAAGTACAATATACATCACAGATTATCACATATTAAGGCATTACTCATAAGTTTAGTGTACATACTTGTACAACTTGTAACATACTCAAGTACATACTTGTACAACTTGTAATAAAGTATATAATCATACCTTCTTTAACATGCTCTCCTTAGAGCTTTCATCATATCATCTATTACATTACCCGCTGAACACTCAGGATACTAAAGGATGTTGAAATTATCATACACCAAATAGAATACCAAAGACATGTCCCATACATGGTCTTACATGGATCCACATATCATTGCCATATCCCGGATATGGTCTTATACAAGGTCTCATGTCAGTGTCGATGCCATGTCCCGGACATGGTCTTATACTAGCACAATATCATCACATTTTCATTGAATCATCACAAGTCAATTCCAATAAAGGCATATATCCATATTTCGTGCAATATCAAGTATTAAGCACATGATAATGAAGTTGATAAATTACTTTCATACCAACTTACTCGTTTCAAAGAAACATTATATTCCATCAATCTTCCAATATATGAAATCATAAAATATATGCAATATTAATAAGGAATGTAATTCAAACATAAATTTGCATTATTATTATCATACGAACTTACCTAGACACCAAATTGGTAGAAGAGGCCTAAACACGAATTTCTCGTTTTGTCCTCGTTCTAAGCCCGAATCTTGTTTTTCATCATCTATAACATCACATTTAACTTATTAAAACAATATACTAATGAAATTAGTCTAATGATACATTTTGGCAAAGTTTTCGATTTTTCCCCTATACTTTGCCATAATTACCAAATTACCCCTAGGCCCGTAAAATGATTTTTATACAATTTATTTACTCCTTAAGCCTAGATGAACCATTTTAATAACTATAGCAACTCATAATTTCAACTATTTCACACATTTATCACTTATTTCACAAATTTTACAAAATAGTCCATTTAGGTGCTTTCATGCAAATTTCTTTCATAAAAGTTGTTTATAACACTACCAAGACTCATATTCTTCCATAAAAACTCAGCAAACAACACATATGCTTTCATGGAAAAACCCTAGACTCTTAATCATTTTGCGAAATAGTCCCCTCTTTTGAAAGCTCATGCTTTAGGGGTTCCAAAAACACAAAAATCATCAAGAAATAGCATTAAAATCACTTACTATCAAGGGAGTTTCTTTGCTGAAATTTTCCAGATTCAAAATCCTTTCTTTGCTGCCATTTTCGGTGAAAGAGAAGAAGAAAAATGAAAGAAAATGATAAGTTTTTCTTTATTTTATTTTATTACCAAAAAGTCACCTAATATCCCATAAATTTTGGCTTTTTGACCAATCTTGTCTCCCTTGGCCAGCCACCTCTATTAAAAAGGGAATAATTTCCCTTTAAAGGCCTTCAATTTTAGTTATCTAGCTATTAGACACATTTAGGCACTAAAATACAACTTTTACCTTTTACGCGATTTAGTCCTTTTTCGAAATTAAGCCCTCAAACGCTAAAATTAATTCACCAAAATTTTCATGCACCTTTATAAGCATGCTATATCACATAAAATAACATCAAAATAATTTTCTCTAGCCTTGGAATAGTGGTTCCGAGACCACTGTGCTGACTAGGTTCAAAATTGGGCTGTTACAATTCTTCCCCCTTTAGGGATTTTCGTCCCCGAAAATCTTACCAGAAGAAGTTGCTTTCAACTTCCACGAGTCACTTTCACCCTTTTCTCAAAATTACCAATCAACTCAGTCTCATACTCAGGATTTCCTGTAGCCTTTCTATAGTTGCGGTATAAACCCCAGGCTCAAATCGAAATACTGGTGACTGACATTCTAAGAACTATAAACTCAGAAACATAACTCGGCCAAATTTGTCGAATAATATATTTTTACATACTAAAATAATCATGCAGACTTCCATTATCAATTTGACACAAATCAATTGGCATCTCTCCTTTTCCCGGAGATGAGAGATATCCCGATACGAAATTCATAACAGTTCTTCTCATTTTCTTTTTAATGTCATCACTGACAATGATAATCTTGAATACATTTGATATTCGGATTTTCCCTGTAGACAACTCAATATCCTTTAGAAGAACAGGCAAGATGCTACTGTGAGCTCTCTACACAATTCTCTGCATAACCCAAAGTTTCTCGGTACTCAAATCTTACTCGAAACTAATAATAACAGAAACCATAAATCAGATCCTCCCTAAAATTCCAAATTGAAAGTCGAATCATGCTGTACTAGCCTAATTTATCACTTATAGTCACATCTCTATGCTCAGGCCATTGATTATTTAGAAATCTTACTAACATGAATTAAACGATTTCAACTTCATAAATTTGATCTCCTTATCAATTAGGACAACTTTACTTATAAGAACATCTCTCGAGTGATAAAATTCCACTAATGTGTTTCCGTTTCATACTTATAAGAATAAAATTTCCTCATTTCAGACTGTACATCTATTTAACCGTAATTGCACAACATGGATACATGAAATATATCGTGAATCTTTCCTAACTTAGTCGCAAAGCCAATCGATAAGCAACAGGCCCTATCTTATCGGTAATGTCATACGGTTCTATAAAATGAGGACTCAACTTGCCCTTTTTATCGAATCTCAAAACCTTTTTCCATGGAGACACTTTCAAGAATACTTTATCACCAACCTGATACTCGATTTCCTTTTTTTTCAAATTCGCATACGACTTTTGTCTATCCAATGCCTCATAAGGCGCTATCTTACGGCTTGACTGATAACTATTGTTGTAAGCAAATTCAACCAAAGGTAAGTACTTTTCCCCACTACCTTGGGATTCAAGAACAAAACGTCTAAGCATATCTTCTAGTGTCTGAATTACTCTCTCGGATTGTCCATCAATCTGTAGATGAAAAGTAGTACTAAATTTTAGCTTTGTACCTAAAGCTTCTTGTAATTTCTTCCAAAACCGCGAAGTAAACCTCGGATCCCTATCCGAAATAATCGATAAAGGTACTCCTAGAAGTCTCACAATCTCAGAAATATACAATTTGGCTAACTTATCAAGTGAATAATCAACGCATGCCGATATAAAATGAGCCGATTTTGTCAATCTGTCAACCACAACCCATACGACATTCTTTTTTCTTGGTGTCAACGGCAAGCCTGTCACAAATCCATAGTAATTCAGTCCCATTTCCATTTGGGAGATAAAATAGGCTAAAGTAAACCTGAAGGTACTTGGTATTCGACCTTTACTTGCTGACAAATCAAGCACCTCGATACAAACTCATATATATCTCTTTTCATACCATTCCACCAATACATTTTCTTTAAATCGTTGTACATTTTCGTGCTACCCAGGTGAACTGACATACCTTCGTTATGAGCCTCATGCAAAATATTTCTAATCAACTCAGCATTCTTCGGAACACAAATCCTTCCACGAAACCTCAGACAACCATTAGAATCTCTCTGAAAATCTGATTCACTGTTCGACTCACACTGAGCTTTCCGTCTAATATCACAGTTGCTAACATTCTCATCCAATAAAATTTTCACAAGGAATGGACAACCATACATATTCCCAAGGATAGAGGAAAATACAGAATAATCAGAAGAGAGAGATAACCATAAAATTTTTTTATATTTGAATTCGTCATACTAAGACATCCTTGCAAATCCAACATCATTCCTCTGATTAATTCTGTCCGCACTAATCCCATAATATTCCATTATTGCACTCTTTAGTTTAACATTTGCATGCTTATACTATAAATCTCTCACGAATCTCGTCATATAACTCTATTCTGGTAAGGGGGTGACGATTTTAAAGCCTCTAATTTTTTTACTCTCACACATGTACACACTTAACAGCAACACAGTATCATGCACATCGATTCAAACATTTCAAATTTCCAACTTGTTATGAACACACTTTCACATATCTTAGTAACATATGCAACTTTATTTCATATGAATACTAGCCAAACATCAGTGAACTCATCACAATACAAATTTTCATTTCTTTTACTCGAATCATCATTAATGCCTAATCAAGTTTCAACACTTAGCCTTATTTTACTTACCAACCTTTATCAAATTAGAGAACGTCTTACGGTCTTGAGTACATCATTCACTTGATGCCATAGTCCAACTATGGTCTTGTATTAGCTCTCATCCATCTGTGTCGATGCCGTGTCCCAGACAGTTCTTACACTGACACATATTAAGCCGATGCCATGTTCCAAACATGGTCTTACACTAGCACGCATATCTTGAGGCCGATGCATGTCCCAGACATGTCTTACACTGGCTCTCATCTCAAAACCAATACATGTACCAGACATGTCTTACACTGGCGCACATATCACCTGCACTACCATGGGCCAACCATGGTCTTATCCGTCAATTCATAATCAAACGATCGTACTCAATTCCAGCGTTCTTCTCAATTTGATCTTTCATTTCAGTTTTCATGCTATCATAACATTTATGACATCTTTAATTTAGAGATTTAAACATAAATGTCAATCACATGTACATACTGATTACACATTATTAGATAGAAGTACTTATACACACATTCTATCATTTCAAGTAAAGTTTTCTTTTCATAATCACTAGGCCAAATGAGTTAGGCACGTAACATCGTATGAATACTAACATGCATGAAAAAGCTTATCACAACTTAACTTTCATTTCATTCCATGTTTCCACATTCTTTAACTTATGATTATCACATATTGAGTATTAATTCATGTAAAAATCATGAATTTATTTTCATACCTTTCTAAATTTCAACATATCACAAGCACGTTTCAATCATCTCAATGTTACTTCTATCATTAACAAGATTTGCTCGGCTAGTAGTCTTTCTTATCTTAGCAAACAGTTTCATTAGCGCCGGGAGATATCACACTATCATAAGTAGTACTATGGCATGTATAGCTAGACTCACTTAAGCTATGTAAGTCCGAGAACCGACTAAACCATGCTCTAATACCACCAAATGTAACACCCTTCTCCCGTATCCGACGCTGGGATAGGGTTCGAGGTGTTACCAAATTTAAGCCAACACTTTCATACTAAACCGGCTATGAAATTCCGTTTGAATTTAAAAAAATTCATTTCACATGCATATTGTCCATTAAACGGGCTTACGAGGCCCCAAACATACATTCAGGATGGTTCGGAACCAAACTGAGAACTTAAGAAAAACTTGGAAAATTTATGCTTTAAGGTTCTACACGCCCGTGTGATCATTCTAACATGGTAGTGTTGGTTGCCCGTGTGCACTACACGGCCTAGTGTTCATCGGGACACGCCTCTGTCCCTCACCCATGTAACTCTCTATCCATTAGGTAATGAACAAAAGAAGGCACATGGCTAAGGCACATGCCCGTGTGCTAGGCCGTGTCCACCACATGGTTGAGACACACGGTCGTGTCTCTGCCCGTGTGTTTACTACCATGCATACTGACTTGAATTTCTAAGGTGCAGGGGACATACGGTCGGATCACACGCCCATTTGGGCAGACCGTGTGTCACACATGGCTTAGACACACGCCTGTGCGTCTACCCGTTTGGACAAATACAAGGCTATTTTCCAAGCCATTTTGTCACCCTCCCAACATACGCACACATACTTATACAATAGCATACAACAAGGCATACATGGGTACTTAAATGTCCATAAACATGTTATGATCATGTCAATTTCTCATGCAATAGATATCATAGATATTTACTCACCTCTTTACCACATTCATGCCATATTCATTATAAACTCATCACATAAGACCATAGCACATGCATGCATATATAAATAGGTTTACAACTTCAATAGTTGATGTAAGCCTATACATTTGGCTAAAATAAATGTCACGCACTCAAATATTTAAACTCCTATACATGCCATAGACTCAAAGTACTTGAAATCACTTACACCATTAGTGATAGCTTAACAGTGTGATGATATCTCCGACGAACTCCAACCTGAGCTAACCTGGCAACATTAGAGAACATGGGAAATAAAGGGGGGTAAGCTTACACTTAGTAAGTTCATATGAAAACAATAATCAACTCATTAACATGTTTTTATCAATGTTCCCAACATATTCTCAAGTTCATGATAAGATGTCTTCTTGTACAACAGCCAATAAAATATTTATATCTGGATCTATGAAACTTCAAATTAAGTTCTGTTAATTTTTCTTGAAACTAGACTCATGTACCTTTCTACCATACAATTTCCAGAATTTTTGGTTCATCCAATTAGTACAGTTTATTCCTCAAATTTACCCCTAATTCACCATCTAACAATTCTGACCCTTCTGCAGTAAAGTTTAATTATCTCATAGCACAAGACTCGAATAATGTTCCCGTTTATTTTTTTGAAAGTATAGTCATTAAGGATTATAAATATATAAATTATAACTCATATATATTTTTGTACAATTTATAATGATTTTCTCAAATCAGAACAGGGGATTTCGAAGTCATTCTAACTCTGTCTCATAACAATTTAAATATCTCATAATATGAAACATTTTTGCTTACTCATTTCTTCTATGTGAAACTAGACTCAATAAGCTTGAATTACATATTTTATTCAGCCTCTAACTCATTTCCCACTAATTTTAGTGTATTTTCAAAGTTACACCACTGCAGTAGCCCAAAATTGTCCAGACTAATTTACTCATTCACAATTATTGTTCACCAAATTAATACAACATCATTTCATCTACCATGGTAAGAACACATAGCTATGCACCACAAGCATGGACCCATAATCTTAATGTCATCAAGTATCAAAAACTTATTCCAAAGCACGCCATTTTCATAGTATTCACCAAGTACTATAAACATGATAGATTATCACATATTAAGGCATTACTCATATGTTTAGTGTACATACTTGTACAACTTGTAACATACTCAAGTACATTCTTGTACAACTTGTAATAAAGTATATAATCATACCTTCTTTAACATGCTCTCCTTAGAGCTTTCATTATATCATCCATTACATTACCCATTGAACACACAGGATACTAAAGGATGTTCGTAATTAAAATACACCAAATAGAATACCAAAGCCATGTCCCATACATGGTCTTACATGGATCCACATATCATTGCCATATCCCAGATATGGTCTTATACAAGGTCTCATGTCAGTGCCGATGCCATGTCCCGGACATGGTCTTATACTAGCACACATATCATCACATTTTCATTGAATCATCACAAATCAATTCCAATAAAGGCATATATCAATATTTCGTGCAATATCAAGTATTAAGCACATGATAATGAAGTTGATAAATTACTTTCATACCAACTTACTTGTTTCAAAGAAACATCATATTCCATCAATCTTCCAATATATGAAATCATAAAATATATGCAATATTAATAAGTAATGTAATTCAAACATAAATTTTCATTATTATTATCATACGAACTTACCTCGACACCAAATTGGTAGAAGAGGCCTAAACATTAATTTCTCGTTTTTTCAACGTTCTAAGCCCGAATCTTGTTTTTCATCATCTATAACATCACATTTAACTTATTAAAACAATATACTAATCAAATTAGTCCAATGACACATTTTGGCAAAGTTTTCGATTTTGCCTCTATACTTTGCCATAATTACCAAATTGCCCTTAGGCTCGTAAAATGATATTTATTCAATTTATTTACTCCTTAAGCCTAGATGAACCATTTTAATAACTATAAGAACTCATAATTTCAACTATTTCACACATTTATCACTTATTTCACAAACTTTACAAAATAGTCCATTTAGGTGCTTTCATGCAAATTTCTTTCATGAAAGTTGTTTATAACAATACCAAGACTCATATTCTTCCATAAAAAATCAGAAAACAATACATATGCTTTCATGGCAAAACCTTAGACTTTTAATCATTTTCCAAAATAGTCCCCTCTTTTGAAAGCTCATGCTTTAGGTGTTCCGAAAACACAAAAATCATCAAGAAAAAGCTTTAAAATCACTGACTATCAAGGGATTTTCTTTGCTAAAATTTTTCAGCTTTAAAACCCTTTCTTTGCTGCCATTTTTGGTGAAAGAGAAGAAGAAAAATGAAAGAAAATGACAACTTTTTCTTTATTTTATTTTATTACCAAAAAGTCACCTAATATCCCATAAATTTTGGCTTTTTGACCAATCTTGTCTCCCTTGGCCGGCCACCTCTATTAAAAAGGGTATAATTTCCCTTTAAAAGCCTTCAATTTTAGTTATCTAGCTATTAGACACATTTAGGTACTAAAATAAAACTTTTACCTTTTACGCGATTTAGGCCTTTTTCGAAATTAAGCCCTCAAACGCTAAAATTAATTCCCCAAAATTTTCATGCACCTTTATAAACATGCCATATCACATAAAATAACATCAAAATAATTTTCTCTGGCCTCAGAATAGTGGTTCTGAAACCCAGTATTCTGACTAGGCCCAAAATCAGGCTATTACATACTGGACTGAGCTCTGTGAAAATAAGATACATGGGGTTGACTTGATTAGAGAAACTAAGTAGAAAGTGAAAGTGATCTGTGAAAGTCTAAAAGCGGCATCAGATCGTCAAAAATCATATGCAGACTTGAAACGTAAGGATATAGAGTTTTAGATCGGAGATAAAGTTTTCTTGAAAGTCTCATCGTGGAAGAAAATACATAGATTTTGTCGTAAAGGCAAATTGAGTTTGAGATTTATTGGGCCGTATGAGATTATACAGCGTATCAGGCCAGTTGCTTACAGAATATTGTTGCCACCTGAGTCAGAAAAGATCTAGAATGTATTCCATGTTTCGATGCTTCGTAGATATCGATCTGACCCTTCACATGTGATTAGTCCATCTGAGATTGAGATTAAGCCTAATATGATGTATGGGGAAGAACCGATTCGTATTCTGCCCCACGAGATTAAAGAGTAGCGAAATAAAAAGATTTCATTAGTTAAAGTACTGTGGTGTAAACACGGGGTTAAGGAAGCAACGTGGGAGCCAGAAGATACAATAAGAGAACACTATCCGAACCTATTCACTGGTAAGATTTTTGGGGACGAAAATCCCTAAGGGGGGAGAGTTGTAACAGCCTGATTTAGACCCTAATCGGAATGGTAGTTTTGAGGCCATGAATCCAAGTCAGAAAAATATTTAAAAATTATTTTATGTGTTTATTTTGTGTGAAATTATATCTGTGAAATTTTCGTGATTTAATTTTGTCGTTTGAGTGTCCGATTAAATAAAAGGACTTAATCGCGTAAATTGAAAATTTGGTAGTTCAACTTGTAAAGGGCTGATTTGTTAATGGCTTTCTAAATTGGAGTATTTTTGTTGTAAATAATCCATTAGCACATTCTTTGGACGGTAAAAGACATATATTATATGATTTCATTATTATTTCATTAAGGTTATTTAAGTAATTTAGTTTATAAACATATAATAGTTAAATTAAAGCCATTATATTCATTATATTCCTTTGTTCATCCACCGAATATGAAAACAAAAGAAAAGAAATAAAAGAAAGCTAGGTTTGGCCAACTTCCAAGCTTGATTCAAGGTTCGTGTTTACTCGATTTTTGATAATTTTTACGTTTTTGAGATCGTTGCTTCGAGTACTACAAAACCCATGCTTGATTTTTTTTTATTTTGATGAATATTTTGAGTTATACCATTGATGAGAGCTTGTGATTTTTGTTGTTTGATAATGAAATATGAAAGATATGTTTTAGATTAACATGTTTTGTATTAGAGTTTTTGATAATTTTGAGTAATTAGGACTAAATTGCAAAAATAAAAATTTGAAGGACTAAAATGTGAAATAAATAAAATATATGGACTTTTAGGAACACTAGGAATATTCGGCCAAACATGGGTATCTTGAGATTTTGCATATTTTTTGTTTTGTGCAATAGAGACTAAATTGTAAAAAGTGTAAATGTTAAGGGTAAAATGGTAATTTTCCCATTTATGTGTTTTTGGACTAAATTGAATGAAAATATGTTTGAATGAGCTTAATTTGGATATGTTTAGATCAAGAACCAAGGAAATCAGATTTGGATCGGGGGAAAACGAAAGTTGTCAACTAGCAGATCCGTACCGATTTTTCGTTGTCTGAGGTAAGTTTATAAGGAAATAGACATACCTAATTTTAATTAAATGCTAAATATATATATGCTGAAATGAAATATGTGAATTTAGTTATGCTATAGCCGAATGTAAATAAGCTTGGCTACTCTATTTTTGAATTCATTTTGACCGAGTTACGACGTCCGAAAGCCCCGTATGAACCTTAGGAATAGCTAGGATACATATGTCATGACATAGGATTCTAATCTGTGATGTGCGAGTAAGACCATGGCATCGATATGTGATTTCGATATATGTGTGTGAGTAAGACCCTGGCTGGGACAGTGGCATCGATATGTGATTACATGTAAGACCACGTCTGGGATGTTGGCATTGTACGATATGTGTGATTATCCGAGTGTCCTATCCAATTCCGAGTGGTTCATCGGGCAAAGACAAATTGTGAACGAATTTGTAAAACGAGCTGAATGACCAGGTATGAATTAGCTTATTATCTACTTGACATAAGGTAAGTAAGCTATTTGATATGTGTTATAAATTGTGTGTGATGTAAATGAAGATTGTATATGAACAAAAGATGTGTATTCGGCTTTGTGAACAAGAAATATAATGGTTGTTAAAATGATTCTTGAATATGTGTATTTATAATCTTGTATATTTGGCCTTATAATTATAGTACATATATAAAGTTATATCTTGGATTATGAGCTTGTGTTTATGAGTGGAGATATACTTGGCTATATAATAACATTTTGGCTTTGAAAATTTCAATGATAATTTGTTAATTTAACTATATGAGTATTCGGCCAAGGTAATCCAAATGTATCAAAAAAGATATTTTGTATATATATATATGTGTGTGTATTCGGCATATAACTTAAATATGTATGTGATTATTATCCTTTGATTTGTGAATTTATGTATATAGGAGTGTATGTGTACCAGATATGATAAAGATATTATCGGCTTGGAAGTTGAATGTTAGTCTGTTAAGATGTGTAAATGTTCATTTGGCCATAAGTAATCTATATGAGAATGTACATATAAAATACATGAAATAGTAAGCTTAAGATTTAAAGTAACTACGATAGTATAACTTGGTTTAAAGTAAATGGTTCGAATATGTTATTCAGTCATTTATTTGCTTATGACTTACTAAGCTATGAAAGCTTACTCTGTATATGTATGTTTGTTTTTGTTTTGTAGATTTTGGATTAAAGTTATGAGCTTAGGAATCATCAGAGAAGCCTATCATACTATCGACTGTCCTCTGTATCTTTGAAGTGAACTTTCAAATCTATGGCATGTATAGGCTAGATTTTTCTTTTGAAATGTTTGATTTTGGTTAATGTAATCATGAGCCATGCGAAAATAGCTTAATAATTTATTATGCTCGAATTTAATGCTTCATTTTGATAATGGTTGTGTTCGGTGGTGATTTTTTTGGTTCGGCCTTATATATTTTCATGTGAACCATGGTCGGATATAATAGTCGTAAAATGAATTAAGGTATTTCTTATATTGGTTAGGTAAAAATCAAGATATGTACATGAGGAATATACGGTGTTCTTTCATGGTTAATATTAGTGATGTGTATAATTAATGATTGGTTGTTATGGTTTAAGTTTATTTGGATATAATGTTATGTGTCATGAATGGAAGGTATTTGTGATATGTGTTTCATAAATTGAATGTGGTTGATGACCTTGGATATGATTAGATTGAACTGGTCATGGTATATCTACAAATATGTTTTAGGCTTGGTATGATATTTGTGGTTGTTAAATGTGTTCGGTCATATGCTGAAATTTAGACAAGATAAATACTTGCCTTGCAATTAGGTTCTTGCTCATATTAATATGTTTTGGTACATAATATGGTAATGTTATATGCAAGTACATGATCTTTAGGTATGTTTATATAATAGTGTTTGATTATGTGTTTCAGTTATTGGGTAATAGATGAAGGAGTTTTGTGATATAACATGTAATGCTTTAGTAAATTAATACATGTCCTTTATATAAGGTGTATTTTGTGTATGCTTATTATGTAAAGAAAATATGTTTGGCTATGTGGCTTGATAGCTAATCGAAAATTTACAAATATGTATAGGTAGATTTTGGTTAACCGAATGAATAAAAGATTAATATGGTTTTTGTTTCGATTTCCAAGGGTACATTATTTGTAAATTATGGCTAGTCATATGAGTAGTTTGATTGGCTAAGTTGATGATATATAATTATTTATTCATGTTATGCAAATGTAGTAATAAGGCAAACGAATGTTATAATGGAATGTTTCAATATATGAAAGGAAAAAATGTATATTTGATTGTATAAAGTATGCGCATAACATTTGTTTGATAATTAAAATATTTTATATTGGAATTATTCTAATGTCATCAAAGTTAAAGTATACATATTTTATAAGTATGTGAAATGAAATGTATTTGGGTTAAGAGCTTAACGTTTAATTCTTTTTTATGCTTCCCTGTTGGCATTGTTTGATTATAAATTCTAGAATTCATATGAAATATTAAATCAAAGTGTGATAATTTGTTATAAGGTTTTATTTGATAATTATTATTGGAAGCCTGATTTGAGATACATTTTAATTGGTAATGCCTCGTAACTCTAATCCGGCGACGAATACGGGTT
Organism: Gossypium longicalyx; assembly: GCA_025698465.1. Classification (NCBI taxonomy): domain Eukaryota; kingdom Viridiplantae; phylum Streptophyta; class Magnoliopsida; order Malvales; family Malvaceae; genus Gossypium; species Gossypium longicalyx. The sequence continues at coordinate 29,860,753 of CM047001.1, read as the reverse complement.
AGGGGTGTTACATTTGGGACATTGGCATCATATACGATTTCATGTAAGACCCTGTCTGGGACAGTGGCATCAATATTTGATAACATGTAAGACCATATCGGGGATATGGCATTATACGAGTTTACCAGCTATTCGAGTATCCTTATCAATTTTGAACAGTTCAACGGGCAATATCGAGAATGGATTGAAAATGTGAATGAGTATCCGATTCAGGTAGGTATGAAATGTATATGTTATTCAAGAATGAAAGGTGAGTATGTCTATAAATGAAGACATGTGAATTTCATAAGAAAGAATGGTGGTTAAATGTAAGAGCATTAAGAACAAGTGTGATAAATGTGAATTATGAAACTTGTGTATGTGATTTGCTATGGATTCTATGGATAAAATTGGTTTAGAATTATCCCATGTATTAAGTTTATTTATGTATGGCTTACTAAGCTTTTGAAAGCTTACTTTGTGTATGTTTTTCATTGTTTTATAGATTATCGAAGCTATCGTGAGCTCGGGGATCCTCAAGGATCGTCTTCACACTATCGAATGATATTTGGTACTTTTGACATTGTAAATATTAATATATGGCATGTATAGGCTAGTGATGTTATGATATGTGTTATGTGTATTTCTTGCCGTGTGATATGGCATGAATATCATTGAGACTATGGAATTGGTTTTGGTATAGACTATGTAATGGAAAAGTGATATAATCGATGTATATATATGGTCTTGTGTGAATGGCCATCTTGTATGATTTGGTAGTTGAAATGGTAAGGTTTTGATATGATTTTGAGTTTGGTTAAATGTTGTTTGAGACAAATGGATTGGTATGACTTTAGTATATGAAATTGGAATGATTTGATATGAAATTGAGTATGAAACTGATTGGTGATATCGTGGATTGAATTATGCATGTTTGGGTATGGTTTTGGTTACCATTTGGTCATGAATTATGCTTTGGTTGATACTTGTAGGGATGACCCTTTTTGGGTGGCATGTTGGCCTTATAAATGGCCTATTTTTGTCCACATGGGTAGAGATACGGGCGTGTGTCTCAGCCGTGTGTGACACATGGTCATGTTACACGGCCGTGTGTCCCTTGGGGTACCCTTTCGAATTAAGTCAGTATACCCTACAGGTTTGACATGGCCTAGACACACGGGCATGTCTACTGGCCATGTGTGTCACACAGACTCACACACGGGCGTGTGACTGACCGTGTGACATAAGTCAGTATACCTTCCAGTTTTCCCATGGCCTTGGCACACGAGTGTGTCTCCGGCCGTACGGTACAGGTCAGTATGTATGCCCTATTTTCACACGGACTGTGCCACGGGAGTGTCTGGGGGCCATGTGAGCCACACGGCCTATTCACACGGGCGTGTGACTTGTTATTTCATGAAATTTTTCTAAGTGTCTGGAAATTTTTATATGTGATCAGTTTAGTCCTGAACCGCTTCTAAGCATGATCTAAGGTATCGTAGAACCTTGTAAAGGACAAAGTGAATATTTTAGCATAATTTAAAATAATGCTTGCATAAATGTATGAGAATGTGATGTATTGTCTGGTAATGCCTTGTAACCCTATTCAGGCGACGGATACAGGTTAGGGGTGTTACAGTTACATAGGGTAAGAGACGGGCTGGGACACAGCCATGTGCTCCCATTTCGAATGTCCACATGGCCTGTGACACGAGCGTGTCTAGTGGCCGTGTGATATACATGGCTGGGTCACATAGGCGTGTGTCCCCTGTTTTGAGAAAAAATTTCAAAGTTTCATGAAAGTTTCTTATGTTCATGGTTTAGTCCCGAACCACTCCCAATGTATGTTTAGAGCCTTGTAAGCTCGTATTAGGAACAAATTGATTGAGATTGAATGATAATTGTATGTATTTATTAAATGTATGGGAAAAGTATGTTTAAATGTGTTGAATGTTCGGTAATGCTCTGTAACCCTATTCCGACATTGAATACGGGTGAGGGGTGTTACAATATATCCACCAATCCAACATCATATTCACATAAAATTTTCCATCAATCTTGTGGTATTATCTCATGCATCAAAGGATATAAACTTACTCTTAACATAAACTTATATGCTAACATAACTCCAACAAACTAACACATAATAAGCACTTATGTCATTACCAAAATATTACTTCAAAAATAGCCAAACTTAGACCATCACTAGCCACCCCAATGGCTAGATTACAAAACAACAATTACAAGCCATCATTGGCTAAATAAGCTTATACATGCCATTATACCAAAATAAGATTCTATTTATACCAAAATGAGATAGTGGATAGTGCGATGACTGCTCCGACTGACTTCCAACCTTCGTGAGCTTTGAGCACTATAAAACAAGAAAATTAAGTGGAGTAAGCATTTTATGCTTAGTAAGTTCGTAAAACAGAAAATAAATTTTCCAATCATATTTATCAATACGAGCATACATAGTCCTACTTTCCATAAATTTTGGATGAGTTTACCTAAACACAAATACATAATCAAACCAGTTAATAACATAACATCATATAAGAATCAAGTAAACATAGATGAGTTCATCATATTACAAGCTTCCATTAATTTCACCTTTTCATACTTCAAAAGTCTTTTCCGTCAAACTACTGAAATTTCGATGAATGTTCAGGTAATATACACATGTGCAAAAGTACCTATTAGGGTTCATAATAAAAAAGGCAGACTCTTGAGCTGTACATTTTACAGCAAGATTACCAGTCCAAGCTAAATCCTATCCATAGCATATGCTCTAGAGACCTTAATTTGGATTACTCGAGTGGGCTAAATCCAATTAATAACCTAAGCTCAAGAGGGCTTACATTAGAATTACCCGTCCAGGCTAAATTCTATCTACAACAATGCAATATTATTCTTAATCCATCGAAATTCAACGTTCAACTGGAACATGATAATTTGTCCATATTTCACAACTTAGGACTATTTCGTTATGCATATATCATCTCACACATATCAACACAATCATACAATTCAATTCAAGCATATTAACATACATATTTATGTTACATGAACTTACCTTGAAAATGGTTCGTATTTGAATGTCAACTAATCCGAAACCTTTTTGCTTTCCTCGATCTAGTTCCGTAGTTGGTGTTTTCGGATCTATATGGATAAATTTAACTATTAATCTATCACATTTAATTTACATTTGCATCCAATTATATCCTAGGCAAAATTTCCATTTTGCCCCTGTCCTTTTCAAAAATTTTAATTTTGTCCTTAGGCCCGAAAAATGAAATTTATAAAATTAAACCCTCTTTCCAAGCCTAGCCGAAATTTATATACTACATTTACAGCACATACATTTCACAAATTTCAAAATTTTCCATGGGTTTTACCACTTTTCATTTTAATCCCTAAATCAAGTTTTCATCAAAAATTGTTTTGTAAAAGTTGTTTATCTATGAATTTTAACACCCCTAACCTATATCCATTGCCGGAATAGGGTTATGAGGTATTACCAAACTATCACATCATAACATATGCATATCTTATACATTTAAATATTTAAACCCATACATAATTCATATACAATCATATTGTCCCTTAGAAGACTCTATGAGATCTTAAAACATGCTTGGAAGAGGTTCGGGACGAAACCGTTAACATTTGAAATCTTTGGGAAATTTAGAAAATTTTCTTGAATACAGAGGTCACACGCCCATTTGCCCAGGCCATGTGCCTCACACAGCCACCAGACACGCCCATTTCATAGGCTGTGTGAAAACAGGGTATACATACTAACTTGGGTCACACGGCCGACCACATGCCCGTGTATCAGCCCGTGTGCCACACACGGCCAATAGACACGCCTGTGTGTCTAAGCCGTGTCACTCATTGACTTATTTTAACTAAACTTCAATAGACACACGGTCAAGTCACACACCTATATGCTCAACCGTGTGGACGAGAAATAGGCTTATTTAAGCTACTTTTCCTCACCCAAATTCAATCTCCTATAAGCATACATATAACACCATGCTCTCATTAAATTTGGTAGCCAAAACAACCATTTCAAAAATACATTATGTGCCATTTAACACATACCAAACCAATACAACTTGTAAGCCAATATATGCATATAATCTATTCAATAATTCAAACAATTTGCAAATCTTCATCTCATCAACTACTTGCCAAAACATGCCATATTTAGTACACATATACATAACCAATATTTAACCAAGTTAAGCCAAATCACATGGCTTAAACACACAATGCATATAAGCTTTAATAGCTAAAATAACTTATACATCTCATATCATCAATTAGCCTATACATGCCATATTACCAATTTTAAAGAAATAAAAAATACCAAATCAACTCTTGGATAGTGTGATGAAATCTTCGATGACTTCCAACCCGAGCAATCTTTCAAATCACTATAAAATACGAAAAATAAACAGAGTAAGCTAATAAGCTTAGTAAGCTCGTATAATAAGCTTAGTAAGCTCGTATGACTAGTATTAACAATTAATTCACAATTAGATAATCATGAATACATATAAATCAGCTCCATCCGATTCAATACGTAATACAATTACAACTTGGTAATTTCTGTATATAATTATTCATCAGTTCTCACTTATGTATCCTATGAAATTATTAAATATCATTTACCTATCGAGAGTGTCACGTATACCTGAACTGATTCATATCATCATTTAAATTCTTGTACCATTATCTTCTCCATTGAACCATGGAAATAACATCGAATATTCTGTATCTTGCACACTAATGGGTATATACGTGGTTAAACCACCTATATCTCAATTCACATATATAACATTTCTTCGTACGTCATTATAACCTATATTACCATTTCAATACAATCCAACCAAATTTTCCAAATGCATAAGCATATAAAATCATCAATACCATGTAATTCACATAACATTATGGCAATTCATTTCCATTCATATAAACCGTAATTTCCTTCATATTACCAGTAGTTCATCCATATAAATAGTAGTTTATCAGTAATAACAATAATTCATTCGTATCAACAGTAACTCATTCATATAAACACATATCTTATTCATATGATCAGTAACAGTAATTATACCCATTGAACTACATAGAATATGGATAGATACTCGGGTAATACACACTAAGTGTATTTATCAAAAATCTGTCAATTCATTATCATTTTGGCTCTTTCTAGCCATAATCGATAAGCTCCTCCTAAGTTGATAAACAGTAAGCTCTATTGAGCTGAAACGGTAAGCTCTATCGAGCTGAATAGTAAGCTCATACAAGCTGAAACGGTAAGCTCTAATGAGCTAAAAATAGTAAGGTCTTACGAGTTGATATATCGGTAAACCCATACGAGTTGTGGTAAGTTCATAACAAATGCAGGAGCTCAACCAAATCAGTAACCCTAGTGACATGTCACTCGTATCTAACAAATTCCAACAGTTTAAACGGTGCTCGGTAATTATCCAACTTTATCATTTAAGCATTCAATGATCAATAATTCAATTTCTCAAATCAAATATATATATATATATATGTCCAATTCAATTAAGTACATACATTTAAATACTTAATTTGCATACGTAAAGCATATTATCATACCGAATCCATGTAATATATATACAACAATTGCAGTAGCTCTCTTTCATTCATTTAAACAGTAATTTAATCATATAATCATTAATTCAAATTTCAATTGGGTTATTCATTCAACTTATACACATTTGTTTTAAATAATTTTAAGTATTAATAGTTCGATTCTAACTATACGAACTTACCTTGTGTCGCTCAAATAAAACTATCGGCTATTCGTCTACTTTTCATTTTCTTCGATTTAGTTCCGAAAATTACTTAACTTGATCTCTTGATCTATATATAAAATCAAATTCAGCATATTAACTTTCCTTTCTATTCAATTTGACACTATATACATATTTTGGCAAAATTACGCTTTTGCCCCTAAAGTTTTACACTTTTACAATTTAGTCCCTAAGCTCTTAAAAATAAATTTCATTCAATTTTGGCTAGACCCAAGCCTAGCCGAATTTAATACAACTTTATAGCAGCACATATTTTCATTTGTTTCACACTTTTGACCACAATATTTCACATTTTCTCAATTTAATCCCTAATTGACATTTTTGTCAAAAATCACTTAGCAACATATGAAAATCTAACATCAAATATTCATATTTCACCATTAAACATCAAAGAACACATAAGCTCATCAATGGAAACTATCAAAATCTTTAACAGATTTGTAATCGGAGACATGGGCTAGCTAGTAGTAGTTGTATCGATCACAAAAACATAGATTTCATAAAAAACTGAGTTAAAAATGGACTTACATCTTGATCATGGAAGTGCTGAATCTAAAAATGCTTCCATGGCTTCTCTTTATTTTGCTATTCGTTTGGGAAGATGATGAAAACCATTAATTTATGACTTCTTTTATTTTATTAACCTTTATTCATAAATTACCATTTTACCCATGGTATATATCAATTAATTATAACCACTATATGTCCATCATTGTCCACTATCATTATCAATGATATAATTACCATGCAAGGACCATTACTTTAATACTTCATAGCTATTAAGCACTTTAGACAAATAGTATGTAACTTTTGCATTTTACACGATTAAGTCCCTTTATTAAATTAAGCACTCAAACGGTAAAATTTCTTTACGAAATTTTCATACGAACATTCTATCATACTGTACACCTTAATAAAATAATAAAATAAATATTTTGATTTTGGATTGTGGTCCTAAAACCACTATTTCGATTAACCCTAAAAATGGGTTGTTACATGAATAACTTTTCAGTTTCTACCATAAATTTCTAATTTTCAGCATATTCATCCATGACCCAAATTTCATACCTTGATAACTTTTCAAATAAATCCCCTAAATAGAAAGATTAGGCTATTTTCCGATTCTAAAAATATAGAAATTACTAAAAACAAGACTTGATTTCATACCTTTTAAGCTTGAAAAGTTTTATTCCTCTCTCCTAGGGTTTCCATAGAAAAATTGGGGAAGATGATATGAAAATAGATGATTTTATATTTTTAATTAATTATCATCTATTAATTTTATTGATTTCCAATTTATTCCCTACCCTTTTCTAATTTTTCCATGGATGAGTCATTAAAATATCTAATAACTACTCTTCAATGGTCTAATTACCATATAAGGACGTTAAGTTTTGAATTCCATAGCTATTTGATACCTTTAGCTACTAGAACCCAACTTTTGCATTTTATGCAACTTAGTCCTTTCCCTAATTAAACACCCAATTGGTAAGATTTTCGTACCAAAATTTTCATGTGACCTTCCTATCATGATACCAACCATAAAATAAAATAAAATAAATTTTTATTTTTGTCTTGGATTTGTGGTCCCGAAACCATTACTCCGATCTCACCAAAAATGGGTTGTTACAACTGTCCCCCTTAGAAATTTTCGTCCTCGAAAATTCTTACCAGAAAAGAGGTTAGGGTATTATTCCCTTATAGTATCCTCAGGCTCCCAAGTAGCTTCCTCTAATCCTTGCCATTGCCAGAGAACTTTTATCAATGCCACCTTTTTATTTCTTAGCTCTTTCGTCTCATATGCCAGTATTTTAATCGGTTTCTCATTGTAAGTCATATCAAGCTGAATCTCAACTTCTGTTGGAGTAATAACGTGTGGAGGATCTGATCGATATCGTCGTAGCATGGACACATGAAACACATTATGAATTTTATCAAGCTCTGATAGTAATGCTAACCGATATACAACAGGCCCGATTCTTTCAATGATCTCATATGGCCTGATGAACCATGGACTCAATTTTCCTTTACGGCCGAATCGAAGAACTTTCTTCCAAGTTGACACTTTCAAGAATACTTTATCACCAACCTGAAATTCTATCTCTTTCTGCTTTAAATCAGCATAAGACTTTTGACGATCTGAGGCCGCTTTTAAACTGTCTCGAATTATCTTCACCTTTTCTTCGGTCTCTCGGATCAAGTCAACTTCATGTATCTTTTTCTCACTTAACTCTGTCCAATACAATGGAGTTCTACATTTGCGACCGTATAGAGCTTCATATGGCACCATTCTAATACTGGACTGATAACTATTATTGTAAGCAAATTCAATCATTGACAAGTATTTTTCCCAGTTACCTCCAAATTCAAGCATACAACATCGAAGCATGTCTTCTAAAATCTGTATCACACGTTCAGATTGTCCATCTATTTGAGGATGGAATGTAGTATTAAAGTGTAAACGAGTGCCCAAAGCTTCTTGCAACTTATCCAAAATCGGGATGTAAACCAAGGATCTCTATTTGAAATAGTGGAGATTGGCACTCCATCTAGCCTTACAATCTCAGAGACGTATAATTCAGCCAATCTATCCAAGGAAAAATCATCACGTACAAGGATAAAGTGTGCAGACTTTGTTAAACGATCGACAATTACCCATATGGCATGTTTTTTTTTTTGGTGATAAAGGTAATCCCATTACAAAGTCTATGGTAACTCTTTCCCATTTCCATTCCAGTATTGTAATTGGCTGCAATAATCCCGAAGTTACTTGGTGTTCAGCCTTCACTTGTTGACATATCAAACACTTCGATACAAATTCAAAAATATCCCGTTTCATTCTCGGCCACAAGTACATCTTTTTTAGATCGCCATACATCTTATTACTACCAGGATGGATAGACATGTTACCATTATGAGCTTTATTCAAAATCTTCTGTACTAGTTCTGAACTTTTTGGTATACATACTCTGCCTCTGAATAATAAACAACCATCGGTCCCAACCTGGAATTATAAGTCAGAAGTTAATTCACTTTGTATCCATTTTGCTTGCAACTTACTTTCATTTTTCTGAACTTTGGAAATCTGTTGCAAAAATGTCGGTTTAACTTTTAACTCAGCTATGGTTGAACCATCATCAGATAAAGACAATTGGGTGTTCGATACCCGTAAGGCAAATAAGGATTTTCGGCTTAAGGCATCTGCCACTACATTAGCCTTCCCCGGATGGTAATCAATAACGAGATCATAATCTTTTAATAATTCCATCCACCTACGTTGTCTCAAATTCAGTTCTTTCTGTGTCATTAAATACTTCAGACTTTTGTGATTCGTAATGATGTGACAGTTTTTACCAAAAAGGTAATGCTACCATATTTTCAATGCAAAAACAATAGCTACCAATTCAAGATCATGTACCGGGTAATTTCTTTCATGCGATTTTAGCTGCTTAGATGCATAAGCCACTACTTTACCATCTTGCATCAATACACATCCCAAACTATTCAATAAGGCATCGCTGTAAACTATAAATTCCTTACCCAATTCAGGTTGGAATAATATGGGCACTTCTATCAATAAAGCTTTCAATCTATCAAAACTTTGCTGGCACTTATCAGTCCACTCGAATTTCACTTCTTTTTGCAACAATCGAGTCATCGGAGAAGCTATTATTGAAAACCCTTTAACAAATCTCCGATAATATCCTACTAGTCCCAGAAAACTTCTAACTTCTAAAATATTCCTCGGTGGCTTCCAACTTACAATAGCTGAAATTTTGTTCTGATCCGCTCGAATACCCTCTGCAAATGCAGTCCAAGGAAACTAATTTCTCGTAGCCAGAATTCACATTTACTGAATTTAGTATACAACTATTTCTCACGCAGAGTTTGCAAAATAATTCTCAAATGCTCAGCATGCTCATTCACATCCCGAGTGTAAACTAAAATATCATTAATAAAAACAACCACGAACCTGTCCAGGCATGGTCTGAAAATTCTGTTCATTAAATCCATAAATACCGTTGGGGCATTTGTTAATCCGAATGGCATCACCAAAAACTTATAATGCCCATATTTGGTTCTGAAAGTTGTCTTCAGCATATCTGAATCTTTTACTCGTAGCTGATAGTAACCAAATCGTAGATCAATTTTCAAAAATGCAGTGGCACAATTTAATCGATCAAACAAATCATCTATATGAGGCAACGGGTACTTATTATTTACTATGACTTTATTAAGCTGTGTGCAATCGATGCATAATCTTAATAATCCATCTTTCTTCTTTATCTGGGTTGGGCAAATCCTCTCTTAATCAACTCTTGCAATTGTACCTTCAGCTCTTTCAATTTAGTAGGAGCCATTCTATATGGTGCTATAGATATTGGTGTTGTCCCTAGCACAAGGTCTATGGAAAATTCCACCTCTCTAGCTGGAGGTAAACCAGGTAGTTCTTCTGGAAATACTTGAGGAAACTCACAAACAACCGACACCTACTGGATTTTCAACTATGATACTTTGGTATCAAGTACAATAGCAAGATAAGCCTCATACCCCTTTTTAATATATCTTTGTGCAGATATTGCTGAAATCACATTAGACAACCCATCTAGTTTCTCAGATTCAACCCGAAGTAACTCACCATTCTGACACTTCAATACAATGTATTTATGCTTACAATTTACCACTGCATCAAGTTGGGTTAACCAATCCATTCCTAATATTACATCAAATTCATCAAAGGGTAACAACATCAAATTAGCCGAAAAACAGTAACCCTCTACCATCAATGGGCAATTTTTACAAATTTTATCCACCATAACATGCTAACCCAAAGGGTTTGAAACTTTAACCACAATTTCGGTGAATTCAACGATCATATTTTTAACAGACATAAATTTTGTGCATATCTATGAATACGTGGAACCAGGATCAATCAAAGCAATAATATCAGTATCAAGTAGAGAGAATGTATCAGTGATAACATCTGGTGTCGAGGCATCTTCTCTTGCACGTATTGTATATGTTCTTGCCAGAGCCCGAGCCTCAGATTTAGCTGCTGAATCTTTTCCAACACTACGACTACCATCGACATTTCAAGAATAACGTGGTGGTCTACCCTTCGAGACAAGATTACTCGGCTTAGGGGTCTGTTAGGGTGTAGGGAGGTGGCGTTAGTGGCTAGCAAAGAGATCCAAGGTTTGAATCCTAGCTTAGTATTTTTAGGAGTTTAATTTTTGCCTTCTAGAGGGATGGAAGTGGCGTGAAGATGGACTCTAAGGGGACTGTTTAAAAGAGAAAAGTTAGGAAATAGATTGGGGAGTTATCAGGGAGAAAAACGTGGAGATGAGAAGGGGGAAGTGATGGAGCCAAAATGAGAATTTAGCCATGAGGAATTTGGCTATAAGGACTATAAATCAGTGTCGAATGCAAGGTTTCCAGGCTAATGCCGAAATCTTTTTCACCCTAATTACCGAAAACCCTTTTCTCTTCAAGATCCAAAAAGCCAAAAACCCTTACTTCTTCCTTTATTTTCTTGAGCCGATTCCCATTCTTCCTCTAGTTCATTGCTGACTTTTCTTTCTTTTTCCTTGGAGCTGAATAACTCTCTTTTTCCATACAAAATCGTAAAGGGCAGAAACTTTCTTGGCTGAATACTCTTGGTGCTACTAATACCCTTTCCACTCGGCCAAATCTAGTGTAAGTATTTGCTCTCCCAATCTATTGTTGCTAAGTATCGAATGTATAGTTCTTCACTTCTTCTAATTAGTTTTGGGTAGGAATAGGTATCGAATCCCAGTTTTTGGATCCCTGCCGATTTGCTCATCTAGTAAGAGACTTTGGTAAGTACTCTTAATCTTAGTTGGCCGAAAAGTTATAATTAAGGTAAAGGACTTGTGTTGGATACGAGTCACCTATTATTCTGGCCGGGTTTGGGGTGTTACATTTAGTGGTATCAGAGCCCAAGTTACAAAACTCGGGCTGTGAAGTAGGCCTTATTATTATCTGGTTTCTTTTTCTACTTATTATTTGGACTTTAAAAATATTTTGGATCACAATGTTTTGGAAAAAGGAAAATCTTGCTGTGCAGCACACCGAGCCTCTGACGTCGAACCTAGTAAGTACTTTCATTCTTAAGTATGTTTAAATTGTTATACAGTAGTGTAACTCCTGAAATAGGGCCTAATTGGAATAGTGGTTTCATGACCACAAATTTGAGATAGAAATAATTATTTTATAATTATTTTAAGGTTTATGATATGATTGCATGATTGTGTGAAAAGTTCGTGACGAAATTCTATGCATAAAGTGCTTAAGTTGAAATTAGGGACTAAATCGAATAATTTGTAAAACTTGCATTCTAGAAGTTTTTAGTATGAAATTACTTTGGAATATTAATGAGGAGGTCTTAAATAGCAATTTGACCAATTTTTAAAATTTTGGACAAAAATAGGCTTGTACATGAAAATTTTCAAAGAAAGGTATTAAGGGTATTTTGGTAATTTGTATCTTAAATGAAATAAAATGAGAAAAATAACACAAAATAGTCATCTTCTCCATATAGTTGCTGCCGAATTTTTCTCTCTCCATAGCTAGGGTTTCTTCAAATTTTAAGCCTTGATTGTAAGTGATTCCTATGCTCGTTTTTAATGTTCTTTACGTTTTTGAAATCCCAGTAGCTCGATTTAGCTTATACTAGCCATAATTCAACCTAGGGTTCATATTTGGAAAAATACCCATAGGTGAAATTTGTGTATTTTGGTGTTTTATGATAGAATATGAGATTTTAAATTATGTTAGACAACTTGTGCTACTCGGTTTTAAGTGAAAATGAGTAAAAGGGCTTAATCGGTAAAAATACCTAATAGTCATAAGTACATGTTAGAGTGAGAATTTGATGTTGTCATAGAAGGTAAAAATGATCAGCATGTCATAAAACATAAGAAAATAGGATGAAGCTTAATTTCCGAGCCTTGGGGAAAAAGTGTAAATATGTAAAAGTTTAGGGGCAAAAATGTAATTTTTCCAAAGTTTGGGTCAAGGACTGTTTTAATAAATGTGAGTATTAAATAAGCTAATTTTTTTATATAGATCAAGAAGAACAAAATCTGGAGTTAGACCAGGGAAAGAAAAAGATAGTGGACTAAATCGATATAGTTGATCGTATTTTGTTTCGAGGTAAGTTTGTGGTAAATAAATGCAATATTCTGTTATGTTATGTTAATGTTGTTAATTTCCAGTATGTGTATATTTATTTTATGAAATTATTCAAAGAAGACTTAAGCATGAATTGACGGAGAAGTAATTTCAGAAAGTCCCGGTTGAACCTTAGGAATGTATGGGATACAAATGTCATGACATTAGGGTTCAAGGATACCGTGTAAGACCATGCCAAGGCATGGCAATTGGTAAGGTTACTAAGGCAAGGAAATCATGTAAGAACATGTCAAGACATGGCATTGATAAGTTACTATAAGGCAAAGGTCCCATGTAAGACCATGCCAAGGCATGGCATTGGTAAGTTCATAAGGCTAGGCTACCATGTAAGACCATGTCAAGGCATGGCAATGGTAAGTTTCAAAAGGATACCACGTAAGACCATGACAAGTCATGGCAATGGTAAGGTACCTGTGTATCCTTAGTATTCCAAGTGGTTCAACGGGAAAATTTAAAGAGAATATCAAGGTAAGGTAAGGTAAGATGAGTTATACTAAAAAGGTAAGACAAGTTCATGCTAGAAGAGCAAAGGTAAGTACATAATGTTCATGTATTCTTGATAAGGAAAAATGTAAGTAAAATGTATTAATAAATTTGATTAAGTAAGTATTTAAGTAAGTGAATAAGTGAAGAAGTTTAAAATATGTCCATGACAATCAATGAAGTTGCATTAAGTAGTATCATGCCAAGTAGTAAGATAATTCTTATGAATGTTGTTATTTATTTGCATGCAAACTTACTAAGCTTAATGCTTACCCCCTTTATTTTCCTTCTTTTATAGTTTTGTCAAGCTAACTCGGAGATCGTAAAGTACGTCGGAGGTCCAGGCACACTATCACGAGGATTATTTTGGTATAGCTAGACGTTTCATTTTGAGTATGGCATGTATAACATCGTAGCCATTTTGTGTGTATGATCTTATGATATGGTTGATGAATGGTATGTAAAGGCTTGATAATGATTAGCTGTTGGAATGGCTAATCAAAGACATGTTTGGTGTAATGTATGCCTAAATGCTAGTTATTCCACGAAAATCATGAAAAAGGTGAAATTAGCTTTAAAACAGTATTGGACAGCAATAATGATGTGAATTTGGAAAATCACTAAAGATAGTAGAAATGAATTTAGATAGTGAATAAGATATAGAATTAAAGCTTGATGAGTCTATTTTCATATGGATGGAACAAAACAGGTATATGAGTTATATTTTATGAGATAGTTAAATTTTTATGAAACAGTGCCAGAGCGATTTCTAGATCCCCTGTTCTGACTTTGGAAATACACAAAACATTTTACAAAGATAATTAGAAGTCATTCTTTATATGTACAGATTCCTTATTGAGTCTAGTTTTATGAGAAACAAACGGCATAATAATTGAAACTCTGTACAGGGAGATATTTGATTCGTAATACACAGGGGTTAGAGTAGTCGAACCCTAAAATAGGGGAAAATTTTTTGATAGATATATGAGTCTAGTTTCAGGGAAAATTTACGGAATTGGATTTCGAGTTTCGTAACTCGAGATATGAATTTTTAAGCGACTGTGACGCAGTTAGCCAACTTGTCTGGAAGTTCTAAAATAAACTGTTTGAGCTGTTTAATTAATGAATTAAGTCCGTTAACACCTCATGCTCGACTCTGGCGACGGTCTCGGGTTCGGGGTGTTACAAGTAGATAGTTAGAGGGCTACTTTAGATGACTTTGTTATAGTGTAATTGAAGCCCGTAGGAACTTGAAACTGTAGAGGATTTTCGAAAACAATATTCTCTTTAAATATTTTCATAAAACATTGGTTTAATTATTAAACTAACTAAAACTTCATAAAATTTCTAATCCAGATAATACGCGAATCGACGATGAGTGCTAGAAGAGATGCAAGAGGCGTGGCTGAGGCTGCGAAAGTGTTAGAGCTGAATCGTCGGCATCGGGCCATATGCGTGATTTTGGAGTAGAAGAGGCTTCGGCCTCACCGGTGGCTGGGAATGGACCATATGATCAGGCCGCGGGAGAAGATGCATTGTCGCAGGCAATGCTAAGGATTTTAGAAAGGGCCGCTGGGCCCAATAATGGCACTAGAAATCGGGGGTCCATTCCGGAGTGACATCGATCGAATAGGGCTAAGATCTTTAAGGGTGTGGCTGGCGTGGCTCCAAACATGGTAGAATACTGGTTGAAGGCCACTAAAAGGATAATGGAGGACCTGGACTGTTACCGGAACAAAAGCTAAAAGGGTGAGCTTAGGGAAGAAGCCTACCAGTGGTGGTTGACAGTGAAAGAGGGCACCTAACCGGAGTGGGTCACTTGGGAGTTTTTCAAAGCTGCATTCCAAAGGAAGTATATGGGTGCAAGCTATGTGGATGCTAGAAGGAAGGAGTTCTTGAACTTGACCCAAGGAAACAAATCGGTGGCGGAGTATGAGGCGGAGTTTCTACGCCTTAGTAGGTATGCAAGAGTAATGGTAGCAGCGGAGTATGAGCGTTGCGTTAGGTTTGAGAATGGAATTAGAGATAGCCTTAGGGTATTGATAGCTCCACAAAGGAAATGAGTTTTCTCAGAATTGGTGGAGAAAGCAAAGATAGTGGAGGAGCTAAAGCGCACTGAGCGCCTAATCGGGAAAAAGAAAAGGGTAAGAATAAGAGAGAGGCTTAGACCCCGGGTGTTGGACAGAGGCCTAGGGTTAGGGCCAGAAATAATGGGCCAGTTAGAGCAGGGCCCTCTGCTGCTAATCCAGGGGTGCCACCTTGTGTTGATTGTGGGAGAAGCCATAAAGGCGAGTGTTGGAAGAGGATGGGAGCTTGTTTCGCTTGTGGGTCTATGAAGCATAGGATCAAGGATTGCCCCTAAATGCTAGGTCGAGTGCCAGTAGAGGGCCAAGTTGGTGCTCAGCCACCAAGGGGTGGACAGCTGCCGCCAAGGGGTCGTGGACAGGCTATGGGTGGTAACGACAATGGGCGTAGACGTGGAGCACCAGGCAGAAATGCAGGTCATGCTGAGTCGAGATAGCCAGCTTTGGTTTATGTTGTTCGTCGCCGAGAAGACGGGGATGCCCCAGATGTGATAACGTCTATGTTCTTTATATATAAGTTACCTTACCCAGCATTGATTGATATTGAATCGACACATTCATATGTTGCATGCAATATGACTGAATCTTTGGGTGATATGTTTGAAATTAATGCAAATGAGATGACTGTGATCAGTCCGTTAGGGCAGACAGTAGGAGTGAATAAGTTGTTTAGGGAGGTACCCTTAGTAGTCCAAGGGGTTACCTTTTTAGCGGATTTGGTAGAGTTGCTGTTTAGCGAATTCGACTTAATCTTAGGTATGGATTGGCTGGTGAAGCACCGAGCCACCTTGGATTGCGCTGCAAAGTAAATGGTGTTAAGAATGATAGAGGATAAGGAGGTGGTGGTAATTGGTGAACGCCGGAATTACCTGTCGAATGTGATTTCAGCGTTGAAGGCTGAGAAGTTAGTACAAAAGGGATGCAAAGCCTTTTTGGCTTATATTAGTAATACGGAGGCTAAGAGCCTTACATTAATGAGTTGAGAACTATTAGGGATTTTCCTGATGTCTTTCCCAAGGAGCTGCCTGGGTTGCCACCCAGCAAAGAAGTGGAATTTGGAATCGAGTTGTTACTTGGGACTATCCCGGTGTCCATCGCTCCTTATCAGATAGCACCAAAGGAGTTGGTGAAACTTAAGGTACAAATTTAGGATTTGTTGGATTGAGGATTCATACGACCAAGCGTGTCTCCATGGGGAGCACCAGTGTTATTCGTGAAGAAGAAGGATGGAACCTTGCGAATGTGCATCGACTATCGACAGTTAAACAAGTTAACTGTTAAAAACAAGTACCCTCTACTGAGAATCGATGATCTTTTTGATCAGTTTAGGGGAGCTTCTATTTTCTTGAAGATTGACCTACGTTCAAGATATCACCAATTGAGGGTTAAGGAGGTAGATGTTCATAAGACAGCTTTTAGAACTCGTTATGGGTACTACAAGTTCTTAATGATGCCATTTGGGGTGACGAACGTACCTATCGCTTTCATGGATCTCATGAATCGGGTTTTCCAACCCTACTTGGACCGATTCGTGGTAGTCTTTATAGATGACATTTTGGTGTACTCAAGAAATGAGGATGAGCATGATCCACACTTGAGGATTGTGTTGTAGATTTTGAGGGAGAAGCAGCTGTATGCCAAATTCAGTAAGTGTGAATTCTGGCTAAGGGAGGTTGCTTTTCTAGGACATGTGGTGTTAGTCGAGGGGATTACGGTAGATCCTCGAAAAATTGAAGCGGTGTTAGACTGGAAAATACCCAAGTCGGTGTCGAAAATTTGAAGTTTTCTGGGCTTGGCAGGATACTATAGGAGGTTTGTTGAGGGCTTTTCAGTAATTGCTGCACCCTTAACTAAGTTGTTGAGGAAGGGGATACCGTTTGTTTGGACAAAAAAATAGAAAGAGAGTTTCGAAAAACTTAAGAAAGTTTTAACTGAGGCCTCTGTGTTGATTCAGCCAATGCCCGGGAAGGAGTTTACGGTTTATAGTGACGCGTCACATGCGGGCTTGGGATGTGTATTGATGTAAGAAGAAAAGGTGGTTGCGTATGCGTCACGGCAACTTAAGACTCACGAAGTGAACTACCCAACCCATGATTTGGAGTTAGCTGCGGTGGTTTTCACACTTAAAATATGGATGCATTACTTATACGGGGAGAAGTGCGTAATTTATTCGGACCACAAGATTTAGAAGTACCTCCTTACCCAAAAGGAACTAAACCTTAGGCAACGT
Source organism: Gossypium longicalyx (assembly GCA_025698465.1). Lineage (NCBI taxonomy): Eukaryota > Viridiplantae > Streptophyta > Magnoliopsida > Malvales > Malvaceae > Gossypium > Gossypium longicalyx. The sequence continues at coordinate 29,842,907 of CM047001.1, read as the reverse complement.
AGGTGGGTGGAATTGTTGAAGGATTATGATTGTATGATTGAATACCATCTTGGCAAAGCGAATATGGTAGCCGACGCGTTGAGTCGTAGGGCTAAGTCAGACTTGAGGTCGCCCGTTTAAGCTTGTTGGATGATGTTAGCTTGTTACCTGAGCTTCACGTAAAACTGATGTGGATCGAATAGATAGGGAGTAAGCAATTAGTGGATGAGACTTTAGGTGCTCGTTTTAGACAAGTGGAGAGTGGGGAGACATCGGACTTTGGGATAAATAGTGAAGGAGTATTGTGTTTCCAAGGAAGAATGTGTATACCAAAGGACGATGATCTAAGGCAGTCCATTCTGTAGGAAGCACATAGCAGTCTCTACACATTGCATCCTGGTAGAAACAAGATGTATCAAAATTTGCGTGAGCTTTATTGGTGGCTTGGACACAAGCGCGAGGTCATGGAGTTCGTAAGCAAATGTTTGGTTTGTCAAAAGGTGAAGGCGGAACATCAGTTGCCTTCGGGATTGCTTCAGCCAGTGAAGATTCCACTCTGGAAGTGGGAAAGGATCACTATAGACTTTGTCAGTGGGCTACCCTTGACGCCTACTAAGAAAGATTCGATATGGGTTGTAGTGTATCGGTTAACCAAGTCTACCCATTTTGTACTGGTTCGCACCGATTACTCGTTACAAAAGCTGGCTAGGCTATATATGGCAGAGATTGTAAGATTGCATAGAGTGCCAATATCCATAATATTTGATAGGGACCCACGTTTCACTTTGCGATTTTGGAACAAGCTGCATGAGGTGTTGGATACTAGGTTGAATTTCAGCACGGCATTCCACCCTCAAACTAATGGACAGTCGGAAAGGGTAATTCAAGTATTAGAAGATATGTTGAGGGGATGCGTGATTGAGTTTCGAGGTAGCTGGGAGGACAATTTACCATTAGTCGAATTCGCGTACAATAATAGTTATCAAGCAAGCATTGGGATGGCTCAATACGAACCACTGTATGGGCGAAGGTCTCGAACCCCAACATGTTGGACGGAGTTGGGCGAACGAAGAGTTTTGGGCCCCCAGTTAGTAGCCGATACTGAGGATAAGGTAAAATTGATACGGGATCGGTTAAAATAGGCCTCGAATAGGCAGAAGTCGTATACTGACCTTAAACGACGGGAGATAGAGTATGCAGTGGGGGACTTAGTTTTTCTTAAGGTCTCTCCATGGAAGAAGGTATTAAGGTTTGGACGGAAGGGGAAGATAAGCCCAAGGTTCATTGGGCTATATAGGGTTGTAAGGCAGATTGGGCTAGTCACTTACCAGTTGAAGTTACCTCCTAAACTAAGCCAAATCCATGACGTGTTTCATGTTTCCATGCTAAGGAGGTATCACTCGGGTCCTTCACATGTCGTGGCGATTGAAGAAATCGAGGTCAGACGAGACCTAACTTTCGAGGAAGAGCCCATACAAATAATTGGTCGAGATGTCAAAGTACTAAGAAGGAAGTCTGTTCCATTAGTCAAAGTGCTTTGGCGTAATCACAAAGCTGAGAAGGCTACTTGGGAACCTGAGGAAGCGATGCGATGTCAATATTCTCAATTATTTGAATCAGGTAAAATTTCAAGGATGAAATTTCTTTTAGGGGGTAGAGTTGTAACACCCCAAAAATCCCGAAACCAGAAAATCCAGAAATCTTAAATTTTTTTCATTTTGTGCTTAGCAATTCTGGTTAAGTGTTAATTACGCGATGGTAGGTCTTGGTCAAGATTTGAGTTCGAATCTAGGGGTAAAAGAAATTATAGTTTAATTATTAAAGGAACCCTGATGGCTAGTGGTTGGGCTTTTAAATAAATATAGGGGAAAATAACATCAAAAAGCCTTATGGAGGAGTGGCTAAGTGACGCCACTTAGGATGTAGGGAGGTGGCGTTAGTGGCTAGCAAGGAGACTCAAGGTTCGAATCCTAGCTTGGTATTTTTAGGAATTTAATTTTGGCCTTCTAGAAGGATGGAAGTGGCGTGAAGATGGACTCTAGGGGGAGTGTTTAGAAGAGAAAAGTTAGGAAATAGATTGGGGAGTTATCAGGGAGAAAAACGTGGAGATGAGAAGGGGGAAGTGATGGAGCCGAAATAGGAATTTAACCATGAGGAATTCAGCTATAAGGACTATAAATAAGTGCTAAATGCAAGGTTTCCAGGCTAATACCGAAATCTTTTTCACCCTAATTACCGGAAACCCTTTTCTCTTCAAGATCCCAAAAGCCGAAAACCCTTACTTCTTCCTTTCTTTTCTTGTGCCCATTCCCATTCTTCCTCTACTTCATTGCCGACTTTTCTTTCTTTTTCCTTGGAGCCAAATAACTCTCTTTTTCCATACAAAATCACAAAGGGTAGAAATTTTCTTGGCCGAATACTCGTTGTGCTGCCAGTACCCTTTCCACACAGGCAAATCTAATGTAAGTATTTGCTCTCCCAATATGTTGTTGCTAAGTATCAAATGTACAGTTCCTCACTTCTTCTAATCAGTTTTGGGTAGGAATAGTGTAACACCCCCTTAACCCCAAACCGTCACCGGAATAGGGTTACGAGGCATTACCAGACATATCAGACAACTTACAAAATAATTCACAAATAAATAATAATATTCATAGTATAATGTAATAGTTAAGTCCTAATAATATACACTCGAAGCCAAAACGTAAATTTAAAAGTGAAACGAAACTTGTTCAAATTATCCGGAAATTTTTCGTAATTTTTTTATTTTTTTTATTTTTCGACAGCATTTCTGCTTATTTTTACATAAAACCCCCTGCAAACTTTAACCCAAAAACCAACCAATATCAATACTCCAACCAATGATTAAGTATACTCAATTACATCCAATTTATATTAAAATAATAATTTAATACCTTAGTTTAAACAATATAACATTGTTAGTATATATGTATAATTAATAATATTTATTTCATTTCAATTATTTAATAACAAACCTACCATTTCACAACTTTATATCATATTCATAATCCAAAACATTATAATCATTTATATACAACCAAAATCATTTAACTTAATGTATACACATAATTTATATGCAATTACCTAGTACATGCCACTTAACAAAAGGAAGAAATACATCACCAAAATCTTTTTGTTGGAGTCGGGTTTGTTTTGGATCTTTGGACCGGATCCGAAAACTCTAATGACTGCGCATGACGGAAACAACCAGAATATTGAGTATTTCATACTCAGTGGTATTACTATAAATCAAGACTATTTAACATTAATAAATTATAAACATCAACCATAAATTTAATAATCATTTAAACTAATTATATATATATTTATATTACTTCATAAATCTTAAATTCTTATTTCATTTTTCACATACCAACTCAATTCATAATTTAGTTCATACATTCTTTCTCATACTTTTCAATAGTGCCAAAATAATAAATCCCATTTTCAAAATTTCATTTCAATTATTTACCCTATTAACAAGGCTCGGACTTTGACAGATACGCAGATTCCACCCAAACACACCAGAATATCCAACCCAAACACACTCAGAATATTATAAATCCTCCATAACACACCAGTAAGGCATTAAATGCCTCTTCGGATAAACCGAAATATATAATAACAGAAACATCTTCTCGGCCGAACTACAATCTCTTCATCACATCACAAATCCAATGGCATGCCATTTGTATCAAATCTAGTCCGACAAGTTAATAGGGTATTATTTTACTTTTCTAATTTCAATTTCATTTACACAAAAATTTTCAATACTCAGTCAATTCAAATATCTATTATCTTAATTTATATACAAATTAATTTTCACACATACTTATATTTAGATTTAAATATAATACTTGCCTTATCTTAATTATTCCATAACTATAAATTCAATATACATTTAATAAATAGTTTGAGTTATAGTAATACAAACCCGGAATACGAGTTTACTCCTCCACGATCTTTTCTTTTCCTTTGGATGCCGACGTTTTCCTTGTTAGCTACGAAAAAAATGTAATAACAATTTATATTATTAATTACAGCATTAATTTAATAATTAATTGAATTTTTATTCAATTTATTCTCTAATTCCCATTTAATCCTAATTAACTCTTTTATTTGTTTAACTTAATTTATACTTCATTTCTACTCAATTCCCTTCCATGTTCACCCTAACAATCTAATGTTCATTGTAAAACCCTAATTTAAATTTTTTTTCAATTTAATTTCCTAAAACACAAAACTTGTAGCTTCTTTTACAATTTAATCCCTTTTTCAATTTCTAACTTAAAATTTATTCAATTAAATCCCTAATTCTTCTTTTTCTTCAACATGAACTTTGTTTAAAAGCTCATAAACTTTCAAACTATCAAATTAATTTCATCAAAACCTTGTTTTAAGACTTCTAAAACATCAAATTTAAGAGAAAATGACTAAATTTAGCTTACCAAATAACCTTGAAGCTTTAAAATCCCAATTTTCCCCTTTTCTTTTCTTTCTCCTTTTCTTCCTGCTCTGTTTCGAATGTCTCTGTTCTTTCTTTTCTTTGTTTCTTTTTATTTCATTCTTTTATTCTTTTATTTACTTAATTAACATATATTATAATATATTTATTTTAAATATCTATTAAGCATTTAATTATATACACACAAGTGTACACCATCAACACCATACATTTGTCACTATTTATTTTATTTATTATTATTATTATTTTCACACAAGTATTTAATAATTTAATTATTTAATTAACAAATATCTTTTACTTTAATATTAAGTAACTTAATTATTTTATTACAAGTGTACATGTATCTATTTATTACAAATGTACCAATATTTTTATTACAATTGTCATTATTCAATTTGTTTGTCAAACAAAAAAAATCTCGTAAATTAATTATTTAATTAATAAATATCTTTAACTTAATATAATAATAATAATACTAATAATAATAATAATAATATAAAACCATACTAATAATTAATAATAATAAAATCTTAGATTTTTTTTAATGCATATGGCGCCTGATCTTTTGTAAATGGTTTAATTACCATTTTAATCCTTTTTATTTTCTATTACTTTAGAATTAAATTTTTACCCCTTATTCAATTTAGTTCTTTTTACTAATTTTTCTAAATTAAGCTAAATTAACTTAATTAAAACTTAATTAGACACGCTAGTAAACTCATAAATATTTCTAATAAGTATTTTCGAACTTATTGCACTAAGGCGGAAGCCCTATAACTCACTTTTCCGATGCCCGTGAATTTTGGGTCATTACATTTCTCCCCCCTTAATAAATTTCGTCTTCGAAATTTACCTGAGAATAGATGAGGATATTGTGCTCTCATCGTTTCTTCCGGTTCCCAAGTCGCTTCTTCCACACTATGACTCCTCCATAACACTTTTACTAGAGGAACCCGTTTATTTCTTAGCTCTTTTACTTCTCTAGCTAATATCTGAACTGGCTCTTCTTCATAAGTCAAATCAGACCGAATTTTAATATTTTCAGTAGGAATAACATGAGAAGGATCTGATCTATATCTCCGAAGCATCGAAACATGAAAAACATCATGAATTTTCTGTAATTCTGGAGGTAAAGCTAGTCGGTAGGCAACAGGCCTAATTCTTTGCACAATCTCATACGGCCCAATAAAACGTGGACTTAATTTACCTTTCCGACCAAATCTCAATACTTTCTTCCATGGATAAACTTTAAGAAATACCTTGTCTCTGACTGAATATTCAATGTCTCGCCGTTTCAAGTCTGCATATGATTTTTGCCTATCAAAGGCTGCTTTCAATCTGTCTTTAATCTTCTTAATTGTTTCTTCTGTTTCTTGAATCAATTCTGGCCCAATCATTTTTCTTTCCTTCAATCCTGTCCAACATACTGGTGATCGACACCTTCGACCATATAATGCTTCATATGGAGCCATCTGAATACTAGATTGGAAACTATTGTTATAAACAAATTCAGCTAATGGGAAATAACGTTCCCAACCTGATTCAAAATCAATGATACAAGCCCGAAGCATATCTTCTAATATCTGTATTACTCGTTCGGACTGTCCATTTGTTTGCGGATGAAAGGCCGTACTAAAGATAAGTCGAGTACCCAGAGAATCGTGTAGTTGCCTCTAAAATCTCGAAGTAAATCATGGATCTTGGTCAGAAATTATCGATGTAGGAATACTATGTAGTCTTACAATTTCCCGAATATAAATCTCAGCAAGCTTTTGTAATGACCAGTCAGTTCTGACTGCTATAAAATGAGCTGACTTTGTAAGCCGATCAATAATTATCCAAATAGCATTCTTTTTGCTTGCCGATATCGGTAACCCTGTAACAAAATCCATAGTGATACAATCCCATTTCCACTCGGAGATACTAATAGGCTAAAGTAGACATGTCAGTACCTGATGTTCTGCTTTTACCCGCTGACATGTCAAACATTTACTGACAAATTCAACTATATCTTTCTTCATTCCTGGCCACCAATATAATTCTCGTAAATCACGATACATCTTTGTTCCACCAGGGTGCAAAGCAAAAGCACTATCATGTGCTTCTCGAAGAATTAACTCTTTTAATTCAGAAGTAGCTGGAACACAAATCTGATTTTGAAACCTCAAACAATCATGCTCGTCAATACTCAAACTCTCGGTTGTACCATTCTGAATCATTTCTCTTTTCTTCAATAATCTATCATATTTCATCTGAGCTACTCTAATCTGATCAAACATCATCGGCTTAACCCTTAACTCAGCTAACAAGCTCCCATCATCATTAATACTGAGCCGAGCAAACATTGCCCGTAATTCAATCGTAGCTTTTCTACTCAATGCATCCGCTACCACATTTGCTTTTCCCGGATGATAATCTATAACACAATCATAATCTTTTAGAAGCTCGATCCACCGTCTTTGTCTTAAATTCAACTCCTTCTGCAAAAGAAGATATTTAAGACTTTTATGATCCATGTAAATGTAGCATTTTTCACCATATAGGTAATGCCTCCAAATCTTTAAAGCAAAAATTACTGCAGCTAGCTCCAAGTCGTGTACCGGGTAATTAGCTTCCCTTCTTGCATCAATACACACCCTAGACCGCTCAGAGAAGCATCACTATACACGACAAAATCTTTCCCCGACTCTGGTAATGTTAATACCGGTGCCTCTGTCAACATTTGCTTCAAAGTCTCAAAACTCTTCTGGCATTGATCATCCCAGATAAAAGGAACATTCTTCTGCAGTAGTTTATTCATTGGTAGTGCTATCTTCGAGAATCCATTTACAAACCTCCTGTAATACCCAGCTAAACCGAGAAAACTGCGCACCTCCGATACATTCTTTGGCGCCTTCCACTGAACAATTACTTCGATCTTCTTTGGATCAACTCTAATCCCGTCAGCAGATACTACGTGTCCTAAAAATACAACCTCTGATAACCAGAATTCACATTTACTGAGCTTTCTATACAACTGTTTCTCTCGCAAAATTTGTAGAACTATTCGAAGATGCTGATCACGTTCTGCCTCTGTCTTCGAATATACCAATATATCATCAATGAAAACCACCACAAACTGATCTAAATACGGCTGGAAAATGCGATTCATCAGATCCATAAAAGCAGCTGGGGCATTAGTCAATCCAAATCGCATTACCAAAAATTCATAATGGCCATAACGAGTACGGAAGGTAGTTTTAGACACATCACTTTCCTTCACCTACAGCTGATAATACCCGGATCTCAAATCAATTTTTGAAAATACTGAAGCTCTCTTAAACTGATTAAACAAATCATCTATACGAGGCAACGGATACCGGTTCTTGATCGTCACTTTATTCAACTGTCGGTAATCAATGCATAATCACATAGAACCATCTTTCTTTTTAACAAACAATACTGGAGCTCCCCAGGGTGAAATGCTTGGTCTAATAAATCCACGATCTAGTAAATCTTGTAACTACACCTTCAACTCTTTCAACTCAATGGGCGACATTCGGTACGGAGGTATAGAAATTGGTGTTGTACCTGGATACACCTCAATAGCAAATTCAACCTCTCTGTCAAGTGGTAAGCCCGGTAATTCTTCTGGGAATACATCTGGAAACTCACATACAGTCCTAATCTGACTGTACTGACTCCTAATTGAATTAGAATTAATAATGTGTGCCAATTATGTTGGACAACCCTGCTGCAGTAATTTATTAGCCTTCATCGCTGAAATAATGCATGTCGAACCACTGGTACGGATGCCATTCACTTCAATTCTATCCCCATTTTCTGTCTGAATACTAAACCTCTTTTTATAGCAATCCAAAACTACCCCATGTTCATATAGCCAGTCCATACCCAAAATGATATCAAAATCACCAAAAGGCATGATCAACAAGTCCACAAGAAACATTTTATCATGTATTATTAATGGGCACCTCTAACATACTCTATCTACTGACACCGTTTGTCCCAAAGGGCTAGACACTTCTATAGAAACTCTAGACATTTCAGATTCTAATTTTCCCGATTCAACTAGTTTTGAATTTATATATGAGTGTGACGAACCCGGATCAATTAAAGCATAAATAGGCTCAGAATACAATATAAATATACCTGTAACAACATCATGTGCATCGCCCTCCTTACGGGTCCGGACTACGTACGCTCTGGCCGGCACTCTGGCCTCTGACTGTTGTGTAACTATATCACTGTTTCTTCTGACACCTCCACCTCTAGACACAGAACTCGAACCACCCCTACTAGATCCTCTGCCACGAATAGTAGGTACTGATCTTTAAGATGCTGCAGGTGTGGCACTTTCACCTCTCGGACAATCTCGGATGAAATGATCTGTGGACCCACATCGAAAACATCGTCGAGTTATCCTCTAATATTCACCTAAATGTTTCTTTCCGCAGTGCTCACAGTCTGGAATTTCTATACTTCGGGATGGACCTCTCACACTACTAGTAGATATTGTCATCTGTTTACCCTTGTTTCTTCCACCTCTGTCCGATCTAAAACTGAATCTCCAACCACTCTGTGATTCTTTTGGTCTTTTCGGCTGAGGATTCGAACTGCTAGTTTTCATACGCTTCCCAGCTGGTCGATCACTTTTAGTCTTTTTATTGAAACCTAACACTTGTTCTACCATTTTAGTTCGCTCAATCAAGTCTACCATTTCAGTAATACGTTGAGATACCAGCTGTAATTTAATCTCATCTCGCAGACCCCGTACAAATCTCTTACAACTATCAGCTTCAGTTGGAATAAACTCTGAGGCATATCTGCTAAGTCTCGAGAATTCTCTCTCATAATCTATTACTGACATGTCACCCTATTGTAACGTCAAAAACTCCTGTTTCTTATCTTCGATATACATTTCTCCGATATATTTCTTTTAAAACTCTTTTTGAAATAGATCTCAAGTTATCTGATTCTCTAGTAAATGTCGAACCACTGATTCCTACCATAAGTAAGCTTCTTCTTGTAGCAACGATACAACACAAATCAAACACTCTCGGGGGGTACAATCTAATTGTTGTAAAATTCTTTTAGTCGACTCCATCCAATTTTCAGGTACAGACGGATCGACTCCTTTCAGACCCATAAATTCAGTGGCATCATACTTTCTCAATTCCTTTATCAGGGCCCGTCTTTGAGTTGGAACTGAAGTCGTAGCAGGAACAATTTCTGCTACTTTTTGTAGTGCATCGGCAATTTTTCTCCATATATCAGAATTATCTCTATCATTTCTTCTTTCTACTCTAGGAGATTGGTTTCTTACAGGATTTATGCTAGATATTACCGACTTGGTTTCATCTAATCCATACGACTCTTCATCACCAGTATACATTTCTTGATCGGTATCTTCTATTCTTTCATCTGACATCTTTAATCTATAAAATAAAAACAAACAAATAGGTCAGCATCCAAAAATCCCGACTCAATTTTTTGACTCAAAAGTGGCATTTACTATTAAACTCACTTTCGAGCCCAATTTAGCCCGAGAATCTGTTAAACCTGATAGCTCTGATACCAAAAATTGTAACACCCCCTTAACCCCAAACCGTCGCCGGAATAGGGTTACGAGGCATTACCAGACATATCAGACAACTTACAAAATAATTCACAAATAAATAATAATATTCATAGTATAATATAATAGTTAAGTCCTAATAATAGACACTCGAAGCCAAAACGTAAATTTAAAAGTGAAACGAAACTTGTTCAAATTATCCAGAAATTTTTCGTAATTTTTTTTTCGACAGTATTTCTGCTTATTTTTATATAAAACCCCCTGCAAACTTTAACCCAAAAACCAACCAATATCAATACTCCAACCAATGATTAAGTATACTCAATTACATCCAATTTATATTAAAATAATAATTTAATACCTTAGTTTAAACAATATAACATTGTTAGTATATATGTATAATTAACAATATTTATTTCATTTCAATTATTTAATACCAAACCTACCATTTCACAACTTTATATCATATTCATAATCCAAAACATTATAATCATTTATATACAACCAAAATCATTTAACTTAATGTATACACATAATTTATATGCAATTACCTAGTACATGCCACTTAACAAAAGGAAGAAATACATCACTAAAATCTTTTTGTTGGAGTCGGGTTTGTTTTGGATGCTGGACCAGATCCGAAACTCTAATGACCTGCGCACGGAAACAACCGTGATTACTGAGTATTTCATACTCGAGTGGTATTACTATAAATCAAGACTATTTAACATTAATAAATTATAAACATCAACCATAAATTTTATAATCATTTAAACTAATTATATATATTTATATTACTTCATAAATCTTAAATTCTTATTTCATTTTTCACATACCAACTCAATTCATAATTTAGTTCATACATTCTTTCTCATACTTTTCAATAGTGCCAAAATAATAAATCTCATTTTCAAAATTTCATTTCAATTATTTGCCCTATTAACAAGGCTCGGACTTTGACAGATACGCAGATTCCACCCAAACACACCAGAATATCCAACCCAAACACACCCGGAATATTATAAATCCTCCATAACACACCAGTAAGGCATTAAATGCCTCTTCGGATAAACTGAAATATATAATAACAGAAACATCTTCTCGGTCGAACTACAATCTCTTCATCACATCACAAATCCAATGGCATGCCATTTGTATCAAATCTAGTCCGACAAGTTAATAGGGTATTATTTTACTTTTCTAATTTCAATTTCATTTACACAAAAATTTTCAATACTCAATCAATTCAAATATCTATTATCTTAATTTATATACAAATTAATTTTCGCACATACTTATATTTAGATTTAAATATAATACTTGCCTTATCTTAATTATTCCATAACTATAAATTCAATATACATTTAATAAATAGTTTGAGTTATAGTAATACAAACCCGGAATACGAGTTTACTCCTCCACGATCTTTTCTTTTCCTTTTGATTCCGATACCTCGTTTTCCTTGTTAGCTACGAAAAAAATATAATAACAATTTATATTATTAATTACAGCATTAATTTAATAATTAATTGAATTTTTATTCAATTTATTCTCTAATTCCCATTTAATCCTGTAACGCCCCCACGCCCGAGACCGTCGCCGGAGTCGAGTATGAGGTGTTACTAAGCTTAATTTAACATTTTTAGTACTTTGGATTATTTATTTTTACATTCACAGCTTTTAATCTACTTGCGTCACAATCACAAGAAAAATCATATCTCGAGTTACGAAACTCGAAATCAAGATCCGTAAATTTTCCCTAAATCTAGACTCATATACCTATCTACTAATTTTTTTCTAGAATTTTTGGTTGGGCCAATTAGTACAGTTTATTAGTTAAAGTTACCCCTGTTACAGAACTTGACTGGACTGACCTCTGTTTACTACGAACCACATTTGTCTCTGTACGAAATTCATATGATTATGAGGTTTGTTTCTACTGAAACTAGACTCAATAAGGATTCTGATAATATAAAATAAGCCACCTAATTATATCTGTACAATTTATGGTGAATTTTTAAAGTTGAAATAGGGGATCCAGAAACTGCTCTGTCCCTGTTTCACTAAAATTCAAATATCTTCTAACATATAATTCCTTTACCTGTTTCATTTGTTTCATGTGAAACTAGACATAATAAGATTCAATTTTATATTTAATCCATCACCAAATTCAATTTCTATGATTTTTAGTAAATTTTCAAACTCACATCAGTGTTGCTGCAATATTCTGTTTATGGCAAATTTCACCCCTTTTTATGGGTTTTCATGAATTGGATATCCTAATAGCTTTCCACAACATCAAACATAATCTAAACTAACCATTTCCATAATTTATCATTATCAAGCATTTTCTCAACCATTCCATCACCATATCATAAGATCATTTACACAAAATAGGTATATTGCTATACATGCCATACTTAAATTTACAAGCCATTTACCGAAAAGTTCCTCCGGATAGTGTGACTGATCCTTCGACCTATCCCGACTCCTGAGCTGGCTTGTCCAAAACTACAATGAGTAAGAAGGAGGTAGTAAGCATAAATGCTTAGTAAGTTCATATGCAAATAATAAGTAACATATCAAAGCAATCATACCAATCAACATTAGCATGCATCATCAAAACACATATCACATTTCTAATCATCATTCACCATCTTACTACCTTATCGTTGTTGTATAAATTCTTAACCCGAAGGTTAAGTACATACCTGTCCAAAGTATCCATTTCAAAACACTTACCAATACGTCTCTTTTCATCTCGAGTATTCCTCCATTTGAGTAGAACTTTACCCGTTGAACACATCGGAATATAATTCAGATACATGGATAACTTGCACATAAGTGCCACATATTCAATCAAGCAATCATGTAACCCGCCCATAAGCGAAATCGGACTCAACTCAACGAGCTCGGGCGTTCGCATCCATAAGTGAACTCGGACTCAACTCAACGAGCTCGGATGCCTAGTTACATCTCACGAACTCGGACTCAACTCAACGAGTTCGGACATTCGCATCCATAAGTGAACTCGGACTCAACTCAACGAGTTCGGATGCTCAACCATCCTAGTGACATGTCACTTGTGTCCTAATCTATTCCTAAGGTTCAAACGGGATTTTCCTCGAACATATATCCTTGCCGTCTTTCGTAGAATACCGAAATCAATACTCGGTAATAATTATATTTAACAAATAGCACACATGATTTGCATTTTGTTCGGAAATAACCACAAAGCATATATTTCATAAATAAAATCAGCATATCATATAATTAACTTCAATATCTTAAAAATAACCATTATGCTACATTATTTACACATGAACTTACCTTGGTACCAAAATACAAAGATTTTGCAATTTAGTCCACAATCTTTTCTTTTCCTCGATTGGGGTCGATTCCACGTCTTTCTTGATCTAAAATAACACATTTAGCTTATTTAATACTCACATTATCAAATTAATCCTTAATTCAAATTTTTGCAAAATTACAATTTTACCCCTAAACTTTTGCATATTTACATTTTTGCCCCTAGGCTCGGGATTAAAATTTATTCCTTATTCTTATGTTTTACAACATGCTGATCACTTTTCCCTTCTATGGCAACATCAAATTCTCACTCTAACATGTACTTGTGACTATTAGGTATTTTTACCGATTAAGCCCTTTTACTCGTTTTTGCTTAAAATCGAGTAGTACAAGTTGTCTAACATAATTGAAAACTTCATATTCTATCATAAAACATCAAAATACACAAATTTCACCTATGGGTATTTTTCCAAATATAAACCCTAGGTTAAATTATTGCTAACATAAGCTTAATCGAGTTATCGGGATCTCAAAAACGTAAAAATCACTAAAAACGGGGCTTAGAATCACTTACTATGAAGCTTGAAAGTTGAAGAAACCCTAGCTATGGTGAGATAGAGCATTCGGCAGCAACTAAATGGGGAAGATGACTATTTTGTGTCATTTTTCCCATTTTATTTCATTAATTATCCAAATGACCAAAATGCCCTTAATACCTTTCTTTGAAAATTTTCATGTACAAGCCCATCTTTGTCCAAAATTTTAGAAATTGGTCAAATTGCTATTTAAGACCTTCTAATTAATATTTCAAAGCAATTTCATACTAAAAACTTCTAGAATGCAAGTTTTGCAACTTTTTTGATTTAGTCCCTAACTTCAAATTAAGCATTTTATGCATAGAATTTCTTCACAAAATTTTCACACAATCATGCAATCATATCATAAACCTCAAAATAATTATAAAATAATTATTTCTATCTCAAATTTGTGGTCACGAAACCACTAGTCCGATTAGGCCCTAATTCAGGATATTACAAATCCTAATTAACTCTTTTATTTGTTTAACTTAATTTATACTTCATTTCTACTCAATTCGCTTCCATGTTCACCCTAACAATCTAATGTTCATTGTAAAACCCTAATTTAATTTTTTTTTTCAATTTAATTTCTTAAAACACAAAACTTGTAGCTTCTTTTACAATTTAATCCCTTTTTCAATTTCTAACTTAAAATTTATTCAATTAAATCCCTAATTCTTCTTTTTCTTCAACATGAACTTTGTTTAAAAGCTCATAAACTTTCAAACTATCAAATTAATTTCATCAAAACCTTGTTTTAAGACTTCTAAAACATCAAATTTAAGAGAAAAGGACTAAATTTAGCTTACCAAATAACCTTGAAGCTTTAAAATCCCAATTTTCCCCTTTTCTTTTCTTTCTCCTTTTCTTCCTGCTCTGTTTCAAATGTCTCTGTTCTTTCTTTTCTTTGTTTCTTTTTATTTCATTCTTTTATTCTTTTATTTACTTAATTAACATATATTATAATATATTTATTTTAAATATCTATTAAGCATTTAATTATATACACACAAGTGTACACCATCAACACCATACATTTGTCACTATTTATTTAATAATTTAATTATTTAGTTAACAAATATCTTTTACTTTAATATTAAGTAACTTAATTATTTTATTACAAGTGTACATGTATCTATTTATTACAAATGTACCAATATTTTTATTACAATTGTCATTATTCAATTTGTTTGTCAAACAAAAAAAATCTCATAAATTAGTTATTTAATTAATAAATATCTTTAACTTAATATAATAATAATAATAATAATAATAATAATAATAATATAAAACCATACTAATAATTAATAATAATAAAATCTTAGCTTTTTTTTAATGCATATGGCGCCTGATCTTTTGTAAATGGTTTAATTACCATTTTAATCCTTTTTATTTTCTATTACTTTAGAATTAAACTTTTACCCCTTATTCAATTTAGTTTTTTTTTACTAATTTCTCTAAATTAAGCTAAATTAACTTAATTAAAACCTAATTAGACACGCTACTAAACTCATAAATATTTCTAATAAGTATTTTCAAACTTATTGCACTAAGGCGGAAGCCCTATAACTCACTTTTCCGGTGCCCGTGAATTTTGGGTCATTACAAATAGGTATCGAATCCCAGTTTTTGGATCCCTGCCGATTTGCTCCTCTGGTGAGAGACTTTGGTAAGTACTCCAAATCTTAGTTGGCCGAATAGTTATAATTAAGGTAAGGAGACTTGTGTTGGATACGAGTCACCTATTATTCTAGTTTTAATAGTTAAGATTGATGCAGATCTAGGAGTTGATCGTGGTGAGTGATTAAAGAAGGGGTTGTTATACTTGTCGAGCAAGGTAAGGTGAAAGGTGAGGTTTCAGTTTTAGTAAAATATGTATTAAGCATACGATTAATTGAAGGATGATATCATTTGTAGGTTGATGACTAAGGGAATCGCAGCACGCTTGCTTACCAGGTGTGTACATACACTGCACACACAAGTAGATCAACAAAAGCCAAACTGCCGAAAAGCCGAAAGTTTGGCTACGGTTGTCTTACGAGTGCACGAACACTCATGAGGAGGAAACCGATAGGTAGTCTAAGGCCCCATGGGCGATTTCATGGGCTTGGGCTTTGATTTGGCCAACCGGGCCAGATTAGGCTTAATGGGCCTTATGGGCCCATAATAGGCAAAATTTGATTATTGTTGCTATATGATGGAAATCGTATGAATACATGACTGTGAATGTGATTTGGGCCTAGTGGGCCATATAAATATGATTTGGGCCTAATCGGCCATATAAATGTGATTTGGGCCTAATGGGCCATATGAATGAGATTGGGCCTAGTGGGCCATATGCATGTATGAAGGGGGTTTTGGGCCTAGTATATGATGACTTCATAAGAATTAATTAATTTATTGCTACTGTGGACAAGTCAAAGGGTTAAGGTCTGGCAACGGGTATATGCATGTCTAGGATTGGATTTAGGGAGAGCTTGGTACTTAAATGGTCTTAATGACTCACCTCCTCTTCTCTGGAATCCTACCTGGTGCATAGTATTTGTTCATCTTAGGTCACAGGATTTGTTAACGGGCCAAGGTAAGTGAAAACTGTAAAGAAAGGGAAAATTATCGAAATGCTCCTAAGGGCAAAAATGACCAAAATACCCCTAAGTGTTGAATGTAAGTTTTATGGATGTGACATGCATACATATAATATTCTGCTTAGGTTGCATAAGGGTTGGAAATCATGAAACGGAGGAAGTATATGAGGATCGCATGGTTGCTTGAAAATCGTGGATCCACCGACGGCTTTTAAGCCCAATGTGTAAATGCAGGTAGTTCTACAACTGGGCTACCATAGATGTGACGGATTGGTGGGTCGATATTTATATCCCCATATGGTGTGATAGGGGACGAAGCTAGTTTGTAGCAGATGGATTATTGGGATGGGATTGCATTGCATGTGATGTATGGTGTTTATTGAATGATTGTTGCTCGTCGAGGATTGTACACATTGAGTTTGCGAAAATTCACCCCCTCTTTTATTTTATTTTCAAGTGATGCTCGGTAGAAGGTTCGATGTATGGAGGGACTCTAGGTGGCCAGCTAGCAAGACAATTTGACTTGTTTTTTTTAAGCATATGAGTTTTTATTTCATTAAGTACTTTTTAGACCAGATTGTAATAAGGCTTCCATTTTTTTATTATTTGGGTTTTTATTTTCATGCATTGTAATTACAAAATGTTAAACATGGGTTTGCTAAATCATAGTATGTTTTTCTATGCATCCGCAACAAAATTTTAAAATGACAGGTTTTCATAAAATCATATGTTTTAAGCAGGTTTTCGCGATTGAAAAATAAAAAGAGTTTTTATAAATTAATTAAGGTTTCTTTTATTTTAAGAACGATTTTCAATGAAAACACGGTTTTTGCTAAATCACTTCAATGTGAAGTGCTAGATTCGGCCATAACATCCGGGCCGGGTTTGGAATGTTACACATATGAGTATTGAAAAGAAAAGTATTTGTTGAATTTACATGTGTTTCTTGAATAGATATACAATGAGAAAGGTTTGTAAATTTATATGTGTTTATTCATAATTTGTCAATATTATGGGAATGATGATGTTTCATAAGATAATTTATTTATTTATGGCTTACTAAGCTTTTTAAGCTTACTTGGTGTGTTCCTTCCCTGTTTTATAGATAATCAAAGCTAGCTCGGACTCGGGGATCATCAGGAAACATTGTCACACTATCGATCAACTTGTTGGTACTTTTGATGTTTTGTAATTATGGTATATGGCATGTATAGGCTAGTGTTATGATGATATGTTTTGAGTTATGATATTAGCCATGAGAGTTGGCTTGTAAATGGTGTAAATGTTGGTGTGTATTTGGCCAATTAGGTTGACTTAATTTATGAGTTTGGTAAGTGATATGTGATGTGTAAATTTCTTTGTGTTTTGGCATGATTGGTATGGTTGTTATGATAGTTATATAGTTGCTCAATTAGCTAGTTGTTAATTGGTGTATTATTGTTTGAAAAATGGCATATTGTAACTTGGTTTTAAGATGATAAATTAGTTAGTTTTTTGTTATGAATTAGTTGTTGAATGGATGGATTTTAAATGGAATGAAATGTATATGAAATAGCATGTTTTGGCTGCCTATAAATGTATTGAATTGGTACAAAATAATGTGGTTTATGTATGCTTGAAAAATGGTGCGAAATGTGGCTTAAACCAAGCCTAATTTCGCCCCACACGGTTGAGCACACAGGCGTGTGACTCGACTGTGTACCCGCTGTAACTTAGTTAAAACAAGTCAGTGAGTTACACAGCTTAGACACACGGGCTGGTACATGGGCACGTGGCCAGCCGTATGATCTAAGTCAGTATACCCTCCTGATTTCACACGACCATGGCACACGGGCGTATCTCCGGCCGTGTGATACAAGTTAATATGTATGCCTTGTTTCCACATAGACTGTGACACGGGCGCATCTGTGGCTGTGTGAGGCACACAGCCTGTTCACACAGGCTTGTAAACCCTGTATGCATGAAAATTTTCTAAGTTTTTTCAAAGTTTACAAATGTTATCAGTTTCGTTCCGAACCACTTCTAAAGCATTTTTATGGCCTCGTAGGCCCTTATAATGGACAATGCGATTGTGTTGAATGGTATTTGAATATGAATGCATAAATGTATGAGTTATGTATGATAAATGACGTGTATTGATCGACAATACCTTATAACCCTATTCTAATAGTGAATACGGGTGAGGGTGTTACATTTTATTAGTATCAGAGCTATTAGTCGATTCTAGGACTAACATAGCGTGTGTGTGAGTCTAGCTGTACATGCCATATATACTCTGCGATAGTGTGATGATTCCTGATCGCTTAAATTGTGTTTTTGTATAGTAATAGATCCGGAAAGAGCTGTAGTTGACGATGTAGAGAGTAACGCGCTTGCTCCTGCTCAAGGGGTAGTGCCATCCGACTTTAGACCTATGACGAGTAGCCACGAGGGAGAGGCTAAACAAACCTTCTTCCAAATGATGAACGAGTGGTTCACGGAGTTTGTTTGAACTAATCCAGCTGCTCAACAACCTCCACCTCTACCTGTTCCCCAACAAATCCCAGTTACTTCTCAAGTTATAGATTCGATACAATTGAACAAGCCGCCAATAGGTAAGATTCAGAAACATGGGGCTAAAGAGTTCTGGACTACTGTTGATGATGATGCGGAAAGAGCTGAGTTCTGACTCGAAAACATGATCCGAGTATTTGATGAATTGTCTTGTACTCTTGATAAATGTATCAAATGTGTAATATCTTTGCTAAGACATAATGCATACCATTGGTGGAAAACGTTGATAGATGTGGTTCTTAAATAACGAGTTACTTGGGAGTTTTTTCAACTTGAATTCTGAAAGAAGTACGTTAGTCAAAGATTTCTCGATCAGAAGGACAAAGAGTTTCTAGAGTTGAGACAAGGCTAGATGACTATCACTGAGTATGAAAGAGAATTCGTACGGTTAAGCAAGTATGCTCGAGAGTATGTGTCAACTGAGGAAATTATGTGTAAACGGTTCGTTAACGAGTTGAATGAAGATAAAAAAGTACTAGTCGAAATTCTTGAGTTGAAAGAATTCGTCGTTCTAGTTGAAAGGGCTTGTAAACCCGAGGATCTTAACAAAGAAAAGAGAAAGGTAGATTCTGAAGTTAGAGACTCGAGAAAAAGATCAATGAGTAAGCCGTATCATTTTTCATCAAAGAAATCTCGAGATTTGTTTAGCCGATCAAATATACCAGTGGAATACTCTAGTAGAGATCGTGGGAAGCAAGTTACGAGTTCAAAAACTCCAGCTATGTCAATGGCAAGTGTGGGTAGTGTTAGATAAAATAAACCTGAATGTGGACAATGTGGAAAATGACATTTTGGAGAGTGTAGATTTAATGATAAAGCATGTTTTAGATGTGGCTCGCATGAACATTTCATTCAGGATTGTCCTAAGCTTGATTAAAAAGATAAGTCTTAGAATGTAAGATCGAGCAACCCTACTGTGAGAGGAAGATCATCCCGTAATGCTGGAAATGTGAGTGGTGGTAGAGGTGCAACTCGAGATATTGTTGCGAAATCCGATGCTAGAGCACCTGCCAGAGCCTACACTATTCGCACTCACGAAGAAGCTTCATCTTTAGATGTTATCACCGGTACTTTCACTCTTTATGATACTAACGTGATTGCATTGATAGATCCAGGATCAACTTATTCTTATATATGTATGAATTTAGAATCCAGTAAGACTTTTCCTATAGAGTGTACTGAATTTGTGATTAGAGTTTTGAACCCCTTAGGCAAATATGTTTTGGTTGAGAAAGTCTGTAAGAATTGTCCGTTAATGCATCAAGATTTCTGTTTTTCGGCTAATCTGATGTTGTCTCCATTCGATGAATTTGAAGTGATTTTGGGTATGGATTGGCTAACAATGCATGATGCTATAGTGAATTGTAGATGAAAGACAATCGAATTGAAATGCTAGAATAATGAGACTACTAGAATTGAATCTGATGATCTGAATAGTTTGCCAGTGGTGATCTCGTCTATGTTAGCTTAGAGATTTGTGAGAAAGGGGCGTGAAGCTTACCTTGCTTATGTATTGGACACGAAAGTGGCAGAAACAATGATTGAATCAATACCAGTTGTGTACGAGTATCCAGATGTATTTCCCGAAGAGTTACCGGGTTTACCACCTATCAGAAAGGTTAAGTTTGGTATTGAATTAGTACCGGGTACAACACCAATATCAATAGCTCCATATAGAATGGCTCTGATAGAGTTAAAAGAATTGAAAGCTCAGTTGCAAGAATTGACAAAAAAAGGTTTTGCTAGACCAAGTTTCACTCCTTGGGGTGCACCGGTATTATTTGTGAAAAGGAAAGACGGCACGATAAGAATGTGTATTGACTACAGACAACTGAATAAAGTGACTATAAAGAACAAATACCCTCTACCGCGTATTGAGGATTTGTTTGATCAATTAAAAGATGCAACAGTGTTTTCAAAAATTGATTTGATGTCGGGTTATTACCAGTTGCGAGTTAAAAACTCAAATATGCCAAAGACTACATTTAGGACAAGGTACGGACACTACGAATTTCTTGTTATCCCTTTTAGACTGACAAATGCACTTGCTATTTTTATGGACCTGGTGAACCAGATTTTCAGGCCGTATTTAGATCGATTTGTAGTACTATTTATTGATAACATTTTGATCTACTCCCATGATGAATCTAAACATGCCGAGCATTTAAGAATCATGTTACAAACTTTGAGAGATAAACAGTTGTTTGCAAAGTTTAACAAATGTCAGTTTTGGCTACAAGAGGTTGGTTTTCTGGGACATATAGTTTCAGTCGCGGATATCCGAGTTGACCTGAGAAAGATTTCTGTGATTATAGATTGGAAGCCTCCGAGAAATGTAACTTAAGTTCGTAGTTTTCTGGGACTAGCTAGCTATTATAAATTATTTGTGAAAGGTTTCTCGATGATTGCGACTCCGATGACATATTGCTTTAAAAAGATGTTAAGTTTGAGTGGTCAGAAAAGTGCCAGCAGAACTTTGAAGAGTTGAAAGCTTTATTAACTGAAGTTCCAGTGTTAGTTTACCTTGAATTGGGTAAAGAATTCATAATTTTTAGTGATGCATCATTAAATGGCTTGGCTTGTGTTTTGATAGAGGAAGGTAAAGTTGTAGCTTATGCCTTGAGACAGCTGAAGTCTTACGAAAAGAATTATCCAACTCATGATTTAGAGTTAGCCACGATAGTGTTAACATTGAAAATTTGGCGTCATTACTTATTCAGTGAGAAATGTCATATCTATAATGATCACAAAAGTTTGAAATATCTGATGACTCAGAAAGACTTAAATTTGCAGCAGCGGAGATGGTTAGAATTGTTAAAAGACTATGAATTAGTAATTGATTATCATCCGAGGAAAGCGAACGTAGTTGCTGATTCTTTGAGCCGAAAGTCTTTATTCATTTTACGTGATTTGAACGCACAATTGGCTTTGTCTAACGATGGTTTGATATTAGCTAAGTTGAAAGAGAGACCGTTATTTCTACAACAGATATATGAAGCTCAAAAGTTTGATAATGAACTGCAAGCAAAACGGGTGCAGTGTGAGTCGATTTTTGATTCAGAGTTTCAAGCTGATTTGAAGATTATTTGAGATTCAAAGACCGAATATGTGTTTTGAGAAATTCAGAGTGGATTCAGATGATTATTAATGAAGCACATAATAGTCCCTTATCTGTACATCTGGGAAGCACGAAATTGTATAATGATTTAAAACAGCATTATTAATGGCATGGTATGAAATGAAATATCTTAGATTTTGTTTCAAAATGTTTGATTTGTCAGCAAGTCAAAGCTGAGCATCAAGTACCATCAGGTTTATTACAGCCAATCATGATTCTTGAGTGGAAATGGGATAGAGTAACTATGGATTTTTTATCGGGTTTGCCCTTATCTTCAAAAAAGAAAGATGCGATCTGGGTTGTTGTTGACAAATTGACAAAATCGACTCATTTCATTCCTGTACACACGGATTATTCACTTGATAACTTGGTTGAGTTGTATATCTCAGAGATTGTTCGACTGCACAGAGTGCCACTATCTATTGTTTCGGATAGGGATCCAAGATTCACATCGTGATTTTGGAAGAAATTAGAAGAAGCTTTATATACAAAGCTGCATTTTAGTACTGCATTTCACCCGCAAATGGATGGTCAATCTGAACGAGTTATTCAGATACTTAAGGATATGTTGTATTGTTGCATTCTTGAGTTTGAAAGTAGCTGGGAGAAATATCTACCGCTGATTGAGTTTGCTTACAATAATAGCTTTCAATCGAGTATTAAAATGGCACCATACGAAGCTTTATACGGTCATAAATGTCGAACACCATTGTACTCGAGTCAGCTCAGCGAAAGTAAGATTCACTGGGTTGATCTGATCAGAGAGATTGAAGAAAAAGTGAAAGTAATTCGCGATAGTCTAAAAGCAGCTTCGGATTGACAAAAATCGTATGCAGACTTGAAACGAAAAGATATTGAGTTTCAGATCGGGGATGAAGTGTTCTTGAAAGTTTCACCGTGGAAAAAGATATTGCAGTTTCATCGAAAAGGGAAATTGAGTCCACGATTCATCAGACCGTAAGAGATTATCGAGCGAGTCAAACCAGTTGCTTATCGACTATCTTTAGCACATGAGTTAGAAAAGATACATAACGTATTTCATGTATCGATGCTACGACGATACAGATCTGACACTTCGCATGTCATTTCCTCGACCAAAGTTGAAATTCAGCAGATTTATCGTACAGTGAAGAATCGATCCGAATTTTAGCTCATGAGATCAAAGAGCTGAGAAATAAGAAAATTGCATTAGTGAAAGTATTATGGCATTGACACGGGGTTGAAGAAGCTACATGGGAACCCGAGGATGTTATGAGAAAACAATACCCAAACCTATTCATTGGTAAGATTTTCAGGGACGAAAATCCCTAAGGGGGAGATTTGTAACAGCCCAGTTTTTTACTAAATTAGAGCAGTGGTTTTAGAACCACAAATTCGAGGTCAAAAAATTATTTTAATATTATTTTTGGTGTTTACAGCATGATAGTATGTATGTGTGAAAATTTCATGAGCTAATTTTATCGTTTAATAGCTCAATTTGAGAAAAAGGACTAAATCGCGTAAAATGCAAAACTTGCACTCTACTTGTTAAGGTGTCTAATTGAAATGATTTATTAAATGAAAGGTATTTATACTGTTATTAGACCATTGATAGTGGAATTTGACATAGATGGCCTTATATTTGATGATTGACATTTTATTAATTAAGGTTAATTTAGTAAATTGTGAATTAAGTTTAATTAAACAAAACAAAAGCCATTTTCATGCTATCATCTTCTTCAATAGCTGAATGTGAGGAAGAAAATAAGAGTTTTAAAGCTTTGAAGGTTCGACCATTTTTGTTCAAGTATGTAAGCCCATTTTAACTTGGTTTTTGATGATTTTTACGTTTTTGAGATCATTGCTTCGTATTCTAGTTAGCCCGTGCCTTAATTTTTGAATTTGTTCATGATTTCGTGAAGTGCCATTGACGAACATTTGAGCTTTTGAATGTTTGATAATGGAAAATGACTGTTTGTTGATAGATTTAAATGTTTTGTAAAGTGATTTTAGGTAAAAATGCATTTTAGGGATTTAATTATGAAAACTGTAAATTGAGGGGTTGAAATGTGAAATAAATGAAAGTTTAGGGCTGATAAGGACCTTATACAAATTCGGCACTCATGAATTTAGAAAGAAATTGTGTAATTTGTGTTTTTATGTGTTAAGGACTAAATTGTAAAAATGTAGAAGTTTGGGGGCTAAAGTATAAAAATGCCTAAATGTGTTTGTGGATTGTATTGAATGAATTAATGAATAAATAAGTTAATTTTGAATGTATATAGATCAAGAAAGAAAGAAATCGGATTTAGATCGGGGAAAATCAAAGGTTATCGAATAGTCGATCCAGTTCGTCTATCTCGAATACGAGGTAAGTTCATATGCAAATAAATGTCTTTAAATTGAATTATATATGTTTATTTTTCATTGAACAGCATTGAATACTGAATGATAAAATACAAGCAAGAATCGATAGGGTTACAATATCTGAAAGTCTCGTACGAACCTTAGGAATAGTATAGGATATAAATGTAATGACATTAGGGTTATCGTTAGGTGAGTACGTGTAAGACCATGTCTGTAACACCACTAACCTGTAACCTTCGCCGAAATAGGTTAAGAGGCATTACCGGACTCATAACTCAAATAAGAACCACCACACATCAAATATCATCTCATTACTGATAAAAGTCATTCATT
Organism: Gossypium longicalyx; assembly: GCA_025698465.1. Classification (NCBI taxonomy): domain Eukaryota; kingdom Viridiplantae; phylum Streptophyta; class Magnoliopsida; order Malvales; family Malvaceae; genus Gossypium; species Gossypium longicalyx. Next base: position 29,818,045 of record CM047001.1, on the reverse strand, counting down.
CACATTCAATATTCACATAAAATCGAGTATACAATGCTTAAACATTCATTCAGGACCAAATTGATAACATACAAAAGTTTCAGAACTTATAAAAATTTTCAACTTTTAAAAGGTCACACACCCGTATGAACAGGCCGTGTGCCTCACACGGTCTAGACACGTCCGTGTGTCAAAATCGTGGCAAAATAGGGCATAGCTACTGACTTGCCCACACGGCCAGACCACACGCCCATGTGTCCAGCTCGTGTGCCATGCACACAGCCGAGTCTAGGCCGTGTGCTAGGCCGTGCCAAAAATAGGGGGTATTCTGTTTGTGACGTCAGCGTACCAATTAGGGTCACATGGCCAGACCACAGGCCCGTGTGTCTAGCCCGTGTGCGAGCCTGACTTACAACTGAAGGGTACCCCAGGGGACACAAGACCAGGCAACATGGTCGTGTGTTGCACACGGCTAAGACACACGCCTGCGTCTCTGCCCATGTGGACAAAAACAGGCCAATTGAATAGCCAATTTCCCACCCCAAACTTGGGTCAACCTACAAGCAAAGAAAACAAGGATTATTGCACCCCCATTTCAGCCAATTTCAGCACCAATTCATAAACCATCCATCTCATAAAAATAGTCACCCAATTCCATACTCATAAACCTTACCAATTCATTCCAAACATGGGTAAATTCATATCAAAACATTTCTTTCCATACATCATTCAAACCCATACTAAACCTACCAAAACTTACCAATATTTACCATTTCTTTTGTCCATCTAAAACATACCACAATTGCATAATAACATCACATACCATAAACCATTATCAACTATGAGTTCAAGACAAATTAGCCAAATCACATGGCTAAGTATATACATCACAAAACATACTTCCACAACTACTAGCCTATACATGTCATACTTCAAAATATACATTTTCAAAAGTACCGAAATAAGGTTCGATAGTGTGGTGACGATCCTTGATGATCCCCGAGCTTGTAGTAGCTTCGATATCTATAAAACAATGCAAACACACAAAGTAAGCTTTGAAAAGCTTAGTAAGCTCGTTCTAAAATCGTCAATAGTATATAAAACATAAATCATCAACACTTAAGTAATTACAATTTCTCAATTCATCTATCAAATTTATACCAACGCAATCCATAAGTTCTTACCAATTCAATGAGCTTTATAAACATAATATCATCTACCACATAGGTATCATACTTACATGAACATTTTCATATTTGTTCATTTTCAATCTCACCTCTTGTTGGAATACTTTAAGACTTTCCAAAGATCGCCAATGCTTTAAACATCTGCACACTTAGTGCTTAAAATTTAGCCGAAACTAGAACAATTCCCCGCACTTAGTTCCTCAAGTAGCTAAAGCTAGTTTAAATCGCACACTTAGTGCCAAATACTTTCAATTCATCATCATATTTATCCAGCTCAATTATATATACATCTATGCATAATCAAAATAGCAACATGTATTTATAATATCATGTTCTACGTACGAACTTACCTCGTACTCGAAGTTGTTGACTCGAACGTTTATTCTATAATCTTCGACTTTCCACGATCTAAACCCGAATTCCTCTTTTCTTGATCTATAAGTATTCAAAATTAATCCTTTTATTCACCAAATCATTCAAAATAGTCCATATACACACAATTAGGGTATTTTGCAAAATATCCCCCACATTTTCACATTTTGACACTTTAGTCCCTAATTCACAAAATCACAAAATACACAAAATTTGCTTGTACACAAGCTTAGCAGAATTTTCATGACTCTCATACAAGTCCATATATTTCATTTATTTCACATTTTATTCCCCCAAAATAACATTTTTACAATTTAGCCCAAATTACTCAATTTTATCAAAAATTCAAAGACAACACATTTAAACCCAACATCAAGCTTCTATAATTCATCTACTAACATCACAAAACTCATAGTTTCATCAATGGAACATTTCAAAATCATCACGAAAATTAGAAATTGAGGCACGGGTTTTATAAAATACAAAACAACGATCTCAAAAACGTAGAAATTATCAAAAACTGAAGCAAAAACATACCTAAATCAAAGCTTGCAAGTGCCTAACCCTAGCCAAAGCTTTTCTCTTTTCTTTTTCTCTTATTTTCGGCTATATGAACATATTATGGCCTAATTTTATGTTTTATTTTTATTATAATGACTTTAATAAACATTTTCCCATTTTACCCTTTTATAAACAATTATAAAACCATTTAATGGATGGTTGTTTTAGTCCATTAACATTTTCAATGGACAAATAACAACATAAGGACCCTTGATTTAAAAATCCAAATCAAATTGGTACTTTTAACATCTAGCACACAGCTTTTACCTTTTACGCGATTAGGTCCTTTTTGGAAATTAAGCACACAATGAGTTAAATTTTTACACGAGACTTTCACACATGTTAATTCACTTATAATAGGCACGAGAAAATAATATTAAATTATCTTTCTAACTTGTATTTGTGGTCCCAAAACCACAATTTCGATTAGGGTCAAAACCGGACTGTTACAATGTCTGGGACATTGGCATCATTATTTGATTTTGTGTAAGATGATAGCTAGGCTATTGGAATCTTTATGTGATAACTTGTAAGATAATATCCAGGATATGGCGTTGTATGAGCTATATGTGATTTTCGAGTATCCTTAACGATTCCAAAAGGTTTGGGCAATGTTAAGACGAGAAAGAAAGTGTCATTGAATTAAGTGATACAGGTACGTATGAGATTCATATGAGTATTGAAAAGAGAATTATTTATTGAATTTACATGTGTTTCTTGAATAGATATACAATGAGAAAGGTTTGTGAATTTATATGTGTGTAACACACCAAACCTGGCCCGGACGTTATGGCCGGATCCAACGTGTCATATTGAAGTGTTTTTTCGAAAGCCATGTTTTCATTGAAAACCTTTCAATAGAGAAAATTATGAATCTTTCAGTTGCGAAAGTTTTATTTAAAATAGAGGATCCATGAAAACATGTCATTTAGAAAAAATAAGTTACGGAAACATAGTATCAAAAACAGTTATGGTTTAGGGAAACCATGTTCTACTTTTAGCAAGTATAAAGCATAAAAATAATAATAATCCTAGTTTGAAAAAGATAACCAGCGAATAGGCCTTATTACAATCCAAACTGAAATAAATTTAAATACTAGAAATGATATGCTTAAAAAAAAAACAAATCCAAGTTGTCTTGCTAGTTGGCCACCTCGGAGTCCCTCCAACTGTCGAACCACCTACTGAGGATCACTTGAGAAAAATAAAAGAGGGGGTGAGTTTTAGCAAACTCAGTGCGTACAACCCTCAAAAAGCATTAAGCAATCATCAATCACCATAATATCATACATGCAATGCCATGCAACCCACCCCAATAATCCAACCGCTATACACCAACTCCATCCCCCGGTACACATCATGTGGGGATATAAATATTGACCCACCCATCCGATACACATCAATGGTAGCCCGGTTGCGGTACTACCTTCATTGCAGCAAGCTGCTAATCAAATACTGGGCTTAATAGCCATCGATGGATCCACGGTCGTCAAGCAACCATGCGGTCCTCATATACTTCCTCCGTTCCATAAATCTCAACCCATATGCAACTTAAACAGAATATCATATGAATGCAGCAGGTATACATGTAACATCCACAAGTCTTACATTCAACACATAGGGGTATTTTAGTCATTATTCGCCCTTAGGGGCATTTCGATAATTTTATTTTATTATGGGTTTATTACTTACCTTGGCCCGTTAACAAGTCCTCGTTCGCTAAAGTGAACAGATACTATGCACCAGGTAGGATTCCAGAGAAGAGGAGGTGAGTCATTAAGACCACTTAAGTACCAAGTTCTCCCTAGATCCAATCCTAGACATGCATATACCCATTGCCACACCTTAACCTTATGACTTGTCCACAGTCGTAATTAATTAATTAGTTAAGTTTTATATTAGTTTAAGCAGTTATTAGATACTAGGCCCAAAACCCCTTATAAAGCCCAAACAAGTCTACATACCTACATATTTCCCACTAGGCCCAATCTTATTCATATAGCCCATCGGCCCCAATCACATTCATATGGCCCATCGACCTGAATCACATTCAAATGGCCCATCAGGCCCAATCACATTCACAGTCATGCAATCATATGATTTTTCATTACTTAGTATCAAATTGCCAACTTTGCCTATTATGGGCCCTAAAGCCCATCAGGCCCATTTAGCCCATTCTTGCCCGGTTGGCCAAAACACGGCCCTAGACCTTGAGATTGCTCATGGGGACTCTGATAACGTATCGGTTTCCCCCTTCCGAGTGTTCGCGCACTCGCAAGACTATTGTAGCCAAATTTTTGGCTTTTCGGCTTTTCGGCATTTCAAGATTTGCCGATCTACTGGGTGTGTGCAGTGTATATACACACCTGGTACTAAGACGTGCTGTGATCTCCTTAGCCACGAACCTACAAATGATGTCACTCAACGATTAATCACACACTTATCAAATACGATCACTGCAAACTGAAATCTCACATTTGCCTTACCTTGAACGACAAGCCTTAACAGCCCTTCCTTGATCACTAATCACGAGTGTTCCTTAAATATGCATCAATCTTAATCATTAAAACCTAAAAAAAAGTGACTGGCAATCATCTTGAGTCACTCTTAAATCATCCATGACCATTCAGCCAACCTTAACAAATAAATGAGGGACACTTACCCAAAACCCCAAAACATCTAAGGAGCGATTTGCAGATATCTGAACTCCGAGATTCAATACTAATCCCCTACCAAAACTGATTTAGAAAAGGTAAGGGAGAGAAGAAATCGGTACTAGGAAAACCGACTGAAAGAGCAAAGCATTTACACAAGAATCGGCCGAAGTAGAGAGAGTAATGGAGGCACAGAGGGTCCTCAGCCAATGAGGTATTTGACTTTTGAGATTTGTATGGTGAAAGGGATTATTCGGCACAAATAAGAAGAAGAGGAGAAGAACAAGGAATTTCGACTTTTAGATCTTTAGAGAGAAAAGTGTTTTTGGTAACATAGAGAGGAAGAATTCGGCATTAGCTTAGAATCTTCACAATCGGTACCTATATATAGACTATAGACGAATTTCCTATCCCCCAATTCCCAATTCAGCTCCACTTCTCTACACCCCTCATCTTTTAAATTTTCTCCCTGATAACTCCTTAATCCCTTCCTTAAATTTCTCCTCTGATCACTCCCTTCAGAGTTCAAATCTAACGCCACCACTGGCCATTCATTGAGCAAAAATAAATCCTTCTTTTGAACAAGGAGGGATTCGAACCCCAAACCTCCTTGCCATGCATGTGATGCCAACTCTAAGCCCCACATGTGACGCTACTTGCCACTCCAACACAAGGCTCCTTGTGTCCAATTCCTCCTTCATTTATTTAAAAACCAAACTATTTGCCAACAAGGTTCTTTTAAATTATTAAACTATAATTTCCTTCACCCCAAATTGGAACTCAAAACTTAACCAAGGCCCATTATCACATAAATAACACTTGATTAGGAATATTAAGCACACTTTTTTATCAAAACTCAATAAATAAAAGTTTGGGATTTTTAGGGCATTACAACTCTACCCCCTAAAAGAAATTTCGTCCTCGAAATTTTACCTGATCCAAACAGTTGAGGATATTGATGTCGCATCACTTCCTCAGGTTCCTAAGTAGCCTCCTCAGCCTTGTTATTTTGCGAAAGCACTTTGACTAATGGGACGGACTTCCTTCTCAGTCCCTTAACATCACGACCACTTATTTGTATGGGCTCTTCCTCGAAGGTTAGGTTTGGCCTAACCTCGATCTCCTCAACCGACACGACATGTGAAGGATCCATGCGATAAAGTCTTAGCATGGAAAAATGAAACACGTCGTGGATCTGGCTTAGTTCAGAAGGTAATTCCAGCTGATAAGCGACTGGCCCAATCCGCCTCACAACCCGATATGGCCCAATGAACCTTGGACTTAGCTTCTCCTTCCATCCAAACCTTAATACCTTCTTCCACGGAGAGACCTTAAGAAAAACTGAGTCCCCCACTACATATTCTATCTCTTGATGCTTAAGGTCAACATACGAATTCTACCTATCCGAGGCCTCCTCCAACCGATCCCGAATCAATTTTACCTTACCCTCAGTATCTGCTACTAACTCAGGGCCCAAAACTTTCCATTCGCCCAATTTCGTCCAACATGATGGAGTTCGATACCTTCGCCCATACAGTGCTTTATATAGGGCCATCCCAATACTTGCTTGATAACTATTATTGTATGCAAATTTGGCTAACAGAAAATAGTCTTCCCAGCTACCTCAGAACACAATTACACATCCCCTCAACATATCTTCCAAAACTTGGATCACCCTTTCTGACTATCCATCAGTTGGAGGGTGGAATGCCGTATTGAAGTTCAACCTAGTACCCAATGCCTAGTGCAACTTCTTCCAAAATTGCAAAGTGAAACGTGAGTCTCTATCAGATATTATGGAAACTGGCACTCTATGCAATCTTACAATCTCTGCCGCATACAACCTAGCCAGCTTTTGTAATGAGTAATCGATGCGGACCGGTACAAAATGGGCAGACTTGGTTAACCGATCCACTATAACCCATATCGAGTCTTTCTTAGTAGGCGTCAAGGGTAGCCCACTAACAAAGTCCATAGCAATCCTTTCCCACTTCCAAAGTGGAATCTATACTGGCTAAAGCAATCCTGAAGGCAACTGATATTCCGCCTTCACCTTTTGACAAATCAGGCATTTACTTACGAACTCCATAACCTCGCGCTTAAGTCCAGGCCACCAATAAAGCTCACGCAAATTTCGATACATCTTGCTTCTACCAGGATGCATAGCATATAGACTGCTATGCGCTTCCCACAAAATAGACTGCCTTAGATCATCATCCTTTGGTATACACATTCTCCCATGAAAACACAACACTCTTTCACTATTTAACCCAAAGTCTGACGTCTCCCCATTTTTACTTGTCTAAAACGAGCACCCAAAGTATCATCCACTAACTACTTACTCTTTATCTGCTCAACCCATACCGGCTTTACTTGAAGCTCAGCTAACAAGCTACCATCATCCAACAAGCTTAAACAGGTGAGCATAGCCCTCAAGTCTGACTTAACCCTATGACTCAATGCGTCGGCTACCACATTTGCTTTACCAGGGTGGTATTCAATCGTACAATCATAATCCTTCAATAATTTCACCCACCTATGCAGCCTAAGGTTTAGCTTATTTTGGGTAAAGAGGTACTTCAAACTCTTATGATCCGAATAAATTATGCACTTCTCTCCGTATAAATAATGCATCCATATTTTTAGTGTGAAAACCACCGCAGTTAGTTCCAAGTCATGGGTTGGGTAATTCACCTCGTGAGTCTTAAGTTGACGTGATGTATACGCAACCATCTTTCCTTCCTGCATCAATATACAGCCCAAGCCCACATGCGACGCGTCACTATAAACCGTAAACTCGTTTCTAGGCTCTAGCAGTATCAACTCCAGGGTCTCAGTTAAAACCTTTTTAAGCTTTCCAAAACTCTTTTGCTGCTTGTCCGTCCACTCAAATGGTACCCTCTTCCTCAACAACTTAGTAAAGGTGCAGCAATTAATGAAAAGCCCTCAACAAACCGCCTATAGTACCTTGCCAAGCCTAGAAAACTTCAGATTTTCATCGCTAACTTAGGTGTTTTCCAGTCTAACACTGCTTCAATTTTCTAAGGATCCACCTTAATCCCCTCAACTGACACCACATGTCTTAGAAAAGTAACCTTTCTTAGCCAAAATTCGCACTTACTGAGTTTGGCATACAGTTGCTTCTCCCTCAAAATCTGCAACACAATCCTTAAGTGTGCATCATGCTCATCCTCATTTCTTGAGTACACTAAGATGTCATCTATAAAAACCACCACAAATCGATCCAGGTAAGGTTGGAAGACCCGATTCAAGAGATCCATGAAAGCGGCAGGTGCGTTCGTTAACCCGAATGGCATCACCAAGAACTCGTAGTGCCCATAACGAGTTTTGAAAGCTGTCTTATAAACATCTGCCTCTTTAACCCTCAATTGGTGATACCCCGAACGCAGATCAACTTTCGAGAAAATGGAAGCTCCCCTAAACTGATCAAAAAGATCATCGATTCTCGGCAGTGGGTACCTATTTTTAATAGTTAACTTGTTCAACTGCCGGTAGTCGATGCACATTCACAATGTCCCATTTTTCTTCTTTACGAATAACACCGGTGCTCTCCACGGAGACACACTTGGTCGGATGAATCCTCGATCCAACAATTCCTGGATCTATGCCTTAAGTTCTACCAACTCCTTCGGTGCCATCCGATAAAGGGCAATGCCGTACCAGGTAACAACTCGATTCTAAATTCTACTTCTCTGTTGGGCGGCAACCCTGACAACACCTCGAGAAAAACATCAGGATATTTCCTAACTATTCTCAACTCCTTAACAGTAGGGCTCTTAGCCTCTGTATCGCTAATATAAGCCAAATGGGCTTCGCAACCCTTTCGTACCAACTTCTCAACCCTTAATGCCGAAATCACATTCGACAGATAATTCTGGCATTCACCAATCACCACCACCTCTTTATCCTCCGCCGTTCTTAACACCATTCACTTTGCAGCACAATCCAAGGTTGCTCGATGTTTCACCAGCCAATCCATACCCAAGATTAAATCAAACTTGCTAAACGGCAGTTCCACCAAATCCGCTAAAAAGGTAACCCCTTGGACGACTAAAGGTACCACCCTAAACAACTTATTCACTCCCACTGACTGACCTAACGGACTAATCACAGTAACCTCATTCGTAGTAATTTCAAACATATCACCCAAAGGTTGAGTCATATTGCATGCAACATATGAATGCGTCGATCCAATATCAATCAATGCAGTGTAAGGTAACTCATGTATAAAGAACATACCCGTTATCACATCTAGGGCATCCCTGTCTTCTCGGCGACAAGCAGCATAAACCAAAGTTGGCTGCCTCACCTCAGTATAGCCTGCATTTTCGCCTGGTGCTCCATGTCCATGTCTAATACTGTTAGCACCCCTGGCCTGCTCACAGCCCCTTGGCAGTAGTTGACCACCTCTTGGTGGCTGAACACCACCTCGGCCCACGACTGGCACCTGACCTAGCATTCTAGGGCAACTTTTGATCCTATGCTCCATAGATCCACAAGCTAGACAAGCCCCCGTCCTCTTCCAACACTCGCCTACATGATATTTCCCACAATCAGCACAAGGTGGTACCCTTGGATTAACAGCAGGAGGCCTTGCTCTAACTGGCCCATTAACCCTGGCCCTAGCCCTAGGCCTCTATCCAGCACCAGAAGTCTCAGCCTCTCTTTTATGCTTACCCCTTTCTTTTTCCCGATTTAGGCGCTCAGTGTGCTTCACCTCCTCTGCTATCTTTGCTTTCTCTACCAACTCTGAGAAAACTCACTCCTATTGTGGAGCTATCAATACTCTGAGGCTATCCTTAAGACCATCCTCAAACCTAACGCAACACTCATAGTCTATTGCCACCATAACTCTTGCATACCTACTAAGGCATAGAAATTCTGCCTCATACTCCGCCACAGATTTGTTTCCCTGGGTCAAGTTCAGGAACTTCTTTCTTCTAGCATCCACATAACTCACACCCACATACTTCCCTTGAAACGTAGTTTTGAAGAACTCCCAAGTGACCTGTTCAGGTTGGGTGCCCACTTTCACTGTCAGCCACCATTGGTAAGCTTCTTCCCTAAGCAGTGACACTGCCCCTTTCAACTTTTGTTCAGGTGAACAGTCCAAGTCCTCCATTATCCTTTCAATGGCCTCCAACCAGTATTCAGCCATGTTAGGAGCCCCACCAGCCACGCCCTTAAAGATCTCAGCCCCATTTGATCGAAGTTGCTCTGGAATTGACCCCCGATTTCTCGAGCCATTATTGGGCCCTATGACCCTTTCCAAAATCCTCAGCATTTCCTACGATAATGCATCCTCCCTCGCGGCCCGACCATATGGTCCAGTCTCAGCCACGGGTGAGGCCGGAGCCTCTCCTACTCCAACATTAGGCATATGGCCCGATGCCGACGATTCAGCCCTAACACTTTTGCGACCTTGGCCACAGCCTCTTGCACCTCCTCTAGCACTCATCGTTAATTCACGTATTATCTGGATTAGAAATTTTATGAAGTTTTAGTTAGTTTCAATTAATTAATTCGATGTTTTATGAAAGTATTAAAAAGAAAGTTGTTTTCGTAAATCCTCTACAGTTTCAAGGTCCTATGGGCTTCATTTTCACTCCAACTAAAAGCCACAGTATAATTATCTAAAGTAGCCCACTAACTATCTACAGCATATCAAATTAAACAAGCTTAATAATAAAAGAACTTACTTAGTTAGATGTTGGAGACTCGGTGTGCCGCACAGCAAGATTTTTTTCCAAAACATTGTGATCCAAATTTTAAAAAAAAAAATAAACCCAAATAATAAGGCCCACTTCACAGCCCGAGTTTTGTAACTTGGTAAATGTAACAACCCAAACCCAGCTCAGACGTTATGGTCGGATCCAGCGTGTCACATTAAAGTGTTTTATCGAAAACCTTGTTTTCATTGAAAACACTTCAAGAGAGAAAATTATGAATCTTTTAGTTGCGAAAGCTTTATTTAAAACAGAGGATCCATGGAAACTTGTCATTTAAAAAAAAGTAAGTTGTAGAAACATAGTATAAAAAACAGTTATGGTTTAGGGAAACCATGTTCTACTTCTAGCAAGTATAAAGCATAAAAATAATAATAATCCTAGTTTGAAAAAGATAACCAATGAATAGGCCTTATTACAATCCGAACTGAAATAACTTTAAATACTAGAAATGATATGTTTAAAAAAAATAAGTCCAAGTCGTCTTGCTAGTTGGCCACCATGGAGTCCCTCCAACCATCGAACCACCTACTAAGGATCACCTGAGAAAAATAAAAGAGGGGTGAGTTTTCACAAACTCAGTGTGTACAACCCTCAAAAAGCATTAAGCAATCAACAATCACCATAATCTCATACATGCAATGCCATGCAACCCACCCCAATAATCCAACCGTTATACACTAACTCCATCCCCTGGTATACATCATGTGGGGATATAAATATCGACCCACCAATCTGATACACATCAATGGTAGCCCGGTTGCGGTACTACCTTCATTGTAGCAAGCTACTAATCAAATACTGGGCTTAATAGCCATCGGTAGATCCACGGTCGTCAAGCAACCATGCGATCCTCATAGACTTCCTCCGTTCCATAATTCCCAGCCCATATGCAACCTAAACTGAATATCATATGAATGCAGTAGGTATACATGTAACATCCATAAGTCTTACATTCAACACATAGGGGTATTTTAGTCATTATTCGCCCTTAGGGGCATTTCGGTAATTTTTTTATTATGGGTTTATTACTTACCTTGGCTCATTAACAAGTCCTCGTTGGCTAAAGTGAACAGATACTATGCACCAGGTAGGATTCCAGAGAAGAGGAGGTAAGTCATTAAGACCGCTTAAGTACCAAGCTCTCCCTAGATCCAATCCTAGACATGTATATACCCATTGCCACACCTTAACCTTATGACTTGTCCACGATCGCAATTAATTAATTAGTTAAGTTTTCTGTCAGTTCAAGCAGTTATTAGATACTAGGCCAAAAACCCCTTACAAAGCCCAAACAAGTCTACATACCTGCATATGGCCTACTAGACCCAATCTCATTCATATGGCCCATTAGCCCCAATCACATTCATATGGCCCATCGGCCTCAATCACATTCAAACGGCCAATCAGGCCCAATCACATTCATAGTCATGCAATTGTATGATTTTTCATTACTTAGTATCAAATTGCCAACTTTTGCCTATATGGGCCCTACAGCCCATAAGGCCCATTTAGCCCATTCTGGCCCAGTTGGCCTAAACACGGCCCAACACCATGAGATCACTCATGGGGCCTCTGATAACGTATCGATTTCCCCCTTACGAGTGTTCGTGCACTCGCAAGACTATTGTAGCCAAATTTTTTACTTTTCGGCATTTCAGCATTTCGGTATTTCAGGATTTGCCAATCTACTGTGTGTGCAGTGTATGTACACACCTGATACTAAGATGTGTTGCGATCTTCTTAGCCACGAACCTACAAATGATGTCAGCCAATGATTAATCACACACTTATCAAATACGATCACCACAAACCGAAATCTCACCTTTTCCTTCCTTTGAACGACAAGCCTTAACAGCCCTTCCTTGATCACTAATCATGAGTATTCCTTAAATCTGCATCCATCTTAATCATTAAAACCTAAACAAAAAGTGACTCACAATCATCTTGAGTCACTCTTAAATCATCCATGACCATTTAGCCAACCTTAACCAATAAATGAGGAACACTTACCCAAAACCCCAAGATGTCTAAGAAGCGATTCGGTAGAGATATGAACTCCGAGATTTGATACTAATCCCCTACCAAAATTGATTTAGAAAAGGTGAAGGAGAGAAGAAACCAGTACTAGGAAAACCAACTAAAAGAGCAAAGCACTTACACAAGAATCGGCCGAAGTAGAGGGAGTAGTGGCGGCACAGAGGGTCCTCAGCCAATGAGGTATTCGAATTTTGAGATTTGTATGGTGAAAGGGGTTATTCGACACAAATAAGAAGAAAAGGAGAAGAACAAGTGATTTCGGCTTTTATGTCTTTGGGGAGAAAAGTGTTTTCGGTAACATAGAGAGGAAGAATTCGGCATTAGCCTAGAATCCCCACAATCAGCACTGATATCTAGACTATAGCCGAATTTCCTATCCTCAAATTCCCAATTCAGCTCCACTTCTCTATACCCCTCATCTCCTAACTTTTCTCCCTGATAACTTTTTAATCCCTTCCTTAAATTTCTCCTCTGATCACTCCTTTCAGAGTTTACATCCAACGCCACCATTGGTCATTCATTGAGTAAAAATAAATCCTTCTTTTGAGAAAGGAAGGATTTGAACCCCAAACCTCCTTGCCATCATGTGACACCACCTCTAAACCCCACATGTGACGCTACTCGCCACTCCAACACAAGGTTCCTTGTGTCCAATTCCTCCTTCATTTATTTAAAAACCAAACTACTTGCCAACAAGGTTCTTTTAAATTATTAGACTATAGTTACCTTCACCCAAAATTCAAACTCAAAACTTAACCAAGGCCCATTACCACATAAATAACACTTGACTAGGAATATTAAGCACACCTTTTTATCAAAATTGAATAAAAAAAAAGTTCGAGATTTTTGGGGCGTTACAATGTGCTTATTCATAATTTGTCTATATGATGGGAATGATGATGTTTCGTAAGATAATTTCCTTGTTTATGGCTTACTAAGCTTTTTAAGCTTACTTTGTTTGTTCCTTCCCTGTTTTATAGATAATCGAAGCTAGCCCAGACTCGGTGATATCAGGAAACATTGTCACACTATCGATCAACTTGTTTGTAGTTTTGATACTGTATAATTATGGTATATGGCTTGTATAGGCTAGTGTTATGATGATATGTTTTGAGTTATGATATTAGCCATGAGAGTTGGCTTGTAAATGATGTAAATGTTGGTATGTATTTGGCCAATTAGGTTGACTTAATTTATGAGTTTGGTAAGTGATATGTGATGTATAAATTGCCTTGTTTTGGCATGATTGGTATGGTTGTTGTGATAGTTATATAGTTTCTCAATTAGCTAGTTGTCAATTGGTGTATTATTGTTTGAAAAATGGCATATTGTGGCTTAGTTTTAAGATGATGAATTTGTAAGTTTTTAGTTATGAACTAGTTGTTCAATGGATGGATTTTAAATGGCATGAAATGTATATGAAATAACATGTTTTGGCTACCGATAAATGTATTGAATTGGTACAAAATGATGTGGTTTAGGTATGCTTGAAAAAGGGTGAGAAATGTAGCTTCAACCAAGCTTAATTTTGCCTCACACGATTGAGCACACGCGCATGTGACTCGACCATGTGCCTGCAGTAACTTAGTTAAAACAAGTCAGTGAGTTACACGGCATAGACACACGGGCGTGCCAACTAGCTGTGTGTGGCACACGGGCTGGTACATGGGGGTGTGGCCAGCCGTGTGATCTAAGTCAGTATACCCTCCTATTTCCACACAACCTTGGTGCACGGGCGTGTCTCCAGCCGTGGGATAGAAGTCAGTATGTATGCCCTATTTCCACATGGCTTGTGACACGGGCGTGTCAGTGGCCATGTGAGGCACACGGCCTGTTCACAGGTACGTGTGAACCCTGTATGCATGAAAATTTTCTAAGTTTTTCCAAAGTTTACAAATGTTATCGGTTTGGTCCCGAACCACTTCTAAAGCATTTTTAAGGCCTCATAGGCCCTTATAAGGGACAATGCAATTGTGTTGAATGGTATTTGAATATGAATGCATAAATGTATAAGTTATGTATAATAAATGATGTGTATTGATTGGTAATATCTCATAATCCTATTCTAATAGTAAATAGGGGTGAGGGGTGTTACATTAGGGTACTATTTTCTCATAGCTTCTTCGGTTCCCACATGACTTATTCGACCCCGTGACGTTGCCACAACACTTTCACTAAAGCTATGTGTTTATTTCTCAATTCTTTAACTTCTTGAGTTAAAATTCTGATCGGTTCTTCGCTATACGTCATATTAGATTGAATTTCAATCTTTGTCAAGTAAATTATGTGTGACGGATCTGATCGATACCGTCGTAACATCGACACATGAAACACATCGTCAATCTTTTCCAACTTAAATTGTAAAGCTAGTCGATATGCTACTAGCCCTATTCGTTCAATAATCTCATACAGCCCAATGAATCGCAGACTCAATTTGCCTTTGTGACCAAAACAAAGTATTTTCTTCCACGGAGATACTTTTAGAAATACTCTGTCACCAATCTGAAATTCAATATCTTTACGTTTCAAATCCGCGTATGATTTTTGTCGATCTGAAGCTGCTTTCAAACTATCGCGAATTACTTTTACTTTTTCTTTAGTCTCTTTGATCAAATCAACCCTATGAATCTTTTTCTCACTAAGTTTGGTCCAGTACAATAGAGTTCGGCATTTGCAACCATACAATGCTTCATATGGTTCCATCTTTATGCTCGATAGAAAACCTTTGTTATACACAAACTCAACCAACAACAAATATTTCTCCCAATTGCCTTCAAACTCTAAAACACAACAATGAAGTATATTTTTGAGAATCTAAATTACTCTCTTAGACTGATCGTAGGTTTGCGGATGAAATGCGGTGCTAAAGTTCAACCACGTACCAAGAGCTTCTTGCAAATTCTTCCAAACTCACAATGTAAACCTCGGGTCTCTATCCAAAATACTCAAAATTGGCACCCCGTGCAATCTAACAACCTCTGAAATGTACAACTCAGCCAATTTATCAAGTGAATAGTCTGTACGTACCGGAATGTGCAGACTTCGTTAGTTGATCAACGACAACCCAAATAACATCTTTCCTTTTTGAAGACAGGGGTAATCCCGATACAAAATCCATCGTAACTCTATCCCATTTCCACTCTGGTATCATCACAGGTTGTAGTAATCCCGAAGGTACCTAATGTTTAGCTTTAACTTGTTGACAAACCAAGCATCTCAATACAAACTCTAAAATGTCTCGTTTCATACCTGACCACCAATACAACTATTTTAATTCATTGTACATTTTAGTACTCCCCGGATGAACAGATAAACAACCACTGTGTGCTTCGTGCAGAATTTTCTGAATAAGTTTAGAATTTTTTGGTACGCAAATTCTATCTCAGAACATTAAACAATCATCGGATCCGATCTAATAGTCTGAATCACTATTCAACTTGCACTATAAGCTTGTAACTCGTTATCAAGCTTCTAAGCTTCACAAATTTGCTGAAGAAATATCGGTTTAGCTTTCAACTCTACTAGAATTCATTCATCGTTCTCAAAGCAAATAACGATTTTCTACTTAGAGTATCCGCAACTAGATTCGCTTTCCCCGGGTGATAATCAATCACCAATACATAATCTTTCAGTAACTTAAGCCATCTTCATTGTCGTAAATTCAGATCTTTCTAAGTCATTATATATTTCAAGCTCTTGTGATAGGTAAAGATATGGCACTTTTCACTGTACAAATGATGTCGCCAAATTTTCAATGCGAAAACAATAGCGGCCAATTTCGAATCGTCGTTGGATAGTTCTTTTCATGCTGTTTCAATTGTCTAGAGGCATAAGCTATCACTTTTCCCTCTTGCATCAAGACACAACCCGAACCATTCAACAACGCATCACTATAAATCACAAACTCTTTACCCGAATTAGGTTGAATCAACACTGGTGCCTCAGTTAACAATGTTTTCAACTGTTCAAAACTCTGTTGACATTTCTCAGACCACTCGAATTTCACTTCTATAGCAATCTAGTCAATACTTTTACAAAATGTCGATAATAACCAGTTAACCCCATAAAGCTTCTAACTTCGGATACATTTCTCGGTGGTTTCCAATCAACAACTGTAGAAATCTTGCTCGAATCAACTTGTATGACTTCAACTAAAACAATGTGTCCCAAAAATTCGACTTCTCAGAGCCAAAACTCACATTTGCTGAATTTAGTGAACAAATGCTTATCTCTCAAGGTTTGTAGCACAATTGTCTAATGCTCAACATGTTCAAACTCATCTCTTGAATAGATCAAAATGTCATCAATGAATACAACCACAAATCTATCTAAATATGGTCTAAAGATTTGATTCATTAAATCCATAAAAAATGCAAGTAAATTAGTTAATCTGAAAGGCACAACCAGAAATTCATAATGCCCGTACCTTGTTCTGAATACAGTTTTTGGCATATCTGAATCCTTAACTCGCTATTGATAGTAGCCAAATCTCAAATCAATCTTCGAGAACACTATTGCCCCTTTCAACTGATCAAACAAATCATCAATTCTCGACAAGGGATACTTATTCTTTATTGTAACCTTATTAAGTTGACGATAATCAATACACAATCTCATCGATCCGTCTTTCTTCTTTACGAACAACACTGGTGCACCCTAAGGCGAAAAAATAGATCGTTCAAAACCTCTATCTGATAACTCTTGTAACTAAGCTTTCAATTCCTTCAATTCTATCAGAGCCATTTGGTACAAACATATTGATATCGGTGATGTTCCTGAGTTAAATCAATGGCAAACTCGACCTCTCTGATCGGTGGCAACACCGATAATTCTTCTAGAAACACATTCGAATACTCACAAACTACTGGTACTGATAAACTTTTTGATTCAGACACTTTTGTATCCAGTACATAAGCAAGATATGCTTCGCAACCTTTTCTTACATATCTCTGAGCTGACATAGACGAAATCACAAAAGGCAATTCACTCAACTCATCTGATTCAATTTGAATGATTTCACTATTTTGACATTTCAATTCAATAGGCTTTCGTCTACAATTTACATTCCCAATTCAACTACATAGCCACTTTCAAACATGCATCAATTTGTCTAAACTCACAAGCATACTTATTCTTAATTCATCAACCAATTGACATCTTTAATACCTATCATCAACAAGTATCACATGCATCCATCATCAAGTTCACACACAAGACATATGCACAAATATGTATACAGAACCAAACCAAGCAAAATAAGCCAACTTACATGGCTATATACAAAACCAAATATCAACATTTACAAGCCAACTCAAATGGCTAAATTCATAATTAACATATATACCAAAATGACCAAACTCTTATACATGCCATATACTCAATATACTTAAGTTCAAAAATACCAAGTGATAGTAGGATAGTGTGACGAAGTCTCCGACGGTCCTCGAATCCAAGCTAGCTTTGAAATCACTATAAAACATAGAAAATAAACAAAGTAAGCTATAAAGCTTAGTAAGCTCGTATGAAGTTAATAAGCAAATCTCACCATTTAATTTACATTTCAAATCATGCATATAACATACCACATAATAAATAACCACAATGTTAACATGTATTCATTCATCTATATAACCATGAGTTCACTTCTTCCATAAGTTCGATACATATACATTTTTCATACATACTTGTTTTGATACGTATCTATTCTCAATATTTCTTATCTTCGTTATACCATTGAACCATTTGGAATATAAGTCGAATACTCGAGAGTCTCGCACCCTAAGTGCCAATATCATTGTAACACCCCTTACCTGAGACCGTCGTCGGAGTCGAGACGAGGCGTTACCTGACTTAACTTACTAATTTGGGGCATAAAATTTACTTTTAAAATTAATTTATTCACATTCATTCAATATGTCCCTAAAAAGGGCCCTCGAGACCCTAAAAGATGCAATTGAAACGGTTCGGGATCAAACCGGGAACATTAAAAACTTTCTGAATACTTAGACAAATCAAAACAATTTATTTCATTATTCCTTATAAAACTACCCATCTGCGTCATAGTCACTAAATAAATCATAACTCGAGCCAAAAAACTCAAAATTTAAATTTGTGAATTTTCCCTGAAACTAGACTCATATTTCTTTTTACTAATTTTTTCCAGAATTTTTGGTCCAGACACTTAGTACATTTTATTAGTTAAAGTTTCCCCTGTTGCACTGTTCAACTACTCTGACCTCTCTTCACTATGAATCAATTTTCTCCTTGTACAGAATTCAAATAACCATTTTGTTTTTTTTTTTGAAAGTAGATTCACTAAGGAATCTAGAAATATAAACTATAACTCCTAATTATTTTTTACAATTTTTAGTGAATTTATAGAGTTAGAATAGGGGATTCAGAAATCGCTCTGACCCTATCTCACTAAAATTCAAATATCTCTTAATATATACTTCTTTTGCTTACTTTGTTTCTTTCAAATGAAAGTAGACTCAATAAGCTTTAATTCTATATCTCATTCACCACCTAATTCCATTTCTACTATTCTTGGTGATTTTTCAAGATCACGTCACTCTCTGCTTATTCAATCTTTGTTTTAATGCTAATTTCACTTTTTCATGATTTCTTTGTATTAACTACCATTTAGGCATACATAACACCAAAACATGTTCTTCATTAGCCATTTCAATAGCTAATCATTATCAAATATTTACATACCATTCTTTAGCCATATCATAAGGACATACACACAAAATGGCTAAGTCCCTATACATGCCATAAACTAGAACGTTCGTAAATGAAGATACCCATTTGGTAACTTGATAGTCGATAGTGTGAAATGATCTCCGACGACCTCCAACCTGAGCTTGCTTTTAAGTACTCTGAAACATGGTAAAGTGAAAGAAGTAAGCTTATAAAGCTTAGGAAGTTCACATGTAAAATAATAAGCATTAACAATCAATTTAGCTTACTACTATGCTGTCATAATTTGCTTAAATAATGTTTAGTTCTTACTTTCTCATCTTACTCATCGGTAACCATACCAAAGGCTCAGAATACAAAAGGCACCTTACTTAATACCTTGCTTACATACCTGTAATATCTCACTTAACACATGAGTACTCTTTCATAATATAGGCAAATTGCCAATCATGTCATAAAGTGTCACAAGCATAACTAAAAACTCATCACTTACTTAATACTTGATAATCTCAATTACTTACAATCTCAATATTAAATAAGCCTTAAATGCATACATGTATTCTTTCTTCATGTTCTCACCTTTTCGTTTTTTTTACTCACTCTTTGGATTACTCGGGAACTTTTTCCTTTTTGCACTTACCATTGCCATGTCTTGACATGGTCTTACACGGTATCCTTGCCTTATGAACTCACCAATGCCATGCCTTGGCATGGTCTTACATGGGACCTTTGCCTTATAGTAACTCTATAACTTCTCGAAATAGGGCCTAGTCAGGACAATGGTTTCGGGACCACAAATTTGACATCAAAATATTTATTTTATGATTATTATGAGACCTATAATATGATATTATGCATGTGTTAAAGTTTCATGAAGAAATTCCTTGAGTAAGGTGTCTAATTGGAAATTAGGGACTAAACTGAATAAATTAAAAAACTTGGATTCTAGAAGAAATTTGTATGAAATTTCTTTATATTACAAATTAGAAAGTCTTGGGGAGCAATTTTCCCAATTTTTAAGTTTTTGGACAAAAATGGGCTTGCAGGGATGAAATTTTAAAGAAAGGACTTAAGGGTATTTTGGTCAATTGGCTTTTTAATGAAATAAAATGGGAAAAAAAAGCCAAAATCAACCATCTTCTTCTCCATATCTAGGGTTTTCAAGCTTTCCAAGCTCAATAGTAAGTGCTCTCAAGCCCCGTTTTTATTGTTCTTTGTATTTTTGGAATCCCGGTAGCTTACTCTCTCCATTTCTACCCATATTTCATGCTAGGGTTCATGTTTAAAAATTTACCCATGCATGATTTGGTTGTATTTGGGTGGATTATGGAGGGGTATGAAAGTTGAAGGTGTGATAAAAATCTTTTCCTAAGTGATTTTCATGAAAAGCCTTTGTAGGGACCACTTTGCAAATGTTTTAAAATGTGTGGCACAAACGAGAAAATAATGGAAAATGTGGGCTGCCATAAGAGAGAAAAATGTTTGGTCAGGCTTGGGTAAGATAGAATTCCATGTGTTTCATTATACGAGCTTAAGGACTAAATAGTAAAAATGTCAAAGGTTAGGGGCAAAACGGTCATTTGGACCAGGGTAGAAATTAAACTTGAAAAGTGTAATGTAGTGAATTAATGATATAATTTTGTTGTTATAGACCCCGAGGAACAAATTTCGGAGGTCGATCGAGGTAAACGTAAGGTTTCGGAATAACCGAAACACAGCTCCGAAACGAATACCAGGTAAGTTCGGATAACTCGAAGTAAGCCTATAACATGCATAATTGTATGTTTTGTGAATGCATGATAATTGCATTGTTGATGGCATGAAAATGTATGAATTGCATATTTAATAATGAATTTTTGGATAATGTCTTGGTTGAGGTTGGAAAGGGAATTCAATGGATAAACCATAATTTACATGAGACTTGAGATCCTGCATGTGTTGCAGAAAAGGATTTAGCCTGGACTGGTAATCTGAAGATCTCAAGTATAAAAAGGATCTAGCCTGGGCTAGTGTTCCTTGAGCGATCGAGCCTCCCGAAGAATATGTGTGCATTGTGGATTTAGCCCAGATGGGTAATCCGATTAGGGTCTGAATTTAGCCTGGACAGGTAATTTAGATCCGAGCTCATTTAGGGTGTTTGTCGTTATAAGGGATTTAGCCTGGACTGGTAATCCTGACATCACCTTATCAATTTATATTACGGGGGATTTAGCCTGGACTGGTAATCCCGCCGTAAGATGTGTGGTTCGCGGGAGTGCATACTGAAACAATCATTCGTACGAATTGATGGTAAATAGATGATCCATCGAGATTTCCTAGAAACTCAACGGGACTATCACAAGGAATATGTATTAATGATATGTTAAATGATGAGCTTATCTTAGATGAATTACATGGTGCATTGATATGTAACTAACTCAATGGTTGAGTGCATGTGATAGGGAAACTATCCTATGCTTGTTGGTTTCATTGCCTAATATGGTTGTATGCTAAATAATTGGTAAGTTTACTTTCCAGTTATACGGGCTTACTAAGCATGTAAATGCTTACCCCTATCTTTTCCCTGCTTTTTAGAGCTCAAGGACTCATAAGGATTGGAGGATAATTAGAGAGTCAACACACTATCAACTAGACAAGCTTTGGTATAAAGACATTTCTATTTTGCCCAATGGCATGTATAGGATTTTTGAGTATTTTGTTATATATGTCATTTGATTTGCCTAGTGAAGGCATGTAAAATTATGTTTATCTTTTTTGTATATGGCCATGGGAATTGGCTCATTTTGAAGTAGGCTATGCCCTACAAATCTATGCATGTTTATATTCATATGCGATGGCTTAGTTATAATTGGCAATGAGTTATAATAACGAGCCAATCTTAATATGTCAAGCAGACATATAAATCATTAAATGCAAGATAAGAATTAACTTAGCATGTATGAAACCAATGACATGAGGTTCACATGCAATGAGGTTAATCAAAGTTTCATATTTACAAATGGATAATTTGGCCCAAATATGCAATATAGTAATCTATAAGTGTAATTGGCTAGTAGAGGGTGACTTAAGGCTTGGAAAATAGCCTAACAAGGTCCACATGGGTAGACACACGGGCGTGTGTCTAGGCCGTATGTGACACACGGGCTACTTCGATGGGTGTGTGCTATGACCATGTGTCCCCTGCACCTAAAATTTTAAGTTAGCGTAGAGCATGGACTAAGCACACGGGCGTGTGCCTTGGCCATGTATATTTAATAGAATGGTGAGGTTGAAGTCAGTTTAGCACACAGGCTAAGCCCACGGGCATGTGCCTTGGCCGTGTTACATACTAGAAAAAGGACACGGGCGTGTTCTAAGCCCCACGGGCATGTTACACTTCAACTAAGGGAAAATTTCCTAAAGTGCCCCAAGTCTATCGAACAATTTTGGTTTTATTCCGTACTACCCCTAGGACTGTTTTTAGGCCTTGGAGGCCTGTATAAGAGACAAAGTGCACACATTTGAAAAGTGTTAAATCACGAGCGAAATTTAGTAACCCGATTGAGTATGTTTGTAAAGGTGAATTATCGGTAACGCCTCGAACCCTATCCGAGCGTCGAATACGGGCGAGTGGTGTTACATTTAGTGGTATCCCAGCTACAGTTTAGTCGGTTCTTGGACTACCGTAGAGGATGTTAAAGTTCGCTATACATGCCATATTTCGAATCTTGATAGTGTGACATCTCCTAAATTGTTTAAATTGTTTTGAATATAGTAAATGTCTTCCAATCGAGCACAAGATGAGACCAAGGGAGCCGAGAGCCATGCTCTAGCTTCCGTACAACGAGTTGTATCTGAAGGCCGGGAAGAGGCCTGAGCCGCCTTTTTTAATATGATGGATGAATGGTTTGGGGATTATCTAAGGAATGGCCCCAACATACCTCGACCGCCCTCGCCCCCTAACCAACCAAATGAGGATGTGCCACGAGGTATGGCACCGGTAAGAATCGGTAAGGCCCCTGTAGACAAGCTTAGAAAGTATGAGGCTGAGGAATTCAGAGCGAAAGTCGATGATAACGCTAAAGGAGCCGAGTTCTGGCTCAAAAATACTACACGAGTGTTAGATGAATTGTCATGCACACCCGAGGAGTGTTTGAAGTGTGTCGTGTCCCTCTTGAAAGAAACTGCATACCACTGGTGGAAGACCGTATCCTCGGTAGTGTTGAAGGAAAATATTACTTGGAATTTCTTCCAAACAGAGTTTAGGAAGAAATTTATTAGCCAACGGTTTTTAGACTCAAAGCAAAAGGAGTTCCTGGAACTCAAACAAGGGAATAAGACTGTAGCGGAATATGAGAGAGAGTTCAAATGCAGCTAAGTCGATGACACAAATCGAATGTGTCCAAACTGAATCAGAAATATGTAAATGGTTCGAGGAGGGTCTGAATGAGGACATCAAATTGTTGATCAGAATTCTTGAAATACGGGAGTTCGTCGTATTGGCTGATCGGACCAAGAAAGTCGATGAGCTTAATAACAAAAGAAAGAAAACAAAAAGAGAGGCTCGAGTTGCGAGTAAAAGGACCAGCAGTAAAACACTCTCATTCTCCACGAAGAAAGCTATGAGCCAGCATGAACGCTCAACTTCATCAGTAGGATATTCGGGTAGAGCAAAGGGTCCTAGACGACGAAGTGAAAATTCTTCCTCCCCGATGATGACTAGTGTGGGGAGTGTAGATGATCAAAAGCCTAAGTGTAAGAGCTACAACAAATTTCACTTCGGAGAGTTTCGAGTAAAAAGCGGTGCGTGGTTCAAATATGGCTCTCTTGACCACTTTCTCAAAGACTGCCCAGATCGAATGGAAAAAGAAGTGGAAGTAACCCTGAAGTCAAGTACTCCTATGGCACGAGGTAGACCTCTAAGATACCCTGGAAGTGCTAGTGGCAATCGAGTCGCAGCTAAAGATACTGCAAGACCAGAGGCTAGAGCCCCGGCAAGAACGTATGCAATACGGGCTCAAGAGGAAGCCTCTGCTCCTGACGTTATCATGGGTACTTTTTCTCTTTTTAATACGAGTATTATTGCTTTAATTGAGTCGAGGTTGATGCATTCTTACGTTCGCATGAGATTGGTGTCTAGTATGAATATACCTATTGAACCTACGAAATTTGTTATTAAAGTGTCGAACCCATTAGGCAAATTGGTTCTAGTTGATAAAGTCTGTAAGAATTGTCCTTTGATGATTCAAGGTCATTGTTTTCTGACTAACTGTATATTGCTACCATTTGATGAATTTGATGTAATACTTGGTATGGATTGGTTAGCCCTTCATGGTGTAACTGTGAATTGTGGTAGTAAGTATATTAAGTTAAAATGTCTGGATGGTGAGACTCTACGGGTCGAATCAAGAGAATTGGGTTCACTGCCAAATGTAATCACGACAATGGTTGCCCAGAGGTACATGAGGAAAGGGTATGAAGCTTATCTTGCATTTGTATTGAACTATAAAAAAACAGAGTTGAAGATCGAGTCTGTGCTGATAGTATGTGAGTATTCAGATGTATTCCCGGAGGAATTACCAGGATTACCTCCTGAGAGAGAACTTGAGTTTGGTATTGAATTGGTGCCAGGGACAACTCCTATTTCTATCACCCCGTATAGAATGACACCAACCGAGCTAAAAGAGTTAAAAGCACAGTTGCAAGAGTTGACGGATAAAGGATTCGCAAGGCCAAGTTTTTCACCTTGGGGTGCCCCCGTGCTGTTTGTAAAGAAGAAAGATGGTTCAATGAGATTATGTATTGATTATTGGCAACTGAATAAGGTAACCATCAAAAATAAGTATCCTTTACCAAGGATTGATGATTTATTCGATCAGTTGAGAGGAGCCATTGTGTTCTCTAAGATATACATGAAGTCTGGCTACTATCAGTTGCGTGTCAAGGAATTGGATGTGCCAAAGACAGCTTTCAGGATGAGGTATGGTCATTACGAATTCCTTGTTATGTCATTTGGGCTGACGAATGCACCAGCCGTATTTATGGATCTTATGAATAGGATCTTTCGGCCATATTTGGATAAGTTTGTTGTTGTGTTTATTGTCGACATCTTGATTTATTCCAAAAATGAGACAGAACATGTGAAGCACCTGAGAATTGTTTTGTAGACTTTGCGAGAAAAAAAACTGTATGCTAAGTTTAGCAATAGTGAATTTTGGCTCCAAGAAGTTGGATTTTTGGGTCATATTGTTTCGGGTGAAGGCATCCGAGTTGAAATAAGTAAAATCTCTGCTATTGTTGATTGGAAATCGCTTAAAAATGTAACCGAGGTTAGAAGCATTTTAGGCTTAGCCGGTTACTATCGAAGGTTTGTAAAAGGATTTTCTATGATAGTGACTCCGATGACGAGGTTGCTACAGAAGGATGTTAAGTTTGAATGGATGGAAAAGTGTCAGCAAAGTTTTGAGAAATTAAAGACATTGTTGACTGAAGCTCTTGTTTTAGTGCTACCTGAACTGGGAAAGGAATTCGTGGTCTACAGTGATGCATCCTTAAATGGATTGGGTTGTGTGCTTATGCAAGATGGCAAGGTGATAGCCTATGCTTCACGGGAATTGAAGCCTCACGAGAAGAATTATCCGACCCATGACCTAGAGCTTGCTGCGATTGTTTTTGCCTTGAAGATTTGGAGGCATTATTTATATGGTGAAACGTGTCGTATCTTTATGGGACACAAGAGTCTGAAGTACTTGATGACTCAAAAAGAATTAAATTTGAGACAAAGGAGATGGTTAGAATTAATTAAGGATTATGATCTGATCATTGACTACCATCCGAGAAAGGCGAATCTGGTCACCGACGCTCTGAGCAGAAAATCTTTATTTTCTTTGAAAGCCATGGATACTCGTTTGACATTGCTTGATGATGGTTCGGTCTTGGCAGAGCTAGAGGCTAGGCCAACATTTCTGCAGGAAATTCATGATGCTCAGTTTAATGATGGTGACTTGCAAGCAAAAAGGGCTCAATGTAAGTCAGGGACTGAATTTGATTCCTAGATTAGTCCTGATGGGTGTTTGATGTTCAGAGAGAGAGTATGCGTACCAAAAGATGATGAACTTATCCGGAAAATATTGCAAGAAGCACATAGTAGCCGTTTGTCTATTCATCCAAAAAGTACCAAAATGTACAACAATTTGAAGAAAATGTATTGGTGGAACGGTATGAAAGAGATATTTCTGATTTTGTGTCAAGATGCCTGGTATGTCAGCAAGTTAAAGCTGAACATCAAGTGCCTTCAGGTTTGTTACAACCTGTGATGGTTCTCGAATGGAAGTGGGACAGAGTTACCATAGACTTCGTGACAGGATTGCCTTTGACTCCGAAAAAGAAAAATGCCATATGGGTCGTAGTGGATAAGTTGACCAAGTCAGCTCATTTTATTCCGGTAAGGACAGATTATTCCCTTGATAGACTAGCCGACTTATACGTTTCTGAGATAGTAAGATTGCACAGAGTATCATTATCGATTATTTCAGACAGAGACCCAAACTTCGAGATTTTGGAAAAAGCTACAGGAAGCCTTGGGGACGAAGTTGAGTTTTAGTACAGCTTTTCACCCTCAGACCGATGGTCAGTCTGAGCGGACGATTCAGATTCTTGAAGATATGTTGCGATGTTGTATCATCGAATTTCAGGGTAGCTAGGAAAAATACCTGCCATTGGTAGAATTTGCCTACAACAATAGTTTCCAAACAAGTTTGAAAATGGCACCTTATGAGGCCTTGTATGGAAGGAAGTGTCGAACTCTATTATATTTGATAGAACTTAAGAAAAATCAAATTCATGGAGTGGATCTGATCAGGGAAACTGAAGAAAAAGTTAAAGTAATACAAGACTATTTAAAAGCGGCATCGGATAGGCAAAAGTCTTATGTTGATCTGAAAAGAAAAAAGATTGAATTCCAAGTTGGGGACAGAGTATTCCTGAAGGTGTCTTCATAGAAAAAGGTGTTGAGATTTGGTCGGAAAGGTAAACTGAGTCCGCAATTTATCGGACCTTACAAGATCACTGAAAGGATTTGGACCATTAGCCTATCGATTGGCATTGCCACCCAAATTGGAAAAGATTCACGACGTGTTCCATATATCCATGTTAAGACGATATCGATCAGACCCCTCTCATGTGATTTCACCAGAGGAGATCGAGATTAGACCAGACATGACTTACGGAGAGGAACCAGTCAAGATTTTGGCCCGAGAGGTTAAATAGTTGAGAAATAAAAGTGTGACTTTAGTAAAGGTTCTATGACACTGACATGGTGTGGAAGAAGCTACATGGGAACCGAAAGAAACCATGAGAAACCAATATCTGAACCTCTTTACTGGTAAGACTTTCGGGGACAAAAGTCCCTAAGGGGGAGAAATGTAACATCCCGAAATAGGGCCTAGTCGGGATAGTGATTTCAGGACCACAAATCTGACATCAAAATATTTATTTTATGATTATTATGAGACCTAGAATATGAGATTATGCATGTGTTAAAGTTTCATGAAGAAATTCCTTGAGTAAGGTGTCTAACTGGAAATTAGGGACTAAACTAAATAAATTGCAAAACTTGGATTCTAGAAGCAATTTGTATGAAATTTCTTTAGATTACAAATTAGAAGGTCTTGCGGAGCAATTTTCCCAATTTCTAAGTTTTTGGACAAAAATAGGCTTGCACGGATGAAATTTTAAAGAAATGACTTCACGGCATTTTGGTCAATTGGCTTTTTAATGAAATAAAATGGGAAAAATA
The DNA here is from genome assembly GCA_025698465.1 of Gossypium longicalyx. Classification (NCBI taxonomy): domain Eukaryota; kingdom Viridiplantae; phylum Streptophyta; class Magnoliopsida; order Malvales; family Malvaceae; genus Gossypium; species Gossypium longicalyx. Next base: position 29,790,027 of record CM047001.1, on the reverse strand, counting down.
AGCCAAAATCAGCCATCTTCATCTCCATAGCTGCCGAAAATTTCATGCTCTCCATAGCTAGAGTTTTCAAGCTTTCCAAGCTCAATAGTAAGTGTTCTCAAGCCCCGTTTTTAATGTTCTTTGTATTTTTAGAATCCCGGTAGCTTGCTCTCTCCATTTCTACCCATATTTCATGCTAGGGTTCATGTTTAAAAATTTACCCATGCATGAGTTGGTTGTATTTTGGTGGATTATGGAGGGGTATGAAAGTTGAAGGTGTGATAAACATCTTTTCCTAAGTGATTTTCATGAAAAGCCCTTGTAGGGACCACTTTGCAAATGTTTTAAAATGTGTGGTAGAAATTAGAAAATAAGGGAAAATGTGGGCTGCCATAAGAGAGAAAAATGTTCAGACAGGCTTGGGTAAGATAGAACTCCATGTGTTACATAATACGAGCTTAAGGACTAAATAGTAAAAATGTCAAAGGTTAGGGGCAAAACGATCATTTGGACCGGGGTAGAAATTAAACTTGAAAAGTGTAATGTAGTGAATTAATGATATAATTTTTTTGTTATAGACCCCGAGGAACAAATTCCGGAGGTCGATCGAGGTAAACGTAAGGTTTCAGAATAACCGAAACACAGCTCCGAAACGAATACCAGGTAAGTTCAGATAACTCGAAGTAAGCCTATAACATGCATGATTGTATGTTTTGTGAATGCATGATAATTGCATTATTGATGGCATGAAAATGTATGAATTGCATCTTTAATAATGAATTGTTGGATAATGTCTCGGTTAAGGTTGGAAAGGGAATTCAATAGATAAACCATAATTTACATGAGACTTGAGATCCTGCATGTGTTGCAGAAAAGGATTTAGCCTGGACTGGTAATCCGAAGATCTCAAGTATAAAAAGGATCTAGCCTGGACTGGTGTTCCTTGAGCGATCGAGCCTCTCGAAGAATATGTGTGCATTGTGGATTTAGCCCAGACAGGTAATCCGATTAGGGTCTGAATTTAGCTTGGACTGGTAATTTAGATCCGAGCTCATTTAGGGTGTTTGTCGTTATAAAGGATTTAGCCTGGACTGGTAATCCCGACATCACCTTATCAGATTATATTACGGGGGATTTAGCCTAGACTGGTAATCCCGACGTAAGATGTGAGGTACGCGGGAGTGCATACTGAAACAATCATTCGTACGAATTGATGGTAAATGAATGATCCATCGAGATTTCCTAGAAACTCAACGGGACTATCACAAGGAATATGTATAAATGATATGTTAAATGATGAGCTTATCTTAGATGAACTACATGGTGCATTGATATGTAACTAACTCAATGGTTGAGTGCATGTGATAGGGAAACTATCCTATGCTTGTTGGTTTCATTGCCTAATATGGTTGTATGCTAAATAATTGGTAAGTTTACTTTCCAGTTATACGGGCTTACTAAGCATGTAAATGCGTACCCCTATCTTTTCCCTGCTTTTTAGAGCTCAAGGACTCATAAGGATTGGAGGATAATTAGAGAGTCAACACACTATCAACTAGACAAGCTTTGGTATAAAGACATTTCTATTTTGTCCAATGGCATGTCTAGGATTTTTAAGTATTTTGTTATATATGTAATTTGATTTGCCTAGTGAAGGCATGTAAAATTATGTTTATCTTTTTTGTATCTGGCTATGGGAATTGGCTTTTGAAGTAGGCTATGCCCTACAAATCTATGCATGTTTATATTCATATGCAATGGCTTAGTTATAATTGGCAATGAGTTATAATAACGAGCCAATCTTAATATGTCAAGCAGACATATAAATCATTAAATGCAAGATAAGAATTAACTTAGCATGTATGAAACCAATGACATGAGGTTCACATGCAATGAGGTTAATCAAAGTTTCATATTTACAAATGAACAATTTGGCCCAAATATGCAATATAGTAATCTATAAGTGTAATTGGCTAGTAGAGGGTGACTTAAGGCTTGGAAAATAGCCTAACAAGGTCCACATGGGTAGACACACGGGCGTGTGTCTAGGCCGTGTGTGACACATACTTCGATGGGTGTGTGCTATGACCATGTGTCCCCTGCACCTAAAATTTTAAGTTAGCGTAAAGCACAGACTAAGCACACAGGCGTGTGCCTTGACCATGTATATTTAACAGAATGGTGAGGTTGAAGTCAGTGTAGTACACGGGCTAAGCCCACGGGCATGTACCTTGGCTGTGTTGCATACTGGAAAAAGGACAAGGGCGTGTTCTAAGCCCCACGGGCGTGTTACACTTCAACTAAGGGAAAATTTCCTAAAGTGCCCCAAGTCTATCGAACAATTTTGGTTTTGTTCTGTACTACCCCTAGGAGTGTTTTTAGGCCTTGGAGGCCTGTATAAGAGACAAAGTACACACGTTTGAAAGTGTTAAATCACGAGCGAAATTCAATAACTCGATTGAGTAAGTTTGTAAAGGTGAATTATCGATAACGCCTCAAACCCTATCCCAGCGTCGAATACGAGCGAGGGGTGTTACAAACTCATCAATGACATGTCTTGACATGGTCTTACAGGATTTCCTTGCCTTATAGAACTTATTAATGCCATGCCTTGTCGTGGTCTTACATGATTTCCTTGCCTTATAGAACTTATCAATGCCATGCCTTGGCATGGTCTTACATGATATCCTTATCTTACCAAATGCCATGATCCAAACATGGTCTTACATGGTATCCTTGTCTTACCAAATGCCATGTTCTAAACATGGTCTTACATGGTATCCTTATCTTAGTGCGAATGCCACATCTTGATGTGGTCTTACATGGAGTCCTTAATCAATGCCGATGCCATGTCTTGACATGGTCTTACACGGGGTCCTTGCCTTACCAATGCCATGTCTTGACATGGTCTTACATGGTATCCTTAACCGTCAAATCCTCCTTAAATGCCATGTTATGAACATGGACTTTTCCATCAATTCTTCCTTAATTGACATGGTACAACCTTGGACTTTAAGATATCAATGCCAAGACATAACTGAAACATACTTTCTCAAATTCTCATGGTTAGTCATATAACTCAATGATAACAATAGTAATAACAATAATTGTATAATAATAAAATGCTATTCAACTTACATACTTACATTCTCAATCTCACCATATCATCAACTTAACTTATTCTCATCAAACTATGCTAGTCAATAATTTCTTGTTATCATACAAAGCCATAATACAAAATATGGTATTATATATAAATACACAAGTTCTCTTTCCAATATCAAATTATTATCGAACATTAATCATTATATCTAAAACTCAATACTAAAATATTTATGGCCAAAATATCAATTTATCATTAAAATATGCATAATTAAATGCTTATTAAACAAATGAACTTACATCGATACCAAAACGACCATTTTACCAACTTTCCTGATTTTCGATTTTTCTCCCATTCTAGGTCAAAATCTTGCTTTCCGGGATCTAAAACATCATATTTAACTTATTTAATTAATTTACTATTCAAAACATTCCCTAACTCAAACTTTGGAAAAATTATGATTTTGCCCCTAGGCTCGGAAATTAAACTTCATCCTATTTTCTTATGTTTTATGACATGCTGATCATTTTTCCCTTCTATGGAAACATCAAATTCTCACTCTAACATATACTTATGAACATTAGGTATTTTTACTAATTATGTAGTTTTACTCGTTTTCACATAAAATCGCTTAGCAAAAGTTGTTTAACACAATTTCAAGCTTCATATTCTACCATAAAACATCAAAATAAACATATTTCACCTATGGGTATTTTTCCAAATATGAACCTTAGCATGAATTATTGTTAGAATAAGCTTACTCAAGTTATCGGGACTCCAAAAACGTAAAGAACATTAAAAACGGGGATTGGAATCACTTACTATGGAGCTTGGAAATCTTGGAAACCCTAACCATGGCTTCCCCCATTCTATATTCAGCCTCCATGAAGAAGATGGACCAATTTTGGCTTTATTTTCTCTTTTTAATTCTTTTAATTACTAAATGACCAAAATGCCCTTAAAAGCTTTTCTTTCAAATTTGTCCTATTCTTTCCCATTTTTGTCCAAACTTAAATATAATGGTCTAATTACTAAACAAGGCCCTCCACTTTAAGAACCCATTTCAATTAAATCCCCTTTATTATCTGTAACACACATTTTGCTAATTTTACAATTTAGTCCTAATTATCAAATTAGGCACTTATACATAAAATTTCTTCACAAAATTTTCACAAAATTATTCAATCAATGAATAAACCTTGAAACTTAATCGGAATAAATTTTTTTGACCTCAAATTCATTGTTTCGCAACCACTATTCCGTTAAAGCCCTATTTCGAGATGTTACATTTCTCCACCCCTTTAGGGATTTTCGTCCCCGAAAATCTTACCTACAAATGGATTCGAAATTGATTTCCTGCAACACTTTAAAATTCTCATTCAGCCTTGGCATACCCAACATTTTACTTTTTAAACTAAGACTCTGAACTGGAATACCTACTGATAAGTAACTAACCTTATTTTATCATTAACCTCATATTCTCTGATGAAACGCAACTAACTCTTCTTTTCTTACCAAAATAGAAATTCTCTGCCACTAAGGTACTTTCAAAAAATAATAATAATAATTGTTTCTCTTTTCAGTGTCAATATTCTTACCTTTCGATTCTGTATACAATTTTTGATAATCTGTCTCTAATTTCTGTAATTAATTTTCACTTTCCTCTAATCCTTTCTGCTCAATTTAATTCTACGAATTTCTCTTCCTCAATTTAACTATCAGTACAAAGGTGACATGTAGTAACATTTAGCAATCTCATGGTCAAAACTTACTATAGCTTTCTTCTGAAGTCATAGTGCAACCCTGGATTTCCAACCATAACAACTAAAATTTACACTCTGAATGAATTGACAACCTCAAAATGAATAACTCAGATAATCCTTCAGTAGAAAAACTCATTCGTACTGAGAAGATTACACAAACTTCTTCGAGCAATCAACCATAGCTTGTTTAACCTTTCGGTGATAATGCTAATTTTATTGCACAATTCTTCGAAATACCCTCACATTTTCACACAAACATCAATACTAACTGTAATAGCTTCTGAGATACTTGAAAATCAACTTTAACTCTCTAAAAGTTTAGGTATCGGATTCAAAGTTTGGTAGATAACGTTTCACACTCTTAATAGTATAACTAGCTCAAGTTATCATCCATCTCTATACTTCTCAAATAATCAAATAATTATCACTGTGCTAGGCGTCATAACTGTTGCAAAATCTCTTGATTTCTCATTAACACATTTCTAGAAACCATAAACTCTTTATTCAAACCAAGCTGAATCATAATGGATACTTCAATTGTCAATATCTTCAACTGTTTATACTTTATTAGCATGAATTCAAGCCAAACTAAACTTCATACAATGAGAACTTTAACAATTAGACAACTTGGATTTGAAAAAGTATATCTCTGATGCAACCATTCTGATATGTGTATACAACTCTGTACCATAACCTCTAGAATATGTACTATTTACTCAGGTCATTTATCTATTTATACATGAAAATCAGCATTTACCTCTGAAGCCATGAATAATTCAAACATACATATAACTCAATCAACTGCTCAACTGAATCAGTCTCAACTAAAAGACAATAACTTTTCAAAAATTATTTTTCTCTATGCTGTCATGATATCTCAAACATACATTCTATAATGATTTCTTCAAAGAGCAAATCACAAATCATTATTACTGCATAACTCAAAAGAACATAGCATTCAGTCTTTAACTCACTGATATATATATCAAGATTATGCGAAAAATGAAAATCAATACACATGTCTGAACTGAACTACATTGAGGTCACAATACTCATACTACTCAAAAATCATAATGCCATAATAAGACTGACTTCTCAATTACTTTAGTAAATAATGTCCTGGGTGAGAATAAAACATCCTAATCATCTGAGAGATTTAAACACAAATTTCAATAACAACCAGTGCAAAATCAAAATCTTTATACCTCTGATAACTATACCTCTGTACTTTCATTATCAGGCCCGAACTCGTAATCATCATAAACATACTCATAATAAGAAGAAAACATTTTCATCAATAGAGCATTTTCTGCTAATGTCTCATGGATGATACTTTGAACAGTAATTTATTAATAAAACTGAGATAATAAAATCTTAGAACATGGAGCTACACAGAATTCCTAGTAACTACATCTCATGTAGAACAGTTAAGGTTTCAATAACATCTCAGAAAATTTCCAGAAGGAAAGGATAATACTCACAAGCACTGGGAACAACTATGACAGAAGCCATAAAATTTTCCTTTACTTTCATTAAGCAATAGTTAACAATATAGATCACTAACATCATATAGATCTTACTGTCAACCTTCTATCTGTACGCTAAAGTAGAAAACTGGAATAGATAGAGCAATATCAATCATAGCTCAAACAAACTATAATGCTTTCATCTGTCTGTAAATTTAACTAACATTCTCATACTGCAGGAATTGCATCTATGATCTTGCATATATTTATATATATCTCTGAAAGTAAATGTACACATATAATAGTCAAAAAAGATTTTTCTATAATTTCTCAACTATAAACTCTACATTCAACTATTAATACGGCTCAATTATTATTCCTTTGTCTAATTCTGTCATTACTGAATTCATATTATCCCATTCACAGTTGGAATTTATTCGGAAGAAAATCTAGCAATCATATACCTTACACATCATACTTGAATACCTTACACATCATACTTGAATGAGTGCATTATCTGAGCCTGACCTTTCTTTTACTGTGAGATTGGATGATTTTATTATTAACCTGGCATCCTTTCTGCAACTGTGTTCATTTGCTAAATCATTCTCGACTCTGATCACATCGTTAATAAATCTATCACTGAACTCTTTAGTTTTCCACTTTAGCCTATTCAATCTGAATTTCATGAAATCTCATTCTGAATTATTTGCTGATAAGGGGGGTGAGGTTGTAACACCTCTGACTTACCTCTTACATACTCATGCATATAACTTAACACTCATCATATTAAAATATTATCACAATTATACAATTTGCTTCAAGCAACTTAACATGCACATTCATAATACAATGACTTCATGATCATCTTATGCAAATTAGTGCACTTATACATGCATTCATAAATCTCGAGTAAAATTACTCATAGCATTCACTTAACTTCTCTAGTTATACATATAGCATCATACAAATGCCAATTTAACATGAACACTTATCTCAATATAAACTTTCCTTTCATCTTATCTCATCTTTCATATTTCCCGAACAATTCATATTCATAATTTATTTATTATCACATAAACATCATGAACCATTATTCTTACATTTTATGAGCTGCAACTCATCATAAACAAACTGTCTGTACTATCAAACTTAGCTCGGTTAGAGTGCGCATCTATCTGACAAAACATTTTATATCTAGGTCGGGAGTCGTCATACTATCATAGTTCAATATGGCATGTATAGCTAGGCTCTTACTCATGTTTAATATTTTGAGAACCGACTAAACTATTGCTCTGATACCAATAAATGTAACACCCCTTACCCGAGATCCTCGTCGGAGTCGAGCACGAGGCATTACCTGACTTAACTTACTAATTCAGGGCATAAAATTTGCTTTTAAAATTAATTTATTCACATTCATTCAATATGTCCCTAAAAAGGGCCCTCGAGACCCTAAAACATGCAATTGAAACGGTTCGGGACCAAACCGGGAACATTAAAAATTTTTCGAATACTGAGACAAATCAAAACAATTTATTTCATTATTCCTTATAAAACTGTTCACCTGCGTCATAGTCACTAAATAAATCATAACTCGAGCCAAAAAACTCAAAATTTAAATTTGTGAATTTTTCCTCAAACTAGGCTCATATATCTTCTTACTAATTATTTTCCAAAATTTTTGGTCCAGCCAATTAGTACAGTTTATTAGTTAAATTTCCCCCTGTTGCACTGTTTGACTACTTTGACCTCTCTTCACTACGAATCAATTTTCTCCTTGTACAGAATTCAAATAACTATTCCGTTTGTTTTTATTGAAAGAAGATTCACTAAGGAATCTATAAATATAAACTATAACTCCTAATTCTTCTTGTAAAATTTTTAGTGAATTTATAAAGTTAGAACAGGGGATTCAGAAATCGCTCTGACCCTATCTCACTAAAATTCAAATATCTCTTAATATACACTTCTTTTTCTTACTCTGTTTCTTTCATATGAAAATAGACTCAATAAGCTTTAATTCTATATTCATCACCTAATTTCATTTCTACTATTCTTGGTGATTTTTCAAGATCACGTCACTGCTACTATTTAATACTGTTTTAATGCTAATTTCACTTTTTCATGATTTCTTTGTATTAACTACCATTTAGGCATACATAACACCGAAACATGTTCTTCATTAGCCATTTCAATAGCTAATCATTATCAAATATTTACATAACATTCTCTAGCCATATCATAAGCACATACACACAAAATGGCTAAGTCTCTATACATGCCATAAACTAGAACGTTCGTAAACGAAGATACCCATTTGGTAACTTGATAGTCGATAGTGTGAAATGATCTCTGACGACCTCTAACCTGAACTTGCTTTTAAGTATACTGAAACATGGGAAAGTGAAAGAAGTAAGCTTATAAAGCTTAGTAAGTTCACATGTAAAATAATGAGCATTAGCAATCAATTTAGCTTACTACTATGCTGTCATAATTTGCTTATATAATGTTTAGTTCTTACTTTCCCATCTTACTCATCGGTAACCTTACCAAAGGCTCAGAATACAAAAGGAACCTTACTTAATAGCTTGCTTACATACCTGCAACATCTTACTTAACACATGAGTACTCTTTCATAATATAGGCATATTGCCAATCGTGTCAGAAAGTGTCACAAGCATAACTGAAAACTCATCACTTACTTAATACTTGATAATCTCAATTACTTACAATCTCAATATTAAATAAGCCTTAAATGCATACCTGTACTCTTTCTTCATGTTTTCACCTTGTCGTTTCTTTGACTTACTCTTTGGATTACTCAGGAACTTTTCCCTTTATGAACTTACCATTGCCATGTCTTGACATGGTCTTGCGTGGTATCCTTACCTTATGAACTCACCAATGCCATGCCTTGGCATTGTCTTACATGGGACCTTTGCCTTATAGTAACTCATCAATGCCATGTCTTGGCATGGTCTTACATGATTTGCTTGCATTATAGAACTTATCAATGCCATGCCTTGGCATGGTCTTACATGATTTCCTTGCCTTCTAGAACTTACCAAATGCCATGTTCCAAACATGGTCTTACATGGTATCCTTGTCTTACCAAATGCCATGTTCCAAACATGGTCTTACATGGTATCCTTATCTTAGTGCCAATGCCACATCTTGATGTGGTCTTACATGGAGTCCTTAATCAATGCCGATGCCCTGTCTTTACGTGGTCTTTCACAAGATCTTTCCCTTTCCAATGCCATATCTTGACATGGTCTTACTGTAATATCCCGAATTAGGGCCTAATCGGAATAGTGGTTTTGTAACCACAAATTCGAGATAGAAATAATTATTTATAATTATTTTGAGGTTTATGATATGATTGCATGATTGTGTGAAAAGTTCGTGACAAAATTCTATGCATAAAGTACTTAAGTTGAAATTAAGGACTAAATCAAATAAGTTGCAAAACTTGCATTCTAGAAGTTTTTAGTATGAAATTACTTTGGAATATCAATGAGGAGATCTTAAATAGAAATTTTACCAATTTCTAAAATTTTGGACAAAAATGGGCTTGTACATGAAAATTTTCAAAGAAAGGTATTAAGGGTATTTTGGTCATTTGGTAATTAAAAGATTAAAAAAGGAAAAAGATGGCAAAATATGTCCATCTTCTTCATTAGGACGAAAATTAAAGGGTTCTCCATAGCTAGGGTTTGTTTCAAGCTTCCAAGCTCCATAGTAAGTGATTCCAAGCCCTGTTTTTAATGTTCTTTACGTTTTTGGAGTCCCGGTAGCTTGATTTAGCTTATGCTAGCAATAATTCAACCTAGGGTTCATATTTGGAAAATACCCATAGGTTAAATTTGTGTATTTTGGTGTTTTATGATAGAATATGAGGTTTTAAATTATGCTAGACAACTTGTGCTACCTGGTTTTAACTGAAAACGAGAAAAAAAGGCTTAATCGGTAAAAATACCTAATAGTTATAAGTACATGTTAGAATGAGAATTTGATGTTACCATAGAAGGGAAAAATGATCAGCATGTCATAAAACATAATAAAATGGGATGAAGTTTAATTCCCGAGCCTAGGGGCAAAAGTGTAATTATGCAAAAGTTTAGGGGCAAAAATGTAATTTTGCCAAAGTTCGTATTAAATGCTGTTTTGATGAATGTATGTATTAAATAAGATTAATTTGGTATTATAGATCAAGAGAAACGAGATTCAAGTCGCGATCGAGGGAAAAACAAAGTTTACGAAGAATAGGCTCGATTGCTAATAATTTTATAGCGAGGTAAGTTCATGTGTAAATGTAGCAACATAATTGTCATTTTAAGTAATTTAATGTTATTTATGTGATATGATGATTAATATCAAGAAATATTATGCTTTATGGTTATTATTGAATAATATGTAAATTATGATTTGCTACCGAGTATCGGTTTCGATGTTCCGTGGAAGACGGAAAAGATGTGTAATCGAGGAAAAAGCCCGTTTGAACCTTGGGAATAGATTAGAATACAAGTGACATGTCACTAGGATGGTTGGGCATCCGAACTCGTTGAGTTGAGTCCGAGTTCACTTATGGATGCAAATGTCCGAACTCGTTGAGTTGAGTCCGAGTTCGTGAGATGTAACTAGGCATCTGAGCTCGTTGAGTTGAGTCCGAGTTCGCTTATGGGCGGGTTACATGATAGCTTGGCTACATATGTGGCACTTATGTATAAACTTTTCGTGTATTCGAATTATATTCCGATGCATTCAACGGGTGGATCTTAAGAAAATAAGGAGAATGCCTAAAACGAAGGTGACATGTTGGTAAGTGTGGTAAATGAGAAAATTTGACAGGTATGTGTTTAAACCCTCGGGTTGAAAACTTGGTAAGATGAAATCGTAGAAAGATATTAAATGTAAATGATGTTTTATGTGGGATTGTGTGATTATGTTACTTGCTATTTGCATGTGAACTTACTAAGCATTTATGCTTACTCCCTCCTTTTCATTCATTGTAGTTTTGACAAGCCGGCTTGAGAATCGGGATAGGTCGAAGACTCGTTCACACTATCTGAAGGCTTAAATCGGTAAAATGACTTGTATATTTTGAATGTGGCATGTATGGCAAAATACTCACTTTGTGTAATTGACCTTATGATATGACTATACTTTGGCAAGAAAAGAGTTTGTGAATGATTAGCCATTGGAATGGCCAATCTAATCATATTTGATACCATGTATGTTTAAAATGTTATTTAGACCATGAAAATTTATAGTAAAGTAAAATTTGCTATAAAACAGAATATTGCTGCAGCAATGACGTTTATTTGAAAAATCACTAAAAATAGTAGAAATGGACTTAAATGATGAATAAGTTATAGAATCGAAGATTAATGAGCCTATTTTCATATGGATGGAACAAAACAGGTATATGAATGATATTTTATGAGACATTTGAATTTTTGGGAAACAGGGCCAGAGTGATTTTTAGATCCCCTGTTCTAACTTTGGAAATTCACCATAAATTGTATAAAAATAATTAGAAGTCATACTTTATATGTACAGATTTCTGATTGAGTATAGCTTTAAGAGAAACAAATCTCATAGTCATTGAAATTCTGTACAGAGAGATATTTGATTCGTAATACACAGAGGTTAGAGCAGTCGAACCCTGAAACAGGGGAGACTTTAACTAATAAACTGTACTAATTTGCCCAGCCAAAAATTCTAGAAAAAAATTAGTAAATAAATATATGAGTCTAGTTTCAGGAAAAATTTACGAAATTGGATCTTGAGTTTCGGAACTCGAGATATTAATTTTTAAGCGACTGTGACGCAGATTGCTAGCTTGACTGAAAATTTTAAAATTTAATTGTTTGAGCTGTTTAAGCAATGAATTAAGTCTGTTAACACCTCGTGTTCGACTCCGGCAATGGTCTCGGGTACGGGGCGTTACACTTACACGGTATCCTTAACTGTCAATTCCTCCTTAAATGTCATGTTATGAACATGGACTTTTCCATCAATTCTTCCTTAATTGCCATGGTACAACCATGGACTTTGAGATATCAATGCCTTGTCAAGTCATAACTGAAACATTCTTGCTCAAATTCTCAAGGTTAGTCGTATAACTCAATGATAACAATACTAATAATAATTACATAATAATAAAATGCTATTCAACTTACATACTTACATTCTCAATCTCGCCATATCATCAACTTAACTTATTCTCATCAAACTATGCTAGTCAATAATTTCTTGTTATCATACAAAGCCATAATACAAAATATGGTCTTATATATAAATTATACAAGTTCTCTTTCCAATATCGAATTATTATCGAACATTAATCATTATATCTAAAACTCAATACTAAAGTATTTATGTCCAAAATATCAATTTATCATTCAAATATACATAATTAAATGCTTATTAAACATATGAACTTACCTCGATACCAAAACGATCATTTCAACAACTTTCTCGATTTTCAATTTTTCTCCCATTCTAGGTCCAAATCTCACTTTTCAGGATCTAAAACATCATATTTAACTTATTTAATTAATGTACTATTCAAAACATTCCCTAACTCAAACTTTGGCAAAATTACAATTTTGCGCCTAAACCTTTGCAAAATTACGATTTTGCCCTTAGGCTCAGAAATTAAACTTCGTCCTATTTTCTTATGTTTTATGATATGCTGATCATTTTTCCCTTCTATGGCAACATCAAATTCTCACTCTAACATGTACTTATGAACATTAGGTATTTTTACAAATTTTGTCGTTTTACTCGTTTTCAAGTAAAATCGCTTAGCAAAAGTTGTTTAACACAATTTCAAGCTTCATATTCTACCATAATAAATCAAAATAAACACATTTCACCTGTGGGTATTTTTTCAAATATGAACCCTAGCATGAATTATTGCTACAATAAGCTTAACAAGTTACCAGGACTCCAAAAACGTAAAGAACATTAAAAACGAGGCTTGGAATCACTTACTATGGAGCTTGGAAAGCTTGGAAACCCTAATCATGGCTTCCCCCCATTCTATATTCAGCCTCCATGAAGAAGATGGACCAATTTTGGCTTTATTTTCCCTTTTTAATTCTTTTAATTACTAAATGACCAAAATGCCCTTAAAGGCTTTTCTTTCAAATTTGTCCTATTCTTGCCCATTTTTGTCCAAACTTAAATATAATGGTATAATTACTAAATAAGTACCTCCACTTTAAGAAACCATTTCAATTAAATCCCCTTTATTATCTAGAACACACATTTTGCTAATTTTACAATTTAGTCCTAATTATCAAATTAGGCACTTATATATAAAATTTCTTCACGAAATTTTCACAAAATTATTCAATCAATGAATAAAACTTAAAACTTAATCGAAATAATTTTTTTGACCTCAAATTCGTGGATTCGTAACCACCATTCTGTTACGGCCCTATTTCGAGATTTACAATCATGGCCCGAAGCCAACTCAATGAATCTCACACCCGAAGTGACAATATCATGGCCTGAAGCCAGCTCAATGAATCCCGCACCTGAAGTGCCAATATCATGGCCCGAAGCCAACTCAATGTAACCCCTAATGACATGTCATTTGTATCCCACCCTATTCCTAAGGTTCAATCGGGATTTCCAATGTCGAATCTTCGTCGAATGTATCCACAAGGTCATAATTCAAAATTTAGGAAATATTAAGGTATTTAAAATACAATTAAAACAAAGCTTACTACTTACAAACTTACCTCAGATGCAAAAACGGCAAAATGAGTCGATTAATCTAAAACATTGTTCTTTCCTCGATCTAAGTCTATATTTCACTTTTCTTGATCTATATAATATTAAATTTAGCTTATTTAATAAACTCTCTATTCAAATTAATCCAAAATACACTTTAAAGCCACTTTACACTTTTGCCCCTAATATTTTACATTTTTACAATTTAGTCCTTATTTCGTAAAATTACAAATTCATGCAATTAAACCACAACCCATGCTAGATGATTTTCAATTAGGTCCTTATCAGGCCATATTTTTCATTTATTTCACAATTTAACCACCAAATTTTAACATTTCACAAATTAATCCCTAATTGGACATTTTATTGAAAATCACTTAACAAATGTTGTTTGTCTAACAACAAGCATGCATTTTCTACCATTAAACATCAAAACACCCATATATTCATCAATTAAAAAAACCCTAAACCTTTAAAAATTTTTCAAAATAGTCCCTGGGCTAGCTAGACTAAGTTGCAATAATCTCAAAAAGTAAAAATCATTAAAAACGAGACAAAAATCATACCTAATTGCATGAATTGAAGTTTCCTAACTTGAAGGTATAAAAATGGCTTTCAAGCCCTAAAATTCAATGGTAGAAGATGATGTGAAGGCAAAATTTTATTTTGTTTTATTTATTTTAAGTTTATTTACATATTTACTTAATTAACCTTAGTTATATAACATAAAAATCACTTAATGCATGTCCATAATTGTCCATTTATATTTAAAATGGTCTAATTATGACCTAAGGACCTCCACTATTTAATTTAATAGTCATTTAGTACTTTTAACTAATAGAACAACACTTTTGCACTTTACGCGATTTAGTCTTTTTTATCGAATTAAACATTTAAACAATAAAATTTCTTAACAAGAATTTCACACAAACATATTATCATGTTATAAATATTAAAATAATATTAAAATAATTATTTTGACCTCAGATTTGTGGTCTCAAATCCACTATTCTGATTTGACTAAAAGCAAGTTGTTACAGCATTAGTCTCGATAGCTTGAGCATCATCTTTATGAAGAATAGGATGAGTTTGAATATCATCTCGATCAATGTCACTAAACTCATCATCAAAGTCAATTCCAATTAAACATTTGGAACCTTCTTGAATGTTCTCCTCAAAAATAATAGTGTCATCTTCCATTTTGTCATTAAGAAAATCATCATAATGATTGCTTGGTTCATCAGTGGAAGATTCACCATCATCATTAACACCAAGATCCTTATCCTACACAAGGAAAATCATAGAAAAAATAGAGTTACATAGTGTTTAAAGAAAAATAAAGGAAGATAGTTAGAACAACTTACTTTGGAAGTGAATATGTCTTTCTTCTTAGGATGATTAGAAGTTTGGGAATCAAAAACACTAGTAGCCTTTTCATCCATATGATTCTTTTTCTTGAAAGAAGCATGTATCAAGCATAAGGCTATGTCTGTAACATCCCTAAAACCCCCTAAGTCAGGAATAGTGTTAATACAAGATTACATGTGTTAGAATTTTTAAAAGAAATAAATAGAAACTATTAAGTTAGTAGAAAAGTTAGTTGGATACCCGAAGAAGTGAAAATACTCATATATTGATAATAGTAAATCTGAGGTATTGATTAAATTGTAAAGAAGTGAAAAGTGATGATTAAGCAAAAGTTGAAGGGTTAAAACGCAAATACAAAAAAATTTAAAGGAACAAAAGTGAAAATATTCCATTGGTGTAAAGGGCCACAAGTGTAAAATAAATTAGTAAGTAGGGACTAAATTAAATAAGTGGAGAAATATAAGGGACTAAATAATTATTTTTTAAAATAAAATGGTGATTTAAGGGAGAAATTGTGGAGAATGTTGAGGGGTAAAATAATCATTTCTCAAATAAGGTAATTATTATGAAATATGGTGTTAAATTTTAATTGGGTGAAATTATTTTAATAATATTTTATTAAGATATTTTAATAATATTTTATTTATTTTAGGTTATTATAAAAGGAAGGAAAAATGAAGAATGTTCTTTATTTTCATGCTTCCAATGTCAATAAAAAAGGGAAAGGAGAGAAACTTTTCTTTCCTTACAAATTAGTCCTTTTCCATCAATTTCACTATTTTTACCCAAAATTCATGAGAATTCTCATAACCACCAAAAAAGAAAAAGAAAAAGTGAAGTAGAGATATTAGAGAGCCAGATTATCATCTTAGAAAAAGTGAAGTGAAAGTGGAGAATGTTGAAAAGAAAGTGAAGAGATTGAAGAGACAAGGTAAGAAATTCAAGTATTTTTATAGAATTCATGTTTAATTGAAGTAGAGACATAAGAAAATGATTTTTAGTATGAGTTTTGATTATGTATTTGATGTGTTCATGAAATAGAAAAAGAAAATAAATAATGAAAGTGTTGGAAACAAGGTGAAAGTGGTGACTAAAGTGAGCAAGGAAGAGAATTAAAGCAAAAATAGTGAATTCCTAACAAAAGAGAGGTAAGTATACTAAGAATCTTACCTTTTCAATATAGAATTTATGTGTGAATTATATTTTAATTTTTACATTAATGTTCTTAAGATTTACTTACATATAAGTATAGGAAAATGTTAATATTTATTATGAAATTCTTGTAAAAATAAGTGAATATATGAAATTGACTTCAACAACAAAGTGACTAAACTAAGTGTAGTGAAATTATAGTAAAAAAGACTAAATTGAAAAGTGTACAAAATTTTATACATGAAATGAAATAATATGATAAAGATCTTAAATGAACTATTAAGTGTTATTGGATCAATTACAAAGTGATATTTAAGTGAATTTCTAGTGATACTCGAATTTCATATTAAAAAGAACCAAATTGTGAAATATACAAAAGTGACTAAGTGTACTAACATTTTGAAGTAACACATTCAAGTGTAGTGATATATAAAAGTGAAGTGCATATCAAATGAGAGTATGGTGATTAATGAAAATATATACTAGTAGGGACTAAATAAAAAAGATTGTAAAGTAAGTCAAGTGAAATTTATGCAAAGAAGACTAGATAGCAAAGTGACCAAAATTTCATGTGTAATGAAGTATTGATGGAGAATTTTAATGAAGTGTTTATGGTAGTGAGTTTCAATACTAAGGGAAACTAAAGTGACAGGTCAGTAAATGTTGAATTTTATGGAATTAAATGTTGAATTTTATGAAATTAAGGACTAAGTTGCAAATGTGTAAGGTGACATGGGAAATGTAACAACACTTTGATAGTGGATATAAAATATTATTAGTCGAAGTATCATACATTTCATGTGCCAAAGAAATACTACTATAGTGTTTATTGAATTTTTATAATAAGGACTAAATTGAAAAGAATTCAAAAGTATATAAGTTTTGTTCTGAATTGTAAAAATGAAGCTAATTTTGATATATTTGCCCAAGTAGACAAGATGTGAACTATTGAGATATAGATGACATGCCATTAGGAAACATCGAAAGGATACTGGAAATTGTTTTATTTAAAAACATGTGATTAGATTTAAATCGTAATATACTAAAATATCAGAAAAACTCCATTTCACAAGTTTTGAAAATAGTATTATAGGATTATATGTATAAGTGTTGTTTCAGAAGATCAATTAAAGCATTATGCACAATTTCATAAAATTTATCATTTAATTTGTTCACAGGCAACTAACAATTTATGTAATTAGTCCAATTTTACATCTTATGCATACAAAGCGCATGTTTGCTTTCAAAACACATATGAAACATTTTGGTCTTACCTCGACGACCCACAGCTCTTCCACCTGCACTTACAAGTTAGTCGATCAATTAATCAAAAAGTATTCATAATCTACCATTCAATCATCTATCTGGAGTAGTAATAAAAGTTCTAAATCAAACCAATTAAAGAGTCCATAATATCCAATTACAATCCAACGATTATAAAAAAGTCTAATTCTAAATCCCACTATTTGGTCCCACATTGCCTTCCTCATTTGGGTTGAGAACACATCAATATACCCAAGTGTAGCCTCGTTACGGATCACTTGGATAGCTCACTTCCACACCTCCTCATATGTTATATCACTACAATGTTTTAAAAAGGGAATGTGAGCTTATTGAAGCTCAATGAGTGCTCAAACATACTACAAATAAACACAATAGTCAAGTTAAGAAAATAGACATACTTTAACGATTCACTTTTTATCGCAGCTCACACAAGATAACAATTCACACAAGTTAAATGGTTCACATAGAATAGACAGTTCGCATAAAATAACAGTTCGTGCATAATAACATTTCATTCAATATAATAATTCATTCATACCAGATCGTAACTCATATATCTTAGATAATGATAAATTGATATTTTTGTGATTATGAAACATATAGGGGACTTTATCACCACCTATAAGTGGACTCTATCACCACACATTGGATAAATGAATCTCCTTATAACACCTCATTTTTGGACTCAAAGAGCCTTACGCTATCTCCGATATAGGTGTAGCATGAATGCTGACACTCTCTTTACCCTCGACTCATAGAGTCCTGCGTTATCTCCATTGAATGGAGCTATGCTCAACATTCCCTTATCTCTCCAACACTATCTCCAAGCACAATACCCATCATAATAAAGAGGGTCAATACTCATAGTCCTATGGCATGCTATGTAACACCCCTTACCCATAGTCGAGATCGGGAAAAAATACGAGGTGTTACCAGACACATACTCAGACATTTCAGAAAATACGGTTATAAAATTTCATTCTAATTTAAAACCAATCAAATAGCATCATAGTGTCCCTATTATGGACCTACAAGGTCCAAAACATACATTAAATCGATCCGGGACTAAACTGAAAACTATAGAAAATTTTAGTAAAGTTCCTAGAGTTATGCCTCACACACCCGTGTACTTGGGGACACGCCCGTGTGCTTGGGGACACGCTCGTGTCCTTCACCCGTGTTGAATTATTTGGATTTATTTTTCATTTCAAACCTACAGGGATTTCCACATGGCCAAGCACACGCCCGTGTCTCTTGCCCGTGTCCCTCACACGGCCTAGACACGTCTGTGTCATCGCCCGTGTCCAAAAATATTCTGTTTATGGTGTCATCATTCATTTTGAGGCACACGCCCGTGTGTCAGGCTGTTTCCTCCACACGGTTGAAACACACGACCATGTCTCTGCCCATGTGTTTACTACCATGCAAATTGACATAAAATTTTAGGTGCAGGGGACACACGACCAGGCAACACGCCTATGGAGGTTGACCGTGTGTCACACACGGCCTAGACACATGCCTATGTGGACCTTTTTAGGACTATTTTCCAAGCCTTTGGTCACCCTCTAACATCCATACACACTTATAGACTTCAATGGTATATAACATGGTATTATTCTACTCTTAAACAACCTTGGCATAACTCATTGCATGTTAGCCTCATCTCATTGGCTTAGTACATGCTAAATTATCCTTTTCGTATGAGGGATTAACATAGCACATTTTACATTTAGGCCATATTATAGTCATATACCATTACATGCTATGTCCATTCTCAATTTATTAGGTCCCATTTCAAGCATCCGTCCATGATAAACCTCATCATCATATCTCATGAAATATTTAAAACATAAACATGCATCATTAGTAGGTTTACAACTTACATCAATATGAGCCATATCTCATGGCCATATACAAAAGAATAGGTATACCATTTAAGCCCTTACATTGGCTATCCAAATGACACATATAAAAAAATAACCAAAAACCCTATACATGCCATTAAACAAAATAAAAGTATCTATATACCAAAATGGAACAAATCAATAGTGTGTTGATTCTCCAACCGTCTTCCAATCTTCACAAGTCCACGAGCTCTGTAAGACAGGGAAAAGAGAAGGGGGTAAGCATTTATATGCTTAGTAAGATTGAATAATGGGAAGGTAAACCTACCGGTTATTTAACATACAACCATATTAGTCATACATCCCAACAAGTATGGGATAGTTTTCTATCACATGCACTCAAATCATCAAGTTAGTCTCATGTCAAAATATTATAACGTTAATCTTGATGACCTCATCAATTCAAGAATTTTCATTCTCATTTCTCATTTTAATCCCATTGAATTTCTCGAAAATCTCAATGGATAGCCCATTTACCGTCAAATCATACAAGTGATCATTTTCAAGCACGCACTCCTGCGAACCTCACAGCTTATGGCAGAATTACCAGTCCATGCTAAATCCCCCATAGTATAAACTCATGGAGTGATGTCAGGATTACCAGTCCAGGCTAAATCCCTTGTAACGACAAACACTCTTAATGAGCTCAGATCTAAATTACCAGTCCAGGCTAAATTCAGACCCTAATCGGATTACCCGTCTGGGCTAAATCCATAATGCACAAATATTCTTCGGGAGGCTAGATCACTTTAGGAACACCCATCCAGGCTAGATCCTTTCTATACCGAGATCAACAGATTACCTACCCGGGCTATTCCCCTTTTTTGCAACACATGCAGGATCTCGTAACATATAAAAATGGCGTATCCATCAGATATCCCTTTTTATTCAACCGAGACATTTTACCATATCATCATTTTTCATGAATTATTTACATTGTAAATCACCATTTAAAATCATACAGCAATATACACTTTTAATGTATTTAAATAGTCTACATTCGAGTAATACGAACTTACCTGGTAGTCATTTCGGATTTGTATTTTTGGTTATTCCGAAACCTTTTGTTTTCCACGGTCGACCTCCGAAATTGGTTCCTCGAGGTCTATATCAATAAAAATTAATTATTAACATCTCACATTATTCAATTCCGGCCTAGCACCCTTCCTAGGGCAAAATGACCAAATTTCCCCTAACCTCTCACAACTTTTACAATCTAGTCCTAAGGCCCGTATAATGAAATGCATGTAATTTCTAGGTTACCCAAGCCTAGCCGAATATTTTTTCATGCTTATAGCAGCCCACAATTTTCCTTTATTTGACATTTTTCTACCCATTTTTACAACTTTTACAAAAATGGTCCTTTAGGCCATTTCCATGAAAACTACTTAGTAAAAATTGTTTATCATCCTTTAAACTTTCATATTCCTCCATAAATCATCAAAATACAAGCATCTCGTGTATGGGTAATTTTCTAAACATGAACCCTAGCTTGAGATATGGGTAGAAATAGAAAGAGTATGTTACGAGGATCTCAAAAATACGAAGAACATTAAAAACGGGGCTAGGATTGACTTACTGTCAAGCTTGAAATGTTGGAAAACCGTAGCTATGGAGACCCTTTCAAATTCGGTTGCATGGAGAAGAAAATGAGTGAATTTTTGGTTGATTTTCCCTTTATATTACATTAATTAACCAAATGACCAAAATGCCCTTCCTTACTAACCTTTCCAAATTTTCCATGCATGCCCATTTTTGTCCAAAAACTTAGAAATTGGGAAAATTTCTCTTTAAGGACCTCTAATTAATAATCCAAAGCAATTTCATAAAAATTGCTTCTAGAACCCAAGTTTTGCCAATTATTCAATTTGGTCCCTAATTTCCAATTGGACACTTTACACATAGAATTTCTTCATGAAACTTTAACACATACTTATTTTCATATCCTAGACCTCATAATAATCATGAAATAATTATTTTAACGTCAGACTTATGGTCCCGAAATCACTATTCTAACTAGGCCCTATTTCGGGATGTTACATGCTAACTATATCCAATGGTTACAATAATTTACAATGCCAACATATCTTTTTAACACATCCAAAACATTCAGTATAATACGGTTGCAAATAAGCAGAGCTCACACATTGTTACTCAATACTCAATTCATAGTTCATAATATCACAATTTGCAATTCACATTACTCACATCTCATACAGGTTGCTATAAAGCATGGTTCATAAGTGATATAGTTTGCGTGCAACATAGATTGCACACATAATTCAAACTTAACATATCATTTATGTCCCAGCTCACATCAATCACAGTTCACATATATTATTTATCATAGGGTATGCAATAGCTTAACTAACATACAATACAACTCAAAATCTCACAAAATACAGTTTGGAAAATTATCACAGTTCGTCATAATAATATAATTCGCCAAGTTAACACGGTTCAAAATATAACACAATACACAAATATAACACAGAACACAAAAATAACATGATGTTGTTAGCACAAAGTTAAGGTTCAAACACCAACACACACAATAAGTTTATATATTAATTAAGCAGGGGTATGCATATGTTACCTTAGCCTGCGTATTGGAGTTTAAATGTAGTAATATCAAACCATTCACCTTAGCTTTTTGTGAAAATAAAATAAAATAAAATAAACACACAAATTTTACATGGAAACCCTTTCGGGAAAAAACCACGGGCAGAGGAGAAGAAAATTCACTATGTCAAATTCGAATTAATACAAGAGGAATAGACTATGTCTATTTATAGGCTTGTAAAGCTATATTCTAGTAAGACTGAAATACCTTATTCTAATCAATATCAAATAGATGGAATTTAATAAGGTTTAAAAAACCTTATTCTAAAAATAAAATAAAAGAAGTGTAATTCTATATGGATTCTTCTTTTATTTTATTTTGCCACTGTATTTTATTTAAATAAGGATTCGGGTCACTTAATTCTAACAATCTCCACCTTGACACGAATTCTCAATGAACAAGTTCTTCTTCGTGAACTCTCAACGAACAAGTTCTCCACCTCTTCCATAAAACCCCTTAAGGGTTTAACTTCAACAATGAACACCAACCAAGTTTAAGCAATGCTCAAACTTGGTTATAGGAAGTGACTTAGTCATCATATCTGCAGGATTTTCATAAGTACTAATTTTGCTCACAACGATATCACCACGAGCAATAATATCACGAACAAAATGATATCGAACATCAATGTGTTTTGTTCTCTCATGAAACATTTGATCTTTTGTAAGAAAGATGGCACTCTAACTGTCACAAAATACTGTACTGATTTGAAGGTCTTCATTGAGTTCACTAATGAGTCCCTTCAACCAAATAGCTTCTTTACAAGCCTCAATAATCGCCATGTACTCAACTTCAATGGTAGACAAAGCGACTGTAGTTTGCAAAGTGGCTTTCCAACTAATTGCACAACCTCCGATTGTAAAGACATAACCTGTGAGAGATCTTCTTCTATCAAGGTCTCCAACAAAATCAACATAAACATATCTAATGACTCCATCTCTAGTTCTTCCAAACTGTAAGCAAACAACAGTAGTACCTCATAAGTATCTTAAAATTCACTGAACTGCTTTCCAATGTTCTTTACCGGGATTCGACATGTATCTGTTAACTGCACTAACTGCATATGATAAATCTGGACGTGAACAAACCATAGCATACATGAAAGATCCCACTGCACTAGAGTATGGAACATGTGACATGTACTCAATCTCATTATCTATTTGTGGAGACAAAATCGATGAAAGTCTGAAATGGGCTGCTAAAGGAGTGCTAACAGGCTTAGCACTCTGCATGTTGAACCTGCAAAAAACTTTCTCAATGTACCCCTTCTAACTTAGGTACAATTTACTTGCTTTTCTATCTCTAAGAATCTCCATTCCAAGTATCTTCTTTGCTGGTCCTAAATCTTTCATCTCAAATTCTTTACTTAGTTGGGATTTGACCTTTCTTATCTCTCATTTATCTTTTGTTGTTATCAACATGTCATCAACATAAAGAAGTAGATACACAAAAGAACCATCACTGAATTTCTTAAAGTAAACACAACTGTTAAAACTACTTCTTTTGAAATCATGAGAAGTCATAAAGGAATCAAACCTCTTGTACCACTATCTTGGTGATTATTTTAAACCGTAAAGAGACATTTTTAGTAAGCAAACATAGTCCCCTTTTTCTGAGACTATAAAATCCTCTGGTTGTTAATGTAAATGTCCTCCTCAAGTTCGCCATGCAAAAATGCAGTTTTTACATCTAACTGCTCAAGCTCCAAATCATGCATGGCCACAATACCAAGCAAAGCGCGAATCAAACTATGCTTAACAATTGGGAAGAACACATCTGTGAAGTCCACTCCTGGAATTTGACTATAACCCTTTGTAACAAGCCTTGCTTTATATCTGGGTTCTTCAACTCCAAGAGTCCCTTCTTTCTTTTTAAACACCCATTTAAAATGAACAACCTTTTTACCTTTAAGAAGTTTCACAAGATCTCATGTTCTGTTTTTATGGAGTGATTCCATCTCCTCTTGCATAGCAGACATCCACTTTTCTATGTCTTCACAGCTAACTGCCTCAGAATAATTAGATGGCTCTTGATTCGCATCTATATCTTCAGCCACATTTAAAGCATAAGCAACTAGATCAGCCTCGGCATACTTCTTTGGAGGTTTAATTTCTCTTCTAGTTCTATTGTTGGAAATAGAGTATTGCGGTGAAGAAGCAACTCTATTATCAATTTTTGTACTATTTTGAGGAGTCGACTCTGTATTAATCTGATGCTCCACCTGCTTTTGATTTTCTTTATTGGAAGAGTCTTTAAGAGATAAGTTAGGTAGTATGGCAGTTCCATCAAAAACAACATCTCTGCTAATCACAACTTTTCTATTTTCAGGACACCATAACTTATACCCTTTTACACTAGTTTTATAACCAAGAAAAACGCATTTAATGGATCTTGGTTCCAATTTTCCATTATCAACATGAGCATACGCAGGACACCCAAAGATCTTTAAATCAGAATAATTAGCAGGATTACCAGACCATACCTCTTGTGGAGTCTTTTTCTCAATGGAACCGGATGGAGATCGGTTGATCAAAAAAATGCAGTAGAGGCTGCTTTTGCCCAAAATGACTTCGGTAAGTTGGCATTTGACAACATACATCGAACCTTCTCCATGATCATTCTGTTCATTTGTTTTGCAACGCCGTTTTCCTGTGGAGTATGATGAACTGTCAAGTATCTTAGGATCCCTTCTGACTTGCACAATCTATTAAACTCATCAGAACAGAACTCTAAGCCATTGTCTGTGCGGAGGTATTTTATTTGTTTTCCCATCTGTTTTTCAATCATAATTTTTCAAGACTTAAATGTGGAAAACACATCACTTTTCTGCTTCAAGAAGAACGCTCAAACTTTTCTGGAAAAATCATAAATAAAGGTTAGCAAATAATTAGCTCCACCCCTCAAAGGCACTCTGGATGGCCCCCACAGATCAGAATGAATATACTCCAATGTTCCCTTCATGTTATGGATTCCTCTAGTGAATCGAACTCTCTTTTGCTTCCCAAAAACACAGTGCTCATAGAAATTTAGTTTGCAAATTCCTTGCCCATCAAGAAGTCCTCTTTTGCTCAATTCTACCATGCCATTCTCACTCATATGCCCTAGGCGCATATGTCAAAGTTTAGTAATATCATCATCTGACAAGGAAGAGGAAGCGGCAATTTGCATCACCACCAATATGATAGAACCCTGCAAAACATATAACTTGGCAGTCTTTCTTTGCCCTTTCATCACAACAAGGGAACCTTTGGAAATCTTTAAAACTCCACTTTCAGCTGTGTATTTGTACCCTTTTGAATCAAGAGTACTCAACGAAATTAAATTTCTCTTCAATTCTGGAACATGTCGCACGTCACTAAGTGTTCTGACAACTCCATCAAACATCTTAACTTTAATTGTTCCAACACTTGTGATTTTACACGAAGCATTATTTCCCATCAAAACAACACCTTCAGACACTATTTCGTAAGTTGTAAACCAATCCCGATTAGGACTCATGTGGAAGGTGCAGCCTGAATCAAGTATCCACTCCTCGCTTACTTTAGAATTATTGACAGAAGCGACTAGAAGTTCACCATCGCTGTAGTCTTCTACAACATCAGCTTCACCGGAATTTTCTGGTTGTTTTCCCTTTTAATTTGCAGCCTCCCTTTTAATCTTGTTTTGTAGCTTATAGCACTCAGATTTCATGTACCTTTTTTTTCTTGCAGAAGTTACAAATTTTACCTCTGTTTGAAGACTTTGATCTACCCTTAGATTTACCACGAGGATTCCGTTCTTGTGTCCTACCACGATCATCATCAGCATTTCGATCTTGCCTCCCACGAAAAATGAGACCCTCTCCCTAAGAGTCAGGTTTAACCACAAGATGCTTCATCTTATCATACGAGGTTAAAGAATCATAAACCTCATCAACTGTGAGAGACTCGCGGCTATATAAAATCGTGTCTCTAAAGGTTGAATAAGACGGGGGCAACGAATAAAGTAGAATCAACCCTAGATCTTCCTTATCACATTGAACCTCCATGGCCTCCAAGTTTGAGAGAATTTCTTTAAACACTGTTAAATGTTCGTGTACAGACGCACCTTCCTCCAAACGATGAGCATAGAGACGCTGCTTCATATGCAACTTGCTTGTTAGAGTTTTCGACATACATATTTGTTCTAGCCTCTTCCATAATGCAGCGACAGTCTTCTCTTTCATCACATCCTGTAAAATTTTGTTAGACAAATGCAAATGTAATTGTGTTAACGCCTTTCGATATTTACGCTTCTTCTCTTCATCTGTTAAAGTCGAAGACATCTTATCTATCCCTAGCAGGGCATCCTCTAGATCTATCTACGCAAGAACTGCTTGCATCTTAATCTGCTACAACGCAAATCTGGTGTGGCGATCCAACAGTGGAATTTCATACTTCAAAGACGCCATTACCGTGATTGAGATGAAAAACCCAGAAGCTCTGATACCAATTTATGAAAATAAAATAAAATAAAGAACACACAAATTTTACGTGGAAACCCTTTCGGGAAAAACCACGGGCAGAGGAGAAGAAAATTCACTATGTCGAATTCGAATTAATACAAGAGGAATAGACTATGTCTATTTATAGGTTTGTAAAGCTATATTCTAGTAAGACTGAAACACCTTATTCTAATCAATATCAAATAGATGGAATTTAATAAGGTTTAAAAAATCTTATTCTAAAAATAAAATAAAAGAAGTGTAATTCTATATGGATTCTTCTTTTATTTTATTTTACCACTGTATTTTATTTAAATAAAGATTCGGGTCACTTAATTCTAACATTCTTCCTTCATCTACAATGCTCAAATAGGCCTTTATTTGCCTTTGTCCATACTTGTAGAGACTCCCAAATGTCTTGACACTTCACATACACATAATATACATTGGAAAGACATTATCTAAAACTCATAATTCACATACGGGTTCGTACATGAATAAATGTGCGTTATCAATAAAATTTGCATGTTATAGAAGTTCACATTATATTATTTATTTTTATATTCGTTTGCAAACATTACATAACCATATACGAATATATATTACATATATACATACTTATTTAGTAACCCTTGTCACGTCATATTTTAACAAAAATTACAAGTCCCATAAATATATGTAGGTATTATATAGAACCAGACCCATAAATATATATTATATATGATAAAACCCACAAACGCATATATATTAAATATAATAAACCCACTCATATGTATATACATATATATATTACAAACCCCACTAATATATATTATATAACACAAAAATCACGCATATATATTATATATAACAAAATCATGCACGCATATTTATATTATATATACCTATCTATTTAGTACGATAGCTCACAAATATATATACTCACTTAGTGCAACAACTCACTATTAGTAATATACACACATGCAACCGTTAATGCAGAATCCACTCACACACGCAACAATTAAATTCACAATTCAACCATACTTATCATGTAAGTACATAGTGCCGAGTTTCGCATACCACAAGGGGCGTCTGCTTCATGCTAAACCACAACATACAAATGCACTTACATGTAGTTCACCACGACTCGTCAAACTAAACAACCTTTTCCTTGTCTTTATCTCGGTTTATTGAGGCTCTACCAGCGTTTTTAGCTTCACACAAAAATATACATATTACTAAGCATTCAAAAGCAACTAGTTTAACTCTCTTGTATTCCTACAATAGCTCACCATTCACACATACTTATTCGGCTTATTTCGTACAATCTATTTTGCTTAATTTCTTCTTTTTAACTTAATTAAATCCTTAACTTTTACCTCCTAACTCCCTAACTTGTACCTAATTATAGATCTAGGCCGATAATTCAAGTCAATTTTACTAGACATTACTTTTCTCGAAAAACCATCATTTATCCATACTCTCAAGAGAAAAACCATTGCATTAAATTGAATTTGTAAACCTCTTAATCTTGTCAAAATATACTAAAAATATTTTAAAAACATCTCTTAACTCTTTTTTACGAGATTCATCATTTTTATGCAAAAGATAACTCTAAAACCATGAATCTTTAATTTTCTTGCTTAGATCTATGAAAATTCGAATTAAAAACACCTAATAAAAAATTAATACATAAGAAAATAATAGATTTTCCATTAGTTCGACAACCTTCACGAGTTTGTACCAAATGAGCAAAAATCAACTAAGTTTATGTGGGAAATTGGAGAAGAAAGAGTGATTTTCTTGCAAAATGAAGGAATAGAGAGTGTTTGGATGTCAAGAAAATATAAAAGATACAGAAATTTTTGAGAGAAATTTTCCAATGTAGATCTAACAAAATTTTAAAATGAAGAAGCATAGAGGGAAATTGGGACGGTAGGTGCAACTAGTTTTTTTTTTTTAAAAAAATGGACTATTTATCCTCTAAGTCCTCTCATATTTCTCCTTTGTTCTAATAGCTCCCCTTTTAACTATTAGTCTTAATTTACACATTTAACTTCTACTTTAACAACTATTCCAAATTAATCCCTATTAATCTTTACTAATGCCTCGATTATTAATACCATAATTATTTAATTTAGTTATCTTATCTTATTTTAATTTCTATGATATTAAACTCATTTTTTCTTTCGAACCACAACATAATACCTAATTCTACGAACTTAATTTTCTAGATGTGACAAAAAGGATGCCCATAACTGATCTTGCTCATTACAAAAAAGGAGCGCCTATAGAATCAACACCAAAAATCAAATAAGTACCTATATTAGCTTGTTTGCGATTACGATAGGATGTGATCATTTTTTTCCTTTTTCGATTTGCTTTGGTGCGTTGCTTTATAAACTATATATATGTATATATTATATGTTAGTATATAAATTTATTAAAACAAAAAGTGGAGGCGAATGAACTGCACCTCTAAAACAATTTTATTTTAATTGTCATTCTAATGGCATGATTTTTCTGCACATACATATTATATGCGAATATACATATACTATTTTATATATTTTCTAAATCACAAAGGCTGTGTCAAGGTTTTTCAGAAAAGAAAAAAAGGGAAGATTACAATGTTTAGATATTTTTGCATACTGTTCCAAATAATTTTGAGTAATGTTTCGGAAAAAAAAAACATTTTGAGAGAAATTTTGCTTTGAATTGTGAATTTTTAGAAACTAACTTTGTATTTATAAAGCTTAAAAAATATAAAAAAAATATTTGTGTACCATATTTACCTACTTTATTTGTTTAATAAAAAAATATATATCATTATTTATAAAAATATAAAAGATTGTGAATCTTCAGTATTTGACCTACATACTTTATACGTATGGGTTTGGAAACTATTTTCTTTAGTTTATTTTTATTTCATTTATGTATATCAGAATGATTCACTTACACAATGTTAAAATTAAAGTACTTTTACACGCTTCTATAATTTTTTTGACAAGACTAGGATATTCTTTTGAATTTTATTGATAGACCTCAAGGTATATATATCTATACAATAATATTTGCATAGGAATCAAATTGCTAAAAGATAATATCTAATAATAATATCTTATTAGGAATCAAATTGCTAAAAGATAATATATAATAATATCCTAACACCCCTCTCAAGTTGGAGCATACATATCATAAATGCCCAACTTGCTGAGAAGATATTCAAATTGCGATTTACCAAGCGTCTTTGTAAAAATGTCGGCCAACTGAATGGAGATCAGATCATAAGAAGGTGCAATCAACTCATCCTGAATTGCATCCCTAACAAAATGACAATCCACTTAAATATGTTTAGTACGCTCGTGAAATATGAGATTCTGTGCAATATGCAACACAAATTGACTATCACAAAATAAAAGAATTGCTTTAAGATGATGAACACCTAAGCCCAATAGCAAGGCCTTCAACCACTTGAGCTTACAAGTAATAGAAACCATAGACCTATACTCAGCCTCAATAGAAGAACGGAAAACAGTATGTTGTTTCTTAGTTTTCTAGGAAATGGGAGATTGTCCCAGCAAGACAAGCCAACGAGTAAGCAAACGCCAAGATAACGAACAAGTAGCCCAATCTGAATTACACCACCCTTTCAAGGACAAATCACTATCAAATCTCAAAAGAATCCATTAGCCAGGAGAGCCTTTCAAGTACCAGACAACACGTAGAGCCCCGTCCCAATGCTCTTGCCTCAGCTTATGCATAAACTAGGACAATACATGAACTGAGTATGCTAAATTTGGTTTGGTCATTGCCAAATAAATCAAACAACCCATTAACCATCTATACAACTCAGGATCAAACAAAATCGTCCCTGTAGCATGCACTAATTTATGATTTTGCTCTATTGGCGATCTTGCAGGCTTTGCTTCCAAAAGACCTACCTCCGAAATAATATCAAGTGCATATTTCCTTTGACAAAGAAATAACCCCAAAGAGCTACAAGCTACTTCTATCCTCAAAAATTATTTCAACACTCCAAGATCATTTATATGGAAGCAAGAATTGAGATACCCCTTAAAAGTTTTCAAAGCAGCGGAATCATTCCTAGAAATAATTAAATCATCAACATAAACTAGCATATTAATGCATACGGATCCTTTAGTGTATGTAAAGAGAGAATAATCGGAATATGACTGAAGAGCCTATTTCAACCCATACAAAGACTTCTGAAAATGACAAACCATTCTAGGCTTTTTAGGAGCAAAACCTAGAGGAAGCTGCATGTAAACCATTTCATCAAGATCACCATGGAGGAAGACATTATGGACATCCATCTGATGTAACTCTTAACTTTTGAAGTTGTAATAGCTAAGAAAGCACGAACAATCACCATTTTCGCCAAATGTGCGAAAGTTTCATTATAGTTATACTTGGTGATTGCCAAAAATAAGAAGACGAGCTTTAAGTTTTTCAATACTTCCATTAGAGTTATATTTAATCTTTCACACCCACTTACTACCTAGTGCTTTTTTTCCATGAGGAAGTGTTTCTATAGACCAAGTATCATTATCTTCCAAAGTACAAATCTCCTTTTGCATAGCGTTACACCATCCTACATCCTTCACAGCCTCTTTAAAAGACTGTGGCTCGACCCCTACAATAATTGCTGCAAGAAAATTTTAGTGTTTCACAGTAAATTTTTCACAATTAACATAATACGCTATAAGAAATGGAGTATCTGAAGAAGGCTCTAAAGTAGGTAAGGTGAGAGATGGACTTTACTTTATTACAATATGAGTAACAAAATCCCGAAGCTTCACACAGGGAAATTTCTCCCTATGCCCTCGTCCTAATTCAGGCACATCATTACCCAAAGCCCCTTGTACCACTGCGTCATTAGAGAAAAAAAGATATCACAAATGTTGGAGAACTCGCAGGAAATGAACTCACAGGCTGTGGAGTAGCAAGTGGAGGAACTGTCGTAGGTTGTAGCACATCTGATTCACCAAAATATGTATCAAAAATTGCATCTGCACTTCCATATGGCAAAGCAACATTGTCAGGCTCAATGGTTGCAGTATTCCCATCCAAATACGAAAAAATATCCTCAAAAATTTTCACATCATGGGACACAAAGAACTTATTAGAATCCATATCATATAAATACCAACCCTTTTTGCCAAAAGGGTATCCAACAAAAACACACTTTTGACTTCGAATAGAAAACTTATCACCCTTGGAACATTGATTATGACCAAAACATAAGCAACCAAACACACGAAGATCATCAAACAAAGAACGGCTACCAAACAACATTTCATAAGGTGTTTTATTGTGAAGAAGAGGTGAAGGAGTTCGATTAATGAGATGAGAAGTAACCAATACACACTCCCCTAAAAAGATATAGACAGGTTTCCCTAGAAATGCAAAGCACGAGCTACATTTAAAATATACTGATGTTTCCTCTCCACTCTCCCATTTTACTGAGGAGTAGCAACACAAGATGTTTGAAAAATAATGTCATTTGCAAGAAAATTCTCCTGGAGACAATTAAATTTCGTCCTATTATCACTTCTGACACATTTCATGTAACATCTCGATTTTGGGCCTAGTCGAAATAGTGGTTTCGGGACCACAAATTCGATAAGGAAAATTTTATTTTTTATTATATTTTTATAGTCTACAATTTCACAGAATGATTTCATGAAAATTTCATTTGAAATTTTTGACATTTGGGCACTCAATTTAGTCAAAAGGACTAAACCATAAAAAGTGCAAAAGTTGAGTTCTACATGCTAGAGGTGTCCAATTGTTATGAAATTTTAAATTGAAGGTCCTTATATGGTAATTAGACCATTGGTTAAGTTTTAGGACAAAAATGGACATGGTTAGGCATGTTTTCAAATTTTTTCATTAAGGGCATTTTGGTCATTTAGTTATTAAAATGAATTAAAAACAAAATTAAAAGCCAATTTTTGTACATCTTCAACCTCTTGGCTAAAACTTGCATGGAGAAACCATGTCTAGGGTTTTTCAAGCTTCCAAGCTCGATTGTAAGTCCGTTCTAGCCCTGTTTTTAATGATTTTTACGTTTTTGCAATCTCTGTAACAAGATCTATCTATTTCTACCATTAATTTGAGCTAGGGTTCATGTTTAAAAATTGAACCATATGTGACATGCATGAATTTTGATGTCTAATGGTAGAAAATGAGTGTCGGGTGTTAATAAATGACTTTTACTAAGCGATTTTCGATGAAAACGTCCGAAAGGACCATTTTGTAAAAGTTGTAAAAATGGTATAAAAAGGGTGTTTTGATGAGAATTGTAGTTTGATATAGTTATAAAAATGGTTCGGCTAGGCCAATAGAGTGAGAAAATTGAATAAAAATCACTTTACGAGCCTAGAGGCAAAAGTATAATTTTGATAAAGTTTAGGGGCAAAAATGTAATTTTATAAAATGTGATTTTTGGATTACATTAAATAATGTGACTAATAATTGGACTAAATGTGATATTATAGATTGAGGAAAATGAGGATTGGACCTAGATCGGGTGAAAAACGGAAAATCGACGGTTAAGTTATTTTTTGCTATTTTGGTGCCGAGATAAGTTCGTGTGTCAATAATATTGCAGTGCTATTTTTGAATTGAAAATTATACATTATTATTGCACGAATGGCATGATTTAATATATTGAAAAGTGATGAAAGAATGGTATATAAAATTTGTGAGAACAATGATATATGACTAGTAGCACATGAAATGTTTGATGATTATATGATAAATGTGTGCTCTTGATAAGAATATGATTTGAATGCTCAATGTATGAAAAATTTATGAAACACTGTCATGATTGATAATAAGAGGAAGAAAAATCTCAGTTGAATGAAAAAGGATATCTGATGGATTTCTCGAAAATGAAATGACGGTAAAAGGATCTAGCCCGAACGGGTGATCCAATCCCTATATAGCCCTTCCGAAGAATATGTGCAAATGGATTTAGCCCAGACGGGTAATCCAATTAGGATCTGAATTTAGCCTGGACTGGAAATTCAGATTCGAGCTCATTAGAGTATATGTCATTGCAAGGGATTTAGCCTGGACTGGTAATCCCGACAATACTCTATGAGTTTATATTACAGGGGATTTAGCCTGGACTGGTAATCCCGCTATAAGAAAGGAGGTTCGCGGGAGTGTGCTCTTTAGAAAGGGAAAATACGAATTGACGGACATGTACTTGTAAAGTGATCTAACCTCTCGAAGAATATATGTGCTGAAATAGATTTAGCCCAGATGGGTAATCTGATTAGGATCTGAATTTAGCCTGGACTGGTAATTCAGATCCAAGCTCATTAGAGTATATGTCATTGCAAGGGATTTAGCCTGGACTGGTAATCCCAACATTGCTCTATGAGTTATGTTACGGGGGATTTAGCTTGGACTGGTAATCCTACCGTAAGAGCGAGGTTCGCGAGAGTGCATACTTGAAATGATCACTTGTATGAATTGACGGTGAATGGGATATCTATCGAGATTCTGAGAAATTCAACGAGATTGATATGAGAAAAGAAATAAAGAGTTCTTGCCATGATATGTATGTTATATGATACTAATATGATGCACATGAATTGTCATGTTCTGACGAGTGTTGTGCTAAATGATAGCATAGGTAAGTACTCGAAACCCATGGACTTGTGATAAGAATGAAAATGAATGAATAATTTCATGAAAATCTTATGATGGTATCATTATATTGTATTAAAACAGTTTGGATAGCAACAGTAGTCCAACTTTGAAAATCCACCAAAAATAGTGTAAATTGATTTAGAGACTGAATAAAATATGAAATTAAATCTTATTGGGTCTAGTTTCAGATAAAGGAAACGATGCAAGTAAAGGAATCTCAAATTATGATATATCTAATTTTTTGTGAAACAGGGTCAGAGTGATTCCGGACTCCCCTGACTCAACTTTGGAAAATTACTAAAAATTGTACAAAAATAATTATGGGTTATAAATTATATTATTAAAACCCTTAATGAGTCTATTTTCAAGGGAAACAGATAGGAGCATCATCTGAGTCCTGTACTATGAGATAATTAATTCATAGTGAAGAGAGGTCAGAATTGTCAGACAGCAAAATAGGGGAAATTTTATGGAATAAACTGTATTTATTGGCTAGGAAAAAAAATTCTGAAAATTTTATGGTAAAAATATATATGAGTCTAGTTTCTGGGAAAATTAACGGATCTTAATTTGGAGTTCTGTAGTTCTATATATAAATAATTTAATTATTGCGACTCGTGAAAATAGCTTATCTGGATTTTGAATAAAAAGAGGAAATTGAAAAATAACATATTAACACATTGCTTATTATTTTTCATGCGAGCTTACTAAGCGTAAAGCTTACTCCCTCCTTTCCATTTCCTTAGTGTTCTCAGGTTGGCTTGGGGTTGGAGATAGTCGGAGGCAGCGTCACACTACCAAGTCAATACCTATAGAGTATTGATACATATGTTAGAGATATCAAGTGAGTGGCATGTATAGGGACCTAGTTCTATGACATGTGTTATTATGATTTGGCTAAATGTATTGGCCTATATCGATCTATTATATATGGCCATGAGATGTGGCTCATATTGATTATGGTTTGTAAGTCTAGCTAATCATGTTACGTTTTAATGCATATGATGTGATGATATAAATATGTTTGCTTGCCATGCATGGTTGGTAATATGTCATGTGTGTTGTATGCATGTTTTATGACCAATCGTGGTGGTCATGACCATGAATTAAATGTGTAACATGGTAATAAGATGATGGTGCCTTGAACATGGATGTTTGATGGATAAGTTAGTAACCATAGTATAATGGTATAAGTGATTAATAAGATGACAAGGTCAAATGAATGTGTAATAATGTGGCTAGACTAGTTTATCATGAGTAGGTGGAACTTATGCATAATGACGAGCTAATGATGAATGCCATTTGTAACAGTCTGGTTTTGACCCTAGTCGGAATAGTGGTTTTGGAACCATATATCCTAGTCAAAAAATATCTTAATATTATTTTTCGTGCCTATTATAAGTGAATTGACGTGTGTGTGAAAATCTCGTGTGAAAATTTAACTGTTTGTGTGTTCAATTTACAAAAAGGACCTAATAGCGTAAAATGTAAAAGCTGTGTGCTAGAGGTTAAAGTGCTTATTTGATTTGGCTTTGTAAAGCAAGGGTCCTTATGTTGTTATTTTTCCATTGAAAATGTTAACGGACTAAAACAACCATCCATTAAATGGTTTTATAATTGTTTATAAAAGGGCAAAATGGGAAAATGTTTATTAAAGTCATTATAATAAAAATAAAACATAAAATTTGGCCATAATATGTTAATATAGCCGAAAATAAGACAAAAAGAAAAGAGAACAGCTTTGGCTAGGGTTCGACACTTGCAAGCTTTGATTTAGGTATGTTTTTGTTTCAGTTTTTGATAATTTTTACGTTTTTGATATCGTTGCTTTGTATTTTATAAAACTCATGCCTCAATTTCTAATTTTGGTGATGATTTTGAAATGTGCCATTGACGAAACTATGAGTTTTGTGATGTTAGTAGATGAATTATGGAAGCTTAATGTGGGGTTTAAATGTGTTGTCTTTGAATTTTTGATGAAATTGAGTAATTTGGGCTAAATTGTAAAAATGTTATTTTGAAGGACTAAAATATGAAAGAAATGAAATGTATGGACTTGTATGAGATCTATGAAAATTCGGCTAAGCTTGTGTACAAGCAAATTTTGTGTATTTTGTGATTTTGTAAATTAGGGACTAAAGTGTCAAAATGTGAAAATATGAGGGCTATTTTGCAAAATATCCTAATTGTGTGTATATGGATTGTTTTGAATGATTTTGGTAAATAAAAGGGTTAATTTTGAATACATATAGATCAAGAAAAGAGGAATTTCGACTTAGACAGAGGGAAAAAGAAGATTGTAGAATATATAGTCCGAGTCGACAAATTCCGAGTACGAGGTAAGTTCGTATGTAGAACATGGTATTATAAGTACATGTTGTTGTTTTGATAATGCATAGATGTTTAAATAATTGAGCTGAATGTATATGATGATGAATCGAATGTATTTGGCACTAAGTGTGTGATTTAAACTAGCTTCGGCTAATTGGGGCACTAAGTGTGCGATACCGACTTAGTATCGGTTAATTGAGATGGCACTAGGTGTGCGGAATCATTCTAGCTTCGGCTAACCTTAGAGCACTAAGTGTGCAGATGTTAAAAGTACAAATAATTGTTGGAAAGTCTTAAAATATTCATCGAGAGGTAAGAATGAAGGTGAATAAGTACGGGAAGATTCAGGTACATATGATACCTAAGTGGTAAATGATATTATGGATGTGAAGTTCATTGAATTAATATGGTTATATGGATTAAAAATGTGCAAATACTTATGTGTTGATGTTTTATGTTTTATATATATTGTTGATGATTTTAGTACGAGCTTACTAAGCTTTTGAAAGCTTACTTTGTGTGTGTTGCATTGTTTTATAGATATTGAAATTACTGCAAGCTTGGGGATTGTCAAGGATCGTCAGCACACTATCGAACGTCATTTTTGGTACTTATGAAAATTATATTTTGGAAGTATGGCATGTATAGGCTAGTAATTGTGAAATGGTGTTTTGTGATGTATATGCTTATCCATGTGATTTGGCTAGTTTATGCTTGAACTTATAGTTGATAATGGTATTGACAGGTGATGATAATATGCAGTTGTGGTATGTCTTAGTTGATCAAAAGAAATGGAAAGTGTTGGTAAGTTTTGGTAGATTTTAGTATGAGATTGAATGATGCATGGAAAGAAATGCTTTGATATGCTTTTGACATATGTTTTGACATAGATTAGTAAGGTTTACAAGTATGAATTTGGGAGACTATCATATCATATGATTGGCTTGTGTTTTGGTGTTGAAATTGGCTGAATTGGAGATAGAATTATACTTGTTTCCTTTGCTTGTAAGAATTATACTTGTTTACTTTGCTTGTAGGTTGAACCTATTTGGGGTGGCAATTTGGCTATTCAAATGGCTTATTTTTGTCCACACGGGCATGTGTTTCAGTCATGTGCGACACACGGCCATGTTGCACGGTTGTGTGTCCCCTGGGGTACCCTACAATTGTAAGTCAGGCTCGTACATGGGCCAGACACACAGGCGTGTGGTCTGGCCATGTGACCCTTATTGATATGCTGACATCACAGACAGAATACCACTTATTTTTGGCATGGCCTAGCACACGGCCTGGACACGGGCATGTGCATAGCACACGGGCTGGACAAGCGAGCGTGTGGTCCGGCTGTGTGGACAAGTCAGTAGCTATGCCCTGTTTTGCCATAGCTTTAACACACGGGTGTGTCTAGACCATGTGAGGTACATGGCCTGTTCACACGGGCATGTGACCTTTTATAAGTTGAAAATTTTTATAAGTTCTGAAACTTTGGTATGTTATTAAATTGGTCCTGAATGTATGTTTAAGTATTGTATACTGGATTTTATATGATTATTGAATGTGAATGAATAAATTTTATTAGTAATGAGATGATATTTGATGTGTGGTGATTTTGATTTGAGTTATGAATCCAGTAATGCCTCTTAACCTATTCCGGTGACGGTTATGGGTTAGGGGTGTTACACCATTGGAATCATGTATGTGTGTATAAATGTAAAGATGACAAAAAGTCTTGGAAATTAGCCTAAGTTTTGACCACACGGGCAGAGACACGGCCATGTGTCTCAGCCATATGGAGGACACGACCTCTGGCTATGGGCGTGTGCCTTGGCCGTGTGCCCTTAAATGGTTGCTGATGTCATAAACAGAGAGTTACACGGGCTGAGGTGTCCAGAGCCACACGGGTTTGTGTGACTACACAGCCTACCCACACGGGCTTGTGACTCTCCAAAACATGAAAAAAATTTCAAAGTA
The DNA here is from genome assembly GCA_025698465.1 of Gossypium longicalyx. Taxonomy (NCBI): domain Eukaryota; kingdom Viridiplantae; phylum Streptophyta; class Magnoliopsida; order Malvales; family Malvaceae; genus Gossypium; species Gossypium longicalyx. The sequence goes on along the minus strand of CM047001.1, from coordinate 29,751,201 downwards.
TTGTAAAACCTTCGAAAGTTCTCGGTTTAGTCCCGAACCCTTTCTAAAGTATGTATTGGGCTTCGTAAACCAAAATAAGGGACTATGTAGATAGAAAATTGAATTTTTTTAAATTTGAACAAAATTTTATGGCTCGATTTGCATGATTGTTTGTGTTTAAGTTCGGTAATACCTCGTGCCCTGTCCCGGCGTAGGACACGGGTAAAGAGTGTTACATTTCACTTGTTGAGAAAATTGATGATCAATCATAGCAATGAATGACATAAAAACTTTGAAAACCTCTTTTTTATTAGCAATAGATATACCCAAACAACTCGAGAGAAATCATCAAAAAATATAAAAAAAATAATGAGATCTACAAAATAGTATCATAAAACCCCCATAAATCACAATAAACTAACTTAAACATACGAGTAGCTTTCTATTAACTAATTGGAAAGCTATTCTTGTTTGATTAGCATGATGAAAAATTTCACATGCTTTATTTAGATGATCTCAAGAGTTACTAGCATAAGGAAGTAAGTTTACAACTTTCTCAGAAGGGTGACCCAATCTTCTATGCCAAAGTCCCAAAGAGGATGAAGCTTCAACCGAAACCGCTTTAACTATCGAAATCTACCAAAAGGAGTAAAGTCCATCTCATCTCTCACTCGCTCCAATCAGCTCCCTCGAATGAAGGTTATGAAAGCACATTTGTTAGTAGAAAATTGGACAAAACAATTCATATCATCATTCAACTGAGAAACCGAAATTAAATTGCAGTTTAATTTAGGAACGTAAAGAACAAGTTTTAAGTAAATTTTGTCCATTAATTTAACCATTCCTTCTTCAGTAGCTACTACAGTTTAGCCATTAAGAAGTCCTATAGAACATGCTACAACATCTCTCAAATTTGTCAAACACATAAGATCACCCGTAACATGAATTGAACACCCCGTATCAATAATCCAATTATTCTTACCATTCAATCGATTGGAAGTTGATTGTTTATTACCAAACACTGCCAAAAGAGATTGTCATTGCTCAGCGGTAAAACCAGGAAGTGTTGCCCCTTGGTGGTGGTGGAGGAGGAGAAGACTCACTGCCAACCCTTTAGAACGATGAAAGAAAAAAAAATCAAAAACCTTGCTTAGCTGCCATGACAAGAATAGGGTAATCTCTTGAATTTTATTGATAGACCTCAAGGGTATATATATCTATACAGTAGTAGTTGCATAGAAATCAAATTGCTAAAAAATAATATCTAATAATAATATCCTATTAGGAATCAAATTGGTAAAAGATAATATCTAATAATAAGATCCTAACATTATTTATATGATTAGTATTTTAATGATTCTATCGTTGAATTTATCAATATACCTGTACTTGTCATGCATGCAAATTTTCGAACCAATCTGATATCTCTATCATATCAATCTAAAATACTCGATATATTAAAATATATTTAACGGTCGATTTTTTACATAAAATAAATGGTTAAAAATTTTAAATTTACATCAAATTTGACATGCATAATCTTCATGAATAGACCATAAAATATAACAAATGAATCGTTAAAATATTAATTATACAAATAGTTACAAAAGTATATATAACTAGTATTTAAATTGTATAAGTAAATCCTTCTCCATATATATATAAATATAATGTCTTTTAGATTTTTAAACCACCATTCATATATAATATTTATTTATCCTTTTTTCCTTAAAAGAACGAAAAGGTTAAAAAAGTGATCAATCTTGTCTCATTCATTTCATTATTTATTATTTTACAAAAATATATGTTATTTCAAAAATACAATGGTAAATTTTTTCTAAATATTTAGAAAAATATTATTGCTAGTTATTGTTACTTTTTTTTAGTGAAACACTATCACATGTTATTCTGGAAATATATTACTTGGTTTTTCTTACTTTTTTAGGGAAAAGCAAGACTTGTTCTTCCAAGTTATTATAACTTGTTCTTATCAAAATTTTTGAAACAACTCTTAAATACTCTTCCCAATTTTATCATCATCATCTTCGTCGTCGTTGTCATCATTATCATTATAAATTTTTTAGAGAAACATTCTACACACTATTCTCATTTTTTTTAAGAGAAAATATTGTCATGCTTTTTATGTAATACATTTGTTTTTATACATGGATTTTTCTTTTATTTCTTCCTATTCTCTCATAAAAACAAAAATTCATGCAAGGGACAACAAAGCGGGAAATTCAATATTTTCTTTTCTTTTTCTACATAACATGATTGTTTTTACAAATTTATAATTATTTATTTATTTATTTATTTATTTTACTACACTTTTCTTGCAAAAAGAAAATATTAAATTTTGACTACTAACATTTTATCTCTTCCTTCAAATAAAAAATATTATTTTTCAGGAAATTGTGTTATCAAGCGTATCTCTTCCAGAACAACAACTCTTGTTTAGAATAGTTGTTGCTTAGAACAACTGTTCTTTGAGAATAACTATGTTCAAAACAGAGATTTAGTTAGAGCAACCATCATCCAATGTAGTTGTTATTTGAGAACAACTCTTGTTAAGAACAACTAATGTTTAGAATGACTCTTGTTTAGAATAATGCCATTTCAAAAAACTTATGCTTAGAATAATCATTATTTGGAATAACTTATATTTAGAACAATTGTGTATTTCCAGAAAAGCTATTATTCGAAACAAGCTATGCTAAGAAAAGTATCACCATGAAACAACTCTTATTAGGAACAACATATACATTGAGAACAACTATGTCAAGAATAACTCACATTTGAAACAAGTCAAAATAATCATTATTTAGGAAATACTCTCATCCAAGAACAACCATCATCTTGTGTTTCAAGAGATGTTTCGCAAAAGATGTTTCACATGATACCACTTCACTAAAGTAGAAGAAGTGGAAGTAACACCAGAATATGATAGAGTTCTTGGGTTACCTTCACTTTTGGATGTTCCGGTGAGCTTGGCTTGGTGGATCAAATATGGAGGTAGTTTAGAGCTCTCCTCTTAAACTTTTCCTATAACATTGAGTTTTTTTCCCTTCTTTTAAAAACATAGTGAATTCTTCTTCACTATTCAGCATCACCAAAAATACCTTTCACTATCCCTTTTTAATCATTAACACAATTGTAACTGAAAAATATCTATATTACTTTCATTAATTACTAGCTTTGTAACTCCTCTTCTTGAAACACTATAAATAGGAGTCTTTCACAATTGGTGAAAGAACTTTTTGGTACTTTCAACATTTTTAGCATTTTAAACTCTCAAAAGATTCTCTCTGAAATCCTCTCAACTTGCTTCTTTGTTAAGCCTGATCGTCAACAATATTTCCCTTTCTCCATCTCATCAGCTACCACCTGTCACTGCACTTAGTGTTACCAGATCTGCTCTAGTCTTCCCCTCTGCCTTCTCCCAGTACATCTCGTTTCCTAAAATGTAATATTATTTATCTCATGGAAAAGATAAAACTATTAGTAGCCAAAACTAGCTAAGTATCTACAACATGCTGATTCAAACATACACTCACATGTTAGTTTGGTCAATGAAATGGAAGCTGATTTTTTCTAGTAGACGTGAGTTCAATTAATGGACAAGTTGCAACTAGATCAAGTGACAAGTGCAGGAAAATAATAATTAACAAAAAAAACTTGGTTATGCAGTTTGAGTTCCTTATACGTCTATAGGGTATTGCCTAAAGAACTAACCTACTATACTTCAATATATACAATAAATGATTTAAGTCCTACATACTTATCATGTAGCAACCTCATCCAAATACACAAATTTGGATCACTTTCTACTAAAACTTTAATCTAGAAAGCTTAGTTATAAATCAAGTAACTCACTTAAGTTTACTTGTAGAAAATGCACTTTACGAATAGGTTCCTTATGAACAAATGATAAGTGAAATATCTCATACATTTTATCCAATACAAGCCTATCATATATTGGAATTTATTTTAACTATCATGAAGCAATTATGCACTTGAATGGACAACAATTCCAAACATGTTTCTTAAAAAGTTAAAATCATTAAGGGTAAACTTGACGGTTAAGAAAGATCCAATATAGCTAGTCGAAACATTCCATGTTACAGTCTTGGGAGATGAAAAGGAATACTCTTCCACCTAAACTATCGATCATTATCCATTACACTTTGTTTATAAATGAAGGAATACTCTTCATGGGAGATGAAAAGGAATACTCTTCCATAACCCGTCGCCGTCGCTGACCTCATCACGAAACCTGTCAACAACGGCTTAATATTAACATAGGTACCATTATTCTTTGTCAAATAACTTTCCTCCAAAGACCGATTGTCTTGCAATTCAACATTGCTCGATCGAACCACTAGCTTTATTATCGATAGCTTCAATCATTTATGTTGTATTTTTATTGTCTAGGATTTGTTCTTTCCTCTTTATCCATGAAACAATTGACCTTTTAGCAATCATAATTGAACAAAGATATGAGGAGTGAGTAGAGGCTTGCGACATTGTGATAGGAATGATGGAAATTATTGGATTTTAGGTTTAGAAAATGAAAGGAAAAGAAAGAAATGAATAAAGTTAAAAATGAAAGGTAAATGAATATTAATTAAAAAAATATTTTTTAAGTCGATTGAGTTTTAACTCAATTGGCATAGACATTGTTGCCAATACAGGAGGACGTGAATTCGAGTGCACTGAAGCGTATTATCCTTCTATTTATGGGTTGGAGATGGGCTATGGGTAGTTCTAGAGATTGTGTCAAAAAGATCATATATAATTAGAACCTATAATGAGATTGTTCAAAAAAATATTTTTTTAAATTTTTTATAAAAATATAATTATTTTTAATTTTTAAAAATATAATATTTTTAATTTTTAAAAATATAATATTTTTCGTAATTCTTAATTTTTTTGAAATTTTTTATAATTTTTTAAAATTTTATAAAAAATATTTAAATTATTTTCATAGTTTTTAAAAAAAATAATTTTTAAATGATTTGTTGACGTGGTATAAGATAAAATATTACCATATTGGTAGTTGTATGCACATGGCGTGCCACATTAACAAATGGCGTTGATTATTAGCTAACTAATGACCATGTAAGCTTTTCCATCCAAATTTGACAAAAATTGAAAGATTAAGGTGCAATTAAACGAAAAAAAAAAGGACAAAATTAAAAAAAAAACATGTAAACGTTAAGAGTCAAATTTAAAATTAAACCTTTTAAAAAATAACCTTGCAAGTTTAAACCCATTAAATTTTTTGGTTATGGAGTTGAGGGTATAAAGAAAATGAGGAGTTGTTGGATATAATTTTAGGACAAGGAAGTGAAGTTGTTTGTGATTTCCACAATTTTTGTGGATATGGGTTTACAAGGGTTTGGTGTATAGGATAATGAAAAGAGATTGGTACAGTGTAGCATGGTTTGATTTTGTCAGTTAGGGGTATCTACCAAAGAGTTATTTTATACATTTCTTCGATCAAACAATTGGGTTTTGGTTTCAGGAATATTGTCAATGTCATGAACATATTGAAATGTATGATTCAATATTTGTTCTGCTCAAGCTTCTTCTGCAGGTCACTTTACTGACCATTGTTTTACCATTACAAAAAAATCATTTCTCTAATACTAAATTAATATGTTCATGAGTTGGGATTGATAGGTTCTTAAATTTTATCATTCCATATGTCCTTTTAAACAACTAATCTTTTTACCTAACTGAAATAAAAGTACACCAAAAACTAATAAAATGGCAACCTAAACCTTAATAAAAGAACCGAAATTAACACCGCCTTTCACAACAGATTCGACCTTAACATTTTAGTTGTTCAAAAACTTGGGAAAATTATCAATTCCTTTAGCCTATATTTCATGGTAGCTTATTCAAGAACGCAATCAAAGGATCATACACATCTTCTTTCGCCTTTTCTGCCATTAAATAATCCGCATGAGCGTAACTTTCTATGTACTGAACAACAATCTTGCCTGGATCATGATGTTTGAGACAATCAAGCAAAAGCTTCACATCATTCACATCCGAAAGAGCATCGGCTCCACCATAGCTGAGGAATATGGGAAGGTCATTTGGAATGCAGGTCATGTTGTATGCAGGAGGTGTTGGTTGCCCATAGTGTTTTATATTCTCATCACAATCATTGTAATCATACATTGTTAAGGTTCCTCTCCTAACCACTGTAAAAATTATAGCCAGAGCACCATTTTTATACCCCACAAAAAGCTCTTTGTTTCTGAAAGGGTTTTAGGGATACTTACTCTGACACATATGGATGACGTTCTTCATTGCCGTTGGCTGAGGTTGATGATCTAGAAAAATCTCTGTTTTGGAACGTTTTATGCAGCAGTTTTGCCCTATAAAATGGATGTCCCAAGGTTTCAAGTTTCAACTCAGCAAGAGATAACAAATTCCAATTAAATTTTGCTCATATTTATCAAACAAGTATGTTAGCTTACCTGTATATGGTGTGAACATGTTGCTGCAGTCAACACATGGTATTCGACAGATGATCTTCAGAGTTCGCATAGTAATTAAACTGTTGATAGTTTAGAAATGATGTGTTGGATATTTTATCTACATCCAATATAAAAGCAATTTACAGTAAAAAGTGTTTGAGGTTTTATTGTCTTACTCATTTAAATCAAATTTATAGAGGCCTAACGAGTGCAATGCCTATAAAAACAAAAAGGATTCTTTCATTTATTAAGAAAGAAAAAAGGTTATTCAATTTGGATAAATTAGAAAGAAGGCAGGATATGGTTTAACCTCGGCAATGAAGTTATCAGTAATAAATCTTGAAAGTAGGGAAGTAGTGTGACCCAGATAAGCAATTGGGCAGAGTAATGCAGCTGATCTCAACATGTTCAATAGTTGATCCCTTGACATGGCAGCCATAACCATCAAAGTTCCCTGCAAACAAACGACATCAAACTGTCAAAGACGATTGGAAATGAAGCATTAGCAGCAGATTCTAAACCAAAACTCACCTGTGAATGCCCAACGAAGTGTAGCTTTTGTCCTGTTTGATTATACACATACTGGAATGTTGCAGGAAGATCATAAGCTACCAATTCGTCCCATGACCAATTCCAGTATGCCTAAAACACCCATCAGAATCAGCCTCATGCTCCGAAAGGAAACAAAACAGCAATCAGCATGTATTATAGAGAGAGGAATTAGTAATAACTGGATCATAATGATTCAGTGATGTATGCCCTTCGCTGTACTCTGTTCCGCGCGAGTTAACAAGCCAGACATCGTAGCCATTATCGGCCAAATTGAATGGCAATGATCGTTTTGGGGGCAATAGCATCCATGATCTTGCATCCTGAGTATCATACACACAAGTCATTTTCACATACAAATTCATTGCATCAATGACAGAATGGACCAACCAGTAACATCCCGTGCTGCAACAGCACTGGCGGCCTGTTTCTTGCTTTTCGACAGCCAACGAACCGCCCCAAAGGAATTCTTAGCACATTGAGAACATAGCCATCTTTTGTAATTACCTACAAAAAAAAAACGACTCAAAGATTCATTAAAAAACTGTGCAAAACAGTGAATATCAAGATATTTAAGTAACATTTACCCAGTGTTCTTCACAATCATAGCCATTACTCTCCACCATTGATTTGCAGATACCTCCACGATCTGATGATTGGGCCGCCAATGCAGCCTCTCCAGTTCCATTCTCTGGAGCTTTTAGACAAAACAAATTTTGTGCACAAAAAATGAGTAGGATTGTATAATTTAAACTAATGGTGTTGAGTGGCTTCATGATTTTATTTATTATCACAAATCTATTCGTACGAAGAGCTCTGAAACACTAAGCAAAGCATATCAAGTGGACCCTTTTATTCCTCTACCAAAATTCCATTGAAGTGACCCATGATCTAAGCCAATGCAGCAAATGCATGAGGCTAACAATAAAACAGCAGCTAAATGACACATCCAATGCTTGTGAACAAATCACTGTTCAATTTCCCCTTTTATTATTATTTGTTTTGTCTTAGAAATGCAATCTAACTAGCTGCATATAATAATATCCCTAATATATATATAAAATAATTGTGTATAATACATAATAATTATCCACTTTTAATTTTTTGTGAGATTTATTACATTGATTGAATTGAATAACTATTTCAACATTGTGTGGGGAAAGGATTGTATGAAATAGAAAATCATATTATCTTATATTCCTTACCAATTTTTTAATATTATTTCAGTAACTTTTTTCCATATTATTTGACATCCTTTTGGTAATTTTTTTAACCTGGACCCTCGACCTTGAACCATGGGTCCTAAATATTAAACCCTAAATCATGGACTCTAAATCTTGAATCTTGAACCTTTAACTCTAAATTCTGGAGCCTCGACCTTGAACCCTTAATCCAACGTCTAGGGTTTAAGATTTAAAGTTTAGGGTCAAAGGTTCAAGTTAAAAAAAAAAAACAAAAATGGCATGTCAATGAAAAGACATTAAATAATTGGTAAAGGATATAACATGATGTGGCACATCTATTTTATATAATCCTTTACCAATTAGTAGACCCCCATTTCCTCTCTCAAATATTAAGGGCACAAAAATCATTGTATTTAAAATTTGAGTTTAACTTAGATTAGGATAATCTTACAAAGTCACTTTTTACGCATCGAATAAAAACATGCCACATCAAAAAAAATTTAAAGAGCATAAATAATATAATACATCAAGAAACATAGAATTAACTCTTATTACTATTTTTAACTCTAAAATTAATAAACTTAATCTATTTTTATGAAATTTTAAATCCTTAAACTCTAGATCCTAAAATTCTAAACCCTAACCTCATTTAGACCCTAAATCCTAATATAACTCTTTCCCTAAAATCATAAATCTAGTTAAATGAAAAAACCATAAACCTTGCATTACTATTAATATTTGTTAATTTTTTACATTAATTTTATTTAATAAATTAACGAGAATTAGGGTAAATTATTATTAAGGAGAATTGATCTAATTTTAGAAAGTGTATCATATTAATAACAAATTCCTTTAAAAATATGAAGTGGTACATTTTTATTGTATGACTAAAAAAGTGACTTTTTAAAATATTTTGATATAATTTAAACTCTTAAATATTGTACTAACTTCAACACCCATAAATTTTAATATTTAAAAAATTTACACTAATTTTGCTACTTATATGTTGAGATCCAATTTTTAAAAAATCAAAATTTATTTTAATTAATTTTTTATTAACTTCAACACACATAAATTTCAAATTTCAATGTAAATATATGTTGTGAAGTGGTCATTCATGCAGTAGTGAACTCAACCTGCAAAGCCACGAGCTCATTTGAAGTTGCAAGCTCAAACAAGTCTACGAGCTCATTTGAAGTTGTGAACTCATTGAAAGCTGTGAGCTCTCCCAAAGACACAAGCTCATCAAAGTTGCGAGCTCAACTCAAGTTGTGAGCACATCAAAGTGTGAGCTGTTAAGTTTTTGGTGAATCCCCAGTTAATGTGCAAGCAAGGTTCACGTATTTTACTATTGATGTTTTGCTTAAAATCTGCTTGTTAAGGTTAATGTATTAAAATAAGTAGAGTTACTATTGATTTGATGTTTTTAGGTACTGATTTACCTAATCAATTTGTGTGCAAGTTTTATCTTTTCATTTTCAAGGTGATTTAGTGGGATTTGTTGATTATTTGTGACCATTACACCTATATATTGTAATTCGTGTAGAATGATGAAGATGATGAGAATTTAATAGCAGCTCTTAAAATCTGCTAAGTATTTTCCTTATTTTCTCTCTATTTTTCATTGTTTTATTCTCTCAACTTCTAAAAACACCAACAACTGGTATCAAAAGCCTATGTCTTTGAGGGACTTGTGTGTGTTTCTCTTGTTGAAAAGAGTGTTGATTGTATCTTCTTTGTATTGCAATGTCATCTGGAAGTTTTACACCACCTCCACGTCCTATCTTTGCTGGAGAGAACTACCATATTTGGGTAGTGAAGATGAAAACGTATCTTTAGGCCTATGATTTGTGGGAAGTTGATTCTGTAACACCCCTAACCCGTATCCATCGCCGAAATAGGGTTATGAGACATTATCGATCAACCACAACATAAATCATACATTTATGCAATCATAATTATAATCCGTTCATTTCAATCATTTTGTCCCTTATAAGGTCCTACGAGACCTTAAAACATTCTTAAACGAGGTTCGGGGACTAAACCGATAACATTTACAAACTTTAAGAAACTTAAAAAAATTTCTTTAATTACAAGGTCACATGCCCATGTGAACAGGTCATGTGCCTCACATGGCCACCAGACATGCCCATGTCACAAGCCGTGTGAAAACAGGGCATACATACTGACTTGTACCACACGGCCGAGGACACGCCCGTGTGCCAGACCGTGTGAAATCTAAAGGGGTTAATGACTTGAGTCATACGCCCATGTGTCAGCTCGTATGCTTCACACGGCAAATAGACAGGCCCATGTGTCTAGGCCGTGTCAAAACTGTAAGGTATACTGACTTTAATTCGAAGGGTACCCTAGAGGACACACGGTCGTGTAACATGACCATGTGTCTCACATGGTTGAGACACATGCCCGTGTCTCTGCCAGTGTGGACAAACATAGGCCATTTGAAAAGCCAATTTGCCACCCTACAATCATGCATACAAATCAACCTAATTGGTACTATTTCAAGACATTTATAAGCAGCCAAAACCAACTAAATCATACACATAACATACCATCTATCATCAACCATTTTAACTAATCAAATACATAAAGCATTATACACATCACATATAACATTTACCAAACACATAATTCAAGCCAACTTTAATGGCTATACATACCACAATTACAAGCCAAATCTCATGGCTAATATCAAGACTTAAAACATACTAGAATAACACTAGCCTATACATGCCATATACTAAATATACAAAGCTTCAAAAGTACCAACAAATAGTCGATAGTGTGACGATGGTTCCCGATGATCCCCAATGTCCGAGCTAGCTTCAATACTCTAAAAAAAACAAAGACAAATAACACACATAGTAAGCTTCATAGCTTAGTATGTTCGTACCAAAAATACTCAACAGTTCATAATATATAAAACATCAATTAATAAACACTTAGTAGTTCTTATATCATCATTCAATTCTAATCCATAACCATTTAACATGTATATACAAATTCTTCAAGCTTAATACTCATAGTATCAACTACCACATAGGTATCGTACATATCTGTACTTCCCGCATTTATTTATTTCATTCTCACCTCTTTGTTTAATACTTTAAATTATTCGAAAATCCTTCAATGCTCTAAGAACTCGCACACTTAGTTCATAAATCATTAGCCGAAGCTATAATGATCTCGCACACTTAGTGCCATCACATTAAACTGAAGTTATCTCGGTATCGCTCACTTAGTGCCTCATATAGCCGAAGCTATTCCAATTCGCACACTAAGTGCTATTTATAGCCAAAGCTATTTTGAAACGCACACTAAGTGCCAAACACAGTCGATTTGTCGTCATACACAATTGTAGTCACATATATACAATTTATACATTATTAGAGCATTAAAAACATAATTGTAACAATATTTCTCACGTACGAACTTATCTCGTACTCGGAATCAATGAATAAGATCGATTACTCGATAACCTTTGATTTTTCCTGATCTAAATCCTAGTTCTTTCTTTCTTGATCTATATGTATTAAAAATTAACCCATTTAATCACCTACTCATTCAATTTCATCCAAAAATATACATTTTGGCATTTTTACACTTTAGCCCTTAAACTTTTACATCTATTCAATTTAGTCCCTAGTTCACAAATACACTAATTTCACAAAATTCAATTTAACCCATGCTTGGCCGAATTACCATAGTGCCCCTAACAGCCTATAACTTTCATTTATTTCATAATTTAACCCTTCAATTAACACTTTTCTCAATTTAATTCCTAATATGCATTTTTACTCAAAATCACTTTACAAAACATGTACATCAAGCACCAAGCTTTCATAATTCATCATCAAACATCACAAAGCTTAAACATTCAACAATGGCATTTCAAAAAGTCATCAACAAATTCAAAAACTAAAGCATGAGCTAGCTAGAACACGAAGCAACGATCACAAAAATATAGAAATCATTAAAAACTGAGCTCAAAACATACCTCAACTAAGCTATGCAAGTGCCAAAATTTCAAACCCTATTTTTAGCTTCTTCTTTGCTTTATTCGGCCATGAAAAGATGATAATGGAACCATTTTTTATTCTGTTTTTACTTAATTATACATTAATAACGAAATTACTAATTTAGCCTTAATTAAAACCATTTTAAAACATCAAATATAAGACCATTTATGTCCATTCCCACTATCAATGGTCTATTTACAACATAAGGACTTCACAATTAATAAGAAATATCAAATAGACACCTTTATCATATAGAATGCAACTTTTGTATTTTACGCGATTAAGTCTTTTTTTCTCAAATTAAGCTATTAAACGGTAAAGTCAGCTTATGAAATTTTCACACATACATGTTTACATGTTGTAAACACCAAAAATAATATTAAAATAATTTTACAGCCTCGGACTTGTGGTCCTGAAACCACTATTCTAATTTAACTAAAACCAGGCTATTACAAATTTAGACAAAGAACAACCACCTTTGCGAACTAATCCAACTATAGCTCAAATTAGACAACATAGCGATGAGGCTACTAAGAAGTATAAGGCTTTGTCTTGCCTTAAAAATGGTTTGTTTGATGTTATTTTCACGAGAATCATGACTTGTGAAACTTCCAAACAAGCTTGGGATAAGTTGAAGGAGGAGTTCCAGGGGATTGAAAAGACAAGGATGCAACAACTTTTTAATTTGAGGAGAGACTTTGAAAACATGAAGATGAAGAAAACTGAAACAATCAAGCAGTATGCAGATAGAATCATGTCCATTGTCAACAACATAAGGCTGCTTGGTGATCATGCCCATTGTCAACATCAAAAAGTTGTTGAAAAAGTCATCACAATATTGCCAGAGAAGTATGAGTCCAAAATTTGATCTTTGGAGGACTCGAGAGACTTGACAACAATCTCTCTGTTAGAGTTCATAAATGATATATATGCACAAGAGCAAAGAATAGCAAGAAGAGAAGAGGGGCATGCACAATGTAACACCCATTACTTATATCCAACACCAGGATAGGGTTCGAGGCGTTATCAGACTCAAACGTAAACATTCATACAAAACCATTCATAAACATGCATCTAGTCCCTTATACGGGCCCACGAGGCCCAAAATGTACATTGGGTGTGGTTCAGGACTAAACCGAGATCTTTCAAAATTTTTGTGACACTTAGAAATTTTTTTTATTTTGGAGGGTCACACGCCTGCGTGGGTAGGCCGTGTGGTCACATACGCCCTTGTGGCTTAGGACACGCCCGTGTCCTCAGCCTGTGTAACTCTTTGTTTATGATGTCATTAACTAAATAGGGTCACACAGCCAAGTCACACAACCGTGTGCTTAGGCCGTGTGGCAAATTAAATTCCAAAAGTCAAGTGCAAACTTCATATGGCCTGGGCACTCGCCCATGTCTTGAGGTAGTGTCCTTCACACGGCTAAGACACATGGCCGTGTCTCTACCCTTGTGCTTACTACTACGCATTCTATTTTACCTAATTAGGGTGTAGAGGACACACGGCTGGATCACACGCCCATGGGGCAGACCGTGGGTCACACACAGTCTAGACACACGCCCGTGTGCCTACCCGTGTGGACAACTTTAAGGCTATCTTTCAAGCCTTTTGTCACCCTCAATAACATATGCACACTTACACATCTAAATGACATCCTACATAGAATAAATGTACACTTACACATTCATAAACATGGCTCATGTATATCAACTTCTTATCAATTTATACTTGCTCAAGACTTCATATTTCATTTAGACCAAGCTTACCAAATCACATGCAATATGAAACATCAATTTACTTCCATTTCATAAATTCATGCCTTAGTTGTTATTATGTCATTTACTCACATTTCCATCATCAAACATCCATGATCATATCCACAATTCATCCATGCCAAATGAATTTAACCACAACATAAGTGACCATAGCACATGTATGCATGTATGAATAGGATTACATCCCCATAATTAATATGGGCCATATCTCATGCCCATATACAAAATGAATCATCAAATTATTATAAGCCAACACATTTGCTACACAAATATGAAATATAACAAAAAGACCAAGTCCCTATACATGTCATACTTAAAACACTTGGATTTACTATACCCAAAAGATTAGTTTGATAGTGTGAATCGAGCTTCGACATCCTTCGGTCTCCGAGCTAGCTTGGCGATACTATAAGAAAATGGAAAAGAAAGGGGAGTAAGCATAAAGCTTAGTAATTTTGCATTTAAATAATTAACAACATTAACTATGCATTATTATACACATAACACATTAATATTTATCACAATGTCATCCAGTATCATAGGTATATTTTAAGTCATGGCCTTTACATAATGTACAATAAAACTCATGATCATAATTCATTCATTCACTTCTTCCGAGGTCTCATCGATTCATAATCTCAATGTTTATGAGCTTTGTGTACGTACCTGTACCTTTTCAACATGATCATACCTTGTCATCTCTTTGACATAATCGTTGGATTACCCGTTGAACCACTTGGAATACTAAAGGATACTCGAGAACTCTCATACACATGGTAGAATGCCAATGCTATATCGTGGATATGGCCCTACATGGGATCACACATCATGCTAATGCCATGTCCCAGACATGGTCTTACATGGGATCATAGACCGATGCCAATGCCATGTCCCAGACAATGTCTTACATGGGATCACATATCGATGCCGATACCCAGCTATGGTCTTACACAAAATTACATATCAATGCCAAAGCCATGTCCCAGACATGGTCTTACATGGCATCGCACATAACCCTAATGTCATGACATTTGTATCCTAACATTCCTAAGGTTCAACCGGGGTTTCAAGATATCAAACTTCGTCGAATCGTCATCAAGTCATCATTAATTAAATCCACAAAGACAATTACACAATTCATGCAATATTAAAGCATTAAAAACATAATAATGCAATCTTGTATTATTTACACACGAACTTACCTCGGTACCAAAATATGGCTAACTATTCAATTTAGTCCACAACCTTGTTCTTTCCTCAGTTTAGGTTCGGACTCCATTTTTCTTGATCTATAATAGCAAACTTCGAATTTGTGGTCTCAAAACCACTATTTTGACTAGGCCCTAATTTGGGATGTTACAACACTCCCCGCTTAGGGATTTTCATCCCCAAAAATCTTGCCGGTGAAAAGGTTTGGGTATTGGTTTCTCATAATTTCCTCGGTCTCCCATGTAGCCTCTTAAACCCCATGTCTTTGCCATAATACTTTTACAAGGGCAATACTTTTGTTTCTCAATTGTTTGACTTCCCCAGCCAAAATCTTAACCGGCTCTTGGCCATAAGTCATATCCGGTAGAATCTCAACCTATGTTGGTGAAAACACATGTGAAGGATCATACTGGTATTGGCGCAGCATAGACATATGAAATACGTCATGAATTCTTTCCAACTCAGATGACAAAGTTAGCCGATATGCTAGCGGCCCTATTCTTTCAGTAATCTCGTATGGTCCAATAAAGCATGGACTTAATTTGCCTTTCCGGCCAAACCTCAAAACTTTCTTCCACGAAGATACTTTCAAGAATACCTTATCACCGACTTGAAACTCAATCTCTTTCCGTTTCAAATCCGTGTAAGGTTTCTGTCTATCCGAAGTGGCTTTCAAACAATCACGTATTATCTTTACCTTTTCTTCAGTTCTCTGAATAAATCAACTCCGTGAATCTGATTCTCTCTGAGTTCGGTCCAATACAAGGGTGTTCGACACTTACGCCCATACAATGCCTCATACGGCGCCATTTTCAAACTCGACTGAAAACTGTTGTTGTAGGTAAATTCTACCAACAGTAAGTACTTTTCCCAACTACCTTCAAACTCAAGAACACAGCACCGTAACATATCTTCAAGAATCTAAATTACCCTTTCGAATCGACTGTGAGTTTGCGGATGGAAAGCGGTACTAAAATTCAACTTTGTACCTAAAGCTTCTTGCAACTTTTCCAAGACCGCGAAGTGAACCTCAAATCTCTATCCGATATAATCGACAAAGGTACTCCGTGCAATCTCACTATTTCAGAAATAGACAACTCGGCTAACTTATCAAGTGAGTAATCGGTACATACCGGTGTAAATGAGCCGGCTTTGTCAATCGATTTACAACAACCTATATCGCATCTTTCTTTCTCGGTGTTAAAGGCAAACCCGTCACAAAATCTATAGTAATGCAGTCCCATTTCCACTCAGGAACCATTATAGGCTGAAGTAAACCTGAAGGTACTTGGTGTTCAGCTTTCACTTGTTGACAAATCAAACATTTAAAAACAAACTCTGAAATGTCTCTTTTCATTCCCGACCATAGATACACTTTTTTTCAAATCATTATAATTTTTGTACTACCTGGATGAATAGATAAACATCCATTATGTGCTTCTTGAAAATCTTCTGAATCAACTCTGTAACAGCACCTTACCCGAGACTGCCGTCGGAGTCGAGCACGAGGCGTTAACAGACTTAAAATATCACTTAAACAATTTCAAACAATTTATTTCACCTTTCATAATAAACTGCCCATCTGCATCATAGTCGCTAAAAAATTCATATATCGAGTTACAAAACTCAAAATTCAAAACCGTAAAGTTTCCCTAAAACTAGACTCATATATCTATTTACTAATTTTTTTCTAGAATTTTTGGTCAAGCCAATTAGTACATTTTATTAGTTAAAGTTTCCCCTGTTTCAGTGTCCTCTTTTCACTACGAATCACTTTTCTCTTTGTAAAGAATTCATATGACTATGTTGTTTGTTTATCTTAAAATTAAACTCAATAAGGAATCTGTACATATAAAGTATGACTCCTAATTATTTTTTTTTACAATTTTAGTAAATTTCTAAAGTCAGAATAGGGGATTCAGAAATCACTCTGACCCTTTTCCACCAAAACCAAAATATATCATGAAATACAACTCATTTACCTATTTTTTTTTCTTCCCTATGAAAATAGACATAATAAGATTCAACTTCATATTTTACTCACCATCTAATTCTGTCTCTACTGTTTTTAGTGATTTTTCAAACTCACATCATTGCTGCTGTATGATACTGTTTTATAGCAAATTTCACCTTTTTATGAATTTCCATGGATTAGATAGCACATTAAGCATACATAACACCAAATATGATTTTTGATTAGCCATTCCAATGGCTAATCATTACCAAACATTTGTTTAACACTCAATATCCATATCATAAGATTATATACACAAAATGATTACAATGCTATACATGTCATACTCAAAATATACAAGCCACTATATCGAAATGATCCATGGATAGTGTGAGCGATGACTCCAACCGTTCCCGATTTCCGAGCTGGCTTGTCAAAACTAAAAAGAATGGAAAGGAGGGAGTAAGCATAAATGCTTAGTAAGTTCACATGTAAATAGCAAGTAACATAATCATGCAATCCAACTTAAAACATCATTTGCATACATATCACCAAGACATTTAGGTTACATTTACATTTACTATCTTACCACGATTTCATCATACCAAGTTTTCGACCCGAGGGTTTAAGCACATACCTGTCAAATTTTCCCATTCACCACACTTACCAACATGTCACCTTCGTTTTAGGTGTTCTCTTTATTCATTTAAGATTCACCCGTTGAACACATCGGAATATAATTCGAATACGCGGATTGCATGCACATAAGTGCCATACCCTCAGCTAGACAAACTCAATAGCCTGCAGAAATTATGTAGCCAAGCTACCATGTAACCCGCCCATAAGTGAACTCAGACTCAACTCAACAAGCTCAGGCGTTCGCATCCATGAGTGAACTCGGACTCAACTCAACGAGTTCAGAACTCAAATATCCTAGTGACATGTCACTTGTATTCTAATCTATTCCCAAGGTTCAAACAGGCTTTTCCTTGATTACAGATCTTTATCGTCTTCCACAGAATGTCGAAACCGATATTCGGTAGCAATTCATATTTATCAAATAGCATACATAATTTGAATATTACTTAATAATAACCACAAAGCATAATATTTCATAATAATAAACATCATGTCATATAAATATCATTAAATTACATAAAATGAAAATTATGTTACGACATTACATATGAACTTACCATGGTACAAAATGTTAGAAATCGAGCCTCTTCCTTGGAAACTTTATTTTTCCCTCGATCACGACTTGAATCTTGTTTCTCTTGATCTATAATAACAAATTGAGCTTATTTAATACTCACATTTATTAAAACAGTCCTTGACTCAAACTTTAGAAAAATTACATTTTTGTCCCTAAACTTTTACATATTTACACTTTTTCCCCAAGGCTCGGAAATTAAACTTCATCCTATTTTCTTATGTTTTATGACATGCTGATCATTTTTCCCTTCTATGGAAACATCAAATTCTCACTCTAACATATACTTATGAACATTAGGTATTTTTATCGATTATTTCGTTTTACTCGTTTTCACGTAAAACCGTTTCGCAAAAGTCGTTTAACACAATTTCAAGCTTCATATTCTACCATAAAAAATAAAAATAAACACATTTCACCTATGGGTATTTTCCAAATATAAACCCTAGGTTAAATTATTGCTAGAATAAGCTTAATCAAGTTACCGGGACTCCAAAAATGTAAAGAACATTAAAAACGGGACTTGGAATCACTTACAATCAAGGTTTAAAAATGTTAGAAACCCTAGCTATGGTGACAAGAAAATTTCGGCAGCCCCTTATGGAGAAGATGAGTCTATTTTTGTGTTATTTTCCCCTTTTTAATGACTATATTTACCGAATGACAAAAATGCCCTTAATGCCTTTCTTTGTAATTTTTCATGTACAAGCCCATTTTTGTCCAAAATTTTAGAAATTGATTAAATTTCTATTTAAGACCTCCTAATTAATATTCCAAAGCAATTTCATACTAAAAACTTCTAGAATGCAAGTTTTGCAACTTATTCAATTTAGTCCCTAATTTCAAATTAAGCACTTTATGCATAGAATTTCTTCACGAAATTTTCACACAATCATGTAATCATATCATAAACCTAAAAATAATTATAAAATAATTATTTTTATCTCAGATTTGTGGTCCCAAAACCACTATTCTGATTAGGCCCTAATTCGGGATATCACAAACTCAGTATTTTTAGGAACACAAATCCTATCTCGGAACATTAAGCAACCATCGAAACTAATCCGAAAATCTGGTACAATACTCAACTCACACTGAACTCTCTTGTCTTGCAACTCACTGTCACTTTTCTGAGCTTCATAAATCTCTTGGAGAAACATCGGTCTAGCTCTCAACTCAGCTAGAATAGAACCATCATCTGATAAAGCCAATCGTGTATTCATAGCCCTCAATGCAAACAAGGATTTCCTACTCAAGACATCGGCGACCATATTCACCTTTCTCGGGTGGTAGTCAATCACTAGATTGTAATCTGTTATCAACTCTAGCCACCTTCGTTGTCGTAGGTTCAAATCCTTTTGAGTCATTAAGTACTTTAGACTCTTATGATCTGTGAATACTCGACATTTTTCACCATACAATTGGTGTCTCCAAATCTTTAACGCAAACACAATGGCGGCTAGCTCCAAATCATGGGTTGGATAATTTTTCTCATACAGCTTCAGTTGCCTCAAGACATAAGCTATCACCTTACCTTCTTGCATAAGTACGCAACCCAATCCATTCAAAGACGCATCACTATAAACCACAAATTCTTTTTCCGATTCAGGTTGCACTAAAACCGGTGTCTCGGTTAATAATGCCTTTAGTTTCTTAAAACTCTGTTGGCACATTTCCGTCCATTCAAACTTGACATATTTCTGTAACAGCTTTGTCATCAGAGTAGAAATCATGGAAAATCCTTTAAAAAATCGTCTGTAATAACTGGTTAAGCCTAAAAAGCATCTAACCTCAGTTACATTCCTCGGCGGTTTCCATTCAACAATAGCTGATATCTTACTCGAGTTAACTCTAATACCATCGCCCGAAACAATGTGACCCAAAAATCCAGCTTCTCTAAGAAAAAATTCACTTTTACTAAACTTAGCATACAACTGTTTGTCTCTCAAAGTTTGCAAAACCGTTCTCAAGTGCTCAGCATGCTCGGTCTCATCACGAGAATAAATCAGTATATCATCAATAAAAACAACCACTAATTTATCCAAATATGGTTGAAAAATTCAGTTCATTAAATCCATAAATACTGTGAGAGCATTCATTAAACCAAATGGCATAACCAAAAATTTATAGTGACCATACCTCATTTGAAAAGCAGCTTTCGGCACATCCGAGTCTTTAACTCTCAACTGGTAGTAACCAGACCTCAAGTCTATCTTTGAAAATACTGTGGCTCCCTTCAATTGGTCAAAAAGTCATCGATTCTTGGCAAGGGGTACTTGTTCTTTATGGTTACCTTATTGAGCTGTCGGTAGTCAATGCACAATCTCATTGAACCATCTTTCTTTTTCACAAATAGCACCTATGCGCCCCACGGAAAATGACTAGGTCTCGCAAAACCTTTACTTTTAATTCTTGTAACTGAACTTTCAACTCCTTTAATTCCGTCAGAGCCATCCTATACAGAGCAATCGAAATAGTTACAGTACCAGGAATTAACTCAATACCTAACTCAACTTCCCTAATCGGAGGCAATCTGGGCAACTCTTCCAGGAACACATCTGGATACTCACATACTACTGGCACTGATTCAAATTTTAACTCAGACTCTTTTGTATTTAGTACAAAGACAAGATAAGCTTCATAACCTTTTCTTATGCATTTCTGAGCAGTAATAAAAGAAATCACTACAGGCAAGCTATCCGATTCATCTGGTTCAACCCAAAGAATATCACCACTTTCAAATTTTAATTCAATGATTTTCCTGCCACAGTTTACCACTGCATCATGCATGGTCAACCAATCCATACCAAGTATTATATCAAATTCATCAAATGGAAAAGGCGTAAGATTAGCTGGGAAACAATGACTTTTAATCATTAAAGGGCAATTCATACATACTTTGTCAACTAACACATGCTTGCCTAGAGGGTTTGACACTTTTATCACAAATTCTATAGACTCAACAGGCATATTCATGCTAGACACCAATTTCACAAAAATATACGAATGGGTAGATCCCGGGTCAATCAAAGCAACAACATGAGTATCATAGAGAAAAAAGTACTCGTAATCACATCAGAAGATGAAGCCTCTTCACAAGCGCGAATGGCGTAAGTCCTCGCAGGTGCCCTACCTCGGGTCTCATAGCTGGATCTCTAGGTGCACTCTTACTACTCGCTCCAGTTCCCAAATTTCTCTGTAGTCTCCCTCTAGAAATAACATTACCCGATCTTGCACTCTGAAATCTCTCCTTATCAACCATTACGGGGCAATCTCTAATGAAATGATCTTGGGAACCACACTTAAAATAAGTTCCATCGTTAGCTCGGCACTTGCCGATGTGATGTCTACCATATTATGAACACTCCGGTCTACTCAATCGGGCATTACCAACACTAGCAATTGAAGTGGTTTGAGTTTTTGAAACCGAGTATTGCTTACCCTTATTTCTATTTGAGTACCCAACTGAAGCACTCGATCAAGTATTAAACTCTCTCTATTTCTTAGATGAGGACTGTAGTGACTTACTCATCTACCTTTTCTTCGACTCTCGAGACTCAAACTCAGCTTTTCTTTTCTCTTTAGCCAATTCCTCGGACTTGCAAGCTCTCTCAACTAGTACAACGAACTCTTTTAATTCTAGGATGCCAACCAGCAATCGAATGTCCTCATTTAGTCCATCTTCAAACCTTTTACACATGATGGATTCAATCCATACACACTCCCGGGCATACTTATTGAATCTTACAAACTCACACTCATACTCTGTTACAGACATTCGGCCCTGTTTTAACTCAAGAAATTCTTTTCTCTTCTGATCAATAAACCTTTGCCTAATGTACTTCTTACAGAACTCTTCTTGAAAAAATTCCCAATTAACTCTCTCCCTTGGTGCAACCGACACAAGGTTGCTCTACCACTGATAGGCTGAGTCTCTCAAGAGTGACACAACACATTTCATGTATTCCTCAGGTGTGCATGATAACTCATTAAATACCCTAATGGTATTCTCGAGCTAGAACTCTGCCCTCTCAGGGTCATCATCTATACTAGCTCGGAACTCTTTGGCCCTTTGCTTTCAAATTTTATCCACTGGAGGTCTATTCAATCTCATAAAATCCATACCTTGGGGTGCTACAAGAACAGGCTAAGGAATAGGTAGGGATGGAGGGGGCCAAGCGTTCGGGTTCGTTCAAACGAACTCCATATACCAGGCATTCATCATATGGAGAAAGGATTCCCTAACCTCTTCTCCTCCTCCTCTTTGACTCACGGTCACGAGTCTATTCTCAACTGGCGCTGCCCCTTGAGCAGGAGCCGGCACATTACTTTCTACATCATCAGCTTCAGCTTGATTAGGATCCATTACTATATGAAAACACAATTTAAAAGGTCAAGAGTCGTCACACTATCATAATTCATTCATGGCATGTATAGCTAGACTCGTACACATGCTACGTTAGTCCGAGAATCAACTAAAATGTAGCTCTGATAACACAAAATGTAACACCTCTTACCAGTATCTGACACCGGGACAGGGTCCAAGGCATTACCGGACTCAAACATAAACATTCATACAAAACCATTCATAAACATGCATCTCGTCTCTTATACAGGCCCACGAGGCCCAAAACATACATTGGGTGTGGTTCGGGACTAAACCAAGAACTTTCAGAACTTTTGTGATACTTAGAAAAATTTTTTGTTTTGGAGGGTCACACGCCCATGTGGGTAGGCCGTGTGGTCACACACATCCGTATGGATTAGGACACACCCGTGTCCTCAGCCCGTGTAACTCTCTGCTTGTGACGTCATCAACTAAATAGGGTCACACGGCCAAGTCACACGCTCGTCTGCTTAGGCCGTATGGCGAATTAAATTCCAAAAATTAGGTGCAGACTTCACACAACCTAGGCACTCGCCCATGTCCTAAGCCTGTATCCTTCACACGGTTAAGAGACATGACTGTGTCTCTACCCGTGTGTTTACTAATAGGTATTCTATTTTACCTAAGTAGAATGCAGGGGACACATGACCGGATCACACGCCCATGGGGTAGACCGTGTGTCACACACAGTCTAGACACACGCCCGTGTGCCTACCTATGTGGACAACTTTAAGGCTATTTTCCAAGACTTTTGTCACCCTCAATAACACATGCACACTTACACATCTCAATGACATCATACACAGCATAAATGTGCACTTACACATTCATAAACATGGCTCATGCATATCAACTTCTTATCAATTTATACCTGCTCAAGACTTCATATTTTATTTAGACCAAGCTTACCAAATCACATGCAATATGAAACATCAATTTACTTCCATTTCATACATTCATGCCTTAGTTGTTATTATGCCATTTACTCATATTTCCATCATCAAACATCCATGATCATATCCACAATTCGTCCATGCCAAATGAATTTAACCACAACATAAGTGACCATAGTACATATATGCATGTATAAATTGGATTACATCCCCATAATTAATATGAGCCATATCTCATGGCCATATACAAAATGAATCATCAAATCATTATAAGCCAACACATTTGGATACACAAATATGAAATATAACAAAAAGACCAAGTCCCTATACATGCCATACTTAAAACACTTGGATTTAATATACCCAAAAGATTAGTTTGATAGTGTGAATCGAGCTCCGACGTCCTTCGATCCTCGAGCTAGCTTGGAGTTACTATAAGAAAATTGAAGAGAAATGGGAGTAAGCATAAAGCTTAATAAGTTTGCATGTAAATAATTAACAACATTAACTATGCATTATTATACACATAACACAATAATATTTATCACAATGTCATCCAGTATCATAGGTATATTTTAAGTCATGGCCTTTACATAATGTACGATAAAAATCATGATCATAATTCATTCATTCACTTCTTCCGAGTTCTCATCGATTTATAATCTCAATGTTTATGAGCTTTGTGTACGTACCTGTACCCTTTCAACATGATCATACATTGTCCTCTCTTTGATATAATCGTTGGATTACCCGTTGAACCACTTGGAATACTAAAGGATACTCGAGAACTCTCATACACATGGTAGGATGCCAATGCCATATCCCAGATATGGTTCTATATGGGATCACATATCGATGCCAATGCCATGTCCCAAACATAGTCTTACATGAGATCGTAGATTGATGCCAAAGCCATGTCCCAGACATGGTCTTACATGGGATCACATATCGATGCCATAGCCCAGCTATGGTCTTACAGGAAATTACATATCAATGCCAAAGCCATGTCCCAGACATGGCCTTACATGGGATCGCACATAACCCTAATGTCATGACATTTGTATCCTAACTATTCCTAAGGTTCAACCGGGGTTTCGAGATATCAAACTTCGTCCAGTTGTCATCAAGTCATCATGAATTAAATCCATAAAGACAATTATACAATTCATGCAATATTAAAGCATTAAAAAAATAATAATGTGTTGTATTATTTACACGAACTTACCTCGGTACCAAAATATGGCTAACTATTTGATTTAGTCCACAACCTTGTTCTTTCCTCGGTTTAGGTTCGGACTCCATTTTTCTTGATCTATAATAGCAAATTTCATTTATTTAATTATCACATTGTTCAAATCATTCCATAAATCATACTTTGGAAAATTTATAATTTTGCCCCTAAACTTTCACATATTTACAAATTAGCCCTTAGGCTCGTAAAATGAAATGTGTTCATTTTCTTTGTTACCCAAGCCTAGTCAAACTTATAACATGCTCATAGCAGCCCAAATTTCTCATTAAATCATACATCTTACTACTCATTTTACAAACTTTACAAACAAGTCCTTTTTAGCCATTTTCACTAGAAATCACTTGGTAAAAAATGTTAAACACACATCAAACTTCCATAATCTACCATGAAACATCAAAATACATGCATGTCATACATGGGTCAAATTTCAAACATGAACCCTACTTCAAAATATGGCTAGAAATAGGTAAATCAAGTTATGAGGGCTTTAAAAATGTAAAGAGCATTAAAAACGGGGCTAGGATGCACTTACTATTGAGCTTGAAAGTTGAAGAAACCCTAGCTATGGAACCCTTAGAATTTTTGGCACACATGAAGAAGATGGACATCAATTTTGACTTATTTTTCCATTTTTATTCTTTTATTAACCAAATGACAAAAATGCCCTTAAAGCCTTTCTTTCAATTTTTTCCTATTCATGCCCATTTTTGTCCATAAATATAAAAATTGGGAAATTTTCTATTTAAGGACCTCTAGAACTCACAGTTTGCAACTTTTGTAATTTAGTCCTGAATGTCAAATTGGACATTTTATCAATAGAATTTCTTCATGAAAGTTTCACAAAAGCATGCAATCATATCATAGACCTCATAAGAATCATAAAATAATTATTTTTACTTCGAATTTGTGGTCTCAAAACCACTATTCTGAGTAGGCCCTAATTCGGGATGTTACACACAAGGTGCTTACCAAGCAAGAAATAAGGAGAATCCATGTTCTTCAAGCAACATGGGTAAGAAGAAATGGAATCAAACCAAAGAAAGGCCAAAAAGAGATGATGAGAAGAAAAAATATCCACCATGCTCAAATTGCAAGATCATGAGTCATTCAGAGAAGTTTTGTTGGACTAGACCTAGTGTGTAGTATCAAAAACTATAAGCAATTTGGCCATGATGTTAAAATTTACAAAAACAAAGTGAAGCAGCAGTCTAACCAGACTCAAGCTACTAATGGAAATCAAGCTTAGGAGGAGTTCACATGCATTGCTTTATGATTTGCAAACAACAACCAATATAAGAAAAACTTGTTGATTGACAGTGGTTGCACAAACTAATGGTTTCAGATGAAAGCATGTTCAAGGAGATTGACAAATCCTTCAGTTCGAGAATCAGAGTTGGAAATGGAGAGACCATTGATGCCAAGGGAAATGGATATGTTCAAGTTAGCACTCCTGCAAGTACAAAATTTATTACTGATGTTCATTTTGTACCTGATATAGATCAGAACTTGCTCAGTGTTGGTCAGGTTGTTGCAAATAATTATTCTGTTGTTTTTGAAAAGAATAAACGTGTTGTATCTGATTCAACAGATCATAAGCTTATGTCAGTTAAAATGAATGATAAGAGCTTTGTTCGAAACTGAAACTTAGTAACCTTTAAAGCTTACTCTAATTCAGCTGATGGTAATGACTTGTGGCACAAGAGACTGGGGCATGTCAATTACAGATCGCTTGGTATGTAGTATAAGCATAGTTTGCTTGAGAACATGTCTAAAGTTGTTGAGTGAACTTCAGTGTGTGAAGTATGTCAGTTTGGGAAGCAAGCAAGACTTCTATTTCCAGTCAACAATGCATGGCAAGCTATTGAAAAGCTATATCTAGTTCACACTGATGTATATGGACCGATGAAGACTGTTTCACTTAGCAATAACAAGTACTTCATTTTATTTATTGATTATTACAATAGATACTGTTGCATGTATTTTTTGAAGGCCAAGTCTGAAGTTGCTAAGGTTTTCAAGAAGTTTAAAGTTGTTGTTGAGAGTCAAGCTAGCTGCAAGCTAAGAATACTCAGGTCAAATAATGAGACCGAGTATACTTTTGAAGAGTTCCAAAAGTTTTGTGAAGATGCTAGGATTGAGCATTAGTTGACAAACACATACACTCCTCAGTAAAATGGTGTATGTAAAAGGGAAAATAGAACAACTATGGATATAACAAAAAGTTTTTTTGTTCAAGAAGAAGCTACCAAACAAAATGTGGGCTAAACACCTCTGTTTATTTGCTCAACAGATTGCCAACAAAAAATGTAAAGGATATGACACCTTTTGAAGGATGGTTTGGGTTCAAGCCATTAGTGTCACACTTGAAGATCTTTAGTTACTTGTGCTATGCACTTATTCCTATTGTTAAAAGGAACAAACTAGAAAAAAGAGCATAACCAGGTATCTTTGTTGGCTACAACAATTGCAAGAAAATGTATAGGATTTTTTATCCCTTCACCAGTAAGGTGTTTGAAAGTAGAGATGTTAAGTTCAGTGAGGAAGCTTTGTGGAATTGGGAAGCTATAGAAGCAAAAATAGTTGAAAAAAGTCAGATTAAATTGAATGTTCGAACTAGTGAAGTTCAAAACCAAGATGCTGATTGTTTTGATGGCTTACTAGTTAGAGGCGCCAAGCTTACATCTAAAGTATATGAAAGATGTAATGTTATCATGCTAGAGCCTGCGAACTATAAAGAGGTAGCAAAAGAAAATGGCTGGATAGAATCTATGAAAGCTGAGATAACCATGACCAAGAAGAATGAGAATTGGGAGTTGGTTATAAAACCAATTCGCAAGAAGGTCATTGGTGTAAAATGGGCCTATAGAATTAAGTTAAATGTTAATGGTTTAGTAAACAGACTCAAAGTCATGCTAGTTGGAAAAGGATTTAGTCAACAACATATTGTTGACTATGCTGAAACCTTTGCACCAATAGTTAGACTAGACACCATCTGAATGTTACTAACTATGGCAGCTCAAAAAGGATTGAAGATACATGAGCTTGATGTAAATTTTGCATTCATCAATAGTATTTTGAAGGAAGAAGTTTATGTTGAACAGCCACAAGGATTTGTAACTGATGGCAAAGAGCATATGGTATGCTAGTTGAAGAAAACTTTGTATGGCTTGAAACAAGCTCCGCGAGCTTGGTATGAAAGAGTTGACAAGTACCTAGCGAGCTGGGGATTTGAAAAAAGCATCAGCAAACCCACTTTGTATGTGAAGAGAGAAGGGAAAGAGACCTCACTAATAGTATCCTTGTATGTTGACGATCTGCTAGTAACTAGTAGTAGTAGAAACCTGCTAACTGAGTTCAAGAAACAAATGTGAGCTGAATTTGAAATGCCTGATTTGGAAACATGACTTATTTTCTTGGTCTAGAAGTATTTTAGTCAAATCAAGGTATCTTCATTATTCAAAAGAGCTTTTCCTTGAAGATCTTGAACAATATTGTAAGAAAAATCGTAAGCCAGCAGGGACTCCCACTTCTCAAGGTAAAAAACTCTCAAGCCAATGTGATTTTGAAAGAGTTTATGAAGGTAGTTATAGGAGCCTTATAGGATGTTTGCTTTATTTGACAGCATCAAGGCCATATATTATATTTTCTATTAGCATGCTTTTGAGATTTATGCATTGTTGTTATGTGGTCCATTTTAAAGCTGTGAAGGGAATTCTAAGGTATATCAAAGGAACCCTAAGTTATGGAGTTGAATATGTGAAGGAAAAGGAGCTGAAGTTGACTGGTTTCAGATACAGTGATTGGGTTGGTTCTATTGAAGATATGAAGAGGACTTTAATGTACTTCATCACTTTGGGATCGAGTGTATTTAGTTGGAGCTCAAGGAAGCAAGAAACTGTTGCACAATCAACTGCTAAAGCTGAGTATATCGCAGCAACTGGACCTATAAGCCAAGCACTTTGGCTAAGAAAGTTGATGTCTAATTTAAATCTTAAGCAAGTGGAAGCAACAGAGATATATTGTAACGATCAATCTATTGTTGCAATTGCAAAGAACCCTATCTTCCATTGCAAGACTAAACACTTCAAGGTAAAATGTCACTTTGTTAGAGAGGTCGAGTAATCAAATGAAATGAAGCTGGTTCATTGTAGTTTAGATGTTCAACTTGTTGATATTCTCACAAAACCTCTTGCAAAGTTAAGGTTCGAGAGGCTAAGACATGATATTGGAGTTTGCAGCATTATGACTAAGGAGGAGAGTTACGAAGTGGCCATTCATGCAGTGGCGAACTTATCCTACAAAGCCAAGAGCTAAATTGAAGTTGCAAGATTAAATAAGTCTACGAGCTCGACATGTGCAAGCTCAGTTAAAGTTGTGAACCCATTGAAAGTTGTAAACTCACCCAAAGACACGAGCTCATCAAAGTTGCGAGATCAACTCAAGTTGTGAGCACATCAATGTGTGAGCTATTATGTTTTTGGTGAACCCTTAGTTAAAGTGCAAATAGGGTTCACGTATTCTGCTATCGATGTTTTGTTTAAAATCTACTTGTTAAGGTTAATGTATTAAAACAAGTTGGGTTGGCATTGATTCGATATTTTTAGGTATCAATTTACCTAATCAGTTTATGTGCAAGTTTTATCTTTATATTTTTAAGGTGATTTAGTGGGTTTTGTTGATTATTTGTAACCACTACACCTACATATTGTAATCATGTGAAATTATGAAGATGATGAGAATTTGATGGCATTTCTTAAAATCTGCTAAGTATTTTTCTTGATTTCTCTCAATTTTCCGATGCTCTATTCTCTCAACTTCTTAAAACACCAACAATATCCAAGTTAAATAAATCACATATACTTTGGGGGAAACCCCCCATTTGAGGAAGCAATATTATTAAAAAAAGGTTTTTTGTCCTTTTTTTACAGCCATCAGAAGCTGTCGAAGTTGGTATGCATGTAGTAGGTAAAGTAACCAAGGAGTAGACTATGCAACGTAAGTTATGTGGATGAAGTATGAAGAAACAGATCAAGCTGCACTTACAGCACATGAAGTATACATGCAGCTACTGAAGTTGATGCTACTGTTTAATTTTGGTTTCATTTTGTTACTTTAAGTAATATTTTGTAACTTAGTTTAATTAGAACCAAGTAAGTAATGTATTTAATGCATTCAATGCTGATAAGATTGATAGATCAGCTTACCTAATTATACAAGTTGTGATTTGCAAGTTGCAATGTACAAGTTGTGCAAGTTATAATGAAGTCTAAAAATAGTAAAAATGTTAAAGCTGACCAGCTTATGACTGGTATATGTATTGGCATTATGCCATCTTTTTTATTAATGAATTTCAATAGAAATCATTCAAGAAAAATACTCCCTCAATTTTTGCATTCATAGGTCAAGCCAGATTCTGTTCGTTTGCTCAAAAACCTCCAGACATGAATTTCAAAGTTTTTGTCACTCTTTATCTGGATTAATTATGTTGTTACTCAAGTTTTACACTGAGCCTCATACTTCCTCCAGATAAATTGTTTCATAATCCCAACAATTGGTATCTAGAGCCCTATTCTTGTTGGACCTATCATTTTCAATCCTTAGAACTATGTCTTCATCAGGATTCTCACCAGCTGCACCATCAGTCTTCAACGGAGAAGGCTATCACATATGGGTGGTCAAAATGAAGACATATCTATAGGCATTGGACCTATGGGAGATGGTCAACTCAGATGTTGAACCAGAACCACTTAGAGCCAATCCAACAGTGGCTCAGATCAGGTAGCATGCTCATGAAAGAACAAAGAGGCATAAAGTTATGTCTTCCATTCAGAATAGTGTCTCTAACGTGATTTTCACAAGGATCATGGCCTGTGAGACACCAAAGCAGGCCTGGGATAAGCTAAAAGAGGAGTTCCAAGGAACTAAAAGAACAAGGCAGCAACAGTTACTGAATTTGAGAAGGGATTTTGAAAACTTGAAGAGGAAAGAGGAAGAAATTGTCAAGCAGTACTCAGATAGAACCATGGCTGTAGTAAACAGCATAAGGCTACTTGGAGAACAGTTCAGTGAAGCAAGAATTGTGGAGAAGGTGATCTCAACCTTGCCTGAAAGGTATGAAGCAAAGATCTCATCCCTTGAAGACTCAAGAGATCTGACCAGCATCTCATTAACAGAGTTGATCAATGCCTTTTATGCTCAAGAGCAAAAGAGAGCAAGTAGATTGAAGGAGCATCAAGAAGGTGCCTTCCAAGCCAAAACCAGATCAGCTTCAAACTCCTCTACATACAAAGGGAAGAAAACCTGGTCAAACGAACCTAAAGCAAATGGTGCAGGAAGATATCCACCCTACCCACACTCCAGAAGGGTAAGCCATCCGGGTGAAATATGTTGGTTTTGGCCTAATGTGCAGTACAAATTCTACAAAAAGATAGGCTATGTTGAGAAAGTCTGCAGAAACAAAGGTAGATAAAGGCCAAATCAAACTAAACAACCAAGAGCTGAAGCTTAAGCGGCAGAGAAAGACAGTGATCAAGAAGAGCGAGTTTTTACAGTTTCTTACTCAGCTGCTAAAGGAAAAGCCACAAAAGGATGGTTCATAGACAATGGTTGCACAAACCACATGAACTTAATGCTGGCAATTTTAAGTCAATTGACAGAAGTTTCAAAACAAAGGTGAAGGTTGGAAATGGACACTTCATCAAAGTAGAAGGCAAAGGAGATGTGCTGATTGAAACTCATACAGGTACCAAACTTGTTTCAAATGTACTTTTGGTGCCTGAAATAGATAGAAACCTGCTCAGTATAGCTCAGTTGTTAGAAAAGGGCTATTATGTAGTGTTCAAAGGCAAATAGTGTCTAATCAGTGATTCAAAAGGATCCAAGCTCATGTCAGTGACCATGGCTGACAAAAGATTTGTTGTGAACATGCCACAAAGGCAATCACCCCAAGTGACATATCAAGTTAGGCCATCGAGTTCTAATTCAGAACCTTTGCATCATCGACCCATTACTGATCGTAGTATTCTGAAGCTTGGAGATCGTCGTTTACCAAGAGGTGCTCCACAATCTAATCTATTGAACCGAAAGAAGCTTGGCACTCGTATTGCGAATTTAGAATCTCAACTAGGGCAAGTACAAGAAGAGCTGAAGAATCTCAAAGACCAATTGGCTTCAGTAGAAGCTGTAAAGAAAGAAGCACAACAAGAGCTGGAAAATAAGACCAATAAGCCTAAAGCTAGGGAAACTGTTAAAGTTAATAAGAAGGTTTCTCCGAAAAGAACTCGAGATTCTAAGAAATCCGATTATAGCATCATAGATGAAGTCTCTGAAGATCTTGTCATAGATCAAACTGAAGCTGATCAAAATGGTCCTGAAATAGACATTGATGATGAACCAGTTAGAGGGACTAGACCATTGGCTGAGATTTATGAAAGAGCTCATATGGCTGTAGTTAAACCAAGCTACTTTGAAGAAGCTAAAGCTCATCAAGGCTGGAAACAGGCAATGGCTGATGAAATTAGAATAATTGAGAAGAATCAGACCTGGCAGCTAGTTGACAGACCACTCAACAAAAAAGTCATTGGAGTGAAGTGAGTGTTTCGAGCCAAGTATAATGTTGATGGAAGCTTGAACAAACTGAAAGCAAGGTTGGTTGTAAAAGGGTTTAGCCAAAAGTATGGCATTGACTACTTTGAAACCTTTGCACCAGTGGCTAGGCTGTTGGAACATTTTCAAATATTTATAGTGTTCCAATAACTATAAATGAATGGGTGTAATTAATCAAAAGATTATATTGTTTGATTTTTTTGAAAAATAATTATAACTATTTAAATAATTTTATTTGAATAGTTATAATTAAATGAATAATTATGTGTTTATTTTAAAGACATTATTATTCAAAAAGACACTTATTGATGAAAGATGTCTCTATGAAGAGACATGAAAATTCCTATAAATAGGAATGAGATTTCATTTGGAAATCATACCAACAAATTCTAATATTCTTTCTTTCTTTCCTTCATTTTCTAATATATTGAATTATTCTATAAAGTATTATTACAGAAATCCTTTATAGAAATTGAGTTCCTTGTCAT
The DNA here is from genome assembly GCA_025698465.1 of Gossypium longicalyx. Taxonomy (NCBI): domain Eukaryota; kingdom Viridiplantae; phylum Streptophyta; class Magnoliopsida; order Malvales; family Malvaceae; genus Gossypium; species Gossypium longicalyx. The sequence continues at coordinate 29,718,178 of CM047001.1, read as the reverse complement.
ACATTGCTCAGTGTGTAGTGGGCTATTCTCGTCAGTGCAAAACGCAAATAGCCATTGGCTTCATTATATCCTCGAGGTTAATTTGCTGGAAACTCGTTTGCACACCGAAGAGAGGTGGGGGCGAATATAACCTTAAAGATAGTGGCTTTATACACGCCTTGGAGCCTTGTCCTATTTCTTCTTCTGTTCGAGTTCCGTTCATGTGTTCGAGATTTTCCTCACCGGAGATTTGTACTAACAATTTTAAGGTTATAATACATGATGACTACCACAACTCATGAAAGTGGAACACTAAAGGAGTTTTCTTCTAATTTTGTCAAACTTGATCGATTTGATGGTGGCAATTTTCGACGATGGCAGAAAAAGATGCACTTCCTATTATCAACTTTGAAGATTGCTTATGTTTTGGATACTCTAAGACCTGACAAGACTGAAAACGAATCTGTTGTTGCAACCCGAGAAAGACAAAAATGAGACAATGTTGATTACATGTGCATGGGCCACATATTGAATGGTTTATCTGATGGTTTGTTCAACACCTACCAAAACAAGGTCACCGCTAAAGAATTATGGGACAAATTGGAGACAAGATACATGACCGAGGATGTTACAAGTAAGAAATTTCTTGTCAGTCATTTCAATAATTATCAAATGGTTGATGGTCGTTCTGTTATGAAACAATTTCGTGATATTGAATTCAAGCAATATGATATGAAAATGGATGAAATGATTGTTGTATCTTCCATAATAGACAAACTTCCTCCATCTTGGAAAGACTTTAAAAGAAGTCTAAAACATAAGAAAGAGGAAATATCTCTTGAGGCTTTGGCAAATCATCTTCGTATTGAAGAAGAATATCGAAAACAAGATGAGAATCTAAATTCTGAAAATGCCAAAGTGCATGTTACAGAGGAAGTACAGACTACTAAACCATTCAAGAGAAAGTTCAAACAGACTGATAGAGCACCTAAGTTCAAAAAGAAACAAAAGGGTTCATGCTATCATTGTGGTAAGCCGGGACATTTCAAGAATGAATGTCTATTTTTAAAAAAGAAATCATCTTCTAAGGCTGATAATAACGAAAATTTTGTTACAATGATATCTTAAATTAATATGGCTCAAAATGATAATACATGGTGGATTGATACCGGAGCAACCAAACATTTGTGCAAAGACAAAAGCATGTTCACAAAGTTCACACAATGTGAAAATGACAATGTCTTGTACATGGGAAATTCTTCCACCGCAGCAATCAAAGGCAAGGGGTCTGTTGAACTACAATTCACTTCTGGAAAGGTTTTAACCTTAAAGGATGTATATTATGTACCAAAAGTTAGAAAGAATTTAGTGTCTGGAAGTTTGTTAAATAATTTTGGTTTCAAACTTGTTTTTGAGGCAGATAAGTTTATTTTGTCTAAGGGAGGAATTTTTATAGGGAAAGGGTATATGTATGAGAGTATGTTCAAACTAAATATTATCAATAAGAATAAAAATATTATTTCTACTTATATGGTTGAGTTTTTTTGTTTATGGCATTATAGATTAGGACATTTGAATTATAGGAAATTGAATGACATGTATAAGTTAGATTTAATTCCTGTTTTTAATAATAATATTGGAAAATGCAATACATGTATGTTAACTAAAATTACAAGAAACCCTTTCCCTAAGGTTAAAAGAAATACAAAATTGCTTGACTTGATACATAGTGATTTAGGTGACATGCATAATACTCCTACATTAGGTGGAAAGAAATATTTTGTTACTTTTATTGATGATTGTTCTAGATATTGTTATGTATGTTTATTGCATTCAAAAGATGAAGCACTTGATAAATTTAAAGTTTATAAATCTGAAGTTGAACTTCAGTGTGAATCATTTATCAAGTACTTAAGATCGGATAGAGGTGGAGAATACTATAATCCAAGTTATTTTGAATCCACTGGGATTATCCATCAAGTTTCAGCCCCCTACACACCACAACAAAATAGTGTAGCTGAAAGGAAAAATAGAGTCTTGACTGAAATGGTAAATTCAATGTTATCATATTCAGGTCTTGGACAAGGTTTTTGGGGAGAAGCTGTTCTAACAAATTGTCATATATTGAATAAAGTTCCTAATAAGGAAACTAAAATAACCCCCTATGAACAATGGAAGAAAAGGAAACCAAACCTTAATTATTTGAAGGTTTGGGGTTGTAGAGCTATTGTCAAAGTTCCAACACCTAAACGTAAAAAGTTAGGTGAAAGAGGAATTGAATGCATATTTATAGGATATGCACATAATAGCAAGACATATAGGTTCATGGTAATTGAACCAAATGATTCAATTTCAATTAATACTATTTTGAATCAAGAGATGCTATTTTTGATGAAAATAGATTAATTCTATATCAAGACAATTACAGCCACAACAATTAATTCATTCTTCAAATGAGAATGAGATTCCATTGGAACAAATTGATAATAATGATGAATCTCGTCAAGAATTAAGAAGAAGTAAGAAGATTAAAAAGGTCAAGGATTTCGGACCAGATTTCATTATGTTTCTTGTAGAAGGAAAAGGTGAAAGTATATGCAATAAGATACCTTATTGTTATAATATGGAATCTGATCCTATTACATTTGAAGAGGCAATGAAATCTCAAGACTCTGCTTTTTGGAAAGAAGCAATAAATGATGAGATAGATTCAATAATGGGAAATCAAACTTGGATCTTAGTTGATCTTCCACCAGGTTCCAAACCAATAGGCTGTAAATGGATCTTCAAAAATAAAATGAAGGTTAATGGAACCATTGATAAGTTTAAAGCAAGGTTGGTAGTCAAAGGTTTTACACAAAAACAAGGTATTGATTACTTTGATACCTATACTCTAGTAGCAAGAATTGCTACAATTAGACTCTTAATATCACTTACCTCTATATATAATTTGGTTGTTCACAAAATGGATGTTAAAACTGCATTTTTAAATGTTGAATTGGAAGAGGAAGTGTACATGGAACAACTGGAAGGATTTATTGTTCCAGGACAAGAGCATAAGGTTTTTAAGCTTGTTAAATCTTTATATGGACTTAAACAAGCACCAAAACAGTGGCACCAAAAGTTTGACAATGTTGTTTTAGCTAATGGCTATAAAATAAATGAATCCGATAAGTGTATATATAGGAAATTTGAAAATGGAAATGGTGTCATAATTTGCTTATATGTAGATGACATGCTCATTTTTGGCACAGATTTGGAACAAATATAAAACACAAAGAAATTCTTGTCAAACAACTTTGCTATGAAGGATATGGGTGTAGCAGATGTTATTCTTGGGATTAAAATAACCTGAGATGAAAACACTATAGCTTTAGGTGAAGAGTTAGGTGAAAGAGGAATTGAATGCATATTTATAGGATATGCACATAATAGCAAGGCATATAGGTTCAAGGTAATTGAACCAAATGATTCAATTTCAATTAATACTGTTTTGAATCAAGAGATGCTATTTTTGATGAAAATAGATTAATTCTATATCAAGACAATTACAGCCACAACAATTGATTCATTCTTCAAATGAGAATGAGATTCCATTGGAACAAATTGATAATAATGATGAATCTCGTCAAGAATTAAGAAGAAGTAAGAAGATTTAAAAGGTCAAGGATTTTGGACCAGATTTCATTATGTTTCTTGTAGAAGGAAAAGGTGAAAGTATATGCAATAAGATACCTTATTGTTATAATACGGAATCTGATCCTATTACATTTTAAGAGGCAATGAAATCTCAAGACTCTGTTTTTTGGAAAGAAGCAATAAATGATGAGATAGATTCAATAATGGGAAATCAAACTTGGATTTTAGTTGATCTTCCACCAGGTTCCAAACCAATAGGTTGTAAATGGATCTTCAAAAATAAAATGAAGGTTAATGGAACCATTGATAAGTTTAAAGCAAGGTTGGTAGTCAAAGGTTTTACACAAAAACAAGGTATTGATTACTTTGATACCTATGCTCCAGTAGCAAGAATTGCTACAATTAGACTCTTAATATCACTTACCTTTATATATAATTTGGTTGTTCACAAAATGGATGTTAAAACTGCATTTTTAAATATTGAATTGGAAGAGGAAGTGTACATGGAACAACTGGAAGGATTTATTGTTCCAGGACAAGAGCATAAGGTTTGTAAGCTTGTTAAATCTTTATATGGACTTAAACAAGCACCAAAACAGTGGCACCAAAAGTTTGACAATGTTGTTTTAGCTAATGGCTATAAAATAAATGAATCCGATAAGTGTATATATAGGAAATTTGAAAATGGAAAAGGTGTCATAATTTGCTTATATGTAGATGACATGCTCATTTTTGGCACAGATTTGGAACAAATAGAAAACACAAAGAAATTCTTGTCAAACAACTTTGCTATGAAGGATATGGGTGTAGTAGATGTTATTCTTGGGATTAAAATAACCTGAGATGAAAGCACTATAGCTTTACCACAATCACATTACATTGAAAAAGTGCTTAAAAAGTTTGATCTTTTCAACTGTATACTTGTATCTACACCCATGGATCCTCAAATAAAATTAGAATCTAATGCTGGTAGGAAAATTAATCAATTGAAATTTGCAAGTCTAATTAGTTGTCTCATGTACGTAATGACTTGTACAAGACCAGTTATTGCATATGCTGTTGTGAACTTGAGTAGGTACACAAGTAATCCAAGTATACAAGTAATACAAGTAGCTTGCATTAGCAAGCTTTGAATAGAGTACTTAGGTACTTAAAGAAAACTATTAACTATGGATTGTGTTATAATGGATACCCTCCAGTTTTAGAAGGGTATTTTGGAAGATCATGCATCTACTAGTGGATGAATTTTCATTCTTGGTGGAGGAGTCATTTCTTGGGGTTCTAAGAAACAAACATGTATTACTGATTCCACCATGGCAGCAGAATTTATTGCATTAGCCGCTGCATCTAAAGAAGCAGAATGGTTAAGAAATTTGCTTTATGATGTACCTTTATGGCCTAAGCCAATTTCACCTATTTCTATCCGTTGTGATGGTGAGGCTACTCTAGCAAAGGCATATAGCCAAGTATAAAATGGAAAGTCTAGACACATTGGGTTAAGACATAGTTATGTATGACAATTAATTTTTGATGGAGTGATCACTATTAATTATGTGTGGTCAAGTGAAAATTTGGCGGATCCTTTGATAAAAAGTCTTGCTAGAGATATAATAAAAAGGACCTCAAAAGGGATGGGACTCAAGCCCATTATAGAGTCACCCATGATGGAAACTCGACTCAATTTTTGGTTTAACATCAAGTCTTGAGTTCAAAGAGACAAAGTACATCATTAGTATGTGACTGTTAGCACTGTAAATAAATCCATCCTAAGATTAAAGTGCTAGGTACCCGTAATGATAAGGGAAGGATGAGTAATGTACTCTTAATGGACCCATAACATAAATATGTTAGAGTGTTATAATTATGGGAACACTCTTGATGGGATCTACCTATGTGAGTGGAAGTATGGCCGCTTCTAGGAGCTCAAGGGCTTGGTTTTGACAGCACTTATGAAAAGAGGACACAGACACATTGCCATAATAGTGTCCCTCGATAGCATGCATTGACCGATGTTGAAATCATTGTGTGAGATGTGTTCGGTTAATCAAATGAAATAGTTGGTTCAAAGCTTAGTCTACCATGCAATTTCGATTTAATTTAACATGTTTTCACTAAATAAAGGTTCAATCGTAAGATACCTTCATTTATGCAAATTGATTTCCAAGAATATCAAAATCTAAAATATTTTGAAAATGGGGGGAGATTGTTGGAACATTTTCAAATATTTATAGTGTTCCAATAACTATAAATGAATTGGTGTAATTAATCAAAAGATTATATTGTTTGATTTTTTGAAAAGAATTATAACTATTTAAATAATTTTATTTGAATAGTTATAATTAAATGAATAATTATGTGTTTATTTTAAAGACATTATTATTCAGAAAGACACCTATTGATGAAAGATGTCTCTATGAAGACACATGAAAATTCCTATAAATAGGAATGAGATTTCAGTTGGAAATCATACCAACAAATTCTAATATTCTTTCTTTCTTTCCTTCATTTTCTAATATATTAGATTATTCTATAAAGTATTACTGCAGAAATCCTTTATAAAATTTGAGTTCCTTGTTATACATTGCTCAGTGTGTAGTGGGCTATTCTTATCAGTGCAAAACACAAATAGCCATTGGTTTCATTGTATCCTTGAGGTTACTTTGCTTGAAACTCGTTTGCACACCGAAGATAGGTGGGGGCGAATATAACCTTAAAGATAGTGGCTTTATACACGCCTTGGAGCCTTGTCCTATTTTTTCTTCTGTCCGAGTTCCATTCATGTGTTCAAGATTTTTCACACCGGAGATTTGTACTAACATAGGTTTGATACCATAAGGCTGCTAGTTGCCTTAGCAGCATAAATGCAATGGAAAATCCATCAGCTCGATATGAAGTCAGCCTTTCTCAATGGTTTCCTTGAAGAAGAGATATATGTTGAGCAGCCTGAAGGCTTCAAAATTGTTGGTGAAGAAGACAAAGGGGTACAAACTAAAGAAAGCCTTGTATGGCTTGAAATAGGCTCCAAGAGCATGGTATAGCTGGATCAATGGCTATCTAGCTAGCCTTGGATTTGAAAGAAGCATCAGTGAACCCACTTTGTATGTGAAAAAGCAAGGTAGTGAAACTCAACTGATAGTGTCTCTATATGTTGATGATCTGTTAGTAACAGGAGGAGACCAAGCAATGTTGACAGACTTCAAGTGCAAAATGCAACAAGTGTTTGAGATGTCTGATTTGGGACAAATGTCTGATTTGGGACAAATGTCTTACTTCTTTGGCATGGAAGTATCACAAGCACAGCATGAAATCTTTCTAAGCCAGAAAGATTTTGTCTCTAAAATTCTAAGCAAATTCTCCATGCAAAATTGCAAGGCAACAAGTACACCAGTTGCTATTGGAGAGAAACTATCAAGCCAAGGTGATTTTAAGAAGGTTAGTGAATCAACCTACAGAAGTCTAGTTGGATGTTTGCTCTATTTAACTGCCACTAGGCCAGACATTAAGTTTGCTGTGGGTTTGCTTTCAAGATTCATGCATTGCTGCAATGAAAAGCACTTTCAAGCTGCCAAAAGAGTGCTCAGGTACATCAAAGGTACACAAAGATATGGAATGTTGTTTAGCAAAGTTGAAAACATGAAATTAATTGGCTATGCTGATAGTGATTTGGCTGGATCGATAGATGATATGAAGAGTACCTCAAGGTATTTATTCAACCTTGGTTCAGCCATTTTTTGCTGGAGTTCAAAGAAGAAAAATGTTGTTGCTTAATTAACTGCTGAAGCAGAATATGTAGCAGTTGCTAGTGCTGTTAATCAAGCCATTTGGCTGAGAAAGATCATGGTTGATTTGAATCTAGACCAAAGGGAAGCAATAAGATAAATTGTGACAACCAATTTGCTGTTGCAATTGCAAAAAATCTAGTGTTCCATGGGAAAACGAAACACTTCAAGATTAAATTTCACTTTGTTAGAGAGATGGAGCAAGCTCAAGAAATGAAGTTGATTCATTGCAGTTCTGAAGAACAACTTGTTGATATCTTAACAAAGCCCCTTAGTGTGTTAAGATTTGAAGATTTAAGAGCCAAAATGGGAGTTTGCAGCATGCAAGCCAAGGAGGAGTGTTGAAGTTGGCATGCATGCAGCAGATAAAGCAACCAAGGAGCAGACCAAGCAACATAAGTTATGCGAATGAAGTATGAAGAAGCAGATCAAGCTGCACTTACAGCACATGAAGTATACATGCAGCTACTGAAGTTTATGCTACTGTTCAATTTCGGTTTCATTTTGTTACTTTAAGTAATATTTTGTAATTTAGTTTAATTAGAACCAAGTACGTGATGTATTTAATGCATTCGGTGCTGATAAGATTGATAGATCAGCTCACCTAATTGTGCAAGTTGTGATTTGCAAGTTGCAATGTGCAAGTTGTGCAAGTTACAATGAAGTCTAAAAATAGTAAATATTTTAAAGCTGACCAGCATATGACTGGTATATGTATTGGCATTATGCCATCTTTTTTATTAATGAATTTCAATAGAAATCATTCAAGAAAAATACTCTCTCAATTTTTGCATTCATAGTTCAAGCCAGATTCTGTTCGTTTACTCAAAAACCTCCAGACTTGAATTTCAAAGTTTTTGTCATTCTTTACCCGGATTAATTACGTTGTTACTCAAGTTTTACACTGAGTTTCATATTTTCTCCGGATAAATTGTTTCAAAATCCCAACAGAAGCAGATGCATCTATTCTTGGTAGTTCCGTAAGAAATTTAAGAACAAAAATTTCATAAAACTCATGCACTATTGTGTGTCAATTTATTTCTTAGTTTTGTATCATGTTTTACATGTTAAAAAACTTCCCCAAATTCATCAAAAACTGTGGATTGGTTTGGCCTATATTTCAATGTAGCCTACTGAGGAAGGCAATAAAAGGATCGTATACAAGTTCTTTAGCATTTCCTGACATTACATAATCTGCATGCGCAAAACGTTCTATGAACTGAACAACAATTTTGTCTGGATCATGACCTTGGAGACTATCAAGCAAGAGCTTCACATCATCCACATCCGAAAGAGCATCGGCTCCACCATGGCTGAGGAAGATGGGTAGGTCTTTTGGAATGCCGATCATGTTGTAGGCAGGAGGAGTTGGTTGCCCATAGTGCTTTATGTTCGTACCAGAATCATTGTAATCAAACATTGTTGTGTTTCCTCCTCTAATCACTGTAAAAGTTATACCCACACCACAACACCATTTTTTTCATACCCCCAAAAAATCTCTTACTTTCTGGAAGGGCTTTAGGGATACTTACGCTGACACATATGGATGACGATCTTCATCGCTGCTGGCTGAGGTTCATGATCTAGAAATATATCCATTATGGAAGGTTTCATGCAACAGTTTTGACCTATAAAATGGATGTCCCAAAGTTTCAACTCAGGAAGATATGACAAATTCCTACTAAATTTTGCTTCATATTTATCAAAACAAGTACCTCACTTTACCTGTATATGGTGTGAATAACAAGGTGGTGCAGTCAACACTTGGTATTCGGCAGATCACCTTCAGAATTTCTATAATAATGACACTGTTGATTGTTCGGAAATTATGTGTTGGATATTTAAAAGGAAGCCGTAATATAAACGGGTTGAAATGCATGCATTTATCTTATGACTGCTATGAAATTAAGTAAAGCTAAATGTGAGTTTTATCTTTGAATTCAGGGAGTTATTGGTTCATTGCATCTTACTTTCTCATATCAAATTTGTAGAAGCCTAATGAGTCCAATGTCTGTAAAAAACAAAAAAAAAACAAAAAAATAAAACAATTCTTACATTTGTGTTAAAAGAATGAAAAAAAAACTTTATCCAATTTGGATAACACAGAAAAAAAGAAGTAACCTCAGCAATGAAGTTATCAGCAATAACTCTTGAAAGTAGGGAAGTGGTATGACCCATATAAGCTACTGGGCTGAGTAATGCAACTGATTCCAACATGTTCACTAGCTGATCCCTTGACATGGCAGCCATAACCATCAAAGTTCCCTGCAAACAACATCAAACTGTCAAAGATGATGGGATGGGAAATAAAGCATTAGCAGCAGATTCTAAAACTCACCAGTGAATGCCCAACAAAGTGCAACTTTTGACCAGTTTGATCATACACATATTGGAATGTTGCAGGAAGATCATAAGCTACCAATTCGTCCAACGACCAATTCCAGTAGGCCTAAGAAACACCCATCAGAATCAACCTCAAGCTCGGAACAGGAAACAAAACAACAATCATCATGCATTGTAGAGATAGAGAGAGAGAGAGAGGAGTAAATAATCAATAACTGGATCATCAAAATTAAGTGATGTATGCCCTTCACTGTACTCTGTTCCGCGTGAGTTAACAAGCCAGACGTCGTAGCCATTATCGGCCAGATTGAATGCCAAAGATTGTTTCGGGGGTAATAGCAGCCATGATCTTCCATCCTGAATATCATACACAACGTCATTTTTCACATACAAATTTTCATTGCATTAGTGACTGAATAGACCAACCACAAACACCCCGTGCTGCAACAGCACGGGCGACTTGTTTCCACGCGTCCGACAGTCACGGCACCGCCCCATAGGAATTCTTACCACATTGAGAATGTAACCATCTTTTGTAGTTACCTAAAAGAAACACAAAATTCCATTAGAAACTGTGCAAAACAGTGAATATCAGGATATTTATCTAACAGTTACATTGTGATCTTCACATTCATAGCCATTGGTCTCCACCATTGATTTGCAGAAACCACCTTCTGATGATTGGACCGGCATTGTAGCCATGCCGGTTCCATTCTCTTGAGCTTTTAAAGACAAAAAATTTGGTGTAGAAAGAATGAGTAGGATTGTATAGGTTAAAATGATGGTGTTGAGTAGCTTCATGATTTTATGTGTTGTTGCCTTGCTTCAACAACACTCAAGCACTCAAATGCTGAAGCAATACTTTAGTATCAGAAATCGAAATATGAGGAGCTCTGAAACACTGCGTATATAGTGGACCCTTTTATTCCTCCACTAAGATTTAATTGAAGTGACGGATGATCTAAGCTAATGCAGCAAATGCATGAGGCTACCAAAAAAATATCACCTTCGTAAGAAATGATGCATCCAATGCTCGTGCATAACAAATCGGTGTTCAATTTCCCTTCTTCTTTCTTTTTTTAATTTTTTTATTGTAGAAATGCAACCCAACTAGCATGGAAACATTTGGGGAAATTATAGTAAGCATCCATAAGCTCCCTTGTAATCGCAAATGGGTTACCTGATAAATAGGTAAAAAAGTTTGAAAATTAGTATTTTTTTTTTTTTTGGCATTCTCTTATAATTTTGGGTACACTTTATGATTATTTGTAATCTTTTACCGTTTTTAGTAATCTCTCATAATTTTAGTATACCATTAAAATATTTTATATGCTTTTAAAATAAAGTTTTGGTTTGAGAAATCAATTTTTGATATAAAAGAAATATATATATATATATTTTGCATACTAATCAAATTTGTTATATATACTGATATAATTTAAAATTAAAAAATAAATAAATAAAGCAAATTTATAAAACAAACCAATATTTTTGGCACTCCCTCATGTTTTTTTGGTACTCACCTTATAATTTTTTATATTCTCTTATAATTTTTGTTACTCTCTCATGTTTTTTTAGTACTTCATTATAATTTTTGGTATCCTCTAATAATTTTTTGCACTATTTCATAATTATTTGTAATCTCTTAAATTTTTTGTATTCTCTTGTATTTTTGGCATGGCCTCAAAATTTTTGGTATGTTTTTAAAATTAATTTTTGGCTTGAGAAATCAATTTTTGGAACAAAAACTTTTTTTTTTTTTTGCACACTTATAAAATTGTTATATATACTAATAATTTTTAAAAAATTTTGAAATTTTAAATAAAGAAAGAAAATATATAAGACGAACCAATATTGGAGGTCCCTCATATTTTTTTAATAATTCCTCATAATTTTTTATAATCCCGTATATTGTTTGGTTGGTCTTATTAAATTTGTTTTATTTATTTAATTTTTTTTAAATAACCATTATATATAATTTATTTCGTTCCAAATATTAGCATAAAAATAAGAATTTAAAAGTTACCAATCTTTCCATTACAAAATCTTTAATGAAATATTTTATTTTTCAAAAATAATATATTTTTACTCCAAAATTATATTTTTGGTTTCAATTTTTCATTTCAGAACCACACAAAAAATTATGAGATCATACCAAAAATTATGAGAGTGTTATTAGGCTGTACTAAATTTGTATTATTTATTTAATTTTTCATATATTTTAAAAATATCATAAATATTGTTATGAATATATTATTAAGTGGATGTCCATCATGATCAAGATAAAGTTTTAATGTACTTTAAATTTTAATAGTTATTAGAATTAGATCTCTACTTCTTTTATACTTCTTATGCCTATAAATAGACTCTGATGAGGCATTGTAAGGATCCCTTTTGATCAATAAAGTACACTCTCTATTGCTTTCATATTTTCTTTATTCTTTATTCTCCCCATCTCTTATTTTATAACACGTTATCAGTACGATCTTACTCAAAGTGATAGTTCTTTTATCAACGATCAAATTTATCCTTCATGATTTTCAATATCTTTGATGACAATATGCAAAATTTTTACAGGAAGTTTCTTTTATTTAATGTTTCATATCTAATTATTATTTTTCATTCTTCTTTCATTATACGTTATCATTATTTTGATTAACTTATTTTGCTTTTTGTTTTTAAGGATAGTGAAAGATTTGATACCGTTATCTATATGAAATCGAGAAGATGTTTATAATCACTACTTCTCATCTATGGTAACAATGTTGAAAGATTCAATCTCATAATGGATCATGGTGATGATGATGATGTTAAAGATCTTCAGGTATATTTTACTATATTTTATTTATTATATCATGTTTATTATAATTGGAGACTAATAATGACAACATTAATAGATAGATTATGATTTAAAATTCATGCAAGTTTGCGATGGTGATTATGAAATAAAGAATCTATTGGGATGTTTATAAGTCCGTCCTACTATATTTGATGCATTTCTCGAAGTGAATGTAAACATAAAGAAAATAAAATATATACTCATGGACCACTAAAAGTGGAAACATAGTAATGAATAAGAGAACAATAAGAGTTCTCAAGATAACTCTTCAAAGGGTAAAGATAACTTATGTTATCAATGTGATATGAAATATTATTGGCCACATATGATATTTTGTTTTTGTTAATATTCTTTGAGGAAGGATATGAGAATGTAGTAATAAATTCTATCATTATAGATAGAAAGTATTTATCTTATTTTGTACTAAAACAAATAAATATTATTTCAATATTTGATAGTACAAAATTAGTTGAAAGCTCTAGAAGAGCTAATATATCAATATCTTGTGATGGTTAATCCATTGGTTTTAAAATATATTCATAATGGATCTCAATTGAGATTGCAAATAAAGAAAAGATTATATTTCATATGAATCAAAAGAGGATTGAGTTATTTATATTTTGAATCGAACTCGAGACCTCTCGCACTCTAAGCAAGAATCATACCACTAGACCAAATGCCTTATATTTGAAGATTTTGACATATTTCCTGAAGCGAATATTACATATAATTATTTAAAAATTATATTTATTGACTTAGTAGCATTAAAGACTTCACATTGATTTAGACATTTCCAGTAGTAAATTTCACAATATTACTTATATGTGGATATAAAGAAAAAAGAATAACAGTAAAAGTATCAATTTGTCACAATTTATATTGTCATTATTAGTACAATTGAAATGCATGTTAAAGTAAACCAAAAGTTTACTGCTACAAATGCATTTACTACTTGGCGTGACCAGTTAAACCATCCTGGATCATATATGATGCAAAAATTAATTGAGAATTTATATGGACATTCATTAAAAAACCAAAAGATTCTTTAATTTAAAGAATTCTCATTTGTTGTTTGTTTTCAATGAAAATTGATTATTAGAAACTCACTAGCTAAAGTTGAGATTGAATGTCTTGCATTTTTTAAACAAATATGGGCCCATTCATCCACCATGTGAATAGTTTTGATATTATATGATTTTGGAAGATGCATCTACAAAATAATCACATATGTGTTATCAACACACAACCTGTCGTTTGCGAGATTGCTTGTTTAAATGATTAATTTCAGATTATGCAATTAAAACAATTCATCTTGCTAATGTTGGTGAGTTTACATCCCAAGTTTTCAATGATTGTTGCATGTCAATTGGGATAAAAGTTGAACATCCAGTAACTCATGTTTGCACACAAAATAATTTAGCTGAATTGTGTATCAAATGCCTCCAACTAATAGCTAAACCATTACTTCTGAGAACAAAACCTTCTATTTCAGCATGAGATTCATGCTTGTATTGATTTACATGTTGTACACATCAAGCCAATAAATTACAAATACTCCCCATTATAATTGATTTTTTAATTGATTTTTGGTCAAGAGCTAAATATTTCCCATCTTACAATTTTTTGATGTGCGGTATATGTTCCAACTGCTCCACCACAACACACGGGTCATAATAAGAGATTAAGAATGTATATTTATATGAGTCTCCTTATAATATTTTTGAACAATTAATTTGAGATTTAATTGTGACATAAGTTGTTAGTTTTCCCAACATTAAGGGGAGAGAAAAAATAACTTATAATGAGTTAAGGGGAGAGTAATTGAACCAGAATTTCAATAAGGATAACTCATTACAAGTTAACTGTTAGGTGTATTTACAACCTTAATGAGAATAACCAAGTGTTATATACCATCTAATATTTTAGTTTGAATCAATGTCCCAGTAGGACAATCAGTTAGAATAAATAATAGATTGATTGGTTCTAAAGATAAAAATTATTCTAGATGGTCATATAGTGGAGGCGGGTACTCCAAAAGAGACTCAAGACATAACTAATAAGTAAAACTCCAGAAGAGATTCAATTACCTGAAACTTAATTTTAAAATAATGAAAATAAGAGATCTCGATAAGTTATGTCAATTCGAGAAAATGTGGAACTGAATAATAAAAATGGTCGACAATGATTTTGCATGCAATATTATTATTGAAATAATGAAATAAAAGGAGGATCTTGAATAAATCTATTGAGAAATATAGATATGGAATAAATTGATCTAGAAAGATGTAACTCAAGTACAGTTAAATTCGTGGAGTTTTTGGACCAGTACTCCAAATATCTAAAGGTATAAAGCCAGTGAGAGTGCAATTGAAGTAGTTTTGTAAAAGCATAATAAAAATATGAAGTTTTTCGCTAAGTTCTGGCATTGATTATGAAAAGATATAATATTCTTTTGTGGTGGATGCAATAACCTTTAGATATATTATTAAATTGACAATTCATAAAAGATTTAACTTGCATTTAATGGTTATTGTTACAACCTTTTATGAATCATTATATAGTAAAGTTTATATTAAAATCCTTAAAGGATTTAGGATGCTAGAAGCATATTGAAATTCTTGAAAAATTATTCATTTATATGAATTGAAATAATTTGAATATATGTGGTAAATTTGACTTAGTGAATAGTAGTTGAATGAGGATTACAAAATAATCTAAAATACCTATTTGCATTTTTTTAAAAGAATCATGATTAAAGTTTGTTATGATTATTATTGAATCTCCTGAAGAGATCAAAATATATTTCTCCAAATTCCTTTCACTCGTGACTTTTAAAAAAATGGTAATATAAATGCTTATCGAATACATTCAAATAGTCATTTGAAAAACTAGTATTCAAGATTAAATACGTAGACTATGAGAAAATATGAGATGTTTTCATGAGGGGTAGTAAATAGGCATTGCACTCTTTTTCCCTTAATCGAGGTTTTGTCCCATTGGGTTTTCCTAGTAAAGTTTTTTATGAGACAGCATATTATGCGTATTATAGATTGTGTACTCTTTTTCCTTCATTAGGTTTTTATCCCACATGGTTTTTCCTAATAAGGTTTTAACGAGGCACATTATCTATCAATGGACATCCAAGGGGGAGTGTTATGAATATCTTATTAAGTGGATATCCATCATAATCAAGATAAAGTTTTAATGTACTTTTAAGTTCTAATAGTTATTAGAATTACATCTCTATTTCTTTTATACTTCTTATGCCTATAAATAGAGACTCTGATAAAGCATTGTAAGGATCCCTTTTGATCAATGAAGTACATTCTCTATTGCTTTCATATTTTCTTTGTTCTTTATTCTCCTCATCTCTCTTTATTTTATAACAAATATAACTTTTTTCCTTACAAAATTTAGCATGAAAAAATAATAATTTAAAAGTTACCAAGTTTTTACTCCAAAATTATATCTCGTGCAAATCATTATTTCAAAATTATACCAAAAATTATAAAGAAATCTCAAAAATTATAAAAAAAAAAGTACCCAGATTAAGAAAGGTATACTAAAATATACAAGGAAGTACAAAAAATTATGATGGAATAAAAAAATGAGGAAGTACTAAATATTCTATAAAAATAACAAAAAATTACAAGGGAATACCAAAAAATATGAGGAAATACCAAAAAAACCCGAAGTACCAAAAATTATGAGGGAATACTAAAAAATATATGGAAGTATAAAAAATTATGAAAGGATACCAAATAACATAAGAGAATAACAAAAATGGG
The DNA here is from genome assembly GCA_025698465.1 of Gossypium longicalyx. Taxonomy (NCBI): domain Eukaryota; kingdom Viridiplantae; phylum Streptophyta; class Magnoliopsida; order Malvales; family Malvaceae; genus Gossypium; species Gossypium longicalyx. The sequence continues at coordinate 29,701,811 of CM047001.1, read as the reverse complement.
GATACCAATTTTTGGTTCGTCTTAGTATTTTTTTTCATTTATTTAATTTTTCCTATTTTAGTATTTTTTTCATTTATTTTATTTTTCCTATTTTTTAAAATTATCATGAAATATAATTTTCCAACACCAAATTTTAGCATTAAAAAATCATAATTTAACAACTAATTTTTTTTCCTTACAAATTTCATAGAGTTTTCTTAATATTTAAAAATAATATTTTTTTTATTTACTCCAAAATTTTATCTTGTACCAAATCTTCTTTTCGAAACAATATCAAGAATTATGAGGAAGTACCAAAAAATACGAAAAAGTATAAAAAATATGAGGAAATACCAAAATTATGAGAAAATATCAAAAAATCTGAGGAAATTCCAAAAAGACAACGAAATACCAAAAAATATGACTACCATAAAATCTGTGAAAGTACACAAAAAAATGAGGATGTTCTGAAAAACATGACGAAGTGTCAAAAATTATGAGGGAATACCAAAAAAAAATATAATGAAGTATAAAAAAATTTATGAAAAAAATACCACACGAGGGGATATCAAAATTTTGTAAAAATTGTGAGGGATACCAATTTTTTATTTGTCTCAGTAACGTTTTTCATTTATTTAATTTTTTCATATATTTTTAAAATTTATCTTGAAATATAAATTTTTCATACAACTTTTAGCATTAAAAAATTATAATTTAACGGTTATAATTATTTTTTTCGTTATAAAATCTCATTGAAATTTCTTAATATTTAAAAATAATTTTTTTATTTACTCAAATGTAACCCCAAACCCGGCCTAGACGTTAAGACTGAATTCAAAAGATTACATTGGCCATCGAAATGACCCACTAAGATTATCGATCTTATGAAACAATCATTTTAAAACTTTTGTTTATTTTTTAAGGAAAAATTAGTGTGTTATCTTCTTTTTATTAAAAGTTGCAATTTTATTTCCAAAACAATTGTTTTAGGGTTTTCTTAACAAAAGTTGATTTCCAGTTTTATGTACATTATTTTCAAAAACTCCTCACTCAATAATACAATGGAAAAGTGATATTGAACCTAGTTTTTAGTGAAAACCAGATTTCATGCAAATTTAAAACAAGTTTCAAAATTTCAACAATCCTAAAATCAAAGTAAAAGTCATGCATGCCAAATAAATCTGAAACCTTAAGTTACATGCCAATGTTCAAATAAAATGTTGCAGTCCCAAATAGCATAAATTATAATATAAAGTCTAAAATACTTTTAAAAAGTAAAACTATTCGAGCCAATTCCTCCAAATGTCGTGTCTGCGTCCTAACCTAATGGGTTATCTCTAAAGATGAGAATAAAGGAGGGTGAGCTTAAGAAGCTCAGCATGCATCTAATTACAAGAAAATTGGTGAGGAATAGTAGGCATAGCATGCAAGATAACAATTCTTAGAATAACACATTCATATAGCAATTCACAATTTCACAGTATCGGTGTATCAAAATAACACATCACTATAATATTTTAGAATTCACAGTTTTGTATGCACATGCTTATGAATGGCAATGCAATTTCAATTTATCAAAAAAGGTTCTACCCAACTCCGCTACACACCACACTATGAGTTCCCCAGAACTCATCCAACCTTATACACTGGGTTGTGGATAAATCACCGTTGATTTGAAGATAAACTGCCCCTTGTTGTGGATGCACAACATAATTGCATATAAAAGCTTCCACTGGGTTTGTAAAAAAAAAAATTGTATGTAAACCACTAGTATTTCAAATAAAAAAAATTTACAGATAAACTAAAACTTAGTTCATGATCGAACCACGTATTTGTAAAAAGACTGCCACTTGTTGTGGATGCACAACATAATTGCAGATAAAAGCTATCACTGGGTTTATGGACAAGCCACCACTGTTTGCATATTATTAAACTGTCACTCTTCCTCCGTACATATCATCCTTTGTAATAGAACAATTCAACACTAGCAGTCAACATGTTTAACATGTATTCAATTCAATACTAGAAGTTAACATGCTTAACATGTATTCAATTCAACAGTAAATATGCTTAACATGTACTTAGTAGGGTGGTAGTCATATTAACACTAATAGTTCATCAGTATCACAATGACAGTAGGCACGTAATGTTCATTTCTTATATGATATAACAATAGCACTTTAGTCATTAAATCAGGGATTCCAGAATAACTAATATTAGAGACTTATTTGAGTAAATAAAAACTCTAAAAAAAATTTCGAAAATAAACAAGGACTAAATTACACATATCATAAATTTCTGGGCAAAACTGTATGGCAAGGGTCACACGACTATGTGGAAGGGTTACACAGTCGTGTGGCCAAGCCATGTAACAGACTGTGGTCATGTGCCAAACACTAAAATTACCCTACAGAAAGGGTAAGATCGTTTGGTTCACGAACTAGCCTAGGTTTGTAAGGGCACATAACCGTTCGTGTAACAACTTGAAAGTCAATGGTGTCAAAAAGTGAGGTTTTGAAACCCCAATTCTGTAAACTAGAATTGTAAATATTTTTATTAAATGTTTACGGAGTTATAGTAGAAGTGAATTGAATTTTGGTTAGATAATTTTGTGAATTAATGTTTAATTAGGGTTTAGAGACTAAATCGTAAAAGTGTAAAAAATTCAATTCTTATGAAATCTCTAATTAGAATTCAAGTAAGGGTCTTATATGGAAAATATAAGCTCCTTAGTTGGAGTTCTCACTTACTCCTTCCGTTCGCGCTCAATGCACCTAACCTTCTCACAAATCTTAGTCTTCTCCATCAAAGCTTTAAAGACCCTCTCTTGCAGTAGAGCCACCTGTATCATTAAATCTGATCTAAGCTCAAACTTAAATCGGGCGCACTTATCTTGCTCATCAGCCACTATTCTTGGAGTATAATGGTTGAGCCTTAGAAACTCTGCCTCGTAATCAGCCACCGACATATCCTGGCCTCGACGTATCTCACTCATACATATTTCTTTTAGAAGGCCTCTAGAAAATAATCCCACATCAAGCAATTAGTTTATGTGCCCCTTACAATGGCCTGCCACCAATAATAGGCCTCATCACGTAGCAATGACACAATCCCCTTAAGCTTCTGTTCAGGGTTACATTCCATATCATCAATGATCCCTCTTGTAGCCTCTAAACAATACTCGACTATAGTGGGGTTCTTCCCAGCAATGCCCCTAAACAGTTCGACCCTACTTGATCGGAGCCTCTCAGTAATAGTGCCACAACTGTTAGCATCAAATGGGGCACCTTGCACTAGTTTCAAAACTCGTAACATGGCATGCGATACAACCTCGTTCGCAGGCTCTTGTTGACTCTCATCAATTGTAGGTGCTCACTCCACATTCTCTACAACAAGCTCAGGGGTTCGCACCCGAAAAGCGGATGAGTCGATTTGGGTTCCTTGACCTGATTCCCCACGTGCTCTCATTCCCCTAGTTCCAACACCGCGAGGCTCATTTTAAAGTTTTATGCTGTCAAAAGAGATAAGTTTTATCGTTATCACTTGAATATTTTTCAATCAAAATTTCGTTTATCGCTTTTATATGAATTTCACTTCTTTATCGCTTTCACAATCTAAATTTGTCTCAGTCTAAAAGTTTTCTATAGTCTCCTATAGTTTCACAATCTATAGTTTTCACAATTCTATAGTTTCAAAGTATATAGTTTCACATATAAACAACACTTACCTCGAATCGGCTTTGGGAGGTTTGAATTTCTTTATAACAAATCACATGTAGCATGTTTTATATTGCATGATGTTTTCCAAAAAAATATTTTTTACCCATAGTTCGAGTTTTAAATCGAGCTCTGATACCACTAAATGTAACCTATCAAATTGGGCCTAAAAGTTATGGCCCAATCTAAGTAATTACATGGGCCATGGAGATGGCCAAAATATTTTTATAAGAAAAAATCACACGTCTTGAAAATATGTCATTATTAAAACATCATGTTTCTTTCAATAAAAATTTATTTGTTCCTTTTTAATTAAAAATATTCGTATTGTAACTTAGTTTGTAAATCACAAATTTACAGTGGCTAATAATCACTAAAACGTTTATTTAAAAAAAACATATAAAACAATTCATGCAATCTTATCCCAAAATATCAAAATAGAAATCTCATGCCACAGTTCATAATTTAAAACTAAAGCCCAAAAATTTATGAAGACAAACCCAAATTAAAGTCCATAATAAAAATACAAAATGAACTCATATAGTTCGTAAAAGTCTCACATTATTAAAAAAAACCCAGGACCAAGAGATCATTAATCCGAGAGCCCCTCTAAAGATCCAAATCCGAGCCTTAATTACGAGGATTACTTGAGATACACACATAACATGGGCGAGCTTTAAAAGGCTCAGTGTGAGATCGTCACAAAAATATATTTCAGCATGTAGCATAACACATCCAAATCATCATAAATATATAACTTTCATAGAATTCACATATCATCAAATTTAATGAACATAACAAGTTATGCTTATGTAATAATGCACATTTCAGAAGATTTCTTACCCATCTCCACTACACACCAATATCAAGTTCCCCAGAACTCGTCCATATGATAACACACCATTTGTGGACAAGTCACCATATAGATACCGATGAATGGTTACATAACACATCGTGGACAAACCACCACATAATTGTTGATAATGACCACATAATCGCAGTTAAAATGCCACATAGCTTCCTCCTTTCACAATTCCACCCCAAGCACATTATATGGTCATTTTAACACATATGTTTCATTTTTTGCATTTCTCACATATTCATGCTCGTAACTCATATTTCTCAGTTTTTCCACATACATGTATCATGCTCACATTTTCACATATCACAAATCATGGGTTTTCACAGCACTTAATAGTTTAGGACATTTACTTGGATTCCTCTTTGATTGAGTTTTTCAACTCCACTCAAATACTTAATGTACTCACAAGTTAATTAATTAAATAAAATTTTGTTAAAGTAAATTACATTATACTTCACTTAAAAGGAGATTTAGATCACACACCTTAAACAGATCTAAACCGTACGCTCCCTTATAGAAGTCTCATTTGGATCTAGTCTCGATTGTAAATCTAATCATACGATTAACCCATTTTAGTCATGATCCAATCGAATAACATAACTTTTTATACGAAACCTAATGTAGAAATATCACCAACACTTACTCTCAATTCGAATGCTCGAATTTGTCACTCTCGTGATGTCACACTATTGGTTTCTTGGGAGATTGTTGTTTGGTCCTTTATGTTGACAAGAGATCATGTTAATACTTAAGATTTTCAAAATAATAAAATTAAATACGAAATTTCTAGGCCCTATACTATTTGGCCATGTCATAATAATTCTAAGACAAAGGATTTTCAATCACAAAACTTCACTTATGCTTGTTTTGTTACAAGATGATCGAAGGAGAGAAAATGGAGTGAAACTGATGGTTGGATAATCTAAAATAATAGAATAAAATAAAATATGTGTTTTAGTCACTAGGGTAATCGAAAAAAAAAAGAAATCAAAAAAGGAGGAAACCAGTCACCGGTGGCTGCAACGATGGTGGTCCGATGGCAGTGACAATGGTCCAATAGTGGCAACGGTAGCGGTTCAATGGTGGGGTGCAGTGATCTGATGGCAGTGCGAAAATACAAGTAGGGAGGAGGGTTCGGTCATTTTCAATTGAAAGAAAAGAGAAAAGAGAGAAGAAAAAGGAAAACTATGGAAAAGGAGATGACCCACAAGGGTTACAATGGTGGCTCACAGTGGCGCACGGTGGAAGAAGAAAGGGGAGTGAAAGGAAAAGGGAAGTAGAGGTTAGTTGTGGATAGTGGTGATGTGGTGGTGCAAATAAGCTTACAGTGGAGAAAAGAAAAAGAGTGGTGTTAGAATTAAGTGACCCAAATTCTTATTTAAATAAAATACGATGGAAAATAAAATAAAAGTAAAATCCATATAGAACTAGACTTCTTTTATTTTATTTTAGAATAAGGTTTTTTAAACCTTATTAAACTTCATCTATTTTATATTGATTAGGATAAGGTGTTTCAATCCTACTAGAATATGGCTTTACAAGCCTATAAATAGACATAGTCTATTCCTTTTGTATTGATTCAAATTTTTGACATAGTGAATTTTCTTCTCCTCTACCCGTGGTTTTTTTTCCCCGAAAGGGTTTCCACGTAAAATTTGTGTGTTCTTTATCTTTATTTTATTTTTTATTTTATTTTATTTTTTATAAATTGGTATCTGAGATTCTGAGTTATTCATCTCGATCACGGTAATGGCGTCTTTGAAGTATGAAATTCCGCTATTGGATCGCAACACTAGATTTGCGTTGTGGCAGATTAAGATGTAAGCAGTTCTTATGCAGATGGATCTGGAAGATGCACTGCTATGGATAGATAAGATGCCTTTGACATTAACAGATGAAGAGAAGAAGCGTAAGGATCGAAAGGCATTAACACAATTACATCTGCATTTGTCCAACGAAATTTTGCAGGATGTGATGAAAGAGAAGACTGCCGCTGCATTATGGAAGAGACTAGAAAAATTATGTATGTCGAAAACTCTAACAAGCAAGTTGCATATGAAGCAACGTCTTTATGCCCATCGTTTGGAGGAAGGTGCGTCTGCGTACGAACGAGCTAAATGTTGTTTAAAGAAATTCTCTCAAACTTGGAGGCCATGGAGGTTCAAGATGATAAGGAAGATCTAGGGTTGATTCTACTTTGTTCGTTGTTCCCGCCTTATTCAACCTTTAGAGACACGATTTTATATAGCCGCGAGTCTCTCACAGTTGATGAGGTTTATGATTCTTTGACCTCGTATGATAAGATGAAGCATCTTGTAGTTAAACCCGACTCTCAAGGAGAGGGTCTCATTGTTCGTAGGAGACAAGATGGGAATGCTGATGATGATCGTGGAAGGATAAAGAAACGGAATCCTCGCGGTAAATCTAAGGGTAGATCAAAGTCTTCAAACAGAGGTAAAACTTGCAACTTCTACAAGAAGAAAGGGCACATTAAATTTGAATGCTACAAGTTACAGAATAAGATTAAAAGGGAGGCTACAAATCAAAAGGGAAAACAACCAGAAAATTTCGGTGAAGCTGATGTTGAAGAAGACTACAGCGATGGTGAACTTCTAGTCACTTTTGTCAATGATTCTAAAGTAAGCGAGGAGTGGATACTTGATTCAGGCTGCACCTTCCACATGAGTCCCAATCGGGATTGGTTTACAACTTACGAAACAGTGTCTGAAGGTGTTGTTTTGAGAGGAAATAATGCTTCGTGTAAAATCGCTGGTGTTGGAACAATTAAAGTTAAGATGTTTGATGGAGTTGTCAGAACACTTAGTGACGTACGACATGTTCTAGAATTGAAAAGAAATTTAATTTTGTTGAGTACTCCTGATTCAAAAGGGTATAGATACACAACTGAAAGTGAGGTTTTAAAGATTTTCAAAGGGTCCCTTGTTGTGTTGAAAGGGCAGAGAAAGAATGCCAAGTTATATGTTTTACAAGGCTCTACTGTTACTGGTGATGCAACTGTCGCTTCCTCTTCCTTATCAGATGATGATATTACTAAACTTTGGCATATGCGCCTAGGGCATATGAGTGAGAATGGCATGGCAGAATTGAGCAAAAGAGGACTTCTTGATAGGCAAGGATTTGCAAAGTGAATTTCTGTGAGCACTGTGTTTTTGAGAAGCAAAAGAAAGTTTGATTCACTAGAGGAATCTATAACACAAAGGGAACGTTGGAGTATATTCATTCTGATCTGTGGGGGCCATCCAGAGTGCCTTCAAGAGGTGGAGCTAATTATATGCTAACCTTTATTGATGATTTTTCCAGAAAAGTTTGGGCGTTCTTCCTGAAGCAGAAAAGTGATGTATTTTCCACATTTAAGTCTTGGAAAATTATGATTGAAAAATAGATGGGAAAACAGATAAAATACCTCCGCATAGACAATGGCTTAGAGTTCTGTTCTGATGAGTTTAATAGATTGTGCAAGTCAGAAGAGATCATGAGACACTTAACAGTTCGTCATACTCCACAGCAAAACGGTGTTGTAGAACAAATGAACAGAACGATCATAGAGAAGGTTCGATGTATGTTGTCAAATGCCAACTTACCAAAGTCACTTTGGGCGTATGACGACCTCATCGCATGTTTTTGATCAACCGATCTCCATCCGTTGCCATTGAGAAAAAGACTCCACAAGAGGTATGGTCTGGTAATCCTGCTAATTATTCTGATTTAAAGATTTTTAGGTGTCCTGCGTATGCTCATGTTGATAATGAAAAATTGGAACCGAGATCCATTAAATGTGTTTTTCTTGGTTATAAAGCTGGTGTAAAAGGGTATAAGTTATGGTGTCCTAAAAATAGAAAAGTTGTGATTAGCAGAGATGTTGTTTTTGATGAAACTGCTATGCTACCTAACTTATCTCTTAAAGACTCTTCCAATAAAGAAAATCAAAAGCAGGTGGACCATCAGATTAATACAGAGTTAACTCCTCAAACCAGTACAAAAATTGAGAATAGAGTTGCTTCTTCACCACAATACTCTATCGCCAAAAACAGAACTAGAAGAGAAATTAAACCTCCAAAGAAGTATGCCGAGGCTGATCTAGTTGCTTATGCTTTAAATGTGGCTGAAGATATAGATGCGAATCAAGATTCATCTAATTATTCTGAGACGGTTAGCTGTGAAGACTCAGAAAAGTAGATGTTTGCTATGCAAGAAGAGATGGAATCACTCCACAAAAACAGAACATGGGACCTTGTGAAACTTCCTAAAGGTAAAAAGGTTGTTCGTTGTAAATGGGTGTTTAAAAAGAAAGAAGGGACTCTAAGAGTTGAAGAACCCAGATATAAAGCAAGGCTTGTTGCAAAGGGTTACAGTCAAATTCTAGGAATGGACTTCACAGATGTGTTCTCCCCAGTTGTTAAGCATAGTTCGATTCGAGCTTTGCTTGGTATTGTGGCCATGCATGATTTGGAGCTTGAGCAGTTAGATGTAAAAACTGCATTTCTGCATAGAGAACTTAAGGAGGATATTTACATGCAATAACCAGAGGGTTTTATAGTCTCAAAAAAAGAGGACTATGTTTGCTTGCTGAAAAAGTCCCTTTACGGTTTGAAACAGTCACCAAGACAGTGGTACAAGAGGTTTGATTCCTTTATGACTTCTCATGATTTTAAAAGAAGTAGTTTTGACAGTTGTGTTTACTTTAAGAAAAACAGTGATGGTTCTTTTGTATATCTACTTCTTTATGTTGATGACATGTTGATAGCAGCAAAAGATAAAGGAGAGATAAGAAAGGTCAAAACTCAACTAAGTAAAGAATTTGAGATGAAAGATTTAGGACCAGCAAAGAAGATACTTGGAATGGAGATTCTCAGAGATAGAAAAACAAGTAAATTGTACCTAAGTCAGAAGGGGTACATTGAGAAAGTTCTTTGCAGGTTCAATATGCAGAGTGCTAAGCCTGTTAGTACTCCTTTAGCAGCCCATTTCAGACTTTCATCGGTTTTGTCTCCATATTCAGATGATGAGACTAAGTACATGTCACATGTTCCATACTCTAGTGCAGTGGGATCTCTCATGTATGCTATGGTTTGTTCACGTCCAGATCTATCATATGCAGTCAGTGCAGTTAGCAGATACATGGCAAATCCAGGTAAAGAACACTGGAAAGCAGTTCAGTGGATTCTAAGATACTTACGAGGTACTACTGATGTTTGCTTACAGTTTGGAAGAACTAGAGATGGAGTCATTGGGTATGTTGATGCTGATTTTGTTGGAGACCTTGATAAAAGAAGATCTCTCACGGGTTATGTCTTTACAATCGGAGGTTGTGCAATCAGTTGGAAAGCCACTTTGCAATCTACAGTCACTTTGTCTACCACTAAAGCTGAGTACATGGCGATTACTGAGGCTTGTAAAGAAGCTATTTGGTTGAAGGGACTCTTTAGTGAACTCAATGAAAACCTTCAAATCAGCACAGTATTTTGTGATAGTCAGAGTGCTATCTTTCTTACAAAAGATCAGATGTTTCATGAGAGAACAAAACACATTGATGTTCGGTATCATTTTGTTCGTGATATTATTGCTCGTGGTGATATTGTTGTAAGCAAAATTAGTACTCATGAAAATCCTGCAGATATGATGACTAAGTCACTTCCTATAACCAAGTTTGAGCATTGCTTAGACTTGGTTGGTGTTCATTGTTGAAGTTAAACCGTTAAGGGGTTATATGGAAGAGGTGGAGAACTTGTTTATTGAAAGTTTGCAATGAAGAACTTGTTCATTGAGAATTTGTGTCAAGGTGGAGATTGTTAGAATTAAGTGACCCAAATGCTTATTTAAATAAAATACGATGGAAAATTAAATAAAAGTAAAATCCATATAGAACTAAACTTCTTTTATTTTATTTTAGAATAAGGTTTTTTAAACATTATTAAACTCCATCTATTTTATATTGATTAGGATAAGGTGTTTCAATCCTACTAGAATATGGCTTTACAAGCCTATAAATAGATATAATCTATTCCTCTTATATTGATTCAAATTTTCGACATAGTGAATTTTCTTCTCCTCTGCCCGTGGTTTTTTTTCCCGAAAGGGTTTCCACGTAAAATTTGTGTGTTCTTTATCTTTATTTTATTTTTTATTTTATTTTATTTTTCACAAGTGGTGATGGTGGTTGTCAAAAGAGAGAAAATAAAGGTGGAAAGGAGAAAGAAAAAGAATAAAATAGTGGAAATGGGGGTGTATGGTCGGCTAGGGTGTTTTTTGGTGGTCAACACTTGCACTTTTGGTAAAGGTGAGGAATGGGAAAGGTGAGGGAACATAGGAGCAATAAAGGGGATGTGTTTCACTTAAAAAGGCAAGTTTGACTTGCTAATGGAGGAAAGGAATCCTTCTTATATGGAAACATAGGTGGACAACAAAGGCTTGAATGCAGAAGCTAATAAAGTGCAAAAATTAAATAAAAATAATGGGCACATAAGGGTTCAAACTAGGGACTTCTAGGATAGCTAAAGAGTACTACACTTCCTTATGTTCAATAATGCGCAAATAATTTTATGACATAAGAGCTATCAGTTTTACCCTCTTTACTTAATTAAAATTAATTAAGAAAATGGGATGTGACAATCTCTATTGCAGACGACCTTCATGCAGGGTCTCTTACTCACAACTCACTATTCATAAGTTTCTTAATACCTCTATTCTTTCAAAAACTTAACATACAGAGCTAATAAACTTACCAAAAGGTAGAACATCCACTCTTTAATTCAAAAACCTTAGCTTCCAAAGAAGAAAACATATAAGTTCTAAAAGGAATAACTGGAAAGTAGATTTAAAGGAAGAAAAAAAAATCTAAACTGATCCTTCTCACAATATATATGTATCCAGTTTCCCCTTAGTGGAACTCAACAAGTGTCAATTATATCCAGAGTTTGTCTTAATAAATGGGCCTACAAAGTCTGAGAGAAAAATAAATGAGAATCCTGTGTAAATATTATTTGACTAGCCAATTAAGTTAGCTCTTACAAAAACCTAACTAACATAGTGTTCAAACAAACTAGGTGTACTATACGTTTGGCGGTAACTCACACCATGCTTACTCTTCACTTGACACATTATTTTCTTAAATAGCAGAATAACCTAAGATAGAACCCTTAGTTACTTATATGGCGGGTACCATACCTCAACTCTTATTTGCCAATAAACTTAAAATGGGCAGACTATACTATGCCAAATAGGTAATTTCAAACTTACATGCCATCTAATCTAATCTGCTCAATTTGTATTGTTACACAACTCGGCCCATAGACAGGTCTACCTAGAGGTATCCTTCAGCTGCGTAAAATGCCAACTCCTTTCGTTGCATTACAAGCATGCACAGTTGACTCTCATGCTCCACTGCTTTTGGTTATAAAACCAATCTACAAAATTCAAGCATGAGGGAGGAAGGGGCTCTCGTCACCATTTTTTAAACACTTTAGGCCATTGCTTCTAAATATTGGCTCAAAAGAAATCCAAAAAGATCTTCAGACTTTAAAGGCATTTTAGGAAGGGTTTGATTTTGGAAGATCGAGACCCAAAAAAGTTAAAAGGAGTAGAGGATACTTTTGATCGGCAGTTCAACACCAAAGAACGACGACAATAAGATGACAATCTTACATTTCGTTTCATGTGAAAAAAATAAAAAAAAAATAGAGAAGAAGAAGAACAGAAGGAGACGACAGCACTATCCTTTGGCTGAATGAGATGACCAACGATGAAGAAACCCGACAGTGGTGCCTAGGGTTTTTCAAGGAAGAAGAAGAAGAATAGAAAAGAAGAGATAATAAGAGATAAGGAAAAAGAAAGAATAAAAATAAAAAAGAAATTGGGAAATAAAAAGGAAAAAAGGGAAAAAAAAAGAAAAGGAAAACGAAAGACGACAATGACGACGACGACGACGACGACAACAACAACAACAATAATAATGTGGGAAATTTCACTTTTAATCCTACAACCTTTTTCTTAGATTAATAGCATTTTAATCCCTTTAGTTTCAAGTTTTTTTTTTTTTTTTTTTTTTGCATTTAAGTGAACTAGTTCGATGGCATGCACGGATAGGTCGAGGTAGGTAGCCCAGTATATTTTTAGTATAGTTTCTTACTATTTTAATTTTTTTATATTGCTTTTAATTTTTAATTTTAATTTTGTTTTAGGAAAATTGAAATTTATTTTTTAAAAGAAAAAGCGACAACAACAGATTCAATAAAATTTATCATAATGATTCAATTGAAATCTTAAGGCATAAAATTCTATTAAAATTCAAAAATAAAATTTGAAATATTTTGTAGATTTTTTCATATATATATTTAAAAAAATAATGAGGCAATGTTCTCGAATTAATTTGATCAATATCATTTCGTTGCTTCATAAAGAATATCATTGATGTTTATCAACAATGGGATATCCTTTTCTGAACCAAATGAATCAACAAGTTCTTGCGTATTATTAAAAGATAAGTTTTTAGCATTTTCGTGGACACCAGAAAATACCGAAAATCATTTTGTTTCAAAATTTTAATTCACTTGGAAAACAAAACAGTTTATTGTATGTAAATATTTCAATGGCTCATAATTAAATATTAGATTTCACATTTTAAAATGTTATAATTTTTTAACAATACTAATTAACAATATACCAATTTTGGGCATCATAGGGATGTTATAACTTTCCCTACGTGTAACTAATTCTCAAGCCTAATTTTTTTTCTCTAGATTTCAATGCAAACCTTAAAATTGATATTTTAAAGGAATTCTAAAATTTCTTTATAAAATATGATTTTATAGGTGACTGATCACACCTGACCAAAAAAGATCGATGGCAACTCTAGTTTTAATTTAAAACCCTCGTGTTTTTTCAAAATAAAAATATCTATATTTTAAAATATCGCCAGACTGTTTTTTTTTTTAATTTTAACCAAAAAATTGATCGCGACAGCTTGACGACTCCATTGAGAACATTTTGAGAGTTAAGCCTAAAGTTAATTACATATTTTCAAAATTTTTAAATTTTAAAAATGTAATAAGTGATATTTAATTATTATCTCTTAAAATATTTCCAGATAAATTGTTCAAAATTTATCTTTATCATGCAATTATATTGTACATGATTTGTACTAACATGTGTTTTTCATGTTGTCTATATTTTTTTTAATTTTGTTAAAGAAAATTTATTTTATTTTTAAGATAGAATAAAAGGTTTTGCAAGTTCTTTCCTACACATTGTGCACATACATTTGTATAACATTAGTTTTATACACATCTTTGTCTCGTTAAGTGGAAGTAATAATTACACCTTTATGACTATATTTCGTATGGGTTAGTAAATTATTTTCAAACTACGACCTACTTATGTTTTCGTGATGATCCTTCGTATGGATATAAAGAATTTTATCTCCTCGAATTGAACTCGTGAACTGTGATAGTAAAGATCAAGATTTTACTAACTTTAGTAAGCTTTAATAAGGACAATTCAAGTACGTTATTTGAGCCCAAATCCTATATAATGAACCATAAAAGCTTACTCATGTAGAGCCATATCGAAATTTTGTCCGTGACCAAAAAAGTACATGGGAAGAACGCTCCTTACCTTTTTATTGTTGTTATGCATATTTTGATATTAAATTACTTATTTGCCTTAGGAATAAAATTGTTTGATAAGCCATCTTGGATAGATTTATCTGATAAATCAAGTGGGGCAGGATTTTACAATAAAGCATGCCGGGTAGATTTTGTTGCTTATAAAAATTACCACAACACCTATTTTATATATTGTTGCATTTTAATAATTTTTGGAGCAAATATTGTCACATGCTATGATATAAGATAGACACAGTTTTTAAATTCAAGTCGCAACACGTGCCCATTATTTTTTGCAAAATTATTATATTACCCTCAAAATTTAGATGTTGGAATGCACTGTTAGAGACAATGTTTTGGTATGTTTTGAATAATACAAATATTTCAGTTGCCTTTCCAAGAATGATGAATGAATTCTATGTTGTAGGCATAAATTGTTTTTCTTTGAATGTACTGAATGCTTTAATAAACATGGATAACTTGCCATTTTAAACTTTTATTAATTTCCACATGTTTATTATTTGTTTTACTTTTCCAATTGCTTTGGATTTTTTCGTAATAATTATTTTGTAAATGTTTCGAAAATAATTGTGAATACTTGATTAACTCTATTTTCCCTGCATCCTATTATTTGCATTCATTTTCATGCATGAATACATGCATCAAATACATTTGGGAGTTTAGGTGGTTTTATGAGGGATTTCTTTTGTTGAATCATAATAGTTGAAATTACCAAGCATCGTCTTATTGAGCATCTGAATCAAGGATAGAGAATATGCTTCAAGAATAAAACTGATGGAAAGAACATAAAAAAAACTACAAGAACAATTGGCTCAATCTCAACAAAATTTGGGGGACCAAAGGGAAGAATCACTGAAACAGATGGACCAATTGATGGAAATGATGAGGAATTTGAGAACTAGGATGGAGAATATTGAAGAATCAATTGGGTTAGAGAATCAAGCCCGAATTATTGATAATCTGTTGTATTAATCAAGAATCACCCTACCCTCTGATCATGCGCCACAAAGAGGATGTCCACGGGCCATACCTACACTTGAAAGACAACAATTTGTTGGTAGCACATCAACTCCAACTAATTATCAGCAACAAAGGAGTAGGTGGCTTATATCTAGGAATAACCCCCTCTAATCATGTTTTCCTAGATTTGGGTGACCTCAAAAAGCTACTTGAAGCCTCTAAGCATTCCAAGTTTTTTGAAGCTGAAGATAAGTATAATATTCTAGAGGAAAGACTACAAACAATTAAGGGTACAGACACGTTTGGTGGAATAGATGCAAGGGAACTTAGACTGGTACTTGATTTGGTTATCCTGTCGAAGTTCCAAAATCTTAATTTTGAGAAGTATAGTGGGACTAGTTGCCCTGTGGACTATATCATGATGTTTTGTAGAAAAATGATTGGCCATGTGAATGATGATAAGCTGTTAATAAATTGCTTTCAAGACAGTCTCACTGGATCAATGACAAGGTGGTATAATTAGCTAAGCCAAAGCAAGATAAGATTGTGGAAAGATTTAGCAAGGGCTTTTCTGAATCAATATAAACATGGTTCTAAACACCTCTGTAACACCCCTAACCCATATCCGTCATCGGAATAGGATTACGAGGCATTACCGGACTTATACACTAGCATTTGTACAAAACTGAGTCACAAATTTGCATTCCAAATCAAAACTTTTCATATTTCACCATAAGGCCCCTAATATGGGCCTACGGGGCCCAATACATGCTTTAGAAGTGATTTGGGATTAAACCAATAACTTTTGAAATTTTACCTTGAAGATAGAGGCACACGCCCATGTGGCCTGGGACATGGCCGTGTGGCCAGCCCGTGGGGTTCCCATGGCCGTTTGACCAGCCCGTGTGGAATTCTAACTTGTAATTTCTTAAGCATTAAAGGGGCACACGGCCTGGGCACATGCCCATGTGGCTAGGCCATGTGGTAAACTAATTTTTCACCATTTTTAAGCCATTTTCACATGATTTTGACACACGACCATGCTTGAAACCCGTGTCCTTCACACGACCAAGTCACACGGCCGTGTCTTTTACCCGTGTACTATCCTGACTTCATATTTAAGGATACAAGGGACACACGGTCATTTCACACACCCTTGGACTATCCGTGTGGACAAAATAAGACTATTTCCTAGCCCTATTTCTCACCCAAACTTAACCATTTTCCTGCATAAAAACTTACCAGTATATACCATCCATTTCAACCAATTTCTATTATTCAATCTAACATTTCCAACTTTTAACCATACCTTGAAGCTTACCTTTACATTGGTTTGTAAATCATGTTTTGTGAAAGTTGGTTTGTATCTTGTTGAACATGAACATACCATATTATCTCAAAATACATATTACTAGCCATTCCAATGGCTAGTTTGTAATCAAACATGTTACTTCATCATTTGGCCTCATTAGCTTATACATGTCATTATATCAAAATGAGTTTATCATTTATACAAAAAATTAAGGAGCTGATAGTGTGATGATAGCTCCGACCCAATCCAACCTTCACGAGCTTTGAGCACTATAAAACAGGAAAAATAAACCTAGTAAGCATTAATGCTTAGTAAGTTCATATAACCAAAATACACTTACCACTCATGATCATCAGGTAATACATACAATAAGTAATATATCCATTAAATTTAGTAAACTAGCAAATATGGCCTATACACAAACATTCAACCAAATTGGTTAGTACAAAAACATTACTACACATAGATGAGCTCATCATGACATTTCTTCTTATTTCACTTGTTAATACATTTCTGTTGAATCTTTGAATTTCCGATGGACCTTTCCTTTTCTAGTTGTACACCCGAGGTGCACATTCCCTTTTCAAGTGGTACACACAAAGTATACATTTCCTTTTCATATGGTATACACAAAGTATACCTTTCCTTTTCATATGATATACACAAAGTATACCTTTCCTTTCTAAGTGTACACACAAAGTGTACATAACCTTTTCAAATTGTACCATTTGGGTACATAAGTCATTTTCAAGTATTACCCTTTCGGGATACATTTTCTTTTCATAATGAGATCAAAAGATTATCCTTTAGGAACAACCTTTACTGCAACATATGTAGGATCTCAAATACACGGTAATCACCTGTCCAATCAGAAATCAATATTCAAACGGATTCATGTAATATTTCATCATTTACATGTAAATCACAAATCAAAATTGGTTTATTACATGTACATACCAATTAAAAATCATGATGCACATAATTCAACAATCAATTCAACACATTTACATGCTTAATTTAGTTATACGAACTTACCTTGACAATTGATTGTATCAACTAATCCGAAACTTTTTCTTTCCCTCAATCTTTTTCTTTGTTCTACACTTTCAGATCTATATAAATAAATTTAATCATCAATTCTATGATTTTTACATTCAATCAAGTCCATTTCACATTTTAGGCAAAAGTACCATTTTGCCCCTAAACTTTTAATTAATTCCAATTTCGTCCCTAGGCTCGGAAATTGAAATTCATGCAATTTACTCCTTATTCCAAGCTTATTCAAAATTCTAATATAACTTTTACAGCACATGTATTTCATAAATTTCAAAATTTTTCCAGAAATTTCACTACTTTGCAATTTAGTCTCTACACATGCTTTCACTAAAATCACTTTGTAAAAGTGGTTTATCTATCAATAGTCTTTCATTTTCTATCAAAAACTTTCAATTTACAGCACATTCATCCATGGATAATTTTCTAAACTTTGGTTTTCTTTCAATTTAATCACCCAAATAAAGAAATTAAGCTTTCTCGATCTCAAAAATATAAAAATTACTAAAAAGGGGACATATAACTTACCAATTCAAGCTTGAGAAATTTCTTTTCTCTCTTCTAGGGTTTCCATGTCTTTTATGGAGAAGAAGATGATAAAATGATATCTTTTTCATTTAATTTAATTAATATCATTTAACTTTTCCACTTTCCAATTTAGTCCTTTACCTTTTTCCATTTTTCCATGGATGACTCATTAAAAATATCTACATGTTTTTTTTTAATGGTCTAATTGCCATATAAGGACCTCACATTTTTAATTCTCTAGCTATATAATCCCTATAACTTTTACTATACAACTTTAACATTTTATTCAATCCAGTCCTTTTTGCAATTAGACACATAATTGATAAAAATTTTCTATAAAATTTTTCATGCAATATTCATATCATAATAGCTATCATTTTATGAAATTTAAATAATTTCATTTTTCGGACTCGGATTTGTGGTCCAAAAACCACTATTCTGATTTCACTAAAATTGGGCTGTTACAACCTAAAAAGCTACTAAGAGCTTCAAACAATATGCTCAAGGATAGAGAGACATGGTAGCGCAAGTGCAACCACCTTGGATAGTAAGGAAGACTACAATGTTATTTGTGTACACTTTGCATAAAATTGTTGGGAGTGCCACAATGAGCTTTGCAAACATAGTACTTTCAGGGGAAATGATTGAAAATGTTGTTAAAAGTGGGAAGTTCAAAGAATGTGAGGGGTCCAACACAAAGGAAATAAAAAAATTTTGAAGCCAATAAAGGATATCCCCACGCCATGATAAGAAGTGGTGACCTATATTCTCATAATCCTTCATTTCACCCTCTCAGGAATCATATCTATCAGGGATCGTACTCATACCCTAGGGTTTGCACCAATATCTATCACCAATTTGTCTCATTGCATGCTAGGTTGATCACATTCTCATCCCAAACAATCAGTAGATCATAAAAAGTAGTAGTAGCGACATGTTTAAATTTTTCATTATCCTTTCTCTTATTAATCACCACCACCCTTGTTCATTGTCTTCCACTGGTAGCAATCTTCATTTATAAGATTCATCTTGCCACAATAATGACCCTTTAAGATTTTTATATCTTGATCTTGACTAACTCTTGCTTTTTTTTTCTTTACTCTTTTCACCTTTTATCTTTGTTTCTCCTATTTTCAATAGCTATAACCTCAAATTGTGATGATCCTTGAAACCTTCTTCTAATCTTTTTATTCAAAACACTATTCTTGGGAATTTCCGTACTCATAATACCTTTAGAAGTCGAATTAATAAATGAAATTCAAAATTTTCTTAAGAACCAATAGTGTAGCAAGCAATCAAAGACCTATAATATCATCAAGGTTGATGGTTATACAAAGTAATTGAGTCACAACACCCTAAAACTCATTGAAGTGATTGGTGACCGTTGCACCTTAACACCATCATCTTCTTGAGTAAGAAAAACTTAATACCACCAAGATTTAAAGTACACAAGTTATAAAATTTGTTTCACAATGTGAGTACATGTATCGCTTGACCAATATGGTTATAAACATTTTACTCATCAAATTATAGAATAAAACAATTCACTTAATGATGCTGGAATTCTCATTCCTTGTCACTTTAAGACTTGGGGTTTTTAGTAGCAAAAACAGAAAGATGTAAAACCTTCACAAACAAAAGGTCTTCCATTTTATTTCGCCAAAGTTTATCATTTATGTTATTTAACATAATTACTTGTTTTTATTTTCATTACTGCACAACACAATCAAGCTTCAATACTAGTTTGGTGAAAAAAGTTGAACCTACCAAAAAATCAAGAAAGTAAAATCGGAGTTATTTTCTCCCAATAAACACAAATTTGTAATTATGACACAATGACAATACATCCTCAATCAACACAAAATGAAACAAATAAGAAATTAAATGAAAAATGATTTTACGTTAAAACTCCTTTGAATCAAAAGGTAAAAATCTCATGACTTATAAATACACTAAAAAGCTTTGCGATAATAAAAAATGTTGCTATAAAATAACGATATATCTAACCACACAAAGTCTTGAGCAAACAAGAGAGTAAGTAAAAAAGCTACGTTCTTCTCACCAAAGGGCAGAGTGCATAATGGGCATTCTCACATAATGGGATCCAAGACCAAATACAATCATAAGTAATAAAATATTTATTAGAATTAATTTTATACTAGTATTTATATATTTTTATAATTAAACTTAAATAAAAAAATTATTAGAGAGTGATTCAAACCGGACCAACCGATGCTTGGACAGATAGAATTTATATGATTAACTAATCCATTTAACCTCTTTTGGCACTGCCACTCTCCTTGCTTGACTTGATCTCAGCCTATGTTTAGTTCTGAAAAGGGCAATGGAACAGAGTAATTTTGCTAATAAAAACAGCAACAACTGCATCGATTACATCCAATCCTGGAGTGAAACCAAAAGCTCAAAGCAAAATCTTTCCACCATAAAGCAAAACTAAAGGGAACTAAATTTGATCCGAGAATGCAGCAGCAGCAACTATTAAGTTTAATCTGTCCAAAGAATGCATAGACAAACAAATCTTATTTTTATAAGACTATATTAATAGTTTCAGTCTTTTTTGTATTGTATTTTGAATACATGATTAATTAACAACAAAAAAAAGGTTGGAACGTTTGCTGTCATGATTATGAATAGCAGAAATACTAACATTATTGATGGGCTTCCACAGATTCACATGAGGTGGGAGCGCTCTTTAGCATTGTTCCAGATGTTTTTGAAGCACTTTCTGGCCCTCGGCATCTTGATGATGATCTAAGGAAACGGAATTGCCAACCTTGAGGTTTCATTTGTCCGAGCAATTGCCACCTTTTAGGTTTTATCTGCCCTAGTAGTTTCAATTGCTCCCTTCTGAACTTTCTATTTGCATACCATGTTCCACCTCGCCAACCCAAGCCATATCTGCAGTTAAGCAAATAAAGGCAAGGATTGAGCATAAAATGTCGAATAAGGGCTTTCAAAAGTAGAGGCTACAATCATTGCCTTTTCATGGTTTTTATATTTCCTATTTTCAGTAAGTTAGGACGGATAAACAATGAGAAGAGGCTACAATTGAGATCATTTTTGCTTAACTCACCTTATTCCTACTACTAATGAAATCCATTACAATCCACTAGTACTCTAGGTGAAACCCTCTTACTTAAGGATGTAATATCCTATGTTACTCTTGACTTTTTCTTAAGTATCATACCCTGATATGGCCTTCCAAAGATATCCTTCAAATACATAAAAAACTTGGGACAAAAAATAAAACACACCCAAATCCAACACTCACACCCAAGTCCGAGTAACATTAGGTTATGTCTGTATTCTTTAATATGTACCTCAATGGCCGTAACTTATTATTGAACATGCATAATTACAAAACTCCAACAGTATAATTGTGCTTTTATCTTGATCTTAGAAAGGCTCCAAGAACCACTTCAATACTTGAACCAAAAACAAAATTGAACATCTTTAAGCCTTAGAACTAAAAATGCAAGCAAGAAAGGTTGGAAAACTTAAGACAACGAAACACTTGCATGCAATAACAGATTGATCGGTAAGTTTTTCAAATTTTCAGAGAATATGTTCTTTAAGAGAATATCCATATTTGTTCTTCTTCCTCTTGCTAAAATAAGCCAAGAACCATTATGGGATTTTCCCAGTTAGAAAGGAGGGATCTTATAACTTACCAATGAACTTTTATGGAAGGTGAGTAAAAGGGTTCTGTATGTTTATTTTAAACTCCTTCGGTTTCCTTTATCTTATTGACATGCATGATGACAAGTCAAGAACCATCCAAGTAAAATAACAATAATAATAGAAATATATATAAAACTTGTAAAGAAACCTATTATGGTTTTCTTTTCTTTTGGAATTTGTCTTGACAATAAATAAATAGTTCCTCAGGTAGATATTAAGCAAAGCAATTGAAAAATGGAAAAAGTGAGAGAATTTCATTAACTTTAAGAGACAAGAAAAAGAAGAGAGAGTCCCGTCATGATGTACGTTTTCAATTTCTACGACAGTTGTTATTAAATCACTATATACATGATTAGATGTTGTTTAAATGATCTATTCACAAAACATGTGAGAAACTCCAATGTTCTAAAATCATCATGGGAACACTCTTGATCACTTATCTGCATGCAAACAGCAAGAATTTTTTTTTTTTTTTTGTTGGGGGGGGGGGGGGGCGCAAAACAAGAGAGATGTTGAATTGCAATTAACATCACATGTTCACGTTTCTCTTATGATTTCTTTGTCTTCACTTCTCTCCAATTAATCTAAAAACATTGTCAAGTTCGAAAAATACGGCAGTAAGTTAACCATTTATAAGCTTACCCAACAATGAGAGCAGTACCAGCCGTGGCAACCCAAGCAGCAGCTCTGGAATGTCCTGGGTCAACAAGTTTTTTGAAGTCTGCATGCTCCAGATGATGACTGTTTTTCATCTGTCACAAAATAAGAAACAGTATATTTAGAAAACAGAGAGGGAGTGTGAGAACTGCAAAGCCCATGGGATAAAACTGCATAAAAATGTTTCATAATGCCTCAAGCCTATTGATACGAGCACGCCCCGCGAACTTCATCGAACAAGTCTGTCAAGCCGAGCATTGACATGTTGGCAAGCTGATCCCAGCTCGTTTCCAGCTCCACGAGCTCCGTCCAGCTCAAATCCAGCTTATTCGAGCTCAATCCAACTTGCCTGAGCTAAACCGAGCTCACTCCTAGCTCATATTCAGCTCACGAGCTAAACCTTAGCTCAACTTCAGCTTAAGAGTTTAATCTCAGCTCGACTTTAGCTTAAGGGCTAAAGCTTAGCTCATTTTTGCTCAAAACCGATTTTAGACTTTAATGCATTAAATAAAATCTGAACTTAATTATTTAAGCATCAAATTTGACTTATATTAATATTTGTTTTAATATGTCACAGTCATTACATATTTTAATTATGTTCATATTTTAGCCGATTTAATGCATGACATTAATGTGTTCACATGATGTCTCATAATTTGATTTTATTTTTTTTGTAGATACAATGATCAAGGACGGCACAATGTATGGATGAAGAAACATCTCTTTTGGGCATTCCACACTCATGAATGAAGAAGTATTAAATGCTGGTGCATGTACGGCTAGATGCAATGTTTCTACAAATTCATGCATGTGTCGAATGCATGTATGGACATTAAAGGCTTGTCCATGAATGGATCAAATGCATGGGATGATAGAATGCATGAATGGCTTAAGTGCATGTATGGTGGCTGTCTCCTAATTTTCCAAGGCACTTATTCGGCCAAGAAGTAGCTGCCAACTAATTCTATGTTGACCATAGAGCTCCTTGAACATGTTCACACTTTGAATTGACCTATAGGCTACTACACATGCATGGATGGGTTCAAGAACGTCTAAGGGAAGGAATTAACTCAATAATTCAACACATTGATTGAATTAAGTGCATGCACAAAGGGGAGAACGAATTTACTAGGTTCATGCTGCCATTTATGAACCTACATGCCATTAAAGTGCTTAATTATGAAGATACATGTTCCATACAAGTGCATGAACGTCCCAAGGAGATGAATGCAACCTTTTGGTGCACATACAAGTCACTTGAAGCCTTTCTTTATGACTAAGCATTCATGCACAAACCAAAGGGGAAGAAAGTGTCCATTCAGCTAGTGCATGAATCTGCCGAATTTATGAACTATTTTAATACATTAGTGTGAACGTTTTTATTATTGTGTGAACATCTAGATGCCGAATTTGAATGGTCATCTATGTGTATATAAATATTTATTTTCTTTCATTTGTAAAGGACTTTTGCCAAATTTGTTAATGAACATTGTTCTAGTGAGGTTGCTTCGTCTCATATCTCGTACAAGTTTCGAACGACTTATCTGGCTTGTGCTAGTGGCATCAATCGTCTTGTTTTGAACTTATCACCAATCTTGGTGTGGCGTTCACCTATCCATCTATCTATATTTTTCACCTTAACAATATAGGAATCGGGGTGACACTTCTTAGTGTTGAATCATTCCTGACGTTAGTTTCGTTTTTCCATTCCCATCTTTTAAATTTCTTTCTTGTTAACCCAAACCGAGCCTTCTATCCTTCATCCATCTTTGCTACCCTTAACCGAACCTATTACTAAACTTACCCTTCTTGAAACCTTCCGCTTATCTTATTCCATTCTTTTACTTTTATTACTAAAATTCGAGGCACAAACAATTCTCTCGACTACGATCGGGCAACTAAGTGAATTCGACTCAACTACCCGGGCCGGATCACATCACCTATCCTGCTCAGTCTTCATTTTTCACGAAGCACCCATGTTTGGTGCATTTTTGGACATGGATGTGAGGAGATGATCCTCTAAGGACACTCCAAATGCATGGAAAAATATAGGAAAAATGAACATTGTTGTGTCAGACACATACCCTTATCCAACACTCAGACTCAAGTTAGGTGTATGATAGCCTCAAGCAAACAAACAGCATATTCTAACCCACAAAAATAAACCAATAAAAGTGAAGAACAGTTACAAAAAAAGACCATAAGAATCAGGTTTTTCCATGAATTAGGTCACTGAAACCACATAACCCATGAAATTATAAATTAATGGTTAAATTCTAAGGATAGTCCCTGTACTTATCGATCTGAGCGGATTTAGTCCCTCAACTTTTATTTGCCCAAAATTGGTCCCTCTACTTTTCGATTTGCTCATTTTAGCCCCTCCATTAACTTCTCCATTTAACTCTGTTAAAAATTTAGATACAATCACAAATTTAGCCCCTCAACCTTTACAACTTTTATCAATTTGAACCTACTCTTTTTTTTCTTTAATTATAAAAAAGTTTTTAAAATTTTATATAAAAGTTATAAAATTATAAAAATTTCCCAAATATTTCAACAAATTAAATATAGAAAAAACTTTATTATTCATTATTGCCACACGATATGTTATCATGAAAACTATAACCCCATCAAAATTGCCATCTCTTCAAAAGGATTCGAGCCCAAAAAGCACCTCGCTGCATTTAAATCGGTCTCCTAAGTCCATATGTATGAGAAAAAAACAAAATCAAAGATGAATCTTCCTACCAAAAACAAGCAACTCAGTCACATGCAATAATCAAAACTCTTGATCAACCATCAGCCCTAGCAATACAATACTTGAAAAGATCAACCCAAAATATGCTCACATTCTCCCGGAATATTGTATCAATATCAAAATTTGGAATGGAATGTCAAATGTGTGACCACTTATACTTAACACCTTCAGAAATGGTTTTAAATACTGTCTTCTTAGCAGTCAAGCCAAAGCCCCATATATTAAACACAGAATTTCCTATATAGCTTCACCCTGAACGCAGCCACACTCCACATGACTACACCCCTCGGTCTGACCAACAAAACACAATTCTCACTCAGACAAGATGACCAATACCCAGAAGCATAATTAAACAAAAAAAAACATCATACACCACTCAGCCAAGAAAGGCAGCCACTATGACACAATAAAACATTAGCCAAATAACCAAAAAATTGCAAGAAAACAAAGCTGGAAGTTTTCATGGCACCAAATCCTTTGAGCCTGTTAACATGAAATCTCCTCTGAGTTTCAACTCTTGCATTCCAAGAAATAATCTTCATTACACTTCAAAATGTTATTGAATTTTTTAGACACTGCTAACACTCATGCCCACTAACAAGAGAATTGAACAAAACAAATCCCAAAAACCAAAGTCAAGAGGAGGCAAATATATAGAATTTTTTGACAAGTTTGAGAAATTTTATAACATTTTTAGAGTTGGGACCAATTGACAAAAGTTATAAAGATTGAAGGGCTAAATTTGTGATTGTACCTAATTTTTTGACAGAGTTAACAGAAAAAATTAACGAAGGGACAAAAAATGAGCAAATCAAAAAGTAGAGGGACTAAATCCACACAAATCGAAAAGTACACGGACTATAATAAGAATTTAACCTAAATCAATCAAATGCAAACTTCCGGCTGAGAAACTACAATAAAGCAAATCCCTTATTGGATAGAAAAGTTGAGCAAAAGATATGAATGGAACAGTACAACAAATCTAACAATATGCAAAAGCATACTCACGGCTTTCTCAATTGATTCAAGCCTTTGATCTACTTTTGATTCATGATAATGCCGTAAAGAGTATCCTGTACCAACATTTATGCATTTCTTATTAGATGTTTCAACCCTAGCATACAAATCAAGTTGTCAATAGCAAGAACGTGGAACTAGAAACCATAACATCAAACATCCAAGACCATCAGAAAGAGAGACTTTAAAAACTCCTAGTTTTAAATAAATTGTTGTTTCTATCAGCAGCTCAGTGCTTTCAGGGCACAAGCAAACACATTCCCAGAAGCATTTGAGTAAAACTTAACTGACATATGGAGCTTCAATACTGACATTTTTTATGTTTATGCTTTCATCCTACCCTTCTGAAACAAATAAAAAACCCTAAACCCATAAGCCTATGGCCAAAGAAGAGCAATAAAAATTACCAAAATTTTTGAACTGCATTTATAAACAACTTTGAAAAGACAGGGCAGATGATGAAGAAATGGAAGGTCTAAAAAAAAGAAGAAAACCTATATGCAACAGAGCAGAATATTGCAGTGTGATCTAAAATCAGAAACAGCATTGTGAGCAGCAAGTAGAGGACCATAGCAATCTACGCCTAATCTCTTTGAAAAACTTTACAGATCCTTCAAAGTTTCCACTTTCCATTAGCATTTAGCAGTCATAGCAAAGTTTGTTGCCTTCCTTTTCTCCACGAAAATCTTTTGATTCTATGGCTGAAGATACAATAAGTCAAAACACTATCTACTTCTAGAAAGAGCTTAGGGACAGAACTTTTTCAAGTTGAAACCTTCTCGACAAGGCAGTGAAGTTAAATCCAAAAGTTCCATGTAGGTACAAAGAAATTTATTTTCAGCCGGATTGAGCAGAAGTTTGTTGAATAAATACGTAGAATCCAAATTAACAATGATAATTCGACAACTGAAGCAGTAAATATGTTTTCCGATAACAGGAGGAAAAATTGCAACAATTCCCCTATTTTACTAGTGAAGCAAAAGTATACAACAATAAATCCTTTAGGAATCATAATGAAAAAACGAGCTACAAAGACAAATCAGTGGAAGAGAAACTCACCAAACCATGCAGTAGCAACCGAAGCTATAGAAGTTCCTACTGTAAATACCACCTTATGCCTCTCAAAAGTATCCTGCAACATTAAAATCAGCCATCACTAAAATTAACAAAACCTCCATAAATTACTAAAAAGAAAGAACTCAAATCAAATTAAATTTTAGAAAGGAAAAATTAGAGAAACAAGCTAATAATTTTAGATTAGAAATCACAAAGATTATTAATTTCCCAAAATATATTGCTAAGATTTAATGAATACCCATCAAGTGAAACTAGAAAAAGAACAAAAAAATAGGGAAAAGGAGGTACCTTGGTGGAGAAGTAGGTATCCTGAACAGCAGCCCAAGAATTAAGGGCTTTTCGCTTCAAATTGGGAACATCTACTGAACCCAGAAAGGAGGTGCCTCTGCTTCTTAATCGCAGCATAGTTCATTCGGTGGAGTTAACTCTAACGAGTTATTTGATTTCACCGAGTTTAGATAAAGGTACAACCACCAAAAGCTTTTGAGAACGAAAACTGAGAAAAGGTTTCTCGAATTGCTCTGCTTTTAGCCTTTTAGAAATGAAAATTTAAAACTACCATGGCACCTCTTCTTTTTAAAGCCATCCATTTCTGTTGCTACATTATTTCGTTTCGCTATTACAAATGAAAATTTTTTGCCCAAATATTCTTTATTTTTTATTTATTTTATCCTATAAAATATATTATCACAAATATAATATATTATCACTCCTAAAAGTGGAACCTCATTCCTTTAACAACGTAATATCAGGATGTTGGAAAAATTCGATTAAGAAAACAATTTTCAATTACATCGGAAGTTTAAAAATTTTAAAAATCAAGTTGGTTTATAATATTTATAGTAATAAACTTTTCACAAAATTACATGTTTTTTGTGCGATACGAATTTGTATCGTTCCTGACTTTCAAATGAACAGTATTCTCTGCTATCCTCATACCTCAAATTGCGTTAAGTGTTAGCTCGAGCAACACAAACCAAAAACATGACAAAAAACGATTTAATTACTTTCAGTAGGAAAGTAATTCTCTCAAATAGAAATCGATAGAAATTGTAATTCCTACAAACTAAAATTTAATCAAAGAAAATAAATTTCCACTATTAGTTGGAAGAATAGCAATACATGATACTTGTGTGTAAAAACTTATGTTAGTTGCCCTGCGACTGTCCTTTATTTATATAAAGAGATGGGAGAATTATAATTGAATAAGAATAGCACAAATAATATTTATTTAATAGAAAAGACTCCCTAATCTAACTAGAAGAGAAGGGAGTGGCACACCATAGTAAACATATTACTAGGGTTGTTGCCCCTCACTTATCATATGAAGGGATTTGGGTTTCTCCTATATTGGTTCAGTTATATGTGATTCTTAGACTTTTGGCCCAGCACTTTATAATTGAATCCAAACTAATATTTGTTTTGTATTTTCTAAAATAAATATGATTTTATATAATTAATTTAATTAATCAAATTAACTAAATTAATTTTCTAATTAAATATTTTTTCAACCTAATTCCAATTTTGTTAAAGTCGGTGACAACTTTACCGTTAAAGAATCTATAAGAAATTATATTTAATTTCACATTCAACGAATCCATAATGACTAATTAATTTAATTCTATTTTCGAACTTTAATTATTTAATTATAATTAATTAAAAAATAATTAAAAATCTTAAATTGATTCTCAAGTCATTATTCATTTGTGAACTCGACTTATTTCTCTAACTTTTCCATTTTCAGTTATTTTGGTTCGTTTAATTCTACATGCGATTCATTTCTAGTTTCAACGAGCTAGCGGAGGGACTAATTGGAATATATAATTAGGGCTCAAATAATTTATAACTAAATTCTAAATTTTCACCTGTTAATTATAAACTTATTTAGTCACGAAGTCATTCCACTATAGTATCATGACTGAGCTCTCCCTAAATACATACCATTACAAAAGCTACTAATTGCTTGTCTAATGACCTTGTCATAAGTGTGTGTTACTCTCAAAGGATATCCTCAATATCTTTGGGATAAACTCGTTATCCCAATATGATTCTATTTTATCTCATGATAATCATTACATCTTCCTTCATGAAAAGTGAATTACTATCAAATAGTAATCAAGTCATTTATCATAAAGACAAATGACCAATGGCTACTTTACTTTTCATCTAGCATGTAATACCAATGAGAGGATATCATTTATTCATTAGTTAGGTTATGAATTCCACTATTTTAAATGATGTCACAAACTATAAAAGTCATATGCCCAAAGCATCAGCTTTTGGTTCCTTATCTACTTGAACTCAGGCTTTTAATTACATCAAATTATGCGAGTCACGCATACATAGTACAACATCCACTCATGATTAAGGAATGTCACATTGTGAACATCACAACTAAAAAAATCCATAAACGGATCTAGAATCTATTCTACTTGGATCTTACCCGGTGTACTGTCAATCTAGTCACTCACATCTATGTCTCTATCTTTGGGGAGTCATCTGCTCTAATGCTCAAGACAAAGTATTTCCCCAGTTGGACTTGATTGATGACATATTAGTCTTTCAATCGATTAGCTCATTTCCAATTAGACTAAGGACATGTTTAGATTCATCTACTAATACAAGTTTTATTTCCATATTACAGTTCGACCATGTAATAACATTTAGTATTAGTTAAATATTAGATAACTAGTGAGCCAATATTTGCTTCCATTTTGATTTGTGTGCAAAAATATTGAGGACAATATAAAAATGGTATTGAAGTAATTAATAAATATTGTATTAAACGAATTTGTTTGAAAAATATAAGTATACAGAATGAGTATACTACACCCAATATCTCATTTTTCCCTAGTAGAGTAAATGAATCACGTTTTGCATTCTCTTGCCCTCTATATGTTTCTCAAAACACCTAGCTATCAGAGTCTCAGTAAACGAGTTCATAAGGTTGTCCTTTGATGCGACTTTGACTACATCCACTATTTTGTTTTCTTCTAACTCCCTTATGATATGATACTTTCTATCAACGTGTTTCATCCTCTTGTGGTTTCTTGTTTCCTTGGTGTTAGCTATTGTCGCACTATTGTCACAATACAATGTGATAGCTTTTTCCATACCAAGAATGACTTCAAGATCTACAACGAACTTTCAAAGCCATATTGCTTCTTTTGTTACCTTAACTTTCAATGTTATTTCCCAAAGATTGGAATCAATACCCTGCATCGCTTCATCAAATATGAGTGGGTCATCATCTTCCTATTTGAAAGACTCAGTGTTTAAAGCACTTTCGCCAAACTAGAAGAACTCAAACCTACGTGAGACCCTCCCACTACAACGAAGCTCCCTATGTTGCAAGGTTTAAATTCATTCATGTAACTTTTCTCAATGAATGTAGCATGAGTCAACACTATAATTGTTTGTTCTTTTGGGTTATAAAACAAACCATCGTTTGATCTTTTAGGATATCCCAAAAACATGCACAATTTTTTGCGTTAATCTAACTTCCTCACATCTTTATTCAATACGTGGGTTAAGCATCCCCAAATCCTAAAATGCTTTAGGGTTGGCTTCTTGTCGTGCCACAATTCGTATGGAGTTTTAGGTGTGGCCTTAGTTGGTACACTATTTAGAATGTAGTAAGTTGTTTGTAAAGCATATCTCTACAAGGAAACCAACAGTTACAAATAATTTAGCATCAATCGGTAACAAAGTTCGATTCCTTCTCTTTGTCATGTCATTTTGTTGTGGAGTATTCAACATGGTTAACCAGGATAATGTCCCATTCTCTATGAGATAACCTAAGAACTCATTTGATAAGTATTCCCCACCTCGATCAAACAAAAGTGTCTTTATGGTTAAACCTAGTTGTTTCTCCACTTCTGCACAAAATTCTTAGAATTTATCAAAATTTTCACTTTTGCGGTGCATTAGGTTTATTTATTTAATTATATTTTCTATTTAATTAGGTCGTCAATAGAGATTTTTTAGTTTGTGTTTTCCTAAAAGAGAACTCATTTATTGTAACTAAACTAACTAGTTGTAACTTCAATTCATAGATAAATTTCAACAAAATAAAAAATGGTTCTTTATCATTTTCATTTTTTAATGATTCATTTCTCATTCTTTTGTATGATTTTTATGAATCTATAAAAAAATTCTTATTAATTGACTAAATAAATGAATGAAAAAAATATGATTTTTAGAAATCACAATTTCAACACCACATCCAACGATTTCAAAAGATTTATGTAATTTTTGTATTAATCATTAGCATTTTGTGTTTGTTTTAAGGATTTATCAAACCAACTAGATATTGGGTTGTACCCGTTATGTTATACAAAAAGCGTTTCGATTCCTGTCATAATTGTACACGTACTCATATATGAAATAATCATTTATAAGGGTTACATAATAATCATAACTACCTCGCGCACTAATTTTTATGGGGCCACATACATCAGTGTACGCAAGTTCTAAGGGTTTCACGGCCCTTGTTCCTTTTACATTAAAATATCATTCAATCATCTTACTTTCCAAGAAAAATTCATATTGTGGAAGATCAACTTCCTTAATTGAACTTAAGGTGACATCTTTCACAAGTCTAGTGGTTCTTTCTTGGTTAAGATGACCAAGTCTCAAATGCTAAAGGCACACCTCGTTAGAGTGAGAAGTCCTAAGTCTTTTATTTGTTAATTCAATTTCAAGCAGTGTGTACATCTTTGGTTTGATAAAATAAATATTATTTGACATCCATCCATTACAGATGAGAGAACAATTTCAAAAAATTGCACTATTATTATTAAAAGTAACAGTCAAGCTGTTTTTAAATAAACATGTAATAGAAATTAAGTTTCTTTTAAAACTAGGTACACAGAAAACATCTTTTAAAATAGTATTCCTAAAATTATCAAAATAAAGATGTATACCTCCCACTACTTTAGCTGCCACATGTTGGATTTAGTGCCCTAAGTGTAGTATTTTTTTTCTATGTACACTTGTAATTTTTTTAAACAAATTGGATTAATAAAATTATTCATGAATTAGATTAATACCTTTTGTATATTGTCCTCAATGGTTTTTGCATTCAAAGCAAAATGGAAGCAAATATTAGCTCCCTGGTTGTCTAGTGTTTAACTAATACTAAACGGTATTATGTGGTCGGATCATAATACAAAAAGACAGCTTATATTAGTAGATGAACCTAAATATTTCCTTAGTCTAATTGAAAATGAGAAAACTGATCGAAAGGCTAATATGTCGATTATCAAGTCCAATTGTGGAGATGTTTTGTCTTGGATATCAGAGCAGATGACTCTCAAAAGATAAAGACATAAATGTGACTGACTGGACTGGGAGTATATTGGATAAGACCCAAGTAGAATAGATATTGGATCCGTTTATGGATTTATTCACTTGTAACGTTCATAGTGCGATATATATTAATCCTGAATAGATGATAGACTATGTATGTGTGACTTGTATACTTTGATGTAAGTAAAAGCCTAAGTTCAAATAGATAATGATCTAAAAACGGGTGCGTTGGGTATACAAATTCTGCAGTAAGTAGCATCATTCACAATAACAAAATTCATAGCCCAAGACATGGGTAAATAATATCCTCTCGTTGGCATTACATGATAGATGAAAAGTAAATGTAGCCATGGGTCATTTTGTCTTTGTGATAAATGAATTAATTACTATTTGGGAGAGCGAATTTATTCCAAAGAGATTAAGGATATCCTATGAGAGTGACACACTCATGACAAGTGTAACATCTCATACTCGACTCGATCATCAAGTCTGAGCTACAATATGCCACATTCATTTCCGGAGCAACTACTATTAACCATATTTAAATTTCAACATTTAACATCCAAATACGAGTAATATATACTAAAACATGTAACACCCATCACCCGACCCGATCACCAGGTTCGAGTTATGGGATGCTACAACAACTACTGGAATAATTATCATCATAATATCACATAAAAATTATTTAACATTCACATATTTCATAAATACAACCATTATATGTTGAATAAACTTTTTCTAAAACTTAATTGAGCTTACAAAAGCTCGTATGCTGAACCAAACATGAAATAGGGTCAAATTGTAAAGTTCCTAAAATTTCTAAAATAAGTATTGATACCCCGGAAAAGGTACTGATACCATTTTTAGTTTCGATGTATGAAAAATTCATCTTAAAATATACAAGTATAAATACTTAAATTATGGTATCGATAGTCCTTTCCAAGTATTAATACCATTTTGACATTCTGCTTCTTTTATAAAAACTAATCAAAATCCCAATATATCAATACCCTTGTAAAGTATCAGTACCCTAAACCAGAGTATTGATACTTTAGTCCGATATTAATACCATTTTGACATTCTGTTTGTTTGAAAACTGATTGAAATAGGCTAAGCATCCTTCAACAGGGTATCGATACCTTAAAGGAAAAATGACTAAATCTCTTCTTTTGGTCCTTTTTCATGCCCAATACTAAGTTACACTCAAATGGTGTCTTAAACACCCTAAAACCTGTACAAAACAATTCCAATATACATACCAATTCATCATTTAACCTATACCAAAAACAACCAATTCCACATGCCTTATTTGGCATCAAAACTCATCAAAAATCTATTAGAACACAATCCACTCTTCCATGCATTCAACCATTCAAAACAATCTAAATTCATGCCATAAACATGTTCAGCTCCTATCATGGAACCTTCAAAATTTGACATTCATATTGACTCACATATATGACTTATCATTTGCCCAAAACTTATACATATACACAAGAAAACATTAACCTTTCAAAATCCAACATCAAACAAGTTTTTAACTAATTTATCCATTCATAAGTTATTACATAAAGCATCTGTAACACCCCTAACCCGTATCCGTTGCCAGAACAGGGTTTCGGAGTATTACTACCATTTGCAGATTACTTAAAAAAAATTTAAATGCTTACCGATTCAATGCATCATGTAAATAAATATATTACCATTCAATCAACAGATTAGTACTTGTATAAGCATCAAACAGTAATATTGTTAGTGTACTTGCACATATCTCATATAAATTCAACATTGATATAACTATTTTCTCGACATATCGTACTTGAGTTCAATAATAGTCTCAACTTACATAATTTTCTTGTATCAACATATCAAAGATAATCATATATGTACATGTCATGAAACATATCATGCTCTTACCGTTTCTTCATAAGCATATATGATTCATTTCATTATATTAATATTTCATACTCCATCATTTCCATATATTTTATGTATATTTATTCCGATAATAGCTTATATCAAACCTAACATAATTTATATTCCACGTACTCATACTTATTTCGTTTATCTATCTTCATAATTATTTCATACAACTATTTTGTACATATATATTTCCATATGACCAGTTCTTGTAAACATTACACACAACCATTTCATATAACCATTCGTCATCCGATACATATTACACGGATATCAATTGTTCAACAGATGTCATAGCATCTCCCATCCACGGTCTTATTCATCTTTGACATGATGCCATAGTATCTTTCAACTATGGTCTTACTCATTTTCTGTCATGTTGCCATGATATCTTTCAACCATGGTCTTGTTCATTTCATATCACGTTGCCATGGTATCTTTCAACCATGGTCTTACACATTTCATATCAAAGTTGCCATGGTATCTTTCAACCATGGTCTTTCACGTTTCATATCAGGTTGCCATGGTATCTTTCAACCATGGTCTTACACGTTTCATATCGAGAGCACACTCCCGCGAACCTCATCCTTACGGTGGGATTACGGTCGAGCTAAATCCTGTAATATAAACTCATAGAGTATTGTCGGGATTACCATCCAAAGCTAAATCCCCGCAACGACAATTACTCTAATGAGCTTGGATCCAATTACAGTCCAGGCTAAATTGGACCACGATTCGGATTACCCGTCCGGGCTAAATCCATTTTACACATATTCTTCGGGAGGGCTATATCGAGGATAGGATCACCCGTCAAGGGCTAGATCCTTTTACCGTCAATTCCTTTCGAGAGATCCATCGAATTTTTCCTTTTCATTCAACCGAGATTTATTTTCAATTTATTTGAGTATTATCAATATTTCATCAAATATCATGAATTGAATATTCAAATCATATTTTTATCACATAACCACATATTTCAAGTATTTAAAATACAATTAAAGTTACACAAACTTACCTCATTGCTTGTTTGTGTTTATAATTTCATTAATCCGATATCTTTTCTTTTTCACGATCGAGTCTCATATTTGAGTCGTTCGGATCTTTATAAATAAATTTGATCATCATTTTCATTCATTTCATATACTAATGCATTTAATTAATGCTTTAGGCAAAATTTACCATTTTGCCCCTGAACTCTTAATTAATGACGATTTCATCCTTAGGGTTAGGAAAATAAAATTCTTGCAATTTAATCCTTATTTCCAGCTATTATTCTTATATATATTGATAACAGTCCATGAATTCTATAAAATATCAGAATTTTCTATAATTTCAACACTTTTCAATTTATTCTTTCAACACTTTTCAATTTAATCCCTAAAACATGTTTTCCCCCGATCTTGAACTAAATTAATAATTTCATTCAATTTTGTAATTTAAATAATAAAATAATCCATTTCATGCAATTTGATCTTTTTTTACATTTTTACAAAATTACCCATAAAATTTTACTTTTATTCAATTTAGTCCTTAAGCCTAGAATATGCAAATTAGCCATGCTAGATGAATATTCATACATATTTTCCTCCTCCTCCTCTCCATTCCACATCCTTAATGTAGATAATACACTTGTAAGTAACATTATCCATAATTTTTATTATTTACTTTTATGAATATTCAAGCTGTCTATCTGCATCATGGTCACTAAATTATTTATATCTGGAGCTATAGAACTCAAAATTAAGATCCGCTAATTTTCCCTGAAACTAGACTCATATATCTTCTTACCATAAAATTTTCAGAATTTTTAGTTTATCCAATAAGTACAGTTTATTCTTTAAAATTACCCCTGTTCTGCTGTCTAACAGTTCTGACCCTTCTTCACTAAAAATTAATTATCTCCTTGTACAGAATTCAAATGATGTTCCCGTTTGTTTATATTGAAAATATACTCATTCAGGATTCTAAAAATATAAATTTAAACTCCTAATTATTTTTATCCAAATTTTTATGATTTTACAAAGTCAGAACAGGGGAACCCGGAATCATTCTGACCTTGTCTCACAAAATTCATCATATCTCATGATTTACAATTACATTGCTTACATAATTTCTTCTATAAGAAACTAGACTTAATAAGATTTAATTTCATATTTTATTCATCCTATAATTAGATTTCTACAATTTTTGATGATTTTTCAAAGTTAGACTACTGCTGCTGTCCAAAACTGTTTTAGTACAAAATATTAATTACCATGTTATAACACCCTTATTTTCTTTTTCTACACCATTTATCATCACTTTCTCTTATTTTCTCTTCACTAACATATCATGAACATAGGACCTTATGTAAGAAAACTCTACTATAACATTATTTCCATGCTTTGTCAATAATAACAAACTTAAAAACATATTGAAATCTTGATATACTTACCTTGTTCTATTGATACTAATATTTAACTTGATTTTCTCTCTCCTCCAGCTTCTATTTCTTGAATCCAACTTGATATTCTAACTCCCCATGGTCTCCTTAACATTTTTCTCTCTTGGTAGCTATGGAAATTCATTTGATTTTTGGGTGAAAATGGTGAATTTTTTGTAAAAAGGACCAAATTGTAAAGAAAGCAAAACTTTCTTTCTTCCTCTCTTTCTCTCACGTTAGTGCATGGGAAATATGGATGAGAATTTCTCACCTTTCTTTCTTTATATACTAATAAAATAATAATAAAATAATAATAAAATATCTTATTAAAATATTAATAAAATAATATTTATCTAATTAAATAATTATAAAATATCAAAATATCTCTAGCATCATTATTACTTTCTAGATTTCTCTCTCTTCCAATTGACCATTTTGCCCTTCATTATCTTTTAAAATTCCATCCTTAAGTCATCATTTAATTTGGTAAAAGCGCAATTTAGTCCTCATAATTTCTTCATCTATTCAATTTGGTCCTAATTCATCCATTTTCCTTAGTTTCTAGATTATTCCACTCTTAAAATATTTACACTATTGGTCCTTCAAATTTTTCATATTTACACTTTAACCCCTCAAATTTTGAGTATTTACTCTTGTGCAACAAAACTTTTCTCACTTTTACAATTTAGTCCTTTCTTGAATTAATATATCATAATATACTTCTCAATATTGACATATCTCAAAATTTCTTTTATTTTTTTTTTCACTTTATTTCCTTATTTTACTATATCAAGGATAATATCTTACTGTAAATATTTTCAGGGTATTACAGCATCTATTTACATGCCATAATACTGAGCTAAAATGAGCAAAAGTCTACCAAGTCGATAAAGGGATAGTGTGATCTTCAAGCTGATCCAACTGATGAGTTCCTCAAACAAAAATCTATAGAAATGGAAAACAACTAGGTAAGAGTTTCAAATCTGTAGTAAGTTCATAGGTAAATAATGATAACTTACCTGGATATACAATTAATCGTACAACTAAATAATGTAACATAATACAAATAACTTGACATAGCATATTCACACAACAAATAGGTGAGTTCCTTATGAATTGATTCACATAATAATTTCAACATTTATAATGCTATTCAATTTAGTGACATAAATGTAGAATTCATGTTTCAATACCATATACATTATCAAATCATCATATACCATTTGGGAATCAAGCTCTTAACATGCCATTTTTAATTCACTTTCCATTATTCAACTAGCCCGATGAACTCTAGTAAATAAACTCGGATACACAAGTAACTACACCATAATAGAGAGCACTGTAGTGCTAAACAGGGAGCACAAAAGTGCTAAGAAAAAAGAACCAAAGTGCCAATCAAAGAGTATCGAAGTATTGAATAGAGAGCAAAATAGTTAAACCCGTACAAGCAGGTAATAGCCCAATTGGCATGTCAATCGTATCCTAATCATTTACTAAGTTCATGCGGGCATTTAAAACTGTCTTCGTATCATTTAAATTGCTTTAGAGTCATCATATACATATCATCCCATAATAAATCATTTCTTTACAATTTAGTCCATATCTCACCTTTTTGTACCAAAATGTAACAAATTCAGAATTACATTTACACACAAACTATTTCATAATTCAAACATATTTATAATACCATAACACATAATTACACCTTATGAACTTACCTGGCATAAACTGCGATAATAGGAAGCTAGGGACTAATCTGCAATTTCCCTTTTTCGTGATTATCTTCCGGTTGGTTCAATTCTCGATCAATTTTGGAGGGTCGAATGCTTTAAAGCTTAAAAATGGCTTCTTAGGTTTTGTTTAAGTTAGAAACAATGGATGAAGGAAGAAAATAAATATGTTAACATGACTTTGGCTTTTATACTTAAATAAACTTTATTTAATTACTAATTAAATTAATTAAACTTAATTAGTTAACCTTAAACCAAGTTAATTAAGCTAGTGGATTTCATCATCATCCACCACTACTAAATAGCCATATACTAATGTTCCATTTACTCAATTAGGCCTTCATTTAATTAAAAATTATTAATGACTAATTTTCACCATTTTTTCAATTTAGCCCTTATATCTTAATTAACTAACAATTCACCAAAATTACTAAACCAAACTTTAATTAAACATTATACTAACCTCGTAAATATTAAATAACAATATTTTACATACTCAACTATTAGAAATGGGGTTTTAAAAAATACCATTTTTGACGCCACTAAAAAATGAGTTTTTTACAAAACATGATAAATAATAATTTCCTGGTCAAATATGAGCTTATGAAAGCTCATTACCATCCTGGGGTCAAACAATGACTAAAATAAAAAGTTTTCAAAATATCTCAGGTGGATGTCACGACTTTCAAGGCTTAGTGTTGCGACTTTGAAAATAGTAGCCAAGCTTCATAACTTAAGGATCAATTTGTAAAGTTCTCAAAATAAAACAAAGTTGATGTCGCAACCTCAACAGGGGACATCGCGATGAGGTAGCCTAGCATCACGATATTTAGGGTGTGAAGTTACGACTTCCATAGCATACCACTTGTCTCCATTTTTCTTCCTTCAATTAAACCTAGCATACTTAACATCAGTTAGCTTCAAGGCCTCAATCTTTCATTCCTCATAATCAAGCATGTTAAAAACATAATTATCAAGTCATTAGCATCATTTCCATGTATGAACAAAACTAATTTCACACAATCACAACTTATATACAATCATTTTTACCATTTCTAGAATTGGAAAAAATATTCCTAGGTACATGTTATTGACATAATGAAAGAGCTATACAA
Source organism: Gossypium longicalyx (assembly GCA_025698465.1). Lineage (NCBI taxonomy): Eukaryota > Viridiplantae > Streptophyta > Magnoliopsida > Malvales > Malvaceae > Gossypium > Gossypium longicalyx. The sequence goes on along the minus strand of CM047001.1, from coordinate 29,662,049 downwards.
ACTTAGATGAGTCGATTGTAGCTATCTGGATGTTACCTTCACTTTCCTAGGGCTTTGAGAATACATGTACATGTGTACAAAATAAACAAACAGTACATTGAGAGATAAAGCTTTGTGGTACTTTCATGATCCAAAATAATATAATAGAAGATAACAACAATGATATGACATATGATGCACATAGTCTCAATGTCTACTAATACATATTCCATATCACAACACATTTACATAACCGTTTTTACATGAAAGTGCATATATATCAAGTGGCAAGCCAATTCAACTATCATGGCAATGGAAATGATTCAATCCAATTACATATACCAAAAACCTATCTTAAAATATTTTAGCTATCAATACCAATTCATAATTCAAAGATCCATAACCTAAACATTATGACATTCAATACCAATTTCATTCTATATCTTTTAACCATTTATGAATTATTCAATTCCCTTTTATGGTAGATTACATGTTTTTCTCAATTCATAATCCATATACATATATGCAATCGATTCCATAGCATTACCAATTTCATTTTCAACATCTCATATCAAATTTACAATTTATAACCTCTATTAACCTGATTCAGACTTGGATGGATACATGAATCATCCTACCAACACACCAATTGGCACCGAAGTGCATCATCGAATAAATTGAAGTAGGGAAAACTGGCACGTAAAGTGCATACTGGCGCACAAAGCGCATCCTAGCACATGAAGTGCATCCTAGCGCATAAGCGCATAAATCCGTACACAATCCAATCCTATGGCAAGCCAACTATATTCAACATAGCCCGAACAACTAATATGGTACTAATGTTCAATTACATTTTACAATTCAATACATATGCCCATTCTCAATTATATTCACAATCACAATCCCATTTCATGATCAAATTTCATACATTTCATATTATATAACAATTTTCTACTCAATTTTCCATATCACATGTCATAATTCAAGTATTTCATGTCATTTTCCATTCTATTCATTTTAGTCCCCTATTTCGAAACTTCATATCAAATTCAACACAGCAATTCATATTGTCTCAATAACTCACCTTGACATTTCATCATACAGTTAACATGTAAATGCAAAAAATTAATACGATCTTGAATATAAAAGTACAAATTAGGATTTCTAAGTTAGCTGTTGATAACTTTCACTTTTCCTTTCCTTCTCGAAGGCTTAGTGTCGACGTTAGCTATGTACAATCACAAAACATATAACGCTATCAAATTTCATCCAATTCACAATTAAATATCAAATCATGAATATTTTTCAATTTAGTCCCTAAATTTGGGACAAGCATAACTTTTTGTTTAAAGCTTCGAATTAAAATTAGATTCCTATCACAATTTCATAATAGGTTTACATTTTACTAGCTTGGTCCCTAATGTAACAAAGCTAACAATTAGGCTTGTTAAGCTTTACAATTTAGTCTCTTTTATAATTTAAGCTTAATTTATATCAATTTCACACCTAATTCATCCAATTCTCAACAATGAAAACTTATCAAACTCTCACCAATTGAAAAAATTGATACATGAGTTAGCTTAATCAAGCTCTCACGATAAAAATCTATAAAAATCAAAGAAAAACGACTAGGGACTTGTAATTGATGACCGAATACACCAAGGGTTTTTAAAGCTTTCTTTTCTCTTCTAAAATGGTGGGCGATAGCTTTGGGGAATGCGATGATGACATTGTCATCTTTTCCATTTTCAATTCACTTATATAGTATGGTTTAGTTGTAATTAAACATAATTAGTTAGTTTAATCTTAATTAATTAAACATTAATCCTTACTTAACTTAAGCTAATTTAATCCACCATCAAATCCTACTATCATATATTTTAATTTGATTTATTTACCATTTTGGTCCTTTAGATAATTGCTATCTAAGTCCTAAAGCCTTTTCCTAATTAAAAATCTATAACGATTAAAATTTTAAAATTTAGTCTCTAGGCCTTAATTAACCACATATTTGACAAATTGCTTAACCAAATTTCAATATATCAATATAATAAATATGTAAATATCCCTATTTAATATTTACGGACTCAATTTACAGAAATGGAGTTCCAAAATCACATCTTCCAATACCACTGGAAATAGAGTCATTACAATAAGGTCATTGGACGAGCACTAATCGAGTAGCTTTTGTAATGGTATGTCATTAGGGAGAGCTTAGTCACGATACTATAGTGGAATGACTTCGTGACTAAATTAGTTTATAATTAATAGGCGAAAAGTTAGAACTTAACTATAAATCATTTGAGCCCTAATTACATATATCCAACGGTCTTTCCGTTAGCTTGTTGAAACCAGAAATGAATTGCATGTTGAATCAGATAAACAAAAATGGATAGAAATGATAAAGTTAGAGAAATGAGTTACATTCAAAAATAAATATGGTTTCTCACTAAGTATGGAAATGATGTGATAATTAATTTAAGTTTTTTGAATTATTATTTAATTAATTGAAGTTCGAAAATGGGATTAAATTAATTGGTCATTGTGAATCCGTTGAATGTAGAAATTAAATATATTTTCTTATAGATTCTTTTATGATAAAGTTCTCATGATTTTTAAAAAATTAGAATTGAGTTGAGAAAATTATTTAATGGGAAAAATAATTTAAAAATAATTTAATAAATAATTTTCATTTTTGGGAAATAGAAAAACATGTACTGGGTTGGATTAAATTATAAAGTGATGGGTTAAATGTAACGCCCTTCACCCGTATCCCTCGCCGGAACAGGGTTCGAGGTGCTACCAGATTTAAACTCAACCATTTATATAAAACCAGGCCGTAAAAAAAAATTTGATCAATTTTAAACTTTTCATACACGCGTATATTATCCTATAATTAGGCTTACAAGGCCCCAAAACATTCATGAGGCATTATTAAATATTTACCAATATCTTAGTCTTGTATCATTTACTTACTCAACAATAAATCACAATTCAAATTCTAAATATACATGCTATAAATTACATCACAGGAGATAATAACATACAAGCATATGAATAATCAAACTACCTAATAATAAGCCAAAGTCTTTGGCTTAATCATAATATTACATACTCAACTTTACAACCCTATACATGCCATAGACTCAAAGTACTTGAAATCACTTACACCAATAGCGATAGCTTGACAGTGTGATAATATCTCCAACGAACTCCAACCCGAACTAACCTGGCAACCCTAGGGAATATGGGAAAGAAAAGGGGAGTAAGCTTTACGCTTAGTAAGTTCATAAGAAAACAATAAGCAACTCATTAACAAGTTTTATCAATGTTTACAACATAATCACAAATTCACTACAAGTTGTCTTCCTAAGCAATAGTCACTAAATTATTTATAAATGGAGCTACGAAACTCCAAATCAATTGCCGTTAATTTTACCAGAAAATAGACTCATATATCTTCCATACATAAAATTTTAAAAATTTTTGGTTTGGCCAATCAATACCAGATTTTTCTTAAAGTTTCCCCTGTTTCACTGTTTGACTAATCTGACCACTCTTCTCTACTAATCAAATTTCTCATTGTACAGAATTCAAAATATGTTCTCGTTGATTTCATTTGAAACTAGACTCATTAAGGAGTTTAAGCATATAAATTTTATCTTATAACCATTTTTGTACAAATTATAATGATTTTCTAAAAAACAGAACAGGGGACCCCGAAGTCATTTGACTCTATCCTCCGCCACTTCAAATATCTCATTATCAGAAATTCTTTTGCTTACACGGTTTCTTTTATAAGAAACTAGACTCATTAAGATTTAATTACATAATTTATTCTTCTTCTAACTCAACTCCCACAATTTATGGTGATTTTCCAAAAATCACGTTACTACTGCTGTCCCAAGCAGATTTATTACAAATTTACTCTTTCACACATTCTTTGCATTCACATTATTTAAACATGTATATCACCAATCAATTTCATCACATATCTATAATTTCACTTAAGCATAATCTCAATACAATACATCATGCTCAATGATTCGCACACAACCGTTCAAATTAGCAATTATAAGATGGTTTCGCACATAGCCCACCCTTATCAATAATTTACAACGGTTTTACCCTTACTCACATATATGACATAGGCATTTAAATACTTCAGTGTCAACTTTTGTAACACCCCCATGCCCGAGACCGTCACCGGAGTCGAGTATGAGGTGTTACTAAACTTAATTTAACATTTTAAGAACTTTAGATTATTTGTTTCTACATTCACAGCTTTTTAGCTATTTGTGTTACAGTCACAATAAAAATCATATCTCGAGTTACGAAACTCGAAATCAAGATCCGTAAATTTTCCCTGAATCTAGACTCATATTCCTATCTACTAATTTTTTTCTATAATTTTTTGTTGGGCCAATTAGTACAGTTTATTAGTTAAAGTTACCCCTGTTTCAGGGCTTGACTGGTCTGACCTCTGTTTACTACGAACCACTTTTCTCTCTGTATAAAATTCATATGAATATGAGGTTTATTTCTCCTGAAACTAGACTCAGTAAGGATTCTGAGAATATAAAATACATCACCTAATTATGTCTATACAATTTATGGTTAATTTCTAAAGTTGGAATAGGGGATTCAGAAACTGCTCTGACCCTGTTTCACTAAAATTCAAATATCTTCCAACATATAACTCCTTTACCCGTTTCATTTATTTCATGTGAAACTAGATACAATAAGCTTCAATTTTATATTTAATTCATCATGTAATTCAATTCCTATGATTTTTAATAAATTTTCAAACTCACGTCAGTGTTGCTGTAATATTCTGTTTATGGCAAATTTCATCCTTTTTATGAATTTTCATGAACTAGGTAACTTATTAACTTTCCATAACATCAAACATATTCTAAACTAACCATTTCCATAATTTATCATTATCAAGCACTTCCTCAACCATTTCATCACCATACCATAAGATCATTTACACAAAATAAGTATTTTGCTATACATGCCATACTTAAATTTATAAGCCATTTTACGAAAAGTTCTTAGGATAGTGTGGTGATCCTCCGACCAATCCCGACTCGAGCTGGCTTGTCCAAAACTACAATGAGGAAGAAAGAGGGGGTAAGCATAAATGCTTAGTAAGTTCATATGCAAATAATAAGTAACATAACAAAGCAATCATACCAAACAACATTAGCATGGTATCACCAAAACATAAATCTCATTTCTAATCATCTTTCATCATTTTACTACCTTATCGTTATTGTATCAATACTCAACCCGAGGGTTAAATACATACCTGTCCAAAATATTCATTTCACATCACTTACCAATACGTCTCTTTACGTCTCGAATATTCCTCCATTTGAGTAGAACTTTACCCGTTGAACACATCGGAATATAATTCGGATACATGGAAACTTTGCACATAAGTGCCACATATGTAGCCAAGCTACTATGTAACCCGCCCGTAAGCGAACTCGGACTCAACTCAACGAGCTCGGGCGTTCGCATCCATAATGAACTCGGACTCAACTCAACGAGCTCGGATGCCTAGTTACATCTCACGAACTCGGACTGAACTCAACGAGTTCGGACATTCGCATCCATAAGTGAACTCGGACTCAACTCAACGAGTTCGGATGCTCAACCATCCTAGTGACATGTCACTTGTATCCTAATCTATTCCTAAGGTTCAAATGGGATTTTCCTCGAACACATATCCTTGCCGTCTTTCGTAGAATACCGAAACCAATACTCGGTAACAATTATGTTTAACAAGTAATTCACATAATTTGCATTTTATTTGAAATTAACCACAAAGCATATATTTCATGATAAAAATCAGCATATCATATAATTAAAATCAATAGCTTAAAAATAACAATTATGTTACATTATTTACACATGAACTTACCTTGGTACCAAAATACAAAGGTTTTGCAATTTAATCCACAATCTTTTCTTTTCCTCGATTGGGGTCGTTTCCACGTCTTTCTTGATTATGAAGCTTGAAAGTTGAAGAAACCCTAGCTATGGAGACATTGAGCATTCGGCAGCAACTAATGGGGAAGATGACTATTTTGTGTCATTTTTCCCATTTTATTTCATTAATTATCCAAATGACCAAAATGCCCTTAATGCCTTTCTTTGAAAATTTTTTATGTACAAGCCCATTTTTGTCCAAAATTTTAGAAATTGGTCAAATTGCTATTTAAGACCTCCTAATTAATATTTCAAAGCAATTTCATACTAAAAACTTCTAGAATGCAAGTTTTGCAACTTATTCGATTTAGCCCCTAACTTCAAATTAAGCATTTTATGCATGGAATTTCTTCACAAAATTTTCACACAATCATGCAATCATATCATAAACCTCAAAATAATTATAAAATAATTATTTCTATCTCGGATTTGTGGTCACGAAACCACTATTCCGATTAGGCCCTAATTCGGGATATTACAACTTTAATTCAACCATTGTACAATTTCATAACCACAGTTACTTTCGTTATTCATATCTAAATGGTATTTCACATAGTTCATATAGCCTTTCACCATGACCGAATACACACATACACATATGACATTTTCACCTATGCTTCTCATTTCACATTCATGATTCAATTCCAATCGATCTAACATGCATAAGTATATATCACATACCTGGCCAACTTAATGTATTGAACGAATTCAATTGCCGATTTAACACAAGGTCTCATAGTCTTAGACTTTTATCAAATCACCGGCATTTAGCCTGCTAGGTTTTAAACCCGAATTCATCACCGGCACGAAGCCTGCTAGACTTTAAGTCTGAACTCATTCACCGACATTTCGCCTGCTAGGCTTGAAGCCCGATATCATTTCACCGGCATTATAGCCTGCTAGGGCTGAAGCCCGATATTATCTCACCGGCATTATAGCCTGCTAGGCCCAAAGCCCGAATATCACATTTCGATAAACAATTCACTTGTTCTTTCATACTTTCATAACTTATACTTCAATTACGTATAACTGAAATACATATCTATGAACAAATATTTTCATCCTTTCAACCACATAGGGTTTAATTTCGACATTGGAACACATATCTTAGTACATCATTTAATAGTATCAAAGTCGACTAGATATGCTAGTCACATACAGCTCATAACTTTAATTTAATATTCATTCAACACAAAGAACATATGTATATATATATACAATCAAACATCTTCTTAATTATGATTATTCAACTCTTAAGCATATAACATGATCAAACACAAACACTTAAGAACTTACCTTGGATTTTATCGAATAACTACGGATTGACTAATCGACTAGTTTCGCTTTCCCTTTATCCAAAATTGGCTCCTTATGCTCTTGAGCTTGGATTAAACAAATTTAACTTATTGTTAATCAACTAATCAAGCATTGTATTATGAGTATATTCGGCTTTCACACATATTAAACATAGTAATAATCATGCACATTATAATCAAAGTGTAATTAATCCCATACACAAAAAATATACGACACTTCATTTCCATCTACTTATATACATGTATCACATAAGACCATTTCATACTTTCTATTACCTAAATAAACAACAAATTTTCCAATTAATTTCTTAAGTCCACATTCGGCATCTATATCCACAATAACACATTAGCCGATTACTATAAATCATATAATTCAACTTTCAATAATCTCATTAACAAAACTTATTAATCTAACATCAAAGATTTATTTTCTATCATTAAACATCAAGATACTCAAACATTCAATAATGGCATCATCCAAATACTTCAACAATTTTAAAATTAGAGGTACGGGCTAGCTAGATTACAAAGCAACGATCTCAAAAATGTAAAAATCACTAAAAACCGAGTCAAAATGAACTTACCAATTTAACATGCAATAGCCAGATACTTTGAAGCTTCAATGGCTTCTTTTTCTTTTAACTTTCGGCAATAAATGATGAGAATGAAGCCAAATTTTTATTTTGTTTTATTTATTAAAACACTTATTAGCTATTTTACAATATTAACCTTCAAAAACATTTAAAACTATTCCAACTACCCTTCCACTATCATCCATTAACACAAAAATGGTCTAATATTCTTATAAAGACTTTCACTTTAATAAACCATAGCTATTAGACACCTTAATTAATAGCACACAAGTTTTAAACTTTATGCGATTTAGTCCTTTTTGCTTAATTTACTATCGAAATGATAAAATTTTTCAACGAAACTTTAATACCATCTTATTGACACTCCGTAAATATTTATAAAAATATTTACGACTGGGTTTATAGAAACGAGGTTCCGATACCTCATTTTCTAAACCCACTTGACCTTAAGGTCATACCACTTGAACTTAATAAATCGCTTATAAAACGAAAATCACAATATCAAAAACATTTTTAAAATCACAATTAACTCGTAAATATTAAATATAATATTTACAAACCTAGTCGTCGGATTTAGTGGCCTCGAAACCACTGTTCCGATTAACCCTAAAAACGGGCTGTTACATTAAAAGTCCAAAAAACACGTATAATTGGACACAATATAGGAGAGGCCTAAAACCCCTTATATTAAACTTGAGGGGCGACAACCCTAGTAAAACAACTAGGGTCAGTCGCCCTTCTTTCTCCTAATTCAACTAGGGGATTTTTTTATTAAATAAGCATTAATTGCATTCTATTAATTCAACTAAGGTTCACTTATTCTCCCTATAAATAGATGGTACCGATAAGGCTAAATACAAAATTTTGAGATATTGTTATTTTTCCTGAAAATAGTCAGAATTTATATCTAATTATAAATTATATTTTCAGAAATAACAATTCTTCTAGTTTCTATAAGAATGAAATATTTACTTTCCTACTGAAAGTAAGAAAATTATTTATGGTTTTGTGTTTGATTCATAATCTTTCGAGCCCACATTCGAAGCGGTTCGTGGTACGAGAATAGCAGAAAAGATCATTCGATTGAAAGCTAGGAACGTCAAGGATCAGTCTTGCGCAAAGCACAGGTACTTTTCGGGAAAAGTTTATTGCTATAAATATCACCAATCGACTCAGTTTTCAATTTTTTTTATTTTTCCACTGTGCAAGAAAACTGTTTTTGAATCGGATTTTTTTCCAACACCACACTTGTCCCATCTTCGATCCATAACAAGAAACTCTTATTTCTAAGATATTTCGTTTCCTTGAACACTTATAGAGAAACACACACATGGTTAGTAGCTCCAGAAGCAATGAACTAGTGGTATATTGAATTCTTTACTAAGAAAATTCCAATCATAAAAAGTTTCGTACCTTTTCCCTAAGTGGCTAGGTAATTCTTCCACTCTTTGCAATTGGCCTTGAAGTACCTTTTCTTATTGCAGAAGAAACACTTAGACTTAGATAAGTCTTTACGTTTCTTGGCTCTCTTCCTTTCCTCCTTAAGTGGCCCACAGGAATTAGTCTTATTTCTCTTAGCATGCTTTCCCTTCCCTTTAGAGGAAGAAACAACCGCTAAGTTTGTTTCTACTTTTTTTAATCAATTGAATATCATTCAAAATCAACTCATAGGATTGCAACTTCTTCATCAATTGTGTAAGCATTAGTTTATTGTTCCCAAGGTTATATGCGGCCCAAAAGCCTACAAAGTCCTTGGACAAGCTTTTGAACACCATTTTAATTTGTGTTCTAATCTAAATTGGCCTCATTATCTACGACCTTGACAAAATAACCCATAAAAGTAATAATATAGTCTTTTACCGGTGTACCAAGTTTTTGTTAGGCATTCATCAAACTAATTATAGCTGACTTTTGAGCCAAGATAGCTTGGGCTCTAAACATTTCCTCTATTTTTTCCAATATTGCTTTGGTAGAATCATAACTCTCCCGTTGCTTATAAAAAGTACTGGTCATGCTTGTCAGCATATAATAACAAGCTCTCATTAGATTCTTTCTAGCAATTTTTAGCCTCAACTTGGTTGGTTGGAGGACATTTATTATCAAGAATTGTCTTGAGTTTCTCACAGCTTAGGACAACTATAAGGTCCCTTTTCCATTCATGATAGTTATTTTCATTCAGTTTGTTCTCAGTAAGTATGTTTAATAAGGGAGTAGGTGCCATTTTCAAGCTGGAAAAATAAAATATCCATTCATCAATATTTTTGTATTAAGCAAGTATTTTGAATTTTTTTTTTTTTTGCAACATTCAATATGCATTAAGATGATGCATGTGTTACATTAAACCTTGAAAACATTTGTAAGTCATTAAAACGATAACTGTTGCACCCATTGAATTAAGTCACCTTAGGGCAATCTTAATCAACTAGTAAGAACATAGATTTTCATCTAATTAGTACGTGAACGTAATCCCTTAGGTATTCATATATACTAATAATTGTTTCATGTTTGTTCATCGTTTTAACTTAAATAGAGTTTCATGGGAAGTTACTTAACTATAATGATCTTGAGTGTATAACCATCAACTCAACATCTATCATAAGATATACCACAAATGATTCATCTTGGGACGATCTCACCAAGTAACATGTATTGACTAGTTGTCCTCTTTTAAAAGAAAATTTTCTTCAGTGAACTCCACATTATAATAGCTACCTTAGGACCGACAAATTATCATATGTTATTCTAAGGTAGTTATGTCTTTTTAGGAAATCTTCTCAGTGGAATCCATATGACAATACCTACTTTAGGGTCGAAAAATTGTCAAGCCATTACAATAGACCAATGATGAAGGTTGTAAGTCTTGTTTAGGGACCTTCTCTCACTCAATCTTTTATAAAATATGCAAGGTTTTTAATGTATGATTTCAATCATGAATGATTAAAATGTCATGACAAGAACATGTGACATTTTCCCCTAAACTATATAGCATGCTTATTATACATATGTATGAACATACTTTTCAGTCAATTTAAATATCATCATGTTACAACATAAAAGTAGATAATTAAACTGAGTTTGATCAGCTAAAGTTTCCATAATTTCGTACTAGAAAAATAGATAATAATAAAATTTTACATTTATAACCCCAAAACATTCTTTGGGTCTTCCAGGTGAAAGCCAAATATCCTGGTTTTGGGTTTTCCAAACTCCAAACTTTGAAAAAACATCAAAGGGATCTACTGTCGAACCGTCATCACCACCACAGGTTATCAATGTTGTCGTCGTTGATGCCACTGTCGGCTTTCATCGATCGCCCATCTACCAGTCTTTCGCTAGTTGGTTGGGTTGGGTTTGCATTGTCTTAATCAATTTTGGATACGTCTCAGTTCTTCGGGATTCATTGAAAAAATCAATTATAAAAAACTTAAGACTGTTTCCGGCTCACATGAATTATTCTAAAATAAATCAAAATAAAACCTACATAAAGATGATATTCCATGATCTAATTACAAATCCCAAAAATTTAATAAAACCAGAATTTATGCCAATCAAATATCTAGGAATCATAACTTTGGCACAATTACTTTATCATATATATAGTAAAATAATTCAACTATATTCATTCACATACATAACTCAAAATATGCATATAATTACAAGAATTCCACATATTATCAAAATTAACCAAACATAAAGAGGAGAAAATTCGGTTTATATTATAAACATAGCACAACCTAGCTCTGATAACAATTGTTGGAAAATTTCAGTTAAGAAAATGATTTTCAGTTACAATGAAAGTTTAAAATTTTTGAAATTTGGGTCGATTTGTGATATTTATGAAAACAAACTTTTCCCGAAAAACGCATGTACTTTGTGCGAGAGGGATTTGCATCATTCCCGGCTTTCAACTGGACAACCTTCTTCACTATCCTCATACCCCAAATTGCATTGAGTGCGGGCTCGAACAACAAGAGCTAAACATAAAACAAGAAACAATTTAATTATTTTCAGTAGGAAAGTAAATCTCTCAAATAGAAATCGGTAGAAATTGTAGTTCCTAGAAAATATAATTTATTCTTAAAAAGTAAATTTCCACTATTTTCTGGAAGAATAACAATATATGTAACTTGTGTGTAAAAAATTATGTTAATAGCTCTACCAATACCATTTATTTATGAGAAGAAATATGAGAATCTTGGTTGAATAAAAATAACACAAATAATATTTATTTAATAGAAAACACTTACTAGTCTAAGTTGGAGAAAGGGAAGGACACAGCTTAGTAAACATTACCAGGGTTGCCGCCCCTCACTTATCATATAAGGGGATTTGGGCCTCTATTATATTAGTCCAATTATATGTGCTTTTTAGATTTTTTACCCAACACTTTATAATTTAATCCTAACCTAATATTTGTTTTCTATTTCTCAAAATAGATATTGTTTCGTTTAATTAATTTAATTAATCATAACTAAATTAATTTCCCAATTAAATAATTTTCTCAACTCAATTCTAATTTTGATAAAGTTATGGCAACTTTACCAAAAAAGAGTATATGAGAAAATATATTTAATTTTACATTCAACAAATTCATAGTGACTAATTAATTTAATTTTGTTTTCGAACTTCAATTATTTAATTATAATTAATTAAATAATAATTCAAAAATCTTAAATTGATTCTCAAGTAATTTCTATACTTAGTGAGAAATGCATTCATTTGTGAACGTGACTCGTTTCTCTAATTTTACCATTTCCATTTATTTATGTTCGTTTAATTCTACGTGAAATTAATGTATGGTTTCAACGAGCTAGGGGAGGGACCAATTGGACATATATAATTATGACTTAAACAATTTATAATTAAGTTTCATCTTTTTGCCTATTAATTATAAACTTATTTAGTCACGAAGTTATTCTATTGTAGTATTGTGACTAAGCTTTCCCTAATTGCATACTATTATAAAAGCTACTAAGTGCTCATAAATGACCTTGTCATAAGTGTGTTACTCTCATAGGATACTTAATCTTTTTTAGATAAACTTCTTCTCCCAATATGATCATATTTTATCTCATGATACATATTCCTTCATTAAAAGTCAATTTCTATGAAATAGTAATCAAGTCATTTATTATAAAGATAAATGACCAGTGACTACTATTACTTTTCATCTATCATGTAATATCAATGAGAGGATATCATCTACCCATTAGTTAGGCTATGAATTCCACTATTGTGAATGATGCCACATACTATAGAAGTCGTATACCCAAAGCACCAGCTTTCGGTCGCTTATCTATTTGAACTCATGATTTTACTTACATCAAATTATGCAAGTCACACATACATAGTACATCATCCACTCAGGATTAAGGTATGTCACACTATGAACATCACAACTTAATAAATCCATAAACGAATCTAAGATCTAGTCTACTTGAATCTTACTCGATGTATTGTCAATCTTGTCAGCCACATCTTTGTCTCTATCTTTGAGAAGTCAACTGCTTCGATGCTCAAGACAAAGTATCTCCCCCATTAGACTTGATTGATGACATATTAGTCTTTCACTCGATTTGCTCATTTCCAATTAGACTTAGGACATATTTAGGTTCAAATACTAATAAAAGTTGTCTTTCCATATTACGATCTGATCACATAATTCCTCTTAGTATTAGTTAAACGTGAAGTAACTAGTGAGCCAATATATTCTTCCATTTTGCTTTGCGTGCAAAAACATTGAAGACAATATAAAAAGGTTATAGGGTAACTAATTTATATTCTATTAAATCAATTTGTTCAAAAATTACAAGTATACAAAATGAATATACTACAATTAGGGCATCAAATCCAATACATGATCCATATTAGAAGCCAGCACAAAGTTTTAAAAAATTACCTATGAGCCATCTCATAAATAAGTCAACACATTGCAGGCAAAATCATGGGGGGAAAATGGAAGCCAACATTTAGCGTGTAAAAGGGTAAATAAAACCTTGGCTTTCCACTACCATGTTTTGGTTCGCTAATGGTGCTCAGCTCATTCTCTCCTTGGGGGATATGGAACTCAAATTCATATTGTTTAGTTGTAACCCTTAATATTACAACAGTCGTCCTATCTCATGGAACCTTGTAGTGTATTGAACTAAACCACCCACACAAATAGTCCTTTCTAATCTCTTCACCACCGTTTTTCAACGACCCTCCCTACTCATACTACTACTAACCTCCCCACCCTAGTTTCCTCTAATCATTTTCGATAAAAATACGCTAAAACAAACCCTTCAAGCTATAATTAACCAATTGGACTTACCAATTACATGAACTACATGCTAGTATAAACTACGCCAATGAAGTATGAACTCAAAAGTAAGGAGGTTAAACCAGAGATTTAGACCTTTCAGTCCAAAGAACATTTTCGAACACACCTTCGAGCCCTATGAGAGCTTCAGATCTGGCAATTTTAAATGTTGAAATGGAAAGTAATAATTGGCAATGCTTCTCGATAATGTGTTGTAATGCATAGTCATTAATACAAATTTATAGAGGCGTGCACTCTCAAACAATACTGACCATGCGTACATCTCACGTGCATGCTATTAACATTTCAAATTTCAAGCGCTAAACAAATAATTACCACAAAGCACTTTGGAGAACTGAAAACCTAGCCACATTATAACCTCCCTCGCAATTGGAGGGGAAATTGTTATACCCTAACCTCTCGAGAAGTGAACCCAATGAACTCCTCGACTTAACACTCATGAAGGCCCCACTTATTAACCACCATCTTTTTTTTTGGTGAATTATTAACCACCATCTTTAACTCCAACTACCACATCATATTTGAGATTATTAAAAGCACGTCCAATCACCACCCTACCTTAACTTATAGTGGTGGAACACTTAACCACTTTCCTCTGGCCCACCTATAAGATCTCAACATGTGGTGCCTTGAAAGAGTATATAAAGCTCAAAGCTCCTACAAGATAGAGGGTTTCTCTCTGAACTGGAGTTGAGGGTATATAAAGCTCAAAGCTCCCAAAAGGTAGAGGATTTCTCTCGTTTGATCATATTTTAATATTTTGTCTATTATATTCCTATTATATTTATAACAAACTAAAAAAAAGTTAAACTGACTCATTGGCACATGATAATATAAAATATTTTTATTTGACTTTCTATATCAACTCGCTCTCTTGGGCATGCATAAAACCAATCCAAAAATAAAAGGTTAATATGCAATTTGTTTACTGAATTTGTCTAAAAATATCAAGTTGAAACTAATATCCAATTTGATGGTGATATGTGACAACCTCTAAGTATGCTATGCGACAGACATAAATTATTTTTTTAAATATAAAAATTAATAAATATATTTTTTGCATCAAGAATGAACCTAGACAAAAAGTTATCTAGTTACATTTGATTCTGGACATATTTTTAGTACATATATATATATATATTTATTTATAAAATATTAGGTTTTAGGTTATTATTATTTTAAAAGTACATAAAATATAAACTTATAAAAATATATAAATTTGGACAACCATATGTCTAGGTTTATTTTTTATGTAAAATCTTTTTTTTTATATTTTTTTATTAATTTATATATTTTAATTTTTTTAATTTTATATATATATATATTTAATTTTATAATAATATAAATAACCTCATATTTTATAATAAATAAAAAACATATAAATTTACTAAAAAATACATTTTGAATGCTAGACAAATTAGTGTCCAGATTTAGATGTATCTAGACAACTATTTGCTCAGGCTCATTCTTGATGTAAATTTTTTTTTAAAAATTTATATAATTTTGAAGTTTTTTATTTTTAAAATTTTTGCTTGTCACATAACATGCTAAGAGGTTGCCATATGTCACCACAAGATTAGCTATCAGTGCCACTTCATCATAGGTTGAGTGTTAGTGTGAAAGTACCAATCTAGGTAACGGAATACAAGTTCAGGTACCAACTAAATACTTTTGGATACGTTCAAGGGGCAAACTACATATTAACCCAATAATAAAATATGGGTTCGAATATCGAATAGACAACTTCCAACTCAATACTATAACACAATATAAAAAGTATCAATAAAAAGATAAGGAGAGAGATCCACTTCCACCAATGTAAAATTAAAGTTATTTTTATATCATTTTGTATATATTTGTAAGATTACTATTTTAATGATCCAATTGTCATATTTCATTCATATATATTATGCATATAAAATTTGATATAAATTAAAATTTTCTAATTATTTGTTTTATGTAAAAAGCTTTCAGCCATTCTATAAATATTAACATATACACTTTTTAGATTGATATGATAAGAATGTTAGATTGGTTTGAAAGTTTACATTCATGACGAGTACAATTATATTAACAAATTCAATGATTAGATAGTTAAAATATTAATCTTATGATAATATACAAAATGTGGTTTTACATTGATGTAAGTAGATCACTCCCCAAAAGATAATACATAAATACGATCTTGTCAATATTTAGCCTAATATCATTTTTTAGGCATCAAAATTTAAATAAATATATAACATCTTGAATATAATTAAATTATGGCATATTAAATATATAACATCTTGAATATAATTAAATTATGGCATATTCATGATGTGGGTGAAATTTTTATTTAACAAATATATAAAAGAAATTGATATGAAAACTTAATGTAATTTTGATTGAAATGGTAAAATTGAATTAATGAAATTTATGACGTTTTTGGTTCAAATTTCATTATTCCCTAAGAATAGCAACGAGTAAGATATTTGTAGGTATTTTTTTTACTATTCAAATTCAAATTTGTAAATTTATCTAAAAATCTAATTCCGCTTATTATCGATAGGTTATTCAAATATTACTATCCGAATATGAAATTAAAACTATTGTCCATTGACTATCCGAATCCAAAGAAAAGAACAATTCAATATTTTTGCATATCCAAATTCACAAAATTTCGACTTTGAATTTGTTAAAAATTCTTTCTATATATATAAAATCAAAATTATAAGCATTTTGTAACAAGTGGATTCGAAATATCTGAATTTAAATTCATATTCATTATCTAAATAAGCAATACAAATTCAAATAATAAATATTCAAGATATCTATCTATATCCACTCCAAATTTGTAATTGATAGTAATTTCAAAATCCAAATTTGAATATTACTCAAACCCACAATATCCGAATCCGAATCTATAAACTAAAAATTGAATATTCACAAATATATGAATCAACAATTCAAGTTACCATCTATATAATTCCTCTCGTGTGTATATATTTCTTTTAGATAAAATAAAATAGAGAAGCTTGACAAGTGAAAACACATAAACACCGCATTAATATATGAATTTCCAGGTTTGCAACTCACGTAAAATCCACAACCATATTAGAAAAACCAAAACAAATTGAGCAAAGCCAAAAATTAAAAACATAGGATCTTACAACTTTTCACCTGCATTTTATTCACCACATATAAGAAAAGAAAAATTGCCTTCCTGCCTCCCAGCATTTTGCTCATAGCAAATATTCAAACAACCTATATCGACTCAGCTGGATCACAGGTGAAAGGGGTGCAGGAGGTACACATCATGAAAGTCTCGTTCGAAGGTTTCGAATTTGAACAAAAGGAGAGCAAGTTAAAAGAGATTAACAAAAATGACATGTTAAATCAGTTTCAATCATCATGTGAGGTTTTCGAAGAGCCCTGCAAAGAATGTGGTGACGTAACCTGTTGAGGAGGTGAATCATCCGAATTTTTAATCTCCAAGTTCTGATGTTTCTTGCTCACAGAGTCAGTGTTCCGTGCCAAATCAGAGAGCTTTGACGGCAGAGGAGCTTCAGACAAATTGGCTGTTGGTGACATTCTTTGATATGTTAAGAGAGACGTATCCAACACAGATAAAGGGACACTTAGACCATAATTATAAGGATATCCCATGTATGGGTGATCGAATCTGCAAGTTGGCCCATATTTGCAGAGACCGTACATAGCATAGCTAGAACATATGGCTTGCCCCTACATATAGAAGAACGAGAAATAATCAACATAATTATTTTGCTTTAAGTGATGGGATTGCTAGAAATGGCCATCTACATAGCTTCATCAAAACAAATTCACCTGTATGGATACTTAGCTAAATCTGACAGGGTGAAGACTAGAAGGAAACTTACAGGTCTAGAGGGAAGCCCGAGTGGGCCAATGCTGTTTACTGCTGAATTTGCAATCCTTTCCTTTGGATGATGGTACTTGCAATCAGATCCGTATTTGCAAGTGCCTGTGTTCATATAGTACCGACATTTGGGTTGATCAGGTCTTTCAGGAAAATCTGAAGCAGACGTTGATGACAAAAGCATCTGCTCACTAGAACCTGACTCAGCAGGATTCATCAAGTTGTAAGCGAAATTCGATCCGAGAATACCAGCAGAAGATACAGGACTCATATTTCCCTGATCAGATTTAAATTAGAAATGACCAAAACTAAAATAAGGTGGAATGGGAAAATTTCAAACCACTTTTTAAAACGCAAAAAATGCATTGTATAAGGCAATATAGTTGCAGTAAACTGTCAGATACATACGTCAAACAATAAAATGCATAGGTTACTGCAAGCATGTCCAAAAAAGAACAGGATAATATGGGTATACGAATTTGTAAAATAAATAGTATTATATTAACGTTTGTCTAAGACAACAGCCACTTGTGTGAATATAAAAAGAGCATGCCCTTACAGATATCCTCCGCAAGCAGCCAGGCAACAATTGAGCACAGATAAGGGCATCTAATGTTCCTAAGGTTGTACTCATTCAAGAGAAATTATGTTTCTGATGGTAAGTGAATTCATATGAAAAATGGAGTCAAGCCAAATTTTATCATAACATCTCAATGACAACCACTTTCAGTGAGAAATAGTCAGTGATACCATTCATAACCGACAAAAATGCTAAAAGCAGGCAACTACAATGCTAGAAACAGATAACTGATAAAAATACACACAGTAAGTCTTTAAGAAAAAAATGATTAAATGCTTTCCCTCAGATAAGAAGAAAATGCACATCATGAGTCCTTCCTGATAACCATGCAGAAAACCTTTGGGACCAACCGGTCTTAGCTGCATGTGGTAAAAGAAAGTTCATAAACAACTTTTTTTTTATAATCAAGACCACACCACTTTATTATCAAAACTGCTAAGGTCCTGCTCTTATCACATTATTCAAATATCCAGTGATTCAACATACAACATTCAATTTAGCTATCTGAAGGCACATAGAATTGAAAGGAGATACATGGGGCTTGCTCTGGAAAATGAAATCAACTTAAACAAATATAAAAATCAGTGCAACATACTTTGCATTTTACACTGTCAAAAAGAAACACTTTAGAAGGACAGCACCTTGCAGAGTTTTAATTGTACCGACCACAAAAATCTGTAGCCAGAATTTCAGATGGGCATTACTCAACATAGGAAGAATTCACTCACCATGTAGGTGCTCCAACCATGAGCAGGAATTGTGTTTTGAGAAGGAGAAACAACAACAGGCATGTAGCTTTGGGTTTGTAAACGTGGTCCAGAGACATGAGGTGGCCTAGGTAGTGACCATGAGGGTAATCCACCAGCATATGGCACACCTGATGGTGGCAAAATCGATGATCCCACAGCATTTTCAGGTAAGCCAGCCCCAGGTGATGCAGGCTGGGGATGATGGAACTTGCACGCAACTCCAAACTTGCATGATCCAGTCCGCATGTAATAAGGACATGATTTTTCTTCCTGATAAAAACAGAAACAGCTTGAGACAATAGATGGTAAAGGAAGCACACAAAAAAGAAAAAAAACAAAAAAAAGCACCTGACGCATAGGGAGACCAAGAATGTTAAATGTAACAGGTCCGGCCCCATTCCTGTCCTTTGGATGATGATATTTACATGTGGATCCATATTTGCAAGTTCCGGTCTTTAGAAAGTACTGCGAGGTTTAAAGAAAATTTCTACATTAAAATGTTTTCCACTAGAAATACTTTGAACATCAGTTTCCCTGAGAGAGAGAGAGAGAGAGAGAGAGAGAGAGAGAGAGAGAGAGGGGGGGGGGAAGGGGGTTATGCATCACTTCACCAGGTTAAAAAGGAAACATCAGCACAACAGTGAAATTAAGATGATAGTCTCTGCTGTACGATGGGTGAAACAGAATAATCAACGTACAGTACACCACCAATAATAAAAGAAACAATGAAATGATGACTAGAATAATCAGAAAATTCCATTTCACTGCATATCATGTTAATATGCATATGTACAAATCTTGTCTGCTATATATATAAATTTCATAGCCCAAGTGAACAATTAACATGCAACAATCAGTTTCCAAAATTATGTTTCAAATGAAATAACATATATTCATTAGTTGCCTTTCCTTTTGTAAACAAGAGCTATACAAACTCAGCAGAAAATGGCAACACAAACATTTCCAGAAAAGGGATGTTTTATAGGCTATAGCAGGAATCCACTAATCATAAATGAGAAAGTATATATACCCCACAGTCTGGCTGTCCAATTCTTTCAGGGAGTTCTTCTCTGTATTGCCCATTCTGCACCAAATAACAACATACTCAACCACTACATCAGCAGAACAACTTTATAAGAGAGAGAGAGGCACGCTGAGGTTAAAAAAACTCCACAAGTGAGATTAAAAAACAAAACTGCAAGTGTTCATTATACTATACTAAAAATAAAGCAAGAATCTGAATCCACTGTTTTACATCTTGAAATGATCAGTCACTAAATGTCATCCACTTCAAAAGAAGACAAATAAAAGCTTTGATTACCTGAGCATCATAAACCGGATGATTGAAACGACAATTACTTCCATAACCACATGATCCAGTCCTTAAAAAATAAGAACAATCCGGTTCACCCGGACGATCAGGGTACGAGGCTGATCTAGAAACACCCACCTCTTGATTGTTATCATTAATTTTTAACCGCATAATTGCTTCTGGAAAGAGAGGGTAAAATCCCCAAAATTAACCAAAATCAGAATCTCCCAAGAATGCACCAAATGAACCATTTAACAATTGAAATAACAAACTTTAAAACAAATTTACTGCTACCATAATTTACAACAAAAAAGAAGAAGAAAGAAATAGGGGAAAAAAAAAAACAATTTTTCGATGCTCCAAAAAAAATATCAAACGTTTCAATTTAAATTAAAATATGAGAAGTTACTTTTCTGTCCATTACAGAAAGAAATTTATGATTTACACAAGAATTTAAAACATTGATCACAATGGAAAATGATCAAAACAACAGAAAATTTCTTAAAAGAAAACAGAGAAAAAACTATAAAGTAGGATTATATCTTTGTATAATTTAAAGTAAGAAGGAGGGTGCAAAGAATCGGTGTTACCTTCAATTTTATCAGCGGTTTCATTCGACACAGCATTGTTCTGAACTTGCCGATTATCAGGCATCGGTGATGGCAGCACAGAATTTTGTAAAACCGTTTCTTACTTTTTGATCAAAACGAAAAAAAAAATAATGTAAGGGAATAACACAAAGCAAATGCTGTCAGATTTCAAATAAAAAATCTTTGATTCAATATAAAATGATGATGATGATGATCAAGAGAGTGAAATAAGAGAGATTTTTTTTTCGTGTGAAAACTAAGAAAGAGTTTATAAAGAATCAAAAAGTGAAATCCTCGAAAATATTCCAATTTTTTTCAACATAAAATTTCTTTTATCTTTAGAGTTATGAAAGGGAAATGCTGTTTATTTTTTTTATTTTTCTTTAATTGCGAAAAACCAGAAAATTTGTAAAATTTTGAAAGGATTTCATTTCTCAAGTAAGCTTCTTTCAGGTGCACCGATAATAAATTTTCTTTTCGTTTCGGGAGTTAAAAAGACATTATTACCCACACATGATGTCAAAAACAAAATATGATACGGGCTAATTGTAACAAACATCCTCAATTATGCATCAAATTTTAAATTGATCTTTAAACTTTAAAATGTTTTAATTCCATCCTAATTTTTTTTTGGATGTTAATTGGTTAGCATTGATCGAGTAGCTTTTGTAATGATATGTCATTAGGGAAAGCTCAATTACGATACTATAGTAGAATGACTTCGTGACTAAATGAGCTTATAGTTAATAGGTGAAAAGCTAAAATTAATTATAAATCATTTGAGCCCTAATCACATATGTCTAATCGATCCCTCCACTAACTCGTTGAAACTAAAAATGAATTGTATGTTGAATTAAATGAATAGAAATTGATAGAAATGATAAAGTTAGAGAAATAAGTAATATTCGGAAATGAATGTTGTTTTTCACTAAATATGGAAATGACCTGAGAATTAATTTAAATTTTTTTGAATTATTATTTAATTAATTAAAGTTCGAAAATGAAATTAAATTAATTGATCATTATGAATCCGTTGAGTGTAGAAATTAAATATATTTTCTCATAGATTCTTTTACTATAAAGTTGCCATAATTTTAATGGAATTTGAATCGGGTTGAGAAAATTATTTAATTGAGAAATTAATTAATTAATTTATGATGTTTATTTTAAAAAATAGAAAAACATTTATTGGGTTGGTTTGAATTATAAAATACTAGGTTAAAAGTCTAGGAAATACATATAATTGGACCTAATACAATAGTGACCTAAATTCTCATCATAATACATATGAGGGGAGACACGCCCTATTAGTTACTCCTCTATCCTAATTCAACTAGTAGATTGATTTTTCTATTATATAGGTATTAAATGCATTCTATTAATTCAACTAGGATTTCATTTCCTCTCCATATAAATAACATCGATAGGGCTAAAAATACAATAAGTTACACACAACTTTTGAGATATTGATATTCTGTTAGGAAATAGTGAGAATTTATTTCTAAGTATACATTTTATTTTTAAGGAATAACAATTCTATCGATTTCTATAAGAGAGAGATTTGCTTTCCTACTGAAAGTAAGAAAATTATTTATGGTTTTCCGTTTGATTTGTAATTGTTTGAACTCATACTTGAAGTAGTTCGTGCTACGAGAATATCGGAGAAAGTTGTTCTATTGAAAGCGAAGAACAAAAAGGATCCATCTTGCTCAAAGCATAAGTATTATTTTGGGAAAAAATTTATTACTATAAATATCACAAATCGACTCGATTTTCAAAATTTTTATTTTTTCACTGTGCAAGAAAACCATTTTCGAACTGGATTTTTTTCCAACAAGTGGTATCAAAGCCATGTTGTGCTATGTTTATAGTATAAACTGATACCAAAATTTTCTCTCTTCTTTATGTGTGATTAATTTTTGATAAGATATGACATTCTTATAATTATCAGCATGCTTAGCGATATGCATATGAATGAGTGTATGTTATTATTTTATTATTTATATGATAAGGTAATTTTGTCAAAGTTGTGAATTGTAGAAATTTGAATGTAATTATTACTATTTTTTGGGTATGTAATTAGATTGTGGACTATCATCTCCATGCATGATTTATTTATATTATTATTTTAGAATAATTTTATGTGAGCCGAAAATGGACATAAGTCTTATATAACCAATATTTTTTATGGAGCCTAGAGAATTGAGACGCATCCAGGCTAATCGAGATGACAAAAACTCAACCCAGCCAATCTGTGAAAAACCGACGATGGTCTAGCAACGGAGGCTTTTGGTGGTCTGACGATGGTGGTCGATGATAGTCTAGCAATGGCGGGAGGCTGACAATGGTGATGAACATGGCAAAACAATGGCAATGATGACTTGAATCGATGCAACAACGAAAGCCCGTGGTGGCAAGTTAGAAGACCCAAAGTATGCTTTAGGGTGAGTTTTATAATTTTATTTATTTTTTGGATGGAATCATGGAAATTTTGGTTGGTCAAAGCCATTTAAATTTTATGCTTTTATTTATGATAGCATGATATATTTATTTGACTGAAAATGTATGTTCATGCATATATATGATAAGCATGCCATATAGTTTAAGGAAAAAATGCCATATGTACTTGTCACGCATTTATTAATCATTCATAATTGAAATCAGACATTAAAAACCTTGCATGTTTTTAAAATATTGAGTGGGAGAAGGTCCCTAAACAAGACCTACAGTCTCCATCAATGGTCTCTTCTATTTATTAAGACCTTGTTTTGATGAAACTTATATAAAGAATTAATATTTGAGTTTAAGCCAATGTATTTAATTACTAAAGCTGTTGTATTTAAGTTTATACGCCATATGTCTTGGGTATTATTACAAACTAATAATGTTTCTTTTACTTTAATAGAATAACAATTGAAATATGTATTATAACTCTAACCTTGTAATAATTATTTGAAGCTTCTGCTGAAGAAAGTTTTAAGTCTAATTATTTTTAAATAGTGACACTCCATTCTTGGACCATGTTATAGGGTCGAGTTTGGTGTGTTACAAATACACCACACCTTCTATTCTTGTAACCCCTAACTCATAGCCGTCACCGGAATAGGGTTTTAGAGTATTACCAAAACATTCTGAACAATTTTCAATTAATCTTCGTAAATTACTATTCATTTACCGAGATCATCCTTAACGTCCCTTGATCGGGCCCTCGAGGCCTAATACAAGCATTAGAATCGAATCAAGACTTAATTGGCACCTTTAAGAATTTTTTGTGAAATTACAAAATTTTTCCAAGGTCCAGGGCTCACACACCCGTGTGGTCCAAGGGACACGCTCGTGTTGTAGGCCGTGTTCGACCCCGTGTAACTTTCTGACTTGCACACACGACCATACCACACGCCCGTGTGCTAGGCCGTGTGGTTAATTAATTCAATTCTAAAAGAGGTGCAGGTTTCACACGGCAAAGACACACGCCCGTGTTTTAGCCCGTGTGACACACACGTCTGAGACATACGCCCGTGCCTCTGCCCGTGTGCTTAATTCTGAGCATTCTGTTTCTCAAAATTAAGCTACAGGGGACACACGGCCTAACCATATACCCATGTTACCAGGCAGGCCGTGTGTCACACATGGTCTAGACACACGCTCGTGTGGACAAAATGAAACCATTTCTAGCTTCATTTCTCACCCAAAATTTCACCCAAGACCTGCACTTGAAACACGCATCCAATACCAACCAATTCAAGCATTCAAATTGGGAAATTACCATAATTCAACAAGGCACACCATCACATGCATTGGTGGTAATAAACTTAACATGGATTAACTTAGGCAATAGCAACCTTTGATAACATATTCATAACATAACACTTGTGTATATAGGTATACCATAATAATCTACTTAGTCATACCAAAATGAACCAATACTAGCCATTCCAATGGCCAGGTTACAAAATAACATTTCAAGTCACTATTGGCCAAGTTGTCCTATACATGCCATTATACCAAAATGATTTTACTAAGTATACCCAAAATGACTAGTTGATAGTGTGACGATACTCCAATGATCTTCCAACCTTCACGAGCTTCCGAGCACTATAAAATAGGGAAAAATAAAATAGAGTAAGCATTACATGCTTAGTAAGTTCGTATAACGGAAACTAAACTTACCAATCTTGCTTATTAAATCTAAGCATACAATGTTATGTTCCAACCATTTGGTTAAATGACCTAATCACATACATTCAATCAACCATGTTAGTCACCAAAATCTTCATATCAATCAAGTAACATAGATAAGCTCATCAAGCAATATTTTTTCAAGTCATAGTCATATCATATCAAGATTTTCATGCCATGTCAAGAATTTTATATCCGTTGAATCATTGAACTCCAATGGATGCTCAAGTAGTACACTCGAAGTGTACGATTCAATAATCAATCAATTCCTTATTCAAGGGTACCCCCTTAGGGCACTTAACCAAGAAACACTCTCTCGAGCCATTTATCGTATAACAGGATTACCAGTCTAGGCTAATTCCTTTCTATAACGTATGCTCAGAGGAGCTCAATTAGGATTACTAGTCCAAGCTAAATCCTAATCATAACGTATGCTCGAGAGGTATTATATTGAGATTACCCATCCGGGATAAATCCTTTCTATAATGAGGTCAATGGGATTACTCGTCCGAGCTAAATATCGTTTACAACAAATGCAGGACTTTATTAGTTTCGGGAAAGCGCATAAAATCATCAGAATTCAACATTCAGTTGGGACTCAACACTTTTTCACCATTTTCAAGCATGTATCAAATTTTTCATGATAGCATTCAAGTAATGTACATCAATATAAATCATATTCCACACAACACAACATTCAATTAAACATATTTACATGCCAGATTAAGTTACACAAACTTACCTCGACACTTGTTCGCGTTAGAAATCTACTAATCTAAAACCTTTTCTTTTCCTCGATCTAACCTCGAATTGGTGTTGTCTAGATCTATATAAATGAATTTAACCATCAATTTCACACATTTCATATTTAAATGGACTCAATTTACGTCCTAGGCAAAATTACCATTTTGCCCCTAACTTTTCCATAAATTTTGATTTTGTTCCTAGGCCCGGAAAATGAAACTTGTGCAAATTACTCCCTATTCCAAGTCTAACCAAAGCCCCATTACAAAATTTCCAGTACATGTATTCATAAAATTTTAGAATTTTTCATCAAATTTTACAACTTTTCATTTTAGTCCCTAAATCATGTTTTCCTCAAAAATCACTTTGTAAAAGTTGTTTATCTTTCAATAATCTTTCATTTTCTACCATAAATTTCTAATTTCTAGCATATACATCCATGACCCATTCATACCTTGATAACTTTTCAAATTAATCCCTCAAATAGAGAGATTAAGCTATCTCGGTTTCAAAAATACCAAAATTACTAAAAACGGGACAAGAGAACTTACCCAATTAGGCCTTGAAATTTTCTTTTCTCTCTCCTAGGGTTTCCATGTGTTTTAGGTTGAAGATGACATAAAATAAGATGATTTCTTTTATCATCTTTTAATTAATTAAGTATTTTGGTATTTTAGATTTAGTCCTTGCCTTTTTTCCATAATTCCATTGATAAGTCCCCAAGAAAAATATACATACTTTTCTTAATGGTCTAATTACCATGTAAGGACCTCTAGTTTTGAATTCCATAGCTACTTGATTCTTATAGCTACTAGAATTCAACTTTCGCATTTTATATGATTTAGTCCTTCTCGTAATTAAGCACTTAATCGATAAAATTTTCGTTTCAAAATTTTCACATGACATGCCTACCATATTACGGATCATATAATAAAATAAAAATAAATCATATTTTTGGGTCGGATTTGTGGTCCCGAAACCACTGTTTCGATTTCACTAAAAAAAAGGCTATTACAACTCTCCCCATTTAGGGATTTTCGTCCTCGAAAATCTTACCAGTAAAAAGATTCGAGTATTGCTTCCTCATAGTATCCTCCGGCTCCCAGGTAGCCTCTTCTATACCGTGTCATTGCCAAAGAACTTTTACTAGAACTACTATTTTATTTCTTAACATATTTGTTTCCTGAGCTAAGATTTTGATTGGTTCTTCACCATATGTCATATCAGGCTCGATCTCTACCTTTGCAGGAGAGATAACATGTGAAGGATCGAATCGATACCACCATAGCATAGACACATAAAAAACATTATGAATCCGATCAAGCTCAGGTGGTAAAGCTAACTGATAAGCGACTGGTCCAATTCTTTCAGTGATCTCATATGGTCTAATGAATCGTGGACTCAGTTTTCCTTTACGACCAAACCTGAGAACTTTCTTCCAAGGTGACACTTTCAAGAATACTTTGTCACTAACTTGAAATTCTATTTCTTTTCATTTCAAATTAGCGTAGGACTTTTGACGATCAGAGGCTGTTTTCAAGCTGTCTCGAATTACTTTCACTTTTTCCTCGATTTCCCGGACCAAGTCAACTCCATGTAACTTTTTCTCACTGAGTTCTATCTAGTACAATGGAGTTCTACATTTGTGTCCATACAGGGTTTCATACGGTGCAATTTTAATACTAGACTGATAACTATTATTATAAGTAGATTCAACCAAAGACAAATACCTTTCGTAGTTACCTTCAAACTCAAGTATACAACACCGAAGCATATCTTCCAAGATTTGTATTACCCATTCAAATTGACCATCTATCTGAGGATGAAATGCAGTACTAAAGTGCAACTGAGTACCCACAGCTTCTTGCAATTTACTCCAGAGTTGAGATGTAAACCGAGGATCTCTATCTGAAATAATGGAGATAGGCACTCCATACAATCTAACAATCTCAGAAGCATATAATTCAGCCAATCTATCCAAGGAATAATCCATACGTACCGGAATAAAATGTGCAGACTTTTTCAACCGATCAACAATTACCCAAATGACATCTTTTTTTCCTTGGAGACAGGGGTAGTCCCATTACAAAGTCCATGGTAATTCTTTCCCATTTTCATTCTGGTATCGTAACTGGCTGTAATAGTCCAGAAGGCAACTGATGTTCAACTTTTACTTGCTGACATATCAAACACTTAAA
Source organism: Gossypium longicalyx (assembly GCA_025698465.1). Classification (NCBI taxonomy): domain Eukaryota; kingdom Viridiplantae; phylum Streptophyta; class Magnoliopsida; order Malvales; family Malvaceae; genus Gossypium; species Gossypium longicalyx. The sequence continues at coordinate 29,633,607 of CM047001.1, read as the reverse complement.
TATAAACTCAAAAATATCTCGTTTCATTCCCGGCCACCAGTACATCTTTTTCAGATTATTATACATCTTATTACTACCGGAATGTACAGACATGTTACCTATAACACCCTTTACCTATATTCAACGCCAGAATAGGGTACGAGGCGTTACCAGAATTAAACACAAGCAAACATACATTTTCGAGCCATGAATTTTCGTTTAAATTAGAACTTTTTGTATTTAATTAAAAAATCCCTAATACGAGCCTACGAGGCCCAAAGCATGCATTGGAAGTGGTTTGGGACTAAACCGAGAACTTTAGAGAGTTTTGCACCACTTAGAAAATTTTTCACTAAACAGGGGTCACACGTCCATGTGATATGAGACACGCCTGTGTCCCTAACCTGTGTAACTCTCTGTTTTTCACCTAGGAACAAATTGAAGACACGGCCAAGTCACACGCCCGTATGCTAGGCCGTGTAGTCGATTTAAAATTTATGAATTTTTCATTAAATAGGTGCAGACTTCACAAACCCTGGACGCATGCCCGTGTCCAAGACCATGTCATCCACACGACTGAGACACACAGCCGTGCCTCTTCCCGTGTGCTCAATTCTGAGCATTTTGTTTTGCAAAAATTAGGGTGCAGGGGACACACAGCCTGAACATGGCCTGAACACATGCCTATGGGGCAGACCGTGTGTCACACACGGCCTAGACACACGCCCGTGTGTCTACCCGTGTGGACAAAAGTAAGGCTATTTACCAAGCCTTTTTGCCACCCTTTTATGCACACACCTACACAACATAACATAGCACCAATCCAAGCATATACATACAACCAAATCAGCCACAACCAAGATATTAACACATCATTCACATGCTACCATCTATCATACAGAACCTCACATATTTAACAACTCAAATCATGTAAACTCCCACATCCATAAAAAGCATCATCATATAAATTACTTATACCAATACTAGCCAATTTCAAATGGCCTTATACAAAATGAACTTTCAACCAATATAAACCAACACATTTGGCCAACTCAATTATGACACGTAACAAAATGACCAAGTCCCCTATACATGCCATAACTCAAAATGTTGAAATCATTGATACCAAAATAATTGTTGGTAGTTTGAGTGGATCTCCAACGGTCTCCTACAATCACAATTCATACGATATTAAAGCATTTAAAACATAAATATAACAATGCATTATTTACATACGAACTTACCTCGGTACAAAAATAGTAGAATTTGACCTAATCGTCAAACACTTCGTTTTTCCCCCGATCTAGGTGCGAACCTATTTTTTCTTGATCTATAATAAAAAAATTAACTCATTTAATACTCACATTATTCAATTCAGTCAAAAAATCATATTATGGTAAAAATTACATTTTGCCCCTATGTTTTACATTTTTACAATTTAGTCCCTAGGCTCGTAAAAAGAAATGTATTCAATTTCTTCAAAACCCAAGCCTAGCCAAACCATTTTCATACTTATACCAGCCTACATTTTCCACTTAATCACACTTTTACTACTTATTTTATAACTTTTACAAATAGGTCCTTTTTGACATTTTTACCAAAAATTACTTAGTAAAAGTTGTTTATCTAACACCAAACATGTATTTTCTACCATTAGACACCAAAATACACAAATATCTATCATGGGTAAAATTTTAAACTTTGACCATACTTCAAAATAGTCCTTGAAATAGCTAGATTAGGTTACAAAGATCTCAAAAACATGAAAATCATTAAAAATGGGGTTAGAACGGCCTTACAATTGAGCTTGGAAGATGAAAAAACCCTAGCTATGTCCTCTCTTGAGAATTTCGACCATTGGGTAGAAGATGAGCAAAAATTGGCTTTTATTTTGCTTATTAATTCATTTAATTACAAAATAACCAAAATGCCCTTTTCTTAAAACACTGAAATTTCTCTTACTCCATGTCCATTTTTGTCCACCAACTTAAGTAATGGTCTAATTACCATCTAAGGACCTCTAACTTAAAATTTCATAGCAATTAGACACCACTAGCTTATAGAACTCAATTTTTTCACTTTTTGCAATTTAGTCCTTTTTGCTAAATTGAGTGCTCAAACGTCAAAATTTTTGAACGAAATTTTCATAGAATCATTCTATAAAACTGTAGACCATAAAAATATAACAAATTTTTTTTTTCCTGAGTCAGATTTATGGTCCCAAAACCACTGTTCTGACTAGACCCAAAATCTAGCTATTACATTACCATTGTGAGCTTCATTCAAAATCTTCTGTATTAGTTCTAAACATTTCAGTACACATGCTCTGTCTCTAAATAATAAACAACCATTGGTCCCGATCTAAAATTCTGAGTCAGGAGTTGATTCACTTTGTATCCGTTTTGCTTGCAACTTACTATCATTTTTCTAAGCTTCAGAAATCTGTTGCAAAAATGTTGATCTAGCTTTTAACTCAGCTATGAGTGAACCATCATCAGGCAACGAAAATAGAGTTTTCATTGCTAGTAAAGAATACAATGTTTTTCTAGTCAAAGCATCCGCCACTACGTTGGCCTTTCCTGGATGGTAATCAATAACAAGATCATAATCTTTCAGCAATTCAACCCATCTGCACTGCCTCAAATTCAAATCTTTCTACGATATTTCAGACTTTTATGATCAGTGAATATGTGACATTTTTCACCAAGTAAGTAATACCGCCAGATTTTCAGTGCAAACACTATGGCTGCCAAGTCAAGATCATGTGTCAGGTGGTTTTTTTCATGTGGCTTTAGTTGTCGTGAAGCATAGGCTACTACCATTCAATGATGCATCACTGTAAACTATAAATTCCTTACTCGGTTCAGGTTGGACTAACACTGGTACTTCTGTTAATAAAGCTTTTAATCTGTCAAAGCTCTGCTAACATTTCTCAGTCCATTCAAATTTCACATCTTTCTACAACAAATGAGTCATCGGAGAAGCTATCATTGAAAAACTTTTTACAAATCTCTGATAATAACTAGCTAGTCCTAGAAAACTCCAGATTTCAGACGTATTCTTCGGTGGCTTCCAATTAATAATGGCCAAAATTTTATTCAGGTCTACTTTGACACCTTTAGAAAATACTATATGCCCAAGAAAACTAACTTTCCGTAACCAAAATTCACATTTACTGAATTTAGCATACAATTGTTTCTCTTGTAAAGTTTGCAGCACTATTCTCAAATGTTAGCGTGTTCATTTTCATCTCGAGAGTAAACCAAAATATCATCTATAAATACCACCACAAACCTGTCTAAATATAGGCTGAAAATCCTTTTCATCAAATCCATAAACACTGCAGGTGCATTTGTTAAGCCGAATGGCATTGCAAGAAACTCATATTGTCCATACCTGGTTTTAAAAGTTGTCCTTGGTACATCCGATTCTTTTACCTGTAGTTAATAGTAACCAAAACGAAGGTCAATCTTTGAAAATACAGTAGCACACTTTAACTGGTCAAACAAGTCATTGATCCGAGGCAATGGATAGTTGTTCTTTATTTTAACTTTGTTGAGCTGTCTGTAGTTAATGCACAGCCTCAATAATCCATCCTTCTTCTTTACAAATAGAACCGACGCACCCCAAGGTGATAAACTAGGTTGAGCAAAATCTCTGTCAATCAATTCTTGCAACTGTACTTTCAGATCTTTCAATTCAATAGGAGCTATTTTGTAAGGTGCTATAGATATAGGTGTTGTACCTAGAACAAGATCTATAGAGAATTCCACTTCTCTATCCGGTGGTAAACTAGGTAATTCCTCTAGCAATACATCAGGAAATTCACATACAACGAGTACTGACTAAATCTTTGACTCAGATACTTTGGTATCCATCACATATGCAAGATAGACATCATACCCCTTTCTAACATATTTCTGTGCTGATATTGCTGAAATCACATTAGGTAATCCATCCAGTTTATTAGATTCAACATGACGTAATTCACCATTCTCACATTTCAATACAATATATTTCTGTTTACAGTTTACCACTGCATCATATCAGGTTAACCAATCTATTCCCAAGATCACATCAAATTCATTGAATGACAATAACATCAAGTCAGCCGAAAAGCAATAACCTTTTACCATCAATGGACAGTTGTTACAAACTTTATCCACCATAACACATTGGCCTTAGGGGTTTGAAACTTTAACCACAAATTCAGTGAATTCAACAGGTAAATTTTTAACAGACACTAGGTTCGTGTATATATATGAATGTATGGAACCAGGATCAATCAATACAGTAATATCAGTATCAAGTAGAGAAAATGTATCAGTAATAACGTCTGGTGCAGAGGCATCTTCTCTATCACGAGCATATGTCCTTGTAGGTGCTTGTGCCTCAGATCTAACTGTAGTATCCTTGGTAGTACTCTGACAATCGCTAACATTGTCGGGATGGCGGGGTGGTCTGCTCCTCGAGACAGGATTACTCGGTTTCGGAGCTGGTTTTATTTCTTTTTCAACTATTTCTTGACAATCTCTAAGAAAATGGTCAAGTGAACCACATCCAAAACAAGCTCCACTTCTAGGCCGACATTCCCCATGATGGAATTTGTTACAATGTTTACATTTCAGTTTGAGATTACTGACACTACCCATATTGGTCACAGATAGAGATGAAGACCTCGGGTTTGAACGTTAAGTGCCTCGATCTATTCCAGAATATCCCATAGAGGTGGTCACACGATCATAATACTTCTTGAATTTCTTAGAAGCAAATGATTGTGACTTACTCATGGTTCTTTTTCCAGAAACCCGAGCATCTCTTTCGACTTGTCTCTTTTATTTACTCAATTCCTCAGCTTTGTGGGCTCGATTAGCTAACACTACAAATTCCCTTATCTCAAGAATTTCAATCAACAATTTGATGTCTTCTTTTAAACCTTCTTCAAAGCGTTTACACATTTCAGCCTCGGTTAGAACCCATTCCTTAGCATACTTACTCAACCAAAAAAATTCCCATTCATATTCGGATATAGTCATGTTTCCTTATTTAAGCTCTAGAAATTCCTTCTTTTTCTGATCCATAAATCTTCGACTCACATACTTTTTTTTGAATTCAGCTTGGAAGAATTCCCATGTGACATTCTCCCTCGGTACTACTGAAGTTATGGTATTCCACTAATGATAAGCTGTATCTTGTAGTAGAGATACCGCACATTTCAAACATTCAGTAGGTGTGCAAGATAGTTCGTCAAAAACCCGAATAGTATTTTCTAACCAAAACTCAACCCTTTCTGGATCATCATCTGCGGTAGCTCTAAATTTTTCTGCCACATGCTTGCAGATTTTATCTATTGGAGGCTTACCAATTCTAACAGGTTCGGCACCCTGTGGTACCTTAAGAATCGGTAGGGGAGTAGGCGGGGGAGGTCGTTGTACAACGGGGTTTGTTCTCAAGTACTGGGTAAACCATTTATTCATCATTTGAAAGAACGCTTATTTTTCCTCCTCACTTAGGCCCTCAGATACGAACTTTTCACTACCAGACGCAGACGCAACTTGTTGTACTGAAGTTGAAGCATTGCTCTAAGCTTCCTCGGGTTCAGCTCTAGCTCGGTTGGATGGCATTACTATATGAAAAACACATTTAAAATAATCAGGAGTCATCACACTATCACAATTTATATAATGGCATGTATAGCTAAACTCATGTTCGCTACGTCAAATCTGAGAATCAGGTAAACTGTAGCTCTGATACCACTAAATGTAACACCCTAACCCATACCTGTTGTCAAAACAGGGTTTCGAAGTATTACTAGAACATTCCAAACATTTTTTAATTAATCTTCATAAATTACTATTCATTTATCGAGATCATCCTTAATGTCCCTTGATCGGGCCCTCGAGGCCCAATACGAGCATTAGAATCGAATCGGGACTTAATTAGGACTTAGAAGAATTTCTCGTGAAATTATAAAATTTTTCCAAGGTGTAGGGCTTACACACCGGTGTGGTCCAAGGGACACGCCTGTGTGACCTTGGGACACGCTCGTGTTGCAGGCCGTGTTTGACCCCGTGTAACTCTCTGACTTGCACACACGGCCATGCCACATGCCCGTGTGCTGGGCCGTGTGGATAATTAATTCAATTCGAAAATAGGTCCAAGTTTCACATGGCTGAGACACATGTCTTTGTTTCTGGCCGTGGGCTCAATTCGGAGCATTTTGTTTCTCAAAATTAAGGTGTAGGGGACACACAACCTAACCACATGCCCATGTTACCAGGTCATATGTCACACACGGTCTAGACACACACCCGTATGTATGCCCGTGTGGACAAAATGAAGCCATTTCTAGCTTCATTTCTCACCCAAAATTTCACCCAAGACCTGCACTTGAAACACACATCAAATACCAACCAATTCAAGCATTCAAATTGTGTAATTACCATCATTCAACAAGGCATACCATCACATGCTATGGTGGTAATAAACTTACCTTGGATTAACTTAGGCAATAACAACCTTTGATAACATATTCATAACATAACACTTGTGTATTTAAGTATTCCATAATAATTTACTTAGTCATACCAAAATGAACCAATACTAGCCATTCCAACGGCCAGATTACAAAATAACATTTCAAGCCACTATTGGCCAAGTTGTCCTATAAATGCCAGTATACCAAAATAATTTTACTAAGTATACCCAAAATCACTAGTTGATAATGTGACGATGCTCTAATGATCTTCCAACTTTCACGAGCTTCCGAGTACTATAAAATAGGGAAAAATAAAATGGAGTAAGCATTACATGCTTAGTAAGTTCGCATAACGAAAACTAAACTTACCAATCTTGCTGATTAAATCTAAGCATACAATGTTGTGTTCCATCCATTTGGTTAAATGACCTAATCACATATATTCAATCAACCATGTTAGTCACCAAAATCTTCATATCAATCAAGTAACATAGATGAGCTCATCAAGTAATATTTTTTCAAGTCATTATCATATCATATCAAGATTTTCATGCCATGTCAAGAATTTTATGTTCGTTTAATCATTGAACTCCGTGGATGCTCAAGTAGTACACTCGAAGTGTACGATTCAATAATTCGTCAATTTCTTATTCAAAGGTACCCCTTTAGGGCACTTAACCAAGAAACACTCTCTCGAGCCACTTATTATAACAGGATTACCAGTCCAGGCTAAATCCTTTATATAACGTATGCTCAGAGGAGCTCGATTAGAATTACCAGTCTAGGCTAAATCCTAATAATAACGTATGCTTGAGCGGTATTATATCAAGATTACCCATTCGAGCTAAATCCTTTCTATAATGAGGTCAATGTGATTACTCGTCTGAGCTAAATTCTGTCTGCAACAAATGCAGGACTTTGTTAGTTTGGGGAAAACACATATAATATTCGGAATTCAACATTCAATCGGGACTTAACCCATTTTCACCATTTTCAAGCATGTATCAAATTTCTCATGATAGCATTCAAGTAATGTTCATCAATATAATAACATTCCACACAACACAACATTCAATTAAACATATTCACATGCCGGATTATGTTACATGAGCTTACCTTGACAGTTGTTAACGTTAGAAATCTACTAATCCAAAACCTTTTCTTTTCCTCGATCTAACCTCGAATTAGTGTTGTCCGAATCTATATAAATGAATTTAACCATCAATTTCACACAGTTCATATTTAAATGGACTCAATTTATGTCCTAGGTAAAATTACCATTTTGCCCCTAATTTTTTCATAAATTTCGATTGTCCCTAGGCTCGGAAAATGAAACTTGTGCAAATTACTTCCTATTCCAAGTCTAACCAAAGCCCTATTACAAAATTTCCAGTGCATGTATTCATAAAATTTCAAAATTTTTCATCAAATTTTACAACTTTTCATTTTAGTCCTTAAATCATGTTTTCCTCAAAAATCACTTTGTAAAAGTTGTTTATCTTTCAATAATCTTTCATTTTCTACCATAAATTTCTAATTTCCAGCATATACATCCATGACCCATTTTCATACCTTGATAAATTTTCAAATGAATCCTTCAAATAGAGAGATTAAGCTATTTCGATTTCAAAAATACCAAAATTACTAAAAACGGGACAAGAGAACTTACCTAATTAGGCTTTGAAAGTTTATTTTCTCTCTCCTAGGGTTTCCATGTGTTTTAGGTTGAAGATGACATAAAATAAGATGATTTATTTTATCATCTTTTAATTAATTAAGTATTTTGCCCTTTTTCCATAATTCCATGGATGAGTCCCCAAGAAAAATCTTCATACTTTTCTTAATGGTCTAGTTATCTTGTAAGAACCTCTAGTTTTGAATTCCATAGCTATTTGATCCTTATAGCTACTAGAATTCAACTTTCGCATTTTATACGATTTAGTCCTTCTTGTAATTAAGCACTTAATCGATAAAATTTTTATTTCAAAATTTTCACATGACATGCCTACCATATTACGAACCATATAATAAAATAAAAATAAATCATATTTTTGGGTTGGATTTGTCGTCCCAAAACCACTGTTCTGATTTCACTAAAAAAATGGGCTGTTACAATTCTCTAGCCAATATTCATCTTTTATGGGGTCATACCCATTCATTCCCTTAAATTCTTCAGCCCTATGTTTTTTGATCTTCTCTTGGGGAGATCGAATGCTCCCAAGGTAATCGAAGGTCATTTAGGGACCATATCGTAAAGTCCAAACTTTCAGCTGCTCATCCCGACTTTGTAGATTCCACGTTACAACGTCACTCTTAGACTTGTTCTCTTTGCAACCTCATGATGGTACCACATCACGACCTCACTCACTGAGTAGGGCTCGTCACGACCTCACTCACTAAGTAGGGCTTGTCACGACCTCACGATGGTACCACGTCGCGACTTCAATCTTGCACTTTGAAAACTTAGGCATTTTGCTCCTATCACTTATGCAATTTTTAACCTCCTAAACCCAGCCTCGATGTTATGACCAAATTCTGAAGGCTACATCGGCCACCAAAATGGTACAAAAAAACTTTTGTAATTTAAAACATACTTTAAAGCGCTTTTTTCCTTTTTATTCAAAACTAGAGAACTTAGATATTTGTCCTTATTTTGCAAAAACATTTTAATTTTAGAAATAATGTATCTTTGGAATTTCCTTTGTAAAGATCATTCATTTCAAAAACTAAATCGTATTTTATCCAAAACTTATATTCTTTATTGCAGCAGAAAAGAGTGATTTTGTCAAATTTTATTAAAAACCAAATTTCATGCATAATCTTATCAAATACCAATTTATGCAGTTTTTAAAACTTAATGTCATGCAAATCGAAATAATAATACCTAAAATAAATTTTCATGCGACAGCCTAAATTAAAATTAATACAATCCCAAGACAATTATTAAAATTTAATCTTAAAGTACTTAAAAGTAAAAACATCCAAGAAGCTCCTCCAACAACCGTGTCCAAGTCTTAACCTTAGGGGTTATCTGTAAAAATAGTAAACTAAGGGGGGTGACCTAAAAAGCTTAATGTGAGTCTTAACTCCAGTAAATAGTAATAAATAGTATATATATATATATATCACTCAAGCTAATAACTATACAAAATATCATAAATAGTACATAATTCACAGTTTATGCCATGCATGATCATGTCAGTGTAATGATTTAAGAAAAAGGTCCTACCCAACTCCTTTACACACCATAATAAAAGTTCCCCCCAGAGCTCATCTAGCCAATAACATACCAATTTGTGGACAAGTCATTAGATTCACAGATAAACTGCCATAATTGCAGAAAAGTTGCCAGAAATATGGTTAAACCACAAGAATTGCTACCAGAAATGTGGTTAAACCAAAAGAATTGCAGGTACCTCCTTACATAATCGTCCCAACCCTATGCAAAATGACATGTTTTTAACTAAGATAGAGCAGAACAATAAGCATGATCAAAGCATGCAAGTAGTGGTGGAAATAGTAAGCATGATTTAAACTTGCGATCAGAGACAGAACAATGGCATGAATTCCTATGCAGTCGGTAACACAATACAATAAGCGCATTTAATAACACTATTAGAATTATCAATATCATGATACACATTTTTAATATGTGACTATGTTTTAGTTATAGTGTGCACAATTCATCATTTAATTAGTCTCAATAACTTATTTAGGACATGCATCAATAACAGATAATATATGAGCTTCACCGAGTCATGAAACAATATTCTTACATATATGGCATCACAGATTTATCAGTTCAGAGTCACTTACTTGAATTCAATCCTATTGAAGGAGTTATCAATGACCAAAATAGTTTGGATGTTAAAACAATCACTAGCATAATTTTTTTTCTTATAATCTTTTAAATCAATTAAACACAATATCGTTTGGATAAAACCCACACCTGAAAAGAAGCCTTGTCACTAGGTCTACGCCACCACACTCCAACGTTAACGAATCTCATTAAATCTCGCTTGATTTGATGAAATAATAATGGTATGACACCAAAGGCACCTTAGTTAGTTTCAGCCATAAACCAAATATAATCTTTTATGAAGTCAAATAAAGAACTTACCCTAAGATGTTTTTGAAAGAATATCCAAAATTTTCTCTTATGTTAGAGTAAGTTCTATTGACCCAAGTTTGATCCTTTAAGAAACATATTATACAAATACTAAACCATGCATTGGACTTACATGAGAAAAGAAAGAATTGAGATTAGATTTACTCATTGTTACTTACGTTAAATCGACTAGATCGGGAGGATTAATGATTCACCAAAAATTTTGATTAGATGTTGGAGTAGTGGCTAATGAGAAATAAAAAAAAAGATAATTATGAAAATTATTTAACAAATTAAGAAGAGTAAGAGAAGAGATGTTAAAATTCAGTTATGACCAAATAAATGAAGAAAGGATGAAAAATGAAGAAAATAGGTGGGTGATGATGGTGGTGATGTGACGTCACACAACGATGGTGGCAAGAAGAGAGCAAGAGAGGAGGAACAATGGTGAAGTGGTGGTGATATGTGTTATAACAGTGGTCGAAAGTGGTGAAAAAGTGGTGGCTAATGGAAGAGGAGAGGAAAAAAATGATGAGAGAAAATAGTGGATGAGAAGAGAAACAAAATCCTTATTTTTTTTAGGTCAATGGGTAAAGGGAAAAAATTCCAAGGAGTAAGACATGGGAAAGAAAAGGAAAAGAGGGTGAACAAGACATGGGAAAGAAAAAGGAAAAGAGGGTGAACAAGGGGAGTGAAAAAGGGGAATAATAAGGGGAAGAAGAGAAAGGTATGAGAGGAAAGAATCTCCCTTGTATGGCAAAAAAAAGGGTGGCAAAGGGGGTTGACCAAGATGTTAATGCTGAAATTAAAAATAAAAGTGGAGAGAGGAATCAAACTTTGGTCACAAGGAAAACTATGCATGTTCTTAACCACTAGGGATTAACTCATACTTTTTCATGAATTAATGATAACTAAATTAAAAAATGGGGCGTGACAACTCTGGAATTTTGAAGCAAAATTGTACACAATAAAAATGATGCGAGGGAAGGGGTTCAAACTTGGGTGTCAAGATGAACTCACTAATTCTTAACCATCTGGCCAATTATTTATTAATTAATGTACAAGGATAATCTTAAAATCAAAGTGTGATCACTCTCGGTTCATAAACCCTATTCTACTAATCTGATTTTTGGGATGTGACACAATTTCAATTCACAACTTTGCAACTATGCACCTATCAATCAATTCAACCAACCTAGCATTCTTTATGCCAATTTCCAACCTTAAACATTACTCAATTCAAATTTAGACGAAATCAAACATGTTAAAGACACTAAATTTACAAGAATATAAAAAACCATCAAATTCTTTCACTAAGTTCATTGATCTATCATAATTTGATACGACAAATTAGGCTTTCCTTGTATACATAAGGAGCTTATTCTCAAGCAAAGTAGTGCTTTTGTCGTATTTTTCATAATTTTTAGATTTTAATTTAATAAGTGTAAATGCCTCATTTTTACTCATTTTGTGACCCAATTTGGCCAATAGTGCCATGGGAGGCCCTAATGTGTGGTTGAGTGGTTTAAGGACGTGTTGGTGGTTGAAAATGAATGAAAACGACACCAAAGGAGAGGGTATCGTGATATCCAAACCTTGAAATTGTGATACCTCCAACAAAATTGAAGATTGGAGACCATCCTTCAGTGGTATCACGATATCCACTGTAACACCCCTTACCCGTATTCGACTTCAGAATAGGGTACGAGGCATTACCGGACTTAAAATCAAACAAACATTCAAAACTAGGACATGAATTTCCACTCAAATTTAAAACTTTTCATAAACATTCATATAGTCCCTAGAATTAGCCTATGAGGCCCAAAACATGCATTAGGAGTGGTACGAAACTAAACTGAGAACTTTAGAAAATTTCCTTACACTTAGAGAAATTTTCACTAAACCAGGGGTCACACGCCAGTGTGGCTTGGGACACGCCCGTGTGGGAAGGCCGTGTGGTCACACACGCTCGTGTCCCTAACCCGTGTAACTCTCTGTTTATGACATCATCAACAAATTGAAGTTACATGACCAAGTCACATGCCCGTGTGCTTAGGCCGTGTGGGTGATTTAATTTTCATAATTTTTCATAAAATAGGTGTAGACTTCACACGCTCTGGGCAAACGCCTATGTCCCTGGGCCGTGTCTTTCACATGGCTGAGACACACGACCGTGTCTCTATCCGTGTGGCCAATTCGAAGCTAAAATTCAAAATGCAGGGGACACACGGCCGAATCACACACTCATGGGACAAGCCATGTGTCACACACGGCCTAGACACACGCCTGTGTGTCTACCTATAAGGACAAAAATAAGGCTATTTACCAAGCCATTTTGCCACCCTTACTTGCACCAACCTACACAACAACAAGCAACACCAATCCAAGCATATTCATACAACCAATTTAGCCACAAACAAGATATCAATATATCATTTACCTGCAACCATCTACCACATACAAACATCACCTACTTATCAACTCAATCCATGCAAATTCTTACATCCATGAAAATAGTATCATATGCATATATATACTTAAGCCAATATTAGCCTATTTTTAATGGCCATTTACAAAATGAATTATCAACCATTAAAGCCAACACATTTGGTCAAATCAAATTTGACATATAACAAAACGATCAAGTCTCTATACATGCCATAGCTTGAAATATTATAATCATAAGTACCCAAAATGATAATTTGATAGTGTGAATGGATCTCTGACCGTCTTCAATCCCTGAGCTAGCTTGGTGACACTGTAAGACAAGGGAAAAAGAAAGGGGAGTAAGCTTTAAAGCTTAGTAAGTTTCTATGCAAATAATAGGCATCATACACACTTTAACATACATTTAACATGACGTAAATTAACATAAATATCATTGTAAAATTTTAGAATCATACTTAACATAGATGTTATTAAAACCTTAACATCAGAACTTACTAAATCATACCACACAGAGGGTTCATTACATATCGAGCTCATTAAGCATGAGTTTTATTTACATACCTGTACCAACTTGAAACTTACCATAATCTTTCACAACATACCATAGTCTTTCACAACTTAAACATTGTCGTTAAGTTTCCTGTTGAACCATTTGAAAGGCTAAAGGATACTTGAGATATCTCACACACATAGTACCATACCAATGCCATATCCTAGATATGGTCTTACATGGGATCTCATATCGATGCCGATAGCCTAGCTATGGTCTTACATGAAGTCTCATATCGATGCCATATCCTAGATATGGTCTTACACATAATCTCAACTAACCCTAATGTCATGACATTTGTATCCTAACTATTCCTAAGGTTCAACCGGGATTTTCTCTCTTGTCGAACTTTGTCAGTTACGTTCAAAGATTAAATTACAATTCATACAATATTAAAGCAATTAAAGCGTAAATAAAGATGCATTATTTACATACAAACTTACCTCGGTACAAAAATAGTAGAAAATGATCTAATAGTCAAACACCTTATTTTTTCCCCGATTAAGGTCCGAACTTAGTTTTTCATGATTTATAATAGCAAATTTAACTTATTTAATATTCACATTACTCAAATCAGTCCAAACATCACAATATGGAAAAATTACCTTTTTACCCCTAAAGTTTTACATTTTTACAAATTAGTCCCTAGGCTTGTAAAATGAAATGTATTCAATTTATTTATTACCAAAGCCTAGCCGAACCATATACATGCGCATATCAGCCTACATTTTTCATCAAATCAGATTTTTGCTACCCATTTTACATCATTTTACAAATAGGTCCTTTTTATACATTTTCACTAAAAATCACTTAGTAAAAGTTGTTTATCACACCTTAAACTTACAATATCTTCCATCAAACTTCAAAATACATGCATTTCACACATGGTTAAGTTTTTAAACATGAACCCTACTTCAAAAAAATGGTAGAAATAGAAAGATCGGGTGATAACGACTTAAAAAACGTAATGAGAATTAAAAACGGGGCTAGGATGTACTTACAATTAAGCTTGAAAGTTGAAGAAAATCCTAGCTATGATGTCTTGAGAATTTCAGCCAAGGTAGAAGAAGATGGATACAATTTTGGCTGTATTTTCCCTTTTTATTTTTTTATTAACCAAATGACCAAAATGCCCTTTTCTCAAAACACAAAAATTCTCTTACCCCATGTCTATTTTTGTCCAACTTAAAGTAAAATGGTCTAATACCATCTAAGGACCTTCAATTTAAATTCCCATAGCAATTGGACACCTCTAGCATGTATAACTCAACTTTTGCACTTTTTACAATTTAGTCCTTTTTACTAAGTTGAGTGCCCAAACATCAAAATTTTTGAACGAAATTTTCACGAAATCATTTCGTGAAATTGTAGACCATAAAAATATAATAGAAATAAATTTTTCTATGTCAGATTTGTGGTCCCGAAACCACTGTTCCAATTAGCCCCAAAATTAGACTGTTACAACTTTCCCCCTTTAGGGATTTTCATCCCCGAAAATCTTACCAGAGAAGAGGTTTGGGTACTATTTTCTCGTAGCCTCCTTAGGTTCTCTCGTAGCTTCTTCAACACAGTGTCTTAGCCACAAAACCTTCACTAGAGCTATACTTTTATTTCTCAACAGTTTAACTTCTCGAGCTAAGATCTTGATTGATTCTTCACCATACGTCATATCCAGTCGAATCTCAATCACTGTCGGATAAATTACGTGTTAAGGATCAGAACGATATCGTCTCAACATCGACACATGAAACACATTATGAATTCTTTCCAACTCTGTCAGTAAAGCTAACCGATATGCCACTGGCCCTATTCTTTCAATAATCTCGTATGACCCAATAAAACGTGGACTAAACTTGCCTTTACGGCCAAATATGAGAATCTTCTTCCACGGAGATACTTTCCAAAATACTTTGTCACCAATCTGAAATTCGATCTCTTTTCTTTTCAAATCTGCGTATGACTTTTGTCGATCTGAAGCTGCTTTTAAGTAATCACGAATTACCTTAACTTTATCTTCGGTTTCCCTAAATCAACCCCGTGAATCTATTTCTCACTAAGCTCAGTCCAATACAAAGGTGTTCGGCACTTGCGGCCATACAATGCCTCATAAGGTGCCATTTTTATACTCAACTAATGGCTGTTGTTATAGGCAAATTCGACTAGTGGTAGGTATTTCTCCCAACTACCTTCGAATTCCAATACACAACATCGAAGCATATCTTCAAGTATCTGAATTACCCTTTCGGATTGACTGTCGGTCTGTGGATGAAATGCAGTACTAAAATTCAATTCCGTACCCAAGGCTTCTTATAACTTTTTCCAAAACCGCGAAGTAAACCTCGGATCTATATCTGAAATAATAGAAATAGGTACCCCATGCAATCTCACAATCTCAATAATGTATAATTCAGCTAGCTTATCAAGTGAATAATCCGTACGTACTGGTATAAAATGAGCCAATTTCGTCAATCTATCAACAACAACCCAGACGACATCTTTCTCTTTAGGAGTCAAAGGTAAACCCATTACGAAATCCATCTTAATCCTATCCCATTTCCACTAGGGTGCCATCACTAGCTGAAGTAAACCCAATGACACTTGGTGTTCAGCTTTCACTTGTTGACAAATCAGACATCTCGAAACAAACTCGGAGATATCTCTTTTCATGCTCGACCACCAATACATTTTCTTCAAATCATTATACATTTTCGTACTACCTGGATGCATAAATAAACAACCATTATGCACTTCATGAAGAATTTTCTGAATAATTTCATTATTTTTCAGTACACAAACTCCACCTCGGAATTTAAAACAATCATCGGATCCAACATAAAAATTTGAATCACTAACCGATTCACCATGATCTCTCTTGGATTGCAAATTATTGTCACATTTCTGAGCTTCAAAAATTTGTTGAAGAAATAACGGTATAGCTCTCAACTCGGCTAGGATCGAACCATTATTGGGCAAAGGCAACTTCATGCTCATTGCTCTCAAGGCAAACAAGGTCTTCCTACTCAAGGCGTCTGCGACTACATTCGCTTTACCGGGTGATAATCAATCACCATTTCATAATCTTTCAACAATTCGAGCCATCTTCGTTGTCGTAAGTTCAAGTCCTTCTGAGTCATCAAATACTTTAAACTCTTATGGTCGGTAAAAACATGACACTTCTCAACGTACAAATGATGTCTTAAAATCTTTAAAGCAAACACAATAGTGACTAATTCCAAATCATGCGTTGGGTAATTCTTCTCATGTGGGTTCAACTGTTTCGAGGCATAAGCTATCACTTTGCCCTCTTGCATTAACAAATATCCTAATCCATTCAGTCACGCATCGCTATAAATCACAAAATCCTTTCCCGGTTCAGGTTGCACTAAAACTGGTGCCTCGGTCAATAAAGCTTTCAATTTCTCAAAACTTTGTTGACATTTTTCAGACCATTCAAACTTGACATCTTTTTGCAACAATCTCGTCACAAGAGTAGCAATCATAAAAAATCCTTTAACAAATCGTCGGTAATAACCAGATAAGCCAAGAAAGCTTCTAACTTCGGATACATTTCTTGGCGGTTTCCAATCAACACTTGCTGAAATTTTACTTGGATCAACCCGAATACCATCACATGAGACAATATGGCCCAAAAATCCCACTTCTCTGAGCCAAAACTCACTTTTACTGAACATAGCATACAACTATTTGTCTCTCAAAGTTTGTAAAAAGTTCTCAAATACTCGACATGATCGGTCTCATCACGAGAATAAATCAATATGTCATCAATAAAAACAACTACAAACTTATCCAAATATGGTCAAAAAATTCGGTTCATCAAGTCCATGAAAATAGAAGGAGCATTAGTTAATCCAAATGGTGTAACATGAAATTCATAGTGCCCGTACCTTGTTCTGAATGTAGTTTTTAGCAGTCTGATTCTTTAACTCTCAACTGGTAATACCCGGATCTCAAATCAATCTTGGAAAACACTATTACTCTTTTCAACTGATCAAACAAGTCATCTATTCTCAGCAAGGGATACTTGTTCTTTATGGTTACCTTATTGATCTGTCGGTAATCTATACAAAGTCTCATAGAACCATCTTTCTTCTTCACAAATAATACCTGTGCACCCTAGGGAGAATAACTCAGCCTCGCGAATCCCTTATCTGTCAATTCTTGCAACTGAGCTTTCAATTCTTTTAATTCAGTCGGAGCCATCCTATACGGAGCAATCGATATCGATGAAGTACTAGGGACTAACTCAATGCCAAACTCAACTTCTCTAATAGGTGGTAACCCAGGAAACTCTTCAGGGAACACATCCGGATATTCACACACCACCGACACTAGTTTGATTTTCAATTCTGACTCTTTCATGTTTAACACATAAGCTAGGTAAGCTTTACATCCTTTTCTTATACATTCTGAGCTGACATTAAAGAATTCACCACAGGCAATCTATTCGACTCATCTTATTCAATCCGAAGAATTTCACCATTTTCACATTTCAATTTAGTAACTTTCTGTATACAATTTACTATAGCATCATGCAAACGTTAGCCAATCCATACCCAAAATAACATCAAACTCATCAAATGGCAACAACATCAAGTCAGCCGGAAAACAGTAACCTCTACTCATCAAAGGACATTTCTTACATACTTTGTCAACTAAAACATGCTTGCTTAAAAGGTTTGACACCTTAATCACAAATTTGGTAAACTTGACAGACAATTTCTTATTATTTACCAAATTCATATAAACATACAGATGAGTAGATCCAGGGTCAATCAATGCAATAACGTCAGTATCATAAAGAAAAAAAGTACCAGTAATAACATCAGGAGAAGATGCGTCCTCACGAGCACGAATGGCATAAGCTCTCGCCAGTGCTCTCGCTTTAGTCTCATGGTTGTATCTTTAGTCCTACCTTTACTACTAGCTCCATTTCCGGTATTCCTCGAGGGCCTTCCTCTAGAAGCAATATTACTAGGCCTTGGACTCTGAAATTTCTCTTTCTCTGCCATCTCCGGGCAATCCCTGATAGAATGATCTTGAGAACCACACTTAAAACAAGTTTGGTTATTCGTTCTACACTCGTCGGGATGTCTTCTGCCACACTGCTGACATTCGGGTCTATTAGACTTTACATTACCCACATTTGCCATAGAAGTGGCTTGAGATTTAAAACTCGAATGTTGTTTCCTATGATCTCTGTGTGAATACCCCGCTGAAAAATTTGAACGAGAATACATTTCTTTAGACTTCTTGGATTGAGATGGTAATGATTTACTTATTGGTCTCTTCCTCGAGTCTCTAGCTTCAAGATCAGCTTTCCTCTTCTCTTTATTCAATTCTTTGGCCTTACAAGCCTGTTCAACCAATACCATAAACTCTTTCAGCTCTAAGATCCCAACTAACACACGAATGTCTTCATTCAATCCATCCTCAAATCTCTTGTACATGATGGCCTCGGTGGAAACACACTTCCGAGCATACTTAGTCTAAAAAATTCTTGCTCATACTCTGTTATAGTCATACAACCCTGTTTTAGCTTAAGAAATTCCTTACATTTCTGATCAATGAACCGTTGGCTAATCTACTTCTTTCGAAACTCCTATTGAAAGAAGTCCCATGTAACCCTCTCTTTCAGTACCACTAATACTAGTGTATTCCACCAATGGTATGCAAAATCTCTCACAAGCGAGATAGCACGCTTTAAACACTCATCTAGGCAACTCATCAAATACCCTGATAGAGTTTTCGAGCCAAAACTCGGATCTCTCGGGATCATCATTCACATTAGCTCTAAAATCCTCGGCCTTGTACTTCTAGATTTTATCAATCGGAGGCTTATTCATTCTTACAAAGTCCATATCTTGTAGGGTTACGGGAACCGGTCAAGGAATAGGTAGGGGTGGAGGAGGTTGGGCATTCAGATTTGTTCGAACAAATTCTGTATACCACTCGTTCATCATATGGAGAAAGGCTTTCCTGCATCCTCCTTAACTAATCGTAGGGGGTCTACTATTAGACGGCGTTGCCCCTTGAGCAGGAGCCGACGTATTACTGTCGACTTCATCAGCCTCAGCTCGATTGGGATCCACATTGTCATGAGTCATCACACTATCACAGTTCATTTATGGCATGTATAGCTAGACTCTTACACACACTACGTTAGTTCGAGAATCGACTAATTCATAGCTCTGATACCACTAAATGTAACACCTCTTCCGTATTCGACACCAGAACAGGGTACGAGGCATTACTAGACTTAAACTCAAATAAACATTCAAAATCGGGACATGAATTTTCACTCAAATTTAAAAATTTTCATAAACATTCATATAGTCCTTAAAACGAGCCTATGAGACCCAAAACATGCATTAGGAGTGGTACAAAACTAAACCGAGAACTTTAGAAAATTTCTTTACATTTAGAAATTTTTTCACTAAAATAGGGGTCACACGCCAATGTGGCTTGGGACATGCTCGTGTGGGCAGGCCGTGTGGTTACACACGCCTGTGTCCCTAACCCGTGTAACTCCCTATTTATGATGTCATCAACAAATTGAAGTCACACAACCAAGTCACACGCCCATCTACTTAGGCCGTGTGGGTGATTTAATTTTCATAATTTTTCATAAAATAGGTGCAGACTTTACATACCCTGGGCACACGTCCTGGGCACATGCCTATGTGGCTAAGATACATGGCCGTGTCTCTACCCGTGTGGCCAATTCAAAGCTAAAATTCAAAATACAGGGAAGACACGGCCGGATCACATACCTATGCGACAAGCCATTTGTCACACACGGCCTAGACACATGCCCGTGTGTCTATCCATGTGGAAAAAAATAAGGCTATTTACCAAGCCATTTTGCCACCCTTACTTGTACCAACCTACACAACAACAAGCATATTCATACAACCAATTCAGCCACAAAGTAGATATCAATATATCATTTACATGCAACCATCTACCACATACAAACATCACCTACTTATCAACTCAATCCATGCAAATTCTTACATCCATGAAAACATCATCATATGCATATATATACTTAAGCTAATATTAGCTAATTTTCAATGGCCATTTACAAAATGAATTATCAACCATTAAAGCCAACACATTTGGCCAAATTAAATATGACACATAACAAAATGATCAAGTCCCTGTACATGCCATAGCTCAAAATATTGTAATTATAAGTACCCAAAATGATAATTTGATTGTGTGAATGGATCTTCGACCATCTTCAATCCCCAAGCTGGCTTGGTGACACTGTAAGACAAGGGAAAAAGAAAGGGTTCATTACATATCGAGCTCATTAAGCATGAGTTTTATGTATATACCTGTACCAACTTTCAACTTACCATAATATTTTACAACATACCATAGTCTTTCACAACTTAAACATTACCGTTAATTTTCCCTTTGAACCACTTGGAATAGTAAAGGATACTCGAGATATCTCACATACATAGTACCATGCCAATGCGATATCCTAGATATGGTCCTACATGGGATCCCATGTCGATGTTGATAGCCCAGCTATGGTCTTACACGAAGTCTCATATCGATGCCATATCCGAGATATGGTTTTACACGTAATCTCAACTAACCCTAATGTCATGACATTTGTATCCTAACTATTCCTAAGGTTCAACAGGGATTTTCTCTGTTGTCTAACTTTGTCAGTTACGTTCAAAGAGTAAATCACAATTCATACGATATTAATGCAATTAAAGCGTAAATAACGATACATTATTTACATACGAACTTACCTCGGTACAAAAATAGTAGAAAAGGATCTAATCGTCAAACACCTTAATTTTTCCCCGATCAAGGTCTGAACTTTGTTTTTCTTGATCTATAATAGAAAATTTAACTTATTTAGTATTCACATTACTCAAATCAGTCCAAACATCACAATATGGCATAATTACCTTTTTGCTCCTAAAGTTTCATATTTTTACAAATTTGTTCCTAGGCTCGTAAAACGAAATGTACTCAATTTCGTTGTTACCCAAGCCTAGCCAAACCATATACATGCTAAATCAGCCCAAATTTTTCATCAAATCAATTTTTTACTACCCATTTTACATCTTTTTACAAATAGGTCCTTTTTATACATTTTCACTAAAAATCACTTGGTAAAAGTTGTTTATCACATCTTAAAATTACAATATCTTCCATAAAACATCAAAATACATGCATGTCACACATGGGTAAATTTTTAAACATGAACCCTACTTCAAAACAATGGTAGAAATAGAAAGATTGGGTGATAACGACTTCAAAAATGCAAATAGCATTAAAAACGGGGCTAAGATGTACTTACAATCAAGCTTAAAAGTTGAAGAAAACCCTAGCTATGGTGTCTTGAGAATTTTGGCCAAGGTAAAAGAAGATGGGCACAATTTTGGCTTTATTTTCCCTTTTTATTTTTTTATTAACTAAATGACCAAAATGCCCTTTCTCAAAACACAAAAATTCTCTTACCCTATGTCTATTTTGTTCCAACTTAAAGTAAAATGGTCTAATTATCATCTAAGGACCTTCAATTTAAAATCTCATAGCAATTGGACACCTCTAGCATGTAGAACTCAACTTTTGCACTTTTTACAATTTAGTCCTTTTTAATACATTGAGTGCCCAAATGTCAAAATTTTTGAACGAAATTTTCATGAAACCATTCCATGAAATTGTAAACCATAAAAATATAATAAAAATTAAATTTTTCTATGTCAAATTTGTGGTCCCAAAACCACTGTTCCGACTAGCCCCAAAATCGGGCTATTACATCCACCCTTCAAGAAGAGCCCAAAGTTCAAAATTGGTCAGGGTATCATGATACCGATATCCTGAGGGGGAAAAATTGGACAAAAGGAAGTCTTTATCCACCAGCACACCTATTACAGAAGGCCCATGTAGGGGCAATTTTGGCAACAAAAATTCCTCAACCATCAACTTAAAACAGACAATTTTAGCCGATGAGAGAGGAGACACACATTAGCTTAGTTTTTAGATTTAGTTCCTCTAGGTTTTCTCTTAGTTTTTTTACAACTTTTTTAGGGTTTATATTTTATTTTCTCCTTTCTTAGTTTTAGATTTTATTTTATTGCATTTTCTTCTTATTCTTAGTGTTCTTTTAATTAGTTAAGTTAGTTTTCACTATAGCCTAGGTTTATTTGCACTTTCAGTCCCTGTACTTTGATTGTAATTTCATTTTTAGCTTTAGTTTAAAGCATTTCAGTTTCTTTTAATTTGTAATTGTTAAAACTTGCTCCGTTTATGCTTATTGCTTTATATTTTATTATTGAATGCTTTTCTTTACATGCCTTTTACATTTTCTTGCATAAAATCTCAAATTTTTTATTTTTCTTAAGCTTTACTTTAATGGCTTTCTTACTTTCAATTTCTATGGTTGTTAGTTGTATTTTCAGCATGAGTAGATAAACCTTTAAGGGGGTTGGTTGATGGGGATGTGGTGAGTTGATTTTTGGATGAAGGACCAAATCATAATAAATTGGATAAATTTGAATGAACCTAAAAACTTAGGATTGACGTTCCTAAGGAAACATCTAGAAAGTGAGACCAAAAGGTAATCTTGTTGTGCACCAATTCGTTAGTCTTGAATTACTCGGTGAGATTTAGAGATAAATTAGACTAATTTGTCTAATTTGGTAAAATTGAGATTGAGAGATAAAATTAATACACTTTAGTAATTTAAATGGTTTAAGTCCCTCTTTCGAAAATCGACGAACCACGTCAAAGTCAATCGACCACCATTAGTCATTTATTAAATAATTTCATAGTTTTTTATTGTTTACAATTTGGTCCCTAGAGTAGCGTATTTAATTTTTGTGCAACATTTTCTTATTATGATTTGTCATACTATAAAATTGTACCAGTAGTTACTTTGACTCTAGAATGTGAGCTAATTATTACCCAATCACCATCTCCTTTAGGTTCGACCCCTTGGAATACTTTGTGTTCCATCGGAACTGTAAATATTACAACTAACACTGCTCGCTTGTAGTTAAAACCCGCGTTTCAAAATATTTTTCCATATTGTTCATTTTAATCCACATGTGCGAATGTTGTCAAAGTTGTAGGCACCACTCCTGGGGAGAGAGTTTAAGATTGAACAATTTTTAGTTTGTCCTTTACGTAGAAATAAGTAGCAAAAGTAGGATTTATATATACAACCTTGTTTTTATTTTTCGTTTTTTCGTTTACAATTTTAGTTAATTTACTTCACTCTCTTGTGCTTGTAGGAGGCGTTGTATGAGTCAGACTGGTAACAATGAGTTACCATTTGAGGCAAAATCGAAATGTATCATTGGAACGATAGAAATGTGCAAGTGTACACAATCGCAACAAGTAATAAAGTGACAAGTAAATGTCGA
This sequence comes from Gossypium longicalyx, assembly GCA_025698465.1. Classification (NCBI taxonomy): domain Eukaryota; kingdom Viridiplantae; phylum Streptophyta; class Magnoliopsida; order Malvales; family Malvaceae; genus Gossypium; species Gossypium longicalyx. The sequence goes on along the minus strand of CM047001.1, from coordinate 29,609,623 downwards.
GTTATCGTACCCATAAGGACTGTGAAAAGAATTATTTATGAATGCAATTAAAAACACTTTGGTGAAGAAAAATATTTTGATTTTGAAGAAGTGATTTAAAAACTAAAACTTAACTAAGTAAAATAAAATAAAATAAAAATAAAAGTTCCAATGCACGATTCCAAAAGATGATTTTAATCAAGATGACATAATTGCGTTAGATTAATTACATCTTTTAACTTAGAATTACTAAACTCATGTTCATTTTGTTACGAATAAATTCACGACAACTTGGTAATTTGCTAACTACTGCTTATACATTAACTAATCTCTTGAGCATTTTCCAATGCCAATTTAAATAATTAATCAATCTTCATAAGCACATAAAAGATTAAGTGAGGTAACAATGTATTCCTACCTTGAAACAGTTTAATCACAATAATCTTTGCAATTTATGCAAGGCTAATGTATCGTTTAATACCGTCGCTAATTTAACTCTTAGCTAACTTAAAAGATTAAACATGCACTGATTAAGTATTGTGTCAATTAATTAAAATTTCAACACGATTAAATAATTAATTCATTAGTTACCTTACAATTATAATGCAATATTAACTTAATCATGTTTTTACTTAATCAAACAACTTACCAAGGCCTATAACAACACAAACATAATTTTAATAACTTAAGTGGACGAAATTCAATCAACCTAACACGAATTAAATTTAAGCCATATTAATTAAATTATACATATCAACATAACAAGTATTCATAGACATGTTCATAACAACAACAATAAAAATTAAAGGATGGGGAACTAGAATCAAATCTGGTGTTTCTCTGAAGTTTGACTAGTTTGCTTTGCTCATTCTTCTCCATTTGTTCTTGTTGAACCGAGGCTTCTATGAGCACTTGAATGCTGATACCAATGGTATTTTCCAAGAGGGGAAATCGACAAGGGAATGGAAGGGAAAAATGGAGAATAAAGGAAGGGTTTTGAAGAGAGAAAGTGAGAGAGAAGTAAAGAATGAAAGGATGAGAGGTGTTTTTGAAATGAGCAGCCAAGGGAGGTATTTATAGGTTGAGTAGGTTGCTAAAAATATAAAAAATCAGCAGCCATTGACTCCCCCATGGTCGGCCACACGTGTGGCAAGTTTAAAGCTTTCAAGCTTGCTAAATTTAGCTAGGGGCAAATCTACAAAAGCTTGATAAGTTGAGGGGTTTGAATGCAATTTCAAGGAAGCTTCAAGGGCTGTTTTGAAAGCTAAATAATCAGCTAAATAAGCTGATTGGGTCAGGATGTGGGATAGTTTTGGGCAGCCCATTGCTCGATTGGATTGGTCTTCTCGGTTTAGCACAATTAGGCCTCCATTTATAATTTAATTAATAATAATTATTTAACTCAAAATAAATTGGATTAAAATTAAAATTAATTATATTATGAATTAATATTCATAATTTGGACCATCTTAGGCTGAAAAATTAATTTGCCTCGATGCTTCAAAATTGCTTCTCAGTTTTGTGCTTCTAGTAGTGTCTGCTGAGCCATTTTTCGCCCTTTGTGCGAATCTGTCAAAAATAAATCAAAATTTATTATAAAATTAATTAAATTCAACATGTTAATAATTTAAGTACAGTTTAATTATTTTATAATTATTATATATTTTAATAGGAATTACTACGAAATTGCATGAATTTGAGTTAAAAAGGACATGAAAAAGTGTATATATTTTCGTGTTTCCTATCATTACACACAAGAGGAGGGCACAACATCCGAAAGATGTCCAACCTCTTCAAAGAGATCAACCCATCGAAGATTCGTGAGTAGAGATTCAACCACCACACCCATCCATGAAGCATTATACTTTGTGTGACTACATGATGCCCAACCTTGATGCTGTTCGAGGTAGCATTAATCGCTCGTCATTAATGTTAATAAATTCAAAATCAAATAGCAATGATGCAAATGATACAAGCAAACCTTAAATTTTGAAGGTCAATGAATGAGGAACCGAACCAACATCTTAAGATATTTTTAACTATTTTTAATACCTTTAAATATAATGGGGTATCTGATGGCGCTATCTGTCTTCGGTTATTCACTTTCTATCTTACTAATGATACATTTATGTGGTTACATTCATAGCTAGTAGATTCTACCAACACTTGGGATGATTTAGTGAGAAAATTCTTGGCGAAATACTTTTCTCCGAGCAAGAAATGAAGCATCATATGGGTATTACAAATTTTTAGCAATTAGACGGGGAATACGAGGCAGGGGGTTCTTTAAACTTATGTTACCTAAGTTCCCATATCATGGCTTGAAAAATTGGCTACAACTTTAATTTTCTTATAATGGCATTGATGAAAATTTGCGCTTTAGCGTTGATGGGGCGTCCGCAGGGGTATTCATGTCGAATACATATAAAGAAGCTTACCAACTCATCAAGGACATGACAATGAATTCTTAAATGTGGCCGGCTGAGCGATTCACATATAGAGGCAAACAATTGACCATGAACGTGGTTGGTAGCAAGGAAAAGTATCAACAAGTCCTCGAAAGGCTCGATCAATTCAAGATGTGTTCGACTATAACAGCATAAAATTGGGCCTAGGAGTTTTGGGGGTATTTTAGGGATTTTGGCTTTAGAGTGCTTGGGAATTTCGTAAGCATGGAAATCGAAATTGTTTTCGTCTATGGCTTTTAGAAAATTAAAATTTTTTTTGAAAATAAGGTTAAAAAGATCTTTAATTTTAAAACTAGGACTGATTTGTAAAAGGGCTTAAATTGTGAGTTTTTAAAAGGCAATTAAACCAAAAACTTTAAAACACCCTATATCTCTCCCCATCTAGTTATATTTTCACATTAGTTTTCTTCTCCCTCATTCTTATGCCATCCCTTGCATCCCAAACTCATATTTATCAAGTTTTGATTCCTAAACTTAATTCCATTGATTTCTTTCATCCTAATAGCATTAAATCTCCATAGAATTCCATAGAAAAACACCATTGATAGTGTTATCTCTAAAGTTGTGGGTTTTCTGAGTTTTTAACCAAAAGTTATTTTTTCTTCCCTCGAAGGTAACCATTCGTCTTTCTATTAGTTTTAAATGTTATCTAGTCTTTAAAACGGTGTTTTTAGCCATTAAATCACATGTTACAAATAAAAGCCAAAAATTGGGTCGTTAATGGTGGATTTCAGGATTTTAAATAAAAATATGGATTCAAAGTGTCTTTCAATTAGTTTTGACATGATTATAAGGTTTCTAAACCTACTTTAAAGTTTTGCTGAAGATTTTCAACGTTCTAATAAATTTTCGTGAAAATTACCATGAATATGTAAAAAATTTTGATACCATTAATTGAGTAGTTTTACGAAGTTTGAAGGTTGACAATTAGTCGTGGATGAATAATTTGATGAACGAAATAAGTTTTAGGCAAAAAAGATTAAGTATAGACCGAGATATTTGAGTTTTAAGTTTGCTATGTTGAAGGTTTCGGTTACATAAGAATTAAGCTTATGCTTGTATTGTAGTTGCTTGAGGTGAGTCCTTAGCTTCAGATTCGTTAAGACCTTCTACGAGTTGAGGAAAGGCTAGTTTGAGCTTTCAACATTTTGACAAAACTGAAATTGGTGAGTGTTTGGAATAATTGCTTATGGACACGATTCATACGTTATTTGGGAATTTAGTTGTAGCCTAAACCCCTACTCTAAATTCCAAGTGTAAGCTATCTTGTGCTCATGAATAACTTATGTATTATGTGCTGGTGTTATAGTGGAACTGTGAATTGAGATGATATGCCATTATATGTGTTATGTGTTCATGATTACCGTTGTGGAAGTGCATATGTGGGCATATCATACATGCTAAGTGATAGTGATTATAATGTGCTAATGATGCGTATATGTAGTGATAGTGAGCTAAAAATCGATAAGTAATACGTGTGTTTAATAACTAATATTTTAAACTTGTTATTCTTGAGACCGTTGGATATAGTTGGCATGCCATAGGATTCTGAGTACTTATATGTTATATGATCTGGGCGTCGAGGCCCTGGGGCATGTTTGGATAGATAAAGGAATGTGAACTAAGCTCCATTCAACGAGACATGTTTGGTGTGTTAGAGAGTGTTAGCTTTATGCTTCACTTTTGGGACATGTTTGACTCTATGAGTTTATGTGGTGTGTTGGAGATCCGTGTATCCGATGAGTGGTGATAATACCCATTTTTATGTTTCATAGCTCAAGTGCCAAATTATCTATAAATATGTTTGTGTGTATTGTGATGTAAGCATGAATATGTATGTATTGACTCTGTAAATAAACTATCAAATATGCATGTAAAGTAAAATATGTCAAGGCTGTTATAATTATGCTACATATATGTTTCTGTGATGCTTGATGAACTATTTGTATGGTAGTTGTTCTAGGCATTCATTGAGCTTGGTAAGCTCACCCATTCCCTTCTTAAACCATTGCAAATTAGTTGTGTTCCTGTGTGAGCGGTATGGTTTTTGAGGGGTGATCCAAGCAGTCTGTTTCCATTTTTCATATGTGTTATTATTAATTGTTTATGTTTTGGGAATAAGGCAATATGGTAGACTTTTATTGGTATTTGTCATGATGTTTTTGGATGTTTCCATAGCTTATTTGTTCTTAGGACTTAAAGATTTGAATCGTGATATGTTAATTATTGCTTGAACTTATTCTCAATGCTTTAAACTGTGACTATAATTGTTTTGACATTTATTTGATATGATATATGATGCATGATGATTAGACTTAAGTTGGAATGGATTATATATTTTATATGTTGTATTTTTAAGGTCTGAAGAAGAAATATCGATATTCGTGTGATAAAAATGACACCTCTGTGATTTTGAAATGTGCAGGAAGTCAGAATTGTAAACTGGTATCAATACCATGTCAAAAGTATCGATACTCAGGGTAAAATTACCGATACTTTTCAAAAGGTATCGATAATTTCTGGTGTTTATTTTTGAGGCGTGAAACAGAATGCTATTTTGGTATCGGTTTTCCATTTGGTATCAATACCAGATGATGAAAATACCGATACTTATGTGCCACCATTGTTACCTAAGTACTTGATTGGAAAATTTTGCTAAGTAGCCCTTATGTATGTACAAATGTTATTATATGATACTTAAGATATGTTTAGCAAGACTTAATGGTAATTACGAGCATGTTTCACTTAAAACTCGAGCAAATACTAAAGTGGATGATATTTCTTCTAGACTGAGCTTTTAATTGTTGTGAATGACATAGGATGGTGGTGTGGCATCCTGATATTCGGGCTTGGCGACTAGGCCGAGTATAGGGCATTACATTGGCCAAGGCATAAGTCCAAAATCAACCAGTTCTAACTAATTATAATGCAGGACATGATAGTGAATGCGCTATGTAGGGAAATGCTAATGGGATCAACCAAATAGAGGTTAACTATTTGGGGAATAGAGGATATAACTGATACTCCAACAACTATAATTCGGGGTGGCATGACCATCTTAACCTTAGGTAGGGAGGGAACCAAGGAAGTCCTTCCAATCAAGGAGCCTAAAATCTTAATCCTCCTAGACCCAATGTGCCTTATCAACCTCTATTACCATTTAGGGTACCCTAAGATCCGAAAAGAAAACCGACCTGTAATATTGACCCTTTGATGTCGATTAGGGTAAGCAAAGTAGATGAAGGCTTGCATATGGTGCAAGCTGATGTGCATCAAATTCGTGGTTAATTAGACCAAATTGTACAATTATTACAAAACCATGCACCCTCTAGCATCCCTAATAATACCGAGCCAAACCTAAAATGGGAAGGAAAGGAACATGCCAAGGTAATTACCCTTAGATTCAGGGTTGTGGTTAAGGAACCTATCCGACCGATTAGTGGGGAGAAGGATATGAGTGAGAAGGATGAGAGCACCTGCACTCCTAATGTTGAAGATGGGTGGAAAAGAAGAAAGGACCTAAAAGCGATCTCACACGAATTAAACTGAAGGATAAAACCATTCCAATACAACAACCAAATTCGACCCCTATACCCTTTCCAAGTATACTAGAAGAGAAGAAGAAGCAAGATATTGAGGAGTTACTAAACTTTCTTAATATGTTTAAGGCTTTAAATTCCAACCTCCCATTGCTTGAGGTCCTAGAAAAAGTGTCGAAACATGAAAAGTTCCTTAGAGAAGTGATGTCTAGGAGAAAGAAGATTGGGAGAGAAGAGTGATTTGCTTTTAATGTCGGGTGTAGTGTTATTGTGTCTAGAAGAGTCCCACCAAAAATCAAAGACCCTAATAGTTTCACCGTTCCTATAGATATTGGAGGTGTTAACTTTGGTAAGGCTTTTTGCGAACTTGGAATGAGTATAAACTTAATGTCTTTGCCCATCTACCGTAGGTTAGGTTGAGGTGATCTTAAGGAAACTGTGGTAACCCTCCAACTAGCCAATAGATCCCTAGTTCACCTAAAAGGAGTTTTGGAGGATGTTTTAGTAAGAGTTCGACAATTCATTATACCAGTTGACTTCATAGTTCTTGAAATTGAGGAGGACTTAGAGATACCAATTCTATTAGGGAGACTGTTCCTAGCTACCTCTAAGGCCACCATAGATATGGGAAAAGTAGAGATGACGATAGAAGTCGGTGGAGAGGTAGAAACCTTTAGGTGTGTATAACCCAAACCTAAGGTGAATGAGGTGTTCCCTAATAGTGAGCTAGAGTGTCAACTCATTCAAGTAGTGTCCGATCATGCAACTAAAAAGGTGAAATATTTGAAGTGGTGTATGTTTGCAGGTTCTAGATCGAAGATGTGAGGCATCATGAAGAGACGATCAGTGAATCAACTCGTAGGGTTGAAGAAAATGAGACATGTGTTGGTGCCCAAAGCCTTGTGCAAGCATCACAATGAAGGAGTTACATATCACCTTGGAAGGCATTTTTATTTTGCCGCATGTGGCAATTGAACCAAAATGTTTTAAATATTTGGATTACTGAGCATGGATTCCACATATTTTCTTCTTTTAGTTTAGGATTTTAATTTATGTTGGTTTAATTTTGAACTTGGTAGATTGGATTTTTGAGATTTAAGAGAAAATTTGACAATTTTATAAGTATTTTAGGGTCTTGTTTAGTGGATTTGTAAGATCCAGGGGGAGTATCGCAATACCATGCTCTTAGTATCTCGCAATACCTCAGGCAAATTTAGAATGTGAAAGAACAAAAAATAGAGGATGTTGCAATATACATTACTAGGTATAGCTATACCCGTGTCGGGTCAAACGATACCCACGTTAGGGCATCGCGATCTGTGCATTTTGGAGGCTTAAAAAGCCTCCAAACATCTTAGAACCCTCACTTTTCCTCAAATCCTTTAAATTTTAAATTCCTAAAACCCCAAAATACTTCCTTTATTTCTTATTTCTATTAATTTCTCTTCAATCCTTTGTGTATTCTCACTTTGATTTCTATCTATTTTTGCTTATTTTTGCCTTTATTTCCTTCGTTTGCAAGGGCTAGTCTTTGTTGGACTATTGCAACAATGCCAAACATCGCTACACAACCCATCGTCACGCTTCCTAAATATTACGGTGTTCTTCCTCTTATTTAGTGGAGTGCTAAATCTCTATTTCATTTTTGGTATTTGGTGTCTTTGTTCTTAGCTTTTACATAATGCCTCCTAGAAGAGTAAGCTCAATGGGCTCTCACAATATATCAACAAAACAAAATTAGCGGAGTTGTCATGTGTTTATTATGGGGAAACTCATGTGTTTGACGAATGCCCATCAAACCCAGCATCAGTAGACTACATGGGTAATTCCAATTGAAATATCAATTCATATTCCAACACCTACAATTTTAGGTGGAAGTAGCATCCGACTTTCAGTTGGGGTAAACAAGGTGCAAAAATTTTAACAATGTTGCAAGATAAAATATCTACAATGCACTGCCCGATTATAATCATCCTATAATGAGGCAAAATGCTTAGAAGGTCAGGTATCATCTTCTAATTCTATTGAATCTTTGTTGAAGGAGTATATGGCCAAGAATGATGTTGTAATTCAGAGTCAGGTTGCATCTCTCCGAGTGCTTGAAAATCAAGTGGGGAAAATAGTGAATACTTTAATTTAAGGTCGTAAGGAGCATTGCCAAGTGATACTGAGAATTCAATAACACAAGAACACAAGGCAATGGGCAGTGTATGGCTATCACCCTTAGAAGTGGGATTGAGTTGAGTGATGGTGTTCACGATGCTGTGACAAGAGAGGATAATGCAAGTAACAACAAGATAAAGATCCCAGAGTCATCTAAAAAACATACTGAACTTAAAAAGGGTAAACAACAAAATGCTATGGTAGAATAAGATCAGGTTGTCAATAGAATGGTATAGAAAAATAATATCAGCAACCAGAAGGATGACTGCCTCTACCTTTTCCTCAGCGATTCCATAATTCCAAATAAGATGCTCTATTCAAAATATTTTTAGAGGTCTTGAAGCAACTCCACATTAATATACCGTTGGTTGAAGCTTTGGAGCAAATGCCCAATTATGTGAAATTCATGAAAGACATACTATCAAAGAAGCACAGGTTGGGAGAATTTGAGACTGCTACTCTCACTAAAGGGTGCACAACAATTTTGATGAATAAGTTACCTCCAAAGTTAAAGGACCCAGGGCATTTCACTATCCCATGTTCAATTGGAAATCATTATGTAGGAAATGCATTATGTGATCTAGACGAAAGTATAAATCTAATGCCAATGTCTATTTTTAGGAAGTTAGGAATTGGGAAAGCGAGACCTACCACAGTGACATTGTAATTGGTTGACCGATCCTATGCTCATCTAGAAGGTAAAATTGAAGATGTATTGGTAAGGGTGGACAAATTTATCTTTCATGCAAATTTTCTTATTTTAGAATGTGAAGTTGACCATGATATACCAATTATTCTTGGAAGACTGTTTCTTGCTACTGTTATGATCCTAATTGATGTGTAGAAAGGTGAGCTAATCATGAGAGTGAATAAATCAGCAGGTTACTTTTAATGTGTTTGATGCATTAAAATGTGTGGACGAATTTACAAAATTTTGCTACAGCAATTTAGATAGTGAAGATGATTTGATAGAGCAAGCTGACACAGTAAGTTTTGAAAAGCTTTGTGAATTTATGGAAGCCCAGTAGATAGTGGATAGGCCAAGGAATAAATTTCAATCCCTGGATTTATCATATCAATCTTTTAAGCCTCCTAAACCATCTGTAGAGGAATCTCCCGTACTAGAGTTAAAGCCTCTACCACAACATTTGAAATATGCGTATTTGGTAAATAACAATACTTTGCCAGTTGTAATTTTTTCTAAGCTAACACCTAAGAAAGAGGGTTGGTTGTCAGAAGTGTTACGGTGATCTAAAAGAACACTAGGTTGGACCCTTGTCGATATAAAGGGAATTAGCCCTACATTTTGTATACACAAAATTTTGTTGGAAGATTGCCATACCAAATCCATTGAACATTAGAGACAACTGAATCCAATTATGAAGGAAGATGTCAAGAAAGAAATGATCAAGTGGCTTGATGCAGGCATTATTTACCCAATTTTAGACAGCTTATGGATAAGTCCTGTGCGATGTGTAACTAAGAAAGGAGGTGTCATGGTAGTAAGTAATGACAACAATGAGCTCATACCGACTCATACTGTTACGGGATGAAGAGTGTGTATGGACTACTACAGGCTTAAAAAGGTAACTAGGAAGGATCATTTCCCTTTTCCATTCATCGATCAAATGCTGGATATATTAGCTGGTAAGGCTTTTTATTACTTCCTAGATGGTTATTCAGGTTATAATCAGATTGCCATAGCACCTGAAAATCAAGAAAAGACAACTTTCAGGTGTCCATATGGTACTTTTGCATTCAAACGAATGTCATTCAGGTTATCCAATGCCCGACAACTTGCCAGCACTACATGATGGCTATATTCTCGGACATGGTGGAAAACTTCCTTGAAGTTTTTATGGATGACTTCTTTGTGTTCAGAAATGATTTTAAAGATTGCTTAAGGAATTTGGATATGGTTTTATGCCGTTGTGAAGAAATGAATCTAGTATTAAACTGGGAGAAATGCCTTTTCATGATCTGTGAAGGCATTGTCCTAGGACATAGGGTGTCATAGCGAGGAATTGAAGTAGAAAGAGTGAAAATAGAAGTGATCGAAAAATTGCCACCGCCCACCAGTGTTAAGAGTATTAGAAGGTTTCTAGGACGCAGAGGATTTTATAGAAGATTTATCAAGGATTTTTCAAAAATCTCTAAACCCTTGTGTACTTTACTTGAACAAAATAAACTTTTTAATTTTGATGATCAATGTTTGCAGGCTTTAGAAGAACTCAAAAAGTGACTTGAAGCAGCACCGATTGTGGTTGCTCTAGAATGGACATTGCCTTTGAACTCATGTGCGACGCCAATGATTATGCTGTGGGAGTAGTATTGGGTCAAAGGAGAAATAAGGTACTACATGCAATATATTATGCTAGTAGGATGTTGACAGAGGCTCAGCTTAATTATACCACTACAGAGAAGGAATTATTAGTAATGATCTTTGCATTTGACAAATTTCGTTCTTATTTAGTAGGAACAAAGGTCACAGTCTACACAGTTCACTTGGTTATCAAGTACTTGATATGGAAGAAAGATGCCAAGCCGATATTGACTAGGTGGATACTCTTGTTATAAGAGTTTGATTTGGAAATTAAAGATCGGAAGGGAACCGAAAATCAAGTAGTTGACCATTTATCAAGAATAGAATCGGGAAATGAAGATGAAAGCAAGAAACTTATTAAGAGAGAATTCCCAGATGAACAATTGCTAATTGCTAAGACATTTCCTTGGTATGCCGAAATAGAAAACTTCTTTATAAATGGTGTAATGCCACCTGACTTCAATGGTAATAAAAAACAAAAATTTCTTCACGATGCCAAACAATACTATTGGGATGAACCATATAGGTCGTGTGACCGTTATCAGAGAACAGTAAATTTTTCTAGGAGACAGGAAATGTCGCTGCAAAGTATATTGAAGATTGAACTGTTTGATGTATGGGGAATAGACTTTATGGGTCCATTTCCTCCATCCGTAGGCAAGCTATATATACTTTTAGTAGTAGAATATGTTTTTTAGTGGGTAGAAGCAGTAGCCCTAGCCTCTAATGATGCTAAGTCGGTTTTGAAATTTTTGCATAAGAATATTTTCAGACGGTTTGGTACATTGATAGCCATTATTAGTGACGAATGATTCCATTTTGATTGCAAAATGATGGCCAATACCTTGCGCATGTATGGGGTGAAACATAGAATCGCCATGACATATCACCCTTAGACGAGTGGCCAAGTTAAAATCTCTAATAGAGAAATTAAACAAATTCTGGAAAAAGTGGTGAATCCATCTCGAAGGACTAGTATACTAGATTGGATGAAGCTCTATAGGCATATCAAACTGCATTTAAAAAACCATTAGGGATGTCACCTTTTAAACTTGTTTACGTTAAACCAGTTCATTTACCTATTGAACTTGAGCATAAAGCTTTTTGGGCGATTAAAAAGCTAAACATGAATTGGGCTGCTGCTGGCGGCAAGAGATTGCTAGAATTGAATGAGATGGAAAAGTTTCAAACACAAGCATATGACAATGCTCGTTTGTATAAGGAAAAGACCAAGCGATGGCATGATGCTAGAATTTTGCCAAGGCAATTTGATCCTGGATAGCAGGTATTATTGTTCAATTCCAGACTCAAATTATTTCCTGGTAAGTTAAAATCTCGATGTTCAGGACCTTTTGAAGTAATTCAAGTGTATTCACATGGTGCTGTTGTTGTTAAAGACCTAAGAATAAGGGTTACATTCAAGGTTAATGGACAATGCTTGAAACATTATTGGGGTGCTCCTACAAAGCGTGACAAGCAAAGCATTAACCTTTATGATGTTTGAATTTTTTTTTCTTTAATAAGTAGTTTTTTTTTTCTACTTTATTTCCCATTTTTTATTATTATGAATAGGAGCAGAATAAAAGAAGCATGATTTGTTAGTGTGTACTAAGCAGCAGATTACCGCAGCATTACAGAGAAATATTATGTCGTGACAAACTGAATGATGAGGTATGAATAAAAGAGTTGACCGGTTGGAAAATTCCAAAAGAAAGATTTTTAGGTAGTTGCATTTAGTGAATATTGGGAAACCCAAAGTATGAAGCCCACAATGTAAGGTTCGGTTATTTCTTTTTCCCCCAAAAGTCTTTTTCATTTTTAACTTTTCCTCTATGGCATAAACCCTTTTCCTCACGTTTCCCATTCCCTAAAAATTGTCATCATTATCCCTTTTTATTTTCTTCAAACTGTTTAAGTTTCCCACTTCTTACAAAGTTCACATTTTTACGGTTTTCTCGTCTTTAACCTTTCTGCTAATCGTTGTTTACTCCATTATTTTTTTTGTTTCTCTGACTTTCTCTTCATGGCTCGTGTAAAGAGTACTTCTAAAGCAGTAGAATCTTCGCATGCTGACACCCTGCAACCGAAGGTATTCTTCAAAGTTGCTGCAACCACAAGGTATTCAGCTAATTTTCTAAAGTAGCCATTTTACTTTGAAAAGAGATTTTTATTGAAGGATGAACGCCACATAGGGTACAATGAATCGGTATCCTTGATTGTAGAAAAGCACAACTGGAGCAGATTTTGTCTAAACCCAGGGGGATGTTGTGGCCAAAGTGGTAAGAGAGTTTTATGCTCATGTAAATTCCCCAGATTCTTCCTTCATTTATGTGAGGGGTAAATCTATGCCATTCGACGAAGACCATATTAATGCCTAGTTCGACATCGAGGAGGTTAGAGATGAGCATTCTGAATTTGTCGAGAATATCACACTAGAGGGCTTGGTAAAACTATTGGAAGATTTATGCGTTGAAGGAACACAGTGGATTATTTCAAGCCAAGAGTGTTACACGGTTGAAAGAGCCGCATTAAAACCAATTGGAAAGGCATGGTTCCACTTTTAAGGAGTCGTCTCATGCCTTTTACACATAACATGACTATTTTGAAAGAAAGAATGTTGATGTTGCATTCTATTGAAGGATGAACCCCATATGGGGTACAATGAATTGGTATCCTTGATTGTAGAAAAGCACAACTGGAGTAGATTTTGTCTACACCAGGGGACGTTATGGGAAAAGTGGTAAGAGAGTTTTACGCTCATGTAAATTCCCTAGATTCTTCTTTCATTTATGTGAGGGATAAATCTGTGCCATTAGGCAAAGACCATATTAATGCCCAGTTCAGCATCGAGGAGGCTCAAGAATATTACACTTGAAGGGTTGGCAAAAGTATTGGAAGATTTATGCGTTGAAAGAATACAGTGGATTATTTCAAGCCAAGAGTGTTACATGGTTGAAAGAGCTGTATTAAAACCAATTGGGAAGGTGTGGTACCACTTTTTAAGGAGTCGTCTTATGCCTTCTACACATAACACGACTGTTTCAAAAGAAAAAATGTTAATGTTGCATTCTATTTTACAAGGAAGACAAATAAATGTAGGGAAGATTATCTTCCAAGAGGTCCATAGATGTGCTGATAAGAATGTCGAGAGCTTAAATTTTCCTTCCCTTATTTTTGCCCTATGTAAGATAGCAAATGTGCCTTTACTTGATGCTGAGGACGTTACCCCCAATAAAGGTGGGACAACGTGAGCAATTTTTTCCAAGCTACAAGGAACTGAGTTTGCCACAACATCCCAGCATAGACAAGCTTCCCCTACCACACGTGTTCCCACAGCAACATCTCCCACTTCTCATGACCAGAAAATCTTGACTTCTCTAAAGCAGTTAGAACAGAGGTTGTCTCTATTTGAGGTGCAGCAATACCAGATGATGGAAGAGTTGGAGCAAAGAAATGAACGCCAGGTTCGACACTGGTCATATGTGAAAAATAGGGATTTGGCATTAAGAAGATCCCTCTAGAAAAAATTTTCAAGACCCATGCCAAAATTTCCTAATTTCGCAACTACTTTGCTCTTGTCTAATGAGTGCGAAGAAGAGCCAGTTCCATCAACTGCCAAAACTGACTTTGTGACTGAAAGGGCCACTATAGATAAAGGAAAAGCTACTAAAAAGGAGTTAGAAAAGTCAACCTCTATTGAATTAGAGAAGGATGTAGAAGAAGGAAAGGAAGAAACAAATGTCTCTGCCATTACACCAGCCACTGCACCAGCTACTGCCACTGAAAAAGGTAAAACTCCTGTACCGACATCTTCACCCACCTCCATGACTGCACAGGATCAAGTAATTGATTAACTAATCGATGAACTAACGGAGACTGAAAAAGAGGGTGAGGAAGTTGAACTACGAAAAAGGAAGATGCGATACAAAGTAAGTGCTCATAAGTCCAGAAAAATAATTGAATGAAGTGCGTTCCATCAGAAGAAATTAAGTTTTTGTTTTTGTTTTTCTCTCATGCATTGCATAATTTTTTTCCTTTCGTTTGTGTGCATATTCATACTTGTTATATACTGTTCATGATTTTACATGCATTAAGGATAATGCATCCCTTAGGTTTGGGGGTGTATTGTGCATCTAGGTTGCATTTTTGTATTTAGTATGTTCATTTTGGTATATAGGATATTTTGTCATGTCTTAAAAAGAGTTATATTTTATGCCTTTAGACCTAGCTAATTGCTTGTACTTAAGTACATTTTGTTACATATCAAGACATTTTAGTTAACATTTTTAAAATTACATTAGGACTTGGACTGTGTTGGAATTAAGTGCTTTTAATTGCTTATGGGGGAGTTTTTTTGTGTGCTGGTGTGGTAGGAACATGTTTTAGAATGAGGAAATAAAGGAGTGAAGTTTTTTCAGGGCAAAGTGCATATAGTTTGCCAGCACGGATGCCGTGGCAATGCCAGAAAGCCCAAGTTAACATTTTTCGCGCAACAGTTTCAGTTCAAATCAAACTTGTAGTAGATAAATCCCCCTAAAAGAGGAGAAGATAATCACGAGCTATTATCCAACCCTAGCCTAATCTATCTATAAAAGCTAATAAAGGAGACCTCACAAAGGGAAGAAAGAAAAATAGCAGAAATAAATGGGAGAGATCCTTGGACGTGAATAAGGGTTCGGCTGCACAAAGGGAAGGAAGTTAAAGGCAGTCCTTTTTAGCCATCACAGGACGTTGTGCAGTCGAAGTGTGGACATGGCAAGCGAAAGTAGTTTCTCAAAGTTCTTCCATTATTTCCATTAGTGTTCCTTTTAAAGATTGAATTGAAGTAGTTGAACACAGTGTCGAATAATATTTTGGTTTGGAATTTTATTTCCCATCCCATGAGCTAAATCTCATAGGGTTGGAATTAATTTCGATGAAACCTTAAATTTTTTTGTGGATTCAGTACTAATTTACTTTTTTATTTAATTTGATTATTCTTATTTCTTTATTAAAATGAAATGATCTCTAGACATAGAAGACTGTTCAGATATTTATAAATTGATTCTAATTCCGAAAGGGTTGGATTGGTTTGATTAAAATTAAATGAAATGAGAAAGTATTCAATAGACACTTGTATTTGACTCTAGACATAGAGTCATGAGCATGTAGAAGGAACCCATGCAAGATATCTAAAAAGCCTATAGACACGGACAAGGTAACTTGAGATTTTACTTTTGCAAGAGGCGGGCCATTTTAGAACTCTTCTGTACAATAAAGTAGATATGATTTTGCCAAGGCATTATTGATAATAAGGGTCGATTCTAGGTAATCCTAACCTTCCGAATTAATATCACTCTATCCTTATTCTTTGTTGTAGTAACTTTGCCACAACATATTTAGTTGTTTATTTCTTTGTTTACATTCTATTAGGATAATCACTGTCGTTATTGCCATTACATTTCTGCTCTCACTTTTTCCATAGCATTTCCAATTATTCATCAATTCCATCTATCACATACATCATCATTCCTTTTAATTATCATTGCATACTTACCTTTGTTTACCATAGCATCTTATTCGTCAATCTTGCCATAACATTAACCATATTACAATAACCTGACCAATTTTGTGCCTCAATCTGATCCTCATGGGAATGATACTCACTCATCACTTTATTACTTGATCCGACGTGTATACTTGCACAAAATTGCACATCATTTCATACATGAAACCTTAGTGTAGGTAGAAAAGGCCTACCCAACAAAATAGGTATTTCAAGGTCTTCCTCAAAGTCGAGGGTCACAAAGTCTACAGGAATTATGAAATTACGCACCTTTACTAGCACATCTTCTAATACTCATTTAGGTTTTATTGACAACCTATCAACTTACTTTAATGTAATTTGAATATTTTTTAGGTCCCCTAGCCCCAAGTTTTTAGATATAGATAGAGGCATTAGGTTTATGCTAGCTTCTAAATCACATAGAGCTTTTCTGAAATGGATATCCTCTATCTATATAGGTATTGTGAAACTCCCTAGGTCTTTTAATTTTGGGGGAAACTATCTAGATATTAGCACACTACATGATGCATCTATATTAACTTGCTCCATAATTTTAATTTTCCTATGCCTTGACATAATTTCTTTAAGGTACCTAGCGTACTTCGAAAATTTTTCAATTAAGTCTATCAACGTAAAGTTAACATTTGATGATTTAAATAAATTTAGAAAACTTACAAAATCATCCACGTCCCGTCTTTGTCTTTCCTTCAACCCTAACAGGAATGGTACCTTTGCATTTGTAGGTTCCTTTGTTGGTTCTTCCTCCGGCTCAGCTGCCGATCCAGCTACTTCTTCTAGCTCTGGGTTGTCATTAGCTTCTGAAGGTTCTTCTTGCAAAACATCAATATTCCCTTTATTCGCCTCTTGAGTTGGGTTCTCCGGGCTACTTAGCACTTTACCCAATCAGAGCGCGATTGCTTTCACATGCACCTTGTCGCGTGTGAATATGATATGCGAATTGTGCAAGTATACATCTCAAATCAAGTAATAAAGTGATAACCTCAAATCAAGTAGTAAAGTGATAAGTGAGATCGTCTCCACAGGGATCAGATTAGGTATAGAAATGGTCAAGTTATGATAATGATTAACGTTATGGCAAAACCGAGTTACGTACGCAGTGATAAATTAAAATAATAAGGATAAGTGAAAAATGTATACTGACTAATATTGGAAAATGTTAAGGTAAAGAAAGAGTAAAAATGCAATGGCAATTACGAGAATAATTGTGAATAAAATGCGAATGAATAAATAAATGACTAAGAATGATATGGAAAAGATACTACGGCAAAGGATAGAAAGTCTACGATGTTGATAAGAAGGTTGGGATTACTAAGAATCTACCATTACTTTAAATAATGCCTCAACAAAATCATACTTAACCTACTGTTCAGAAGACACCTAAAGTGACTTGCTTCTTTTGAGAGCAAGATCTCAAGTTACCTGGCCTAAGTCTATAGGCCTTAGCACAGCACCCTGTACTATTTTGTCTTCATTCTATACAAACGCTGCTCTATGTTTAGAATCTACTGCAGGTACTTAGTCGAATACCCATTTGTATCATTCAATTTTAGTCCAACTAATCCAACCTTTTTAGAATTAGATTTAGTTTATGGGCATACTGCACACTCATCTATGTCTGGAGAAGGTACGCATATGGTTAGGAAATAAAAGCAATTGAATGAAACAATAGATTAAATCAAATATACGCTTCAACTATTAAAGAAAATAAAAGTTTCATCATGTAATCCCAACTCTATGAGATTTAATTCATGGGTTGGCGATTAAAATTCAAGTTCAAAATAACATCCAACATTGTTTAAATCAAATCATTTTATGGGAGAACAGAATTAGAAATAATGGAAGAACTTAGGAAAATAGCTATCGCCAAACCAATCCGCAATCCAATAGCATAGTGTCCTACAGTGGCTGAGAGGGACTGCCTTCAACTTCCTCTTTTCGTCTCTATTCAGCCGCTACCCTTTATTTTTTGGCTCCGAATCCCCACATTTAGAGTTTACTCCTTCAGCTTTTTATAAGCATTTCTTCCTAGGGTAACTCCGATAGCCCACAATATATTCTTCTCTTTTTTAAGCAGATTTTTTTAATACAAGTAGAGTTGGGCTGAAAGTGGTATGCGTTGAATGTTGACTCGGTCATTTTCTTGAAATTGTCGTGGCATACAATGTGACAAACTGTGCAACCTATTACCTCGGCAAACCTTCACTCCTTTATTTCTTTCTCCATATCCTGTGTAACACCCCTAACCCGTCTTCGTCATCAGTTATGGTTACAAAGCATTACCAAACAAAGCATAACATTTAACTTCAATATAGAATATTAATTCAACTTACAAAGTGAATAACAACTACACAATTTAATCATAGCAATAATGCTCATTTGGGCATTAAACATAGCATTCGGGGCCCAAAAAATGATTAAAACTAATCAGGGACCGATTTGAATAAATCATAAAATTTTGAAAAAATCATGAAAATTTTTGAAAATAAGGGACACACGGCCGTGTCCCGACCCGTGTGTCAACCCGCTGTATATTCAAAATAGGGCCACACGGTTGTGTCGTAGGCTGTGTGCCAGACCATGTAACTCACTGACTATGTCTCAAACCATGTGATAGGCCATGTGACACCTGCACCTAAAATAAAAAGTGACACACGACCTTGTGACACACACAACCATGTGATAGCCCATGTGCTCTATAATTAGCCCTTAAAACAAGTTATTTTCAGGCAAAACCCGTCCCAACAAGCTATTTCATTGTGCATACATTTAATGGACCTAAACACAATTCAAACACTCATAAACATACCAATTTAATTAACCTAAATCTTATAACCAATATGCCTTTCAAAGGCACCTCATTTCATACCATAACAAAATCAATTAAGAACAAAACTATAATGCCACATCTCAAACTCAAAACATTGGTAAAATAGCTACCTAATAACGACAATTGTCAATCCATTTCACCATTCAAATTAAGCATACCAAAATGACCATATTCATATAGCTTTTAACATATACAAGCCAACTATACCATATATGCATATAACCATTTACAAAAGTAACTGAAGCATAAAAAAAGTATAAATGAAATTAAACCCTATACATGTCATTTATAACCATAGATAAAAATAACCCAAAAATACCAAAGTGATCGCATGATAGTGTGATAGGACTCCGACAAATTTCCAACCGGTTGAGCTTTTGATTATCTACAAAACAAAGAAAAAACAACCACATAAGCATTTAATGCTTAGTAAGTTCGTAAAAGATAAACCTCAACTTACCAAACATCAATTAACAATCCATACAACCAAGCTCATTTTGTCATTTAACAATAAACTTTCCAATGCACCATCATTCACATGGTTAGTAGAAATCGTGAAAACATAGCATTTCATATACTAGGAAATAAATTCCATACCTTTCTTTTTCATCAAATAACAACTTCCCATTCAGTACATTTCATAAATTCATACCTATTTTACCTTTTCAAATGAACATGATTATTAATATCTTTTTATACATGCCTTTCCTTCGTCCTTTTATTACCCGTTGTACCATCTAGAATTTCATCGGATACTTAGGAATGCTCACACATAGTGTGCCCTTACATGTAATTGTAACCTTTTCTTTTCAATAGTGCTCACACGAGCTGTAAAATGGGCCTGCTCACACAGGCTGTGGGTCAGAATGTTAGCTACACGATGCTACTCACACGAGCTATAGAGAATCCGCAACAAATGTAGGACCTAAGCCATAGGTAGGACATTCAAGACCAGCACCCGAAACTGTATAAACTAATGACATGTCATTTGTATCCTAAGAATTCTTAAGGTTCAGATGAGATTACTTAACCATCAATTGTTCAAAACATCGTGATATGCTCGAGTCTAATTTATATTCAACATATTATAAAAAATAATCAAATCAAGCTATAATTAATAAGATTATAATTCATACGAACTTACCTCAATACCATGATCATTTTAATAGAGTCGAAAACTAATCCAACACCTTAGCTTTGCCTCGACTTAAGTCAAGTTGTTGCATATCTTGATCTAAATAATAATTTCATTCAGTTAAGTACCTCAATTAACCTTAATTATTCAATTCAATCTATAATTCATATTATCATGAAATTATAAAATTACCCCACCTATTTTAACTCTTTTACATCTTAGTCCTTAAGCTCATAACTTGCAATTTAACCATTTTTAACCTAAACACATTATAACTGATTCTTCCCTAAGCTTAAATGATCTACATTTTTCCATTATTTCATACAATAAACATGAAAATTTTCAATTAAACAATTTAATCCCTATATCTTACATTCATAAAAATCCACTTAACAAATCATGTTCATTTAACAACCAAATTTAATTGTAACATCCCGAATTAGGGTCTAATCAGAACAGTGGTTTTGAGACCACAAATATAAAATAAAAATAATCCTTTTATGGTTATTTGATGGTCCATGATATGCTAGCATGCTTGTGCAAAATTTTCATGAAGAAATTCTATGCCTAAGATGTCCAATTTGACTTTAGGGACTAAATTGAATAAGTTACAAAACTTGTGTTCTAGAAGCTTTAAGAATGAAATTGCATTGGAATATTAAGATGTCCAAGTTACAATTCACAACAGCATCATGCAAATTTAACCAATCCATACAGAGAATCACATCAAACTCATCAAATGTTAATAGCATCAAGTTAGCTGGAAAGTTGCAATCCTAAATTTTTAGGGGACAATTCTTACATAATTTATTGACTAAAACAAACTGACCTAACAGATTAGTTACTTTGATCACAAATTCAGTTAACTCAAAAGGTATTTTCTTAATTGACACTAATTTTGTGCATATATATGAGTGCGTTGACCCCAAGTTAATCAAAGCATTAACATTTACATGAAAGATAAAAAATATATTGGTAATCACATCAGGTGCTGAAGCTTCTTAACGAGCTCGAATTACATAGGCCCTAGCTGATGCCTGAGCCTCAGATCTAACTGTAGAATCTTTCGTTCCACTTCGAATATTTCCCACATTACCACTGTTTCTGGATGGCCTCCCTCTCGCAGCCGTATTACTCGATCTTGTGTTCTAAGCTTTCTCTCTATTAGACCTTTTAGGACAATCTCAAAGAAAATGATCATATAAACCGTATTTAAAGCACAATTCATCTCTCAATCTGCACTCTCTAAAATGTATTCTATTGCATTACTGACGCTCAGGCTTACTATTACAAGCACTCCCCATACTCGCTACAAAGGTAGCCAGGGGTCTCGAACTTGTATGTTGTTTCCCTTTATCCCTTCCCAAAAATCCTGATGAAGCTGATGTACGAAAATGAAATTCTTTCAATTTCTTAAATGGATATGAAAATGATTTTCCCATTGGTTGTTTACCGATGTCACGAGCATCAAAATATTCCTTTCTTTTAGCCTTACTAAGTTCTTCAGCCTTATGCACTTGATCCACCAATACCATAATTTTTTTCAATTCCAGTATCCCCACCAACAATTTGATGTCTTCATTTAAACCATCTTCAAACCGGGTACGCATAATAGCTTCCGTTGGCATACATTCCCGAGCATATTTGCTCAGTTGCACGAATTCTCTTTCATATTCCACTACAGATTTACGACCTTGCTTCAGTTTTAAGAACTCTTTCCTTTTCTTATCAAGATATCTCTGATTGATGTATTTCTTAAATTTGGTTTGAAAGAAATCCCAATTCACACGATCTTTTGGTACCACCACTATTAAAGTATTCCGCCATTGATACACTGAGTCTTTTAGCAACGATATCACACATTTCAAACTATCAATAGGAGAGCAAGACAGTTCACCAAAAACTCTAATAATATTCTCTAACAAGAACTCAGTTTTTTCTGGATCATCATTTACAGTATCACGAAACTCTTCTGCCCCATATTTACGAATTTTGTCAACCGAAGGTCTATTCATACGTATCGGTTCCAAACCTTGAGGAATAGAGGGACTGGTTGGGGTACAAGAGGGGGTAGAGGTCGTTGAGCCATCGGGTTCGATCAAACAAACTTAGAAAACCATTCAAACATTATATGGAAGAAGGCTTCTTTCGCCTCAATTCCCTGGCCCTCAGATATGATCCCACTACTAGCTACTTCATAACGGAGGCTTCTTTTATCTATATGAAAACATGATACAATTTAAGTCAGGAGATTTCACATTATCACGGGTTATAAAATGACATGTATTCTATACTCTATACTGATACGTTCAACCTGAGAACTGACTAAACCGTAGTCCTGATACCACTAAATGTAACACTCTTAAACCATCTCCGTTGCTAGATTAGGGTTACGAAACATTACCAAAAAAAACATAACATTTAACTTCAATACAAAATATTAATTCAGCTTACAAAGTGAATAATAACTACACAACTTAATCATAGAAATAATACTCATTTAGGCCTTAAACTGAGCATTTGGGCCCTAAAAATGATATAAAAATAAATAAAGATTGATTTGAATAAATAAAAAATTTTGAGAAAAATAAGAAAAATTACGAAAACAGGGGCCACATGGTCGTGTGGCCAAGTCGTGTGACATAGCCAAGACCATGTGGACAATCGAAATAGGCTCACACAGCCGTGTCCTAGCCTATGTGTCTACCAGTGTGTATACTCAAAATAGGGCCACACAACTGTGTCGTAGGTCATGTGCCAGACCATGTAACTCATTGACTTCGTACACACGGTTGTGTCTCAGACCGTGTAATTCACTAACTTGGTACACACAGCCATGTCTTAGACCATGTGCCAGACTATGTGAAACCTGTAGCTAAAATAAAAAGTGACACACGATCGTTTTAACAGTGTCGAAAACTAATCCAACACCTTAGCTTTGCCTCAATTTTAAGTCTGATTGTTGCTTATCTTGATCAAAATAATAATTTCATTCAGTTAAGAACCTCAAATAATCTCAATTATTCAATTCAATCTATAATTCATATTATCATGAAATTACAAAATTACCCCACCTATTTTAACTTTTTCACAACTTAGTCCTTAAGCTCATAACTTGCAATTTAACCATTTTTAACCTAAACCCATGATAACCAATTCTTCCCTAAGCTTAAATAATCTACATTTTTCCATTATTTCATATAATATACAAGAAAATTTTCAATTAAGCAATTTAATCCCCAAACCTTACATTCATAAAAATCCAATTAACAAATCATGGTCATTTAACAACCAAATTTAATTATCTTACACCTATCATCACAAATACATCAATTTAATCCATGGAAAAACCTTCAACCTGTAATAGTTTTGCAAATTAATCCCTGAGCTAAGTAGATTAAGCTATAACGAGCTCAAAAACATAAAAGTCATTAAAAACGGGACTAAAAAAGTACCATGCATGAACAAAACACCATAGCCAAAAGCTCCCTATTCTCGACAATGGTTTTCGGGTTGAGCAAAGAAAAATTAGAGAAGATGATAGCCATTCGTCTTTTCTTTAAGTCATTTGTTTACTTATTTACTATTTTTCGCTTATGTTATAACTTAATAATGAACATAAACATGCCCATACGAAGATAACTATTGTGAAACTTATTACACAATTGTATGTTGATTCCAAGTCGCTACTAAAAGTTTCAGCCTCTACGTAATCCACCCGGTGTAACAACGAACGACAAGAACTCTCTAAAAATATTTTAGAGATAATTCACTCTTTGACAATTGCTAGACCTCACTACTTTTTATTTAGGGTATATTAGGTTTTCTTAAAAACCCTATATTTCCTAATTTGAGAATAGTTGATATTTTAATAATTAACCGAATATTATAATTATAATTACCATAATTATAATAATGTTTGACCAAAAAAATTACAATTACAATAATTATAATAATATTCGATCGTAAATTATAATTACAATAATTATAACAAGGATTTCGGTAAATTATGTTTAGTTAAATTTTATACGAATCAAATTCATATATATTAATTTAACCATGTTCTCATGATGTGTACAACATACTTGTACATATAATTCATTCGATATTTAACTATCCAATTAAATCAATTCTATAATCAATTTAATTCATGTGACAGCTAAAAACAATACCAACTATGCTTGGATTTCATTCGTTTCAACCATAGGGTGTGACCCTGTAGGTTCTTGTAACGTTGGCAGTAATAATAGAACGATTCTAGTAATACAAACAATGAGTGGCATCTAACAATGCATCACTGCTACCTAAGTTACAAGAATTCATGATTCGACATAACCTCTCTGTGATTAACCCTTCATTTATTAAATCTTTTTGTCCTTTATATCTAGAATGGACACAAGTCATGGAATAGCCTCACTTGCATAGTTCATCTAATGTTTCTTGATATCCTGAGTAGACTATGATAAAAAAAAATAGTATGATATCTCATATCAACTTATTCGAGCATGGCCATGCATTTCTAGTCTCACTCAATCAAGTGGCCTAAGACATTGCTTTCATTATGTAGGAGGGACAAATCCTATATTGATCAACCATATCCCACGACATAGATTGTGGTATATCCAACATCAGCCTTTATAGAACAACCAGTTATAGTGGACATTTGACTGTATCAAAATATACGACTCACGATGTTGAGATAGTGGTGATCTCAAGTCTGAGGATCATATACATAGTAATCACTATGAGTAATGTTGTGACTATTACATAATAATCCAAGAAACATACTCATAGTAGGTCAGTCCAATATGTTGTTCTCTAACACACATGCTCATGTATTGATTTTGATTTCCTATGTCATTGATAACACTTTGTCATCAATAAACTACATGTTAGTCTTAATGCATTATTGTTGTCCAAGCCCACAATAATACTCGAATAATGACCTTTTAAGAATAATTATACTATTCTCAGGACATTATTATAAAATAGTTTATTTATATACATAGAAAAAACCTGAAATAATAATGGCAATGCCTTATATTAATAAATGAGGTAAAACAAGTATGTTATTACAATCATCTCATGATTGGTCTTTAGGCATACTCTAACAGATCAACATCCTGACCATCTGGATTTAATGGATCATTCAAACTAGGATCATTCCCATCCCTAGCCATGTTACGCACTTCTCTTCTCCTTCTTCTCAAAGTTCTCTTGATCTCAAGGTAAAAGAGATATTCTTTGTTAGCAGGAATGCCTCTACTCATGCACTAACGGCAAACCTATAGAAATTAAAAGTAACTAAATTAAATAAAAATAATGGAATTAAGTAAAATAACAAATCCAACTTTCACCAAATTGTCGATCCTCAGCAACGGTGCCAAAAACTTATCACGTGTGAATGTGTTATGCGAATTGTACAAGTATACACACCAGATCATGTAATAAAATGATAAGTGAGATCGTCTCCATAGGGATTGGTTAGGTATAAATTGGTCAAGTTATTATAAAGGAGTGTGATTAATTCAATAGAGAAAAAAACAATAATAAAAATGCAGTGGCAATTAGGAGAATAACGATGTATAAAATGTACAAAACAAACTAGCTAAAAATTAGGGATGCAAAAATAGAAATGCAATGCAAAGGTTAAAGAATCAACGATGTTGACTTGGAAGGCTGGGATTACTTAGAATCTACCCTTATTAACCAATAATGCCTTGGCAAAATCATTCTTATTCTACTGCTCGAAAGAGATCTAAAATGGCATGCTTCTTTCGAGAGTAAGACCTCAAGTTTGTAACGCCCCCTTACCCGAGACCATCGCCGGGGTCGAGTATGAGACATTACTAAACTTATTTTAGCATTTAAACAAGTTCAAACAATTCTCATAGTAAATTGTCCATCTGCATCACAGTCGCTAAAAAATTTATATCTCGAGTTACGAAACTCAAAATCCAATTTCATAAATTTTCCCTGAAACTAGACTCATATATCTACTTACTAATTTTTTTTCTAGAATTTTTGGTCAGGCTAATTAGTACAGTTTATTAGTTAAATTCTCCCCTGTTTCAGGGTTCGGCTACTTTGACCCCTGTGTATTACGAATCAGATATCTCCTTGTACAGAGTTTCAATGACTATGCCGTTTGTTTCTCATAAAACTAGACTCAATAAGGATTTTATAAATGTAAGGTAAAACTCCTAATTGTTTTTTTTACAATTTATGGTGAATTTATAAAGTCAAAACATGGGATTCAGAGATCGCTCTAACCCTATTCCATCAAAACTTAAATCTCTCATAAAATATAACTTATTTACCTGTTTCGTTTCTTCCATATGAAAATAGACTCATCAAGCTTTGATTCCAAAACTTTTTCATAATTTAATTCCATTTCTACTATTTTTAGTGATTTTTCAAATTTACGTCACTGCTGCTGACTGATTCTGTTTTGTGGTCAATTTTACCTTTCCAAGGATTTTCATGGATTAGTTAAGACATAAAGCATACATGTTATCATATATAAACTTGATTAGCCATTCCAATAGCTAATCATTCTCAAACATTTCCATTCCATCCATGGGCCATATCGTAATATTATACACACAAAATGATTGGAATGCTATACATGCCATATTTCCAAAAATTACAAGTCATTATACCGCAATTGTTCAGTGATAGTGTGAGCATGCCTTCAACCGTCCCGATCTCCAAATTGACTTGTCAAAACTACAAAGAATGAAAAGATGAGAGTAAGCATAGATGCTTAGTAAGTCCATATGCAAAAAAAAAAAAAAAAACTTAACAAAGCAACTATACCAACCAACATTGGCATAATATTGTAAGAGTATGCCCAAAGATCAATCACGAGATGGTTGTAATAACATACTTGGTTTATCATGTTTATTAATATAAAGCGTTGCCATTATTATTCCAGTTTCTTTTCTGTGTGCATAAATAAACTATTTTATAATAATGTCCTGAGAATAATATGATTATTCTCAAAAGATCCTTAGTCAAGTATTGTTATTGGCTAGGACAATAATAATGCATCAAGACTAACATGTAGTTGATTGATGATAAAGAGTTGTCATTGATATGGAGTGTTAGAATCATTGCATGAATATGTGTGTTAGAGAACAACATATTGGACTGACCCGCTATGAGTATGTTTCTTGGATTATTATGTAATTGTCACAACATTACTCATAGTGATTAATATGTATATGATCCTCATACTTGAGATCATCTTTATCCCAACATCGTGAGTTGTATATTTTGATACAGTCAAACAAACACCGTAATTGGTTGTTCTATAAAGACTGATGTTGGATATACCACAATTATGTTGAGGGATATAGTTGATCAATATAGGATAAGTCCCTCCTACATAATGGGAGTAATATCTCAGGCCACTTGATTGAGTAAGGCTAGAAATGCATGGCCATGCTCAAATAAGTTGATATGAGATGTCATACTTATTTGTGTATCATAGTCTACTCGAGGTATCAAGAAACATGGGATGGACTATGCAAGTGTGACTATTCCATGACTTGTGTCCATTCCAAAGATATAGGACTTAAGGATGAATGCATGAAAGGTTAATCACAAAAGGTTATGTCGAATCATGACTTCTTGTAACTTAGGTAGCATTGATGCATTGCTAGATGCCACTCGTTGTTTGTAACATTAGAATCGTTCTAATATTATCGCTAACGTTACAAGAACCTATAGGGTCACACCCTATGGTTGAAATGAACAAGGTAAAACATAGTTGGTATATTGCTTGGTTGTCACATGAATTAAATTAATTATAGAATTAATTTAATTGGACAATCAAATTGTTGAACATATCTCTGTTTATGTACAAGGATGTTGTACACATAATCGAACATAATTTTATTGATATATGAATTTAGTTCAGTATATAAGTTTAAATAAATATAGTTTATCAAATCTTTATTATAATTAATGTAATTATAATTTTTCAGTTAAACATTATTATATTTATTTGAATGATAATTATTATGTTCGGATTAATTTTAATGAATTAAAATTCGTTATAAATATATACCAATTAAGAGGAGTTATATATAAAAAGGGTAAAAACCCTAAAGCAGAATAGATATATAACTATCCCGAAAATATGAAAGTGGTCTAGCAGCCGTTTTAGCAAAATACTCTCTGAAAATAGTTTTCTGGGATTTCTACCATTCATTGTCAATCGGGTGGACTACGTAGAGGCCGACATCGGAAAAGGTTGCGGCTTGGTTCGATAGTGGTTCAAACATTCTGTTGCCTAGGCGTCATTGTCGACTCATTGAAATTTCGGTAAATTCGAAACCTTTTTATCACCCCGATTCGTTCCTTACACATGGATCCTTGGTTTGGATCGTCGGTTTTTAATTTTTCGCTGCGCCTTAGAGGCACCGGTGTTCCAACAAATATCACCAAAACATATATCACATTTCTATTCATCATTCATCATCTTACCATATTATTGTTGTCATATCCAGTCTCAACCCAAGGGTTAAGTACATACCTGCCCAAAGTGCCCATTCCACAACACTTACCAATACGTCACTTGCATCTTAAGTATTCTTCCATTTTACTAGAATTTTACCCGTTGAACACATCGGAATATAATTCGGATACATGGAAAGTTTGCACATAAGTGCCACATATGTAGCCAAGCTACCATGTAACCCGCCCATAAGCGAACTCGGATCAACTCAACGAGCTCGGGCGTTCGCATCCATAAGTGAACTCTGACTCAACTCAACGAGCTCGGATGCATAGTTACATCTCACGAACTCAGACTCAACTCAATGAGTTTGGACATTTGCATCCATAAGTGAACTCGGACTCGACTCAACGAGTTCGAATGCCTCATAATTCTCACGAACTCGGAACGCAACTCAACGAGTTCGGATCTCAATTTCCTAGAGACATGTCACTTGTATCCTAATCTATTCCTAATGTTCAAACGGGCTTTTTCTCGATTACACATCTTTGCCGTCTTCTACAGAATGTCAAAATCGATACTCGGTAACAATTCATATTTATCAAGTAGCATACATAATTTGAATATTACTCAA
Source organism: Gossypium longicalyx (assembly GCA_025698465.1). Classification (NCBI taxonomy): domain Eukaryota; kingdom Viridiplantae; phylum Streptophyta; class Magnoliopsida; order Malvales; family Malvaceae; genus Gossypium; species Gossypium longicalyx. The sequence continues at coordinate 29,580,525 of CM047001.1, read as the reverse complement.
TAATAACCACAAAGCATAATATTTCATAATATTAATCATCATATCATATAAATATCATTAAATTACTTAAAATGAAAATTATGTTACCACATTTACACATGAACTTACCCCGGTACAATATGTTAGAAACCAAGCCTATTCCTCGGGAACTTTATTTTTCCCTCGATCACGACTTGAATCTCGTTTCTCTTGATCTATAATAACAAATTTAGCTTATTTAATACTCACATTTATTAAAACAGTCCTTGGCTCAAACTTTGGCAAAATTACATTTTTGCCCCTAAACTTTTGCATATTTACACTTTTGCCCCAAAGCTCGAAAATTAAACTTCATCCTACTTTCTTATGTTTTATGACATGCTGATCATTTTTTCCTTCTTTAGCAACATCAAATTCACACTCTATCATGTATTTATGAACATTAGGTATTTTTACCAATTTTGTTGTTTTACTCGTTTTCACGTAAAATCGCTTAGCAAAAGTTGTTTAACATAATTTCAAGTTTCATATTCTACCATAAAACATCAAAATAAACACATTTCACCTATGGGTATTTTTCCAAAAATAAACCCTAGGTTAAATTATTTCTAGAATAAGCTAAATCAAGTTACCGGAACTCTAAAAACGTAAAGAACATTAAAAACGGGGCTTGGAATCACTTACTATGGAGCTTGGAAGCTTGAAACGAACCCTAGCTATGGAGAACCCTTGAAATTTCGTCCTAATGAAGAAGATGGACATATTTTGCCATCTTTTTCCTTTTTTTAATCTTTTAATTACCAAATGACTAAAATACCCTTCATTACTAAACTTTCAAAATTTCCATCCATGTCCAATTTTTGTCCAAAACTTAGAAATTAGTCAAATTGCTATTTAAGGTCTCTTAATTAATATTCCAAAGCAATTTCATACTAAAAACTTCTAGAATGCAAGTTTTGCAACTTATTCAATTTAGCCCCTAATTTTAAATTAATCACTTTATGCATAGAATTTCTTCACAAAATTTTCACACAATCATGCAATCATATCATAGACCTCAAAATAATCATAAAATAATTATTTCTCTATCAAATGTGTGGTTCCGAAACCACTATTCCGATTAGGCCCTAATTCGGGATATCACAAAGTTACCTTGCCTAAAGTGATATATGTTTATAAGCCTTTAGCATGGAATGCAACACCGTTTTGTTTTCTTTCCATATGGAATGTTGCCCTATGTCTAGAGACTGCTACAAGTATTTAGTCGAATACTTGCTCATATCATTCAGTTTTGATCTAACTAATCTAACATTGTCAGTATTAGATTAATTTTATAATCATGCTACATATTCACTTACATTTAGATATTACACACGCTATTCATAAATACCATTGAATGAAACAGTAAAGTAAAACTAATCTAAGACGTGACCAATAATGGAAATAAAAGTTTCATCAAGTAATCCCAACCCTATGAGATATAGCTCATGGGTTGGTGAATAGAATCCAAATTCAAAATAGTAATCAACATTGTTTCCTTAAATTAGATTAGGGAACAAAAAATAAAGAATTAAAGGTAGAACTCAGGAAGATAGCTTTCACCTGTCTAGCCTACAACTCCAGCTACAAAATGTCTTCCAGTGACCAGGAAGGACTGCCTTCATCTTCCCCTTTGCGTATCTGTCCTTGTCACAACCGCTACCCTCTATTTTTGTTTAAGAGATTTCTCCTTCCAAAAATGGCTCTCTAACCTTTTATCCCCTTTTCAGTTTTTATTTTTAGGTTTTATATCTCCTTCTTTAGGGTAGAACTATCATCCCCTAATCCCATAATCTTTTTCCTCTTTTTTAGGAAGATTTTTCTAGTACACATATAGCAGGGCTGATAACGGTTAAGTGTTGATTGGGTTGCTTCTTGGCATTGCCACAACATTCGTGTTGGCAAACCGTCCAACCTTTTACTACAAGAAACCTTCACTTCTTTACTTCTTTTCCTCATTCTATACCTGCCACTTAACAAACAAATCCTTCCCGCAAACAATTAAAAGTAACATGTAATAACATTTAAGCACAATCCAAGCCTTTTAATGCAATTTCCTAAAAACAATAATGGAAAATCCTAAAATGCAACTAAACTTACATAAGTATAAACAATTAACCAAGTCTAAAGGCATAAAATATAACTCTTTTCAAGAGTTATTAGACATTTCTGAATCCGCGTTTTAAAGCACTCCAAAGCTTCATAGAAACTTTCTCCTTCTAATCGCTTAAACGTAGCAATCTCTCTCCTTAGTTGGTCCATCTTGCTAATAGAGAAGAAATTTTGTATGAATTTTTCTTTGAGCTCGTCTCATGTCATAATGGATCTTGGTGCATGTGAATCTAACCATGAGAAAGCATTATCTATTAAGGATAAGGGGAATAGCTGAAGATGAATAGCGTCATCGGTGACCCTATTATATTTAAATGTGTCACAAAGCTGAAAGAACTGTTTTAAATGTTGGTTTGGATCCTTCATCATCGTGCCCCTGTAGATTGTTTTGAATCATTTGAATCATTATTGGTTTTGATCTCAAAATTATTGGCCGTAATATCTGGCCTCGTTATACTCCCCTAAACCATGTCTAAATTTAGTAGTACATATTCGCTTAGAGTTCTTTCGTTACACGCCATATTTGTGAGTAGTTGTGGTTGTGGTGGTAGTAAGTCTGGTGGGTTATTGTTAGCTTCATCGAATAGCGGATTCTCACGAGGTATGTTTCCCAGAGCAAGTGGTGGGTTATACATTTGTTGTAACTACTGTTGTTGTTGTTGTCTACGATTCCTACGAATTATTCTTTCTAGGTCTGTGGCTGGCTCTATAGGTGTTCCCCTGCTATGAGTCATACATTAAACCCAAAAGGAGAAAAAAGAAGTTAGTAACAATAAGAAAATAAAATTTTATCTATAATTCAGGAATATCCTAATTATTCTATTAACTACAAAAATTAAAATCAATCTAGTGACGTTGCCTCCCCGGCAACGATGCTAACAACTTCCAAAGTAGAAATCCTGAACAAAATATGTTAAATCGGTGGTATCTGTAAGTTTACAAGTCAAGTTGTAATATAGTTACAACGAAGCATGTGAGTACTCCAATGATCGTGCCCAAGGGAGGCGAGCACTAAATTAATCCTAACCTAACCATAAATAGAGCTAATTAGTACTATAAATAAATTATATTACGACTAAACATAAAGAGAGAGTTTTTAATAACAAAAAAATAAAATAATATAAATGGAAAAACTTTGGGAAATTTGAGTTAGCAAGGTGACTAGCTCGCTTCAGTAATCATAACTAACTGTTGCTTTAGGTTCCCTATTCAATCAACTAGTCATTACCCTAGCAGGATCTCTCGATCTTCCGCTAGAATAATGAGTCAGCAAGAACTACTTATCTCTCGACCTCACAATCCATACTAGTTCAGGGTAAAGGTGTTCACGGATAAGCCATACCAATTTTGGGTTAATTCCTACCTAAATAACTTTCTAGGGTCATCAAGCCTAGGATTTAAAATTTTCCTTTCCTAAGTATCTTATTCGCTAAGAAAACCCTACACAACAATCAATTAATCATGCCTCCACTCGCTAATCCCCCACAACAGGACTAGTTCCTCATGGACCTCAAAAACATAATAAACTTGATATAAAAAATGAACATGAATAGTAAATCAAGATACGAAGGTTTAAGAGAAGCCTGAATTGTATTTAATTAAAGCACGAAATCCACAAGGAGTTGATTGAGTTCCATAAATTAGATCTTCTAACAAATGCAAAATAGAAAATAACCTAAAGTCTAAGAAAAGGGAAAAACTAAAAATTGAAACTATAAAGTAAATTATATAGTATGAAAAGTTGTCTATAACAAGTGTTAAATAAGCCTACTTATAGAGTTAGGGTTGCCATTGTCCTCAACCCTAGGTCAGCTAATGCTCTCATGTTTAATATTTTATTATGTAGACCAAAACATCCTTGGCTCTTAAGTATTTTTTGTACATGACCAATTTCGCGACATCCTAGTGCTTATGTAGCGACATCGAGGGTAGCATGCTCGTACTCAAGGTAGCTTCAGGGGTTTGTCATAACATCCCTTGGTGGTGTCGCGAAACTAAAGATAGTCTTAGAATTCTTGCTCTCTACTCCCTATGTTGCGACATCAAACTCCTTGTGTAGCAACACAACGACCAGTATTGAGTTGGTACACCTTTTAATGGTCTCCTACACACTCACAAAGTATGTTAGCTCACCTTTAGGCCTCGTTCGGCCCCTAAGGTCAATAAAAGACTCAAACTACACTTATTATTGAATGTAAATGAAACTAAAAAAAAACTTGATTAAAACATAGTAAAATGCTTGTATTCAAGCTCTTCAAATGTGAAAACTAGTTTAATTTGCTACACCGAATTACGATATATTAGTGTGTTACCTCAAAGGTTTCGTATGGAAATACATTTTGTACCAAAAATGGATTTGACCATCTCGATTTAAGCTCTTCAAGGAACATTCGTGGATCTAAATTGTCCAGCAGCGCTTTGTCTCCAACTTTGAATTGGTTCGTCCCCTTTAAATGCATACCATGACTTTGCTTTGTTACTTCTTTGAACATTCTAGGTTTCTCATAAGCCTTTGGTTTCCATTTATCTAATTCATCAAGTTGCACTATTCATTCTCCACTCGTCCCTTAATTTCTATCACCTTGAAAAGGATTCAGTTTTAACACTTATTCGTGAGTAATTTCCTGCAAAGAATGTTGAGTCGTACGATTACTATCATTAAGAGAATAACGAGTATCATCTCTCTTGTTAGAAACTCTCATAAATTCACGTGCTTGAAGAGTAACTTCTTCGTAAGTTCACCATTACCCACATCAATAACAATTCTAGTAATGGCTAAAAAGGGTCGACCTAAAATCATGGGTACCTCAATAGCCTCATCCATTTCCAATATAAAAAAAATCAACAGGAAATATAAATTTATCGATTTTAACAAGGACATCTGCAACAATGCCCCTAAGATACTTAATTGATATATTAGCTAATTGAATACTTATTCTAGTGGGTTTTGGTTCCCGGAGACCAAGTTGTTTGAATATTTTATAAGGCATTAGATTTATACTAGCACCCAAATCAGCAAAAGCTTTTTCAACATTTAAGCTACAAATAAAATGATGGATAGTAAAATTCCCTAGATCTTTAACCTTGGTAGGTAGTTTGTTTTGAAGAATGGCCAAGTAATACTCATCAAGCTCTACAGTGGACAGACCGTCTAACTTCTTTTTATTTGTTAATAGCTCTTTTAAAAAAATTTATACTTTAGCATCTGCGAAAGGGTTTCAACAAAGGGTAAGTTAATATGCAATTTTTTCAAAAGTTCAAGAAATTTACCATATTGTTCGATCAAGCAGTGTAATACCCTTAACCTGTCTCCATCGTTAGATTAGGGTTTGCAAAGTACTACGACACATATCGAAACAATTAGCAATATTAAACCATTTATTATTTAATTTAAATATCATACAATCAAAGAAACATATCATTCATATCATATATACATTTACGAGTCTTATACCAAGCTTACGGGGCCTAAAAATCAATTTAGAAATAATCAAGGACTAATTTGAAATAAAATAAAAAATTTCAAAAGAATTTGAAAATAAGGGTCACATGGCCATGTGACAAAGCCCAAACCATATGGCACAAAGACAAGGCCGTGTGGCCAAACCGTGTAACTCAGGGTCACACGGCCGTGTCGCCGACCATGTGCCAGATCGTGTTCGGTTCAATGTAGGGTCACACGGTCGTGTGGAAAAACCTGCACTTAAAATTAATAAGACACTCAACTGTGTGAGGAGGTTGTGTGTGACACATAGTCGTGTGGCAGCCCGTGTCACATGCCATGTGTACCTGAAAGAAACCTCAAATCCAAGCCACATTCAAACACCATTTCTAAAGTACCAAGCCAAATCATTTGCAATAATATCACCTAATCAAACCACATTCAAACCTACCAAAATCACATTAGAACATTCAACCTAAATGCCTAGCCACCATACCCTTATTGGTACCACAATAAACATCCAAATAAACACACACTCAAAAGTTACAAGTCATTACCTTAAAGACATACCAATTCTACCATTTTGTCACAATCATTTACCATAACTCAAACTAATCACGTAAGGCAATTATCAATTGACCAAAAGCACTTCTAAACACAAATTTAGACCAAAGATGCAAAGCATATATATTTACAACGACAAAAACTACTCAATCCAACTTATGGACAACATTTTTATAAACAAAATAACTTAAAGGCTCCTAGTACATGTAATTTATAACCCAATCATCAAAATGACCAAATCTTCTACTATGATCAAGGATAGATAGTGTGAATGTGCTCCAACTTGATTCAAACCGATCAAGCTTTTCGATTATGAACAAGGAAATAAAACAACACACATAAGCAAATCAAGGCTTAGTACACTCGTATATAACGGAAACTTAAACTTACTGAATTTGAACCATTTTGTACAATTCATGCATAATTTCATCAACAAGCTTATGAATTCATTCATTTCCTATACACACAACAAATCTCACAAGTTAATGAGTTCATCTATAAACATGAAACTTGAGTATACTATAGAAAAACATTCAAATAATGTATTTACCAATCAATTCTTCCCAACCCATATTCAAATGGTAAATCACATTCCATTTTAATGTACTATGTTCAATTTCTCTTTTCAATGTCCAATACCATGTAGCTAATGCATATATTCTTTCCATTTTACTCATATAAGAACTTAAATCATATCATGACATATAATTTTCATAATTAACAATTACAATTCAACCATCCATCTCATGTTCATGTTATATAACATGTTTATCATTCGACACATATTACCTGATAAACAATTGTTCAAGGATGTCATAGTGTATTTTAGCCACTATCTTATTTATTTCCAACATGATGCCATAGTGTTTTTCAACTATGTTCTTATTTATTTCCATCATATTTCCATAATGTCTTTCAACTATGGTCTTATTTAATTTCGGTATAGTGACATGTTGTCTTTCAACTATGGTCTTATTCGATTTCGGTATATTGCCATATTGTCTTTCAACTATAGTCTTATTCATTTTCGATATAGTGCCATAGTGTCTTTCAACTATGGTCTTATTCATTTCTAGTATAGTGTCATAGTTTCTTTCAACTATGGTCTTATTCATTTCCAATATAGTGTCATAGTTTCTTTCAACTATAGTCTTATTCATTTCCTATATAGTGTCATATTGTCTTTCAACTATGGTCTTATTCATTTTCGGTATAGTGTCATAGGGTCTTTCAACTGCGGTCTTATTCATTTCCTGTAACACCCCTAACCCGTATTCGTCGCAGGAATAGGGTTATGAGACATTATCGATCAATCACAACATAAATCATACATTTGTGCAATCATAAATATAATCCATTCATTTCAATCATTTTGTCCCTTATAAGGTCCTACGAGACCTTAAAACATGCTTAAACGAGGTTCGGAAATAAACTGATAACATTTACAAACTTTAAGAAACTTAGAAAATTTTCTTTAATTTCAGGGTCACACGCCCGTGTGAACAGACCGTGTGCCTCACACAGCCACCAGACACACTCGTGTCATAAGCCGTGTGAAAATATGGCATACATACTGACTTGTACCACAAGGTAGAGGACACGCTCGTGTGCTAGATCGTGTGAAATCTAAGGGAGGTTATTAACTTGGGCCACATGGCCAACCGCACGCCCATGTGCCAGCCCGTGTGCCTCACATGGCTAATAGACACACCCATGTGTCTAGGCCGTGTCAAAACTATAGGGTATACTGACTTTAATTCGAAAAGGTACCCTAGGGGACACACGGCCGTGTAACTTGACCGTGTGTAGCACACAGCTGAGACACACACCCGTGTGGACAAAAATAGGCCATTTGCAGAGCCAATTTGCCACCCTTTTTCCCATGCTCACCTAGCCATCAAAATGGTATCAATTCATTACATTTATGGGCAGCCAAAACATACCAAATCACATATAATTCATATCATTTCATAATCAACCATTTCACTACTTAAATTCTCAACCACAATCATGCCAAAACAATCAAACTTGCATAACTTCTAAATGCATTTCATCATCATCATCATCATCATCATCATCATCATCATCTTATCACCTATTTTAAACTACAAGACTTACCATTTTAACATCCCATAATCAAGCCATCACATGAAAATTATATACATCATATAATTTACTTATCAAAGACATCATTTAGGCCAACTTAAATAACCAAATACATACCAACATTTACAACCAAAAGTAAGCCAAATCTCATGGCTTAAATCATAATTCAAAATATATCATCAACTCACTAGCCTATACATGTCATATACCAAATTTACAAGCATCCAAAAGTACCAACAAGATGATCGATAGTATGATGACGTTTCCTGACGATCCCCGAATCCAAGCTAGCTTCGATGATCTATAAAACATAGACAAATATCACACAGTAAGCTTCATAGCTTAGTAAGTTCGTATCAAAAATACTCAACAGTTCATATTATCTAAATCATCAACTAATAGACACTTTGTAGTTCTCATATTATCATTCAATTCTATCTCATAACCATTTATCATGTATATATTGTTTCATCAAGCTTCATACACATAGTATCAACTACCACATAGGTATCGTACATACCTGTACTTTCCCGTATTTATTTATTTCATTATCACCTCTTTGTTTATCGCATTGATTCATTTGGAAATCTTTCAATACTCTAAGAATTCACACACTTAGTGCATCAGTGATTAGCCGAAGCTATAAAAATTTTGCACACCTAGTGCCATCACATTTTAAACTAAAACTATCTCAAAATCGCACACTTAGTGCCTCATATAACCAAAGCTATTTCTGTAACACCCCAAACCCGACCTAGACGTTATGGCCGAATCTGGTGTGTCACATTGAAATATTTTAGCAAAAACCGTGTTTTCATTGAAAACCCTTCTTAAAATAAAAGAAACCTTAATTAACTTTAAAAAAACACCTTTCAGTTGCGAAAACCTTGTTTGAAACATTTAATTTAAGAAAACTTATCATTTAAAAATTTAATTGCGGAAACGTAGAAAACATACTATAATTTAGGAAACCCATGTTCAACTTCTTGTAAATTACAATGAAAATAATAATAGTAATTCAAGTAATAATAACATAATAAAAACCTTATTACAATCTGATCTGAAACATACTTAATTAAATAAAAACTTATATGCTTAAAAAAAACAAGTCCAAATTATCTTACTAGCTGGCCACCCAGAGTCCCTCCATGTAACACCCCTAACCCATATCCATTGCCGGACTAAGGTTACGAGGCATTACTAAACAAAAACAAAAATTCCAAACATTCACATATTTAGATATTCATACAAGTCATACTCATAAATATATTAAGCACATGGCTAATTAAATGTTAAACATACTTTATTTATCATATTACATTTACAAATCATACCTCAAAATTCAACCGAATCTAAACCTTTCAAATAATCACATTTTCATTAACAAATATAAACATATGCATATACTTTCATTGTATACCCAAACCATCATTCAAATTAACAATCAAAGTATATGTATATATGTACACATAATTATTAATTTTGTAAAAATGCATATAATGCTCATGACGTACTATTACATAAAATCACTATTTAAATGGTCATTTATCAATGTCTCACTTACAAGCATTATTAAATGATATAATCTCAATAATTTACCATTAATAAACTTATAACTAATTATAGTACTTATATGTTTTTCCATGCAAATCGAACTAAACTAATCTTTGCATATTCAAATATAGGCATGCCTCATATCATGCATTTCTAATATACATAAAAAATGCTAACACTTGAGCTCATTTTATAAATGAATAAACATATATCAAAATTAAATCATTAAACCATATTTATTTATATTTATACATATCAAAACCGAGTGACCAACCACAGCCAATTTCACCTATCATCATTTTCCTTTCAATTTTAATTCATCACAAACAAATATACATTCGCACATGAAAACATGTATAAACATCTTATAAGTTACATTTTCTAAATTCATTATCCAAATATATTTTACCCAAACCAAAAATCTAATCCGAAACAAATAATTATATCATAAAATTTATATATATATGATAATCATTACATCAATCCACTTTCAAATTTACTAACATCAACGAACCATTATCAAATATACCACATATATCACATACTTCATTCACTTATAATTTATAAAACATCAACTAAAAGTAAGCTCAAACCATATCCAAGTATAAACGAATCTATCATGGAAATTAAACCATTTTTGCATGGCTAAAGTTATACATATTCAAGGTTGAACAAAATACGTATTAGCCTATACACGCCAAAAGTTTGAAAATAAACTTTTAAAAGTACTGAAAGTTGACGATAGTGTGGATGACTTCGATAACGATCCCCGAGCTCGTAACTTACAACCAAAATCTATAAAACAGAGTAACAAAAACACACAGAGTAAGCTAACTTAGCTTAGTAAGCCTTAGGCAAATTAAACAACTCAATGAATAATCAAAACATTTAAAATAAACAAATTGTATCAATAATATTATACTTTTACACAATAAGATACCTTGGCTAAATGTTCAATATCAAATACATATCACCACATAATTATTTCCTATATAACCGATTATACAACATCAAATATATTATCACATAGATACTTACATGTATGGCCGAATATAGAAGTTAAATAAAATATCACATGTAACCTATAATTCAACTTCAATAGAACATTACAATGGCCGAATATGCACATTCAAAATAACTTCACATAAAACTGAATATATAAGTTCAATATAATTCACATGTAATCGAATAATCAAGTTCAATATAAGCTTACATATACATACCTATGTGCCCGAACATATACAATGTCATTTAGCTCAATTACACTTGCTCAATATCCACAATAACTTGAACTCTTATAATCATGGACTTGAAAGCAAACCAGCGGTATAATACCTGCTAGGTATAAACCTAAATTTCACACCGGCACAAGGCCTGCTAGACTCAAAGTCTGATATTTATTCACCGGCACTAAGCCTGCTAGGCACAAAGCCCGATCAAAATCACCAGCACAAGGGTTGCTAGGCTCAATGCCTGAATATCACAAACCTAAAATCATTCCACAACATTTCATATATTGAATCATATAATATTCCACGTAACACATACACACTTTCAGAAATTTTGATATCATTCAAATACAACTCAATCACATTAATTCATTGAAAATTCTCATTCGGCTAACATACTAATACATTATAAAATTTGAATCATCATAGTAAATCATTCTATGTTCAAAATAAACCATGTTTAATTACTTAAAAACTTACCTCGGATATCGACGGACGTTACGAATCGGCTATTCGACTATTTTTGTTTTTCCCCGATCCAAGTCTGATTTCCTTTGTTCTTGATCTATATAATTTCAAATTAACCTCATTTAAATATAATTTCATTCAATTTAATCCAACAACACATAAATGGGAAAATTACCATTTTACCCCTAATATTTCATACTTTTACAATTTAGTCCTAATTGTACAAAACACAAAATACACCAAATCTCACAACAACATAGTTGGGCCGAATTTTCAACATACTCATACTAGTCCATATATTTCATTTATTTTTCATTTTAGCCCTTCAATTTATTTTTTTTGCAATTTAGTCCTATTAACTCAATATCATCAAAAACTCCAATACAAAACATGTTAATCTAAAACATATTTTTCATATTTCATCATCAAACAACAAAAATCACAAGCTCTTATCAATGGCATAACTCAAAATATTCATCAAAATAAAAAATTTAAGCATGAGTCGGATAGTACTCGAAGCAACGATCTTAAAAACGTAAAAATTATCAAAAATCGAAACCAAACTAACCTTGAATTTGGATCAACAATGGTCGAATATCATGTGCTTTCTCTTCTTCTTTTGTTTTAGTAGTTTTGGTCAAATAAAATGAATACATGCATGTTTTCTTTTTATGTTTTATTATATTATAACATATTATTCCATTTAAAATTGTTTAACCTTTTAATTTTAATATAAAATCATTATAATCTAAAGCCATTACCGTCCACTACTCATAACTTTAGTCTAATTGCATTATAAATGGCTCCACTTATAAAGACAACAACAATTAAGCACTTTCACATTTAACCACCAACTTTTCCTTTTACGCGATTAAGTCATTTTATTTAATCGGACACTCAAACAATAAAATTAAATCAAGAAAATTTCACAGATTTTAATTCACACATAATGAACACAGAAAATAATTTTTAAATATTTTTTGACTCGGATTAGTGGTCCCAAAACCACCGTTCTGATTAAGGTCTAAATTGGGCTGTTACACTCCAAACATCGAACCTTCTACTAAGCATCACCTGAAAATAAAATAAAAGATGGGGTGAGTTTTCACAAACTCAGTGTGTACAACCCTCGATGAAAATAAGCATTCAAAAAAAAAAACACCATTCATCAAACATGCAATGCAATCCCATCCAAATTATCCATCCGCTACACACCAGCTCCGTCCCCCGTCACACCATGTGAGGATATAAATATCGACCCACCCAACCGACACACCAATGGTAGCCCGGTTGCGAAACTACCTTCATTTACATATTGGGCTTTAAAAGCCGTCGATGGATCCACGATTGTCAAGCAACCATACGATCCTCATATACTTCCTCCGTTCCATAATTCCCAACCCATATGCAACCTAAGCATAATATCATATGTATGCATGTCACATCCACAAAACTTACATTCAACATTTAGGGGTATTTTGGTCATTTTTGCCCTTAGGGGCAGTTTGATAATTTTCTCTTTATTACGGTTTTCACTTACCTTGGCCTGTTAACAAATCCCGTAAGCTAAGATGAACGAATACTATGCACCAGGTAGGATTCCAGAGAAGAGGAGGTGGGTCATTAAGACCGCTTAAGTACCAAGCTCTCCCTAGATCCAATCCTAGACATGCATATACCCGTTGCCACACCTTAACCCTATGACTTGTCCATGGTCACAATATATTAATTAAGTTTTATGTAGTTATCATATACTAGGCCCAAAACCCCTTACTGAGCCCTGACAAATTCACATACCTGTATTTGGCCCATTAATCCTAATCATATTCATGTGGCCCATTAGGCCCCAAATCACCTATATATGGCCCATTAGGCCCAAATCACATTTATATGGCCCGTTAGGCCCAATCACATTCATATTCATGCTCACATACAAATTCCTATCACATAGCATCAATATTCAGTTTTTGCCTATTATGGGCCCAATAGCCCATCAAACCCATTTAGCCCATTTCGGCCCATATGGCCAAATCACAACCCAAGTCCATGAAATCGTCCATGGGCCTCAAGCAACCTATTGGTTTCCCCCTTACGAGTGTTCGCGCACTCGCAAGACTACCGTAGCCAAACTTTCAGCTTTTCGGTATTTCGGCTTTTTGGTTTTTCGGCTTTTGCCGATTCATTGTGTGTGCAGTGTATGTACACACCTGGTAAGCAAGCGTGCTGTGATTCCTTTAGTCACCAGCCTACAAATGATATCACCCTTCCATTAATCGCATGCTTAATACATATCCTTACTAAAACTGAAACCTCACCTTAATTTACCTTGCGTGACAAGTATAACAGCCCCTTCTTTAATCACTAACCACGATCAACTCCTAGATCTGCACCAATCTTAGCCATTAAAACCCGAATACAGGTGACTCGTATCCAACACAAGTCCCCCTTACCTTAACTATGACCATCCGGCCAACTAAGATTAAGAGTACTTACCAAAGTCTCTCACTTGAAGAGCAAATCGGCAGGGATCCAAAGACCGAGATTCGATACCTATTCCTACCCAAAATTGATTAGAAGAAGTAAGGGACAATAATCGATACTGAGCAAAGAAAACCGATTGTAGAACACTTACACTAGATTCAATCAAAGAGTATTTGGCCCTTGGGGGATTTGGCTTTTCCGGCTTTCAAACTTAGTATGGTGAATAAGGTTTATTTGGTATAGATTAAAGAAAAAGAGTAGAAGAAGAAATCGACTAAGTGAAACAGAGAAGAATAGAAATCAGTAGAAAGAAAAGAAAGAAAGACAAAAGGATTTTCGGCTTTTTGGATCTTGAAAAGAAAAGGGTTTTCGGTAGAAGGGTGAAGAAGAATTTCGGCAGTAGCCTGGCAACCTTGTATTCGGCCCCTATTTATAGCCCTTATAGCTGAATTTTCCATGCCCAATTCCCAATTCGGCTCCATCACTTCTCCCTTCTCATCTCCTCATTTTTCTCCCTGATAACCCATTGATCTTTTCCTTAATTTTCTCTTCTGAACACTCCCCTTGGAGTCCATCTTCACGACACTTCCAACCTTCTAGAAGGCTAAAATTAAACTTCTAAAAATACTAAGCTAGGATTCGAACCTTGGACCTCCTTGCTAGCTACTAACGCCACCTCCCTACTCCCTAAGTGGCGTCACTTAGCCACTCCTCCACAAGGCTTTTTGATGTCATTTTCTCCTATTTTATTTAAAAGCCCAACTACTTGCCAACCATTATTCTTTTAATAATTAAACTATAATTTCTTCTACCCCTTGATTCGAACTCAAACCTTGATCAAGACCTACCATCACGTAATTAACACTTAACCGGAATTGCTAAGCACAAAAAAAATTTTGAGATTCTGGGATTTTTGGGTTTCGAGATTTTTGGGTTTCGAGATTTTTGGGGCGTTACAATTCCAATTCGCACACTAAGTGCTATTTATAGTCGAAGCTATTTTGAAACGCACACTAAGTGCCAAACATAGTCGATTTGTCATCGTACACAATCGTAGTCACATATATACAATTTATGCATTATTAAAGTATTAAAAACATAATTGTAACAATTTTTATCACGTACGAACTTACCTCGAATACTAAAACGGCGAATTGAATCGTTTAGTCAATAACTTTAGTTTTCCCCTGATCTAGATCTGAATTCCTTCTTTTTTTGATCTAGATGTATTCAAAATTAACTTATTCAATCACTTAACCATTCAATTTCACCCAAAAAGCATAAAAATGGGCATTTTGCACATTAGCCCCTAATATTTCACATTTCCTCAATTTAGTCTTTATTTCAAAACAAATCCAAATACACAAAATTTCAACATGCTCATGTTAGACCGAATTTTCTTTTGGTCCCTAGCAGCCCATTAATTCCATTTATTTCACATTTAGACCCCTAAATTTTCAAGTTTCACAATTTAATCCACAATAAGCATTTTTATCAAAAATCACTTAATTAAACATGTATATCAAACACCAAGCTTGCATAATTCATCATCAAACATCATAAAACTCAAGCATCCATCAATGGAAACTTTCAAAATCATCAACACTTTCAAAAATTGAAGCATGGGCTAGCTAGAACTCAAAGCAACGATCACAAAAACGTAGAAATCATCAAAAACTGAGCAAAATACATACCTTAATCAAGCCAAATGTGTGCCAAATATCAAAAGCCCTAAATGGCTATCTTCTTCTTCTTATTTTCGGCTAGGATAAACTAAAATGATGATAATTTCATTTGTTTTTATCTAATATATCATTAATAATCTAATTACCATTTTAACATTATTAAAACCATTTAAAAACACATAATATAAGGCCATTAATGTCCATCAACCTTATCAATGGAATAATAACATCATCAGGACCTCCCATTTAACAAGCCATAACAATTTGGCACTTTTAATTATTAGCACACAACTTTCGCATTTTACGTGATTAAGTCATTTTTACCGAATTGAGCTATTAAACGATAAAATTAGCTTATGAAAATTTTACACATATATAGTCACATGTTGTAAACACAAAAATAATATTAGAAATAATTTTACGATCTCGGATTTTTGGTTCCAAAACCACTATTTCAATTTGGCTAAAACTGGGCTGTTACATTTCTGATATAGTGCCATAGTCTCTTTCAACTATGGTCTTACTCGTTTGATTTGTGATGCCATAGCGTATTTCAACTATGGTCTTACTCGTATTTCAACCAATGAACTCGATCATCACATATATATATAATTACCAAAATAGCAATTAGATTAATTTCATTTAATTTAATTTAATTTACGAACTTACCTAAACAAAAACAGTTGTATAGACAAAGCCAACACATATTCTATTACTTTAGCTTTTCCACGATTCAAATTTGATTAGGTCGTTTATTGATCTAAATAATAATTTTTGTTCAATTAATTTATTCAAACATATAAAGTAATTAAATTCAAGCTTATAACCCTTATAAATGTAAATTTTCAAAAGTAACCCCAATATTTGACCATTTTTGTAATTTAGTCCCTAAAACCGAAACTTACAATTTAATCACATTTAAGAAAAACCCATGCTATTCAATTTCTATAGTCCCTAATCAACCCAAATTTATCAAATTTTTACAAAAATTCAAATTAATGTCACTACTTTCACAATTAAATCCTTAAACATTAAAATTACTAATAATCATTTTACAAAATAGTTTTATTTATCAACCAAGATTGAAAATCTACCAAAACCTTCACAAACACCTCAAACCCATGAATGGCATAATCCAAAATGTTTAACAATTTTACAAATTAGTCCCTGGGTTAGCTAGATTAAGCTAAAACGATCATAAAAACATAAAATTCATGAAAAACAGGTGAAAAATACATACCATGCATGTGAAATAAACTTTGGTGAAAAGCTTGGTTTAAGCTTCCATGGGGTTTCGACCTTCTCCCCAAAAAGATGACAAAAAATTAGCTTTTTTGATCTTTTAATTTTTGTTTTAATTTCATTTATTTATGTAATTACAAGTTTGCCCTTTACTATTTAATAAAATTTCATAAAACATATCACCTAAACCGTCCACTATCTAATAATTATGGATAAATTATCATATAAAGTCATTCAATTATGTTTCTATGCACAATTAACCCATAATAATCAATAGTGATAACTTTTATCACTTTTACATCTTTTACGATTTAGTCTTTTTTCTTTAATTAACAATCAAATCACTAAAATTTTCAGACTAAATTTTAATATACCTATATTGTAACTCCTTAAATATTTAATAAAAATCTTTACAAGCATAGTCTACAGAAACAAGGTCCCAAAATCTCATTTTCCAAAACCACTTAACTTTAGGGACAAACCACTTGTACCTAACTATTTGTTCACTTATTTAAAATAATCAAATCAAAATTCAATATATTGCTACATTTGACTCATAAATATTAAATAATAATATTTACATATTCAATTGTCAGATTTGTGGCCTCGAAACCACTATTTTCTACACCACTGAAAAATGGATTGTTACAAGTGGTCTTTTTTCACTTTTTTCGGATATGGATTTGGTGGTGTGTATTCTCTAACCATCAGGTTATGCTCTTTCTTGTTTTCTTAAACCCAATCATTTTTCAGAACAACTTCTAGGTTCAACTTGTAACAGACCGATTTAGACCCTAATCGAAATGGTGGTTTCGGGACCACGAATTTGAGTCAGAAAAATATTTTAAAATTATTTTCTATGTTTATTTTGTGTGAATTTATATCTATGAAATTTTTGTGATTTAATTTTGTCGTTTGAGTGTCCAATTAAATAAAAGGACTTAATCGCGAAAAATAAAAACTTGATAGTTTAATGTGTGAGGATCAAATTGTTGAATGTCTTTATAATAAAAAGCCTTTATGAGGTAATTAGGCCATTATTAAAAAGGGTGGACGGCAATGGACATATATAAGTGAAAGTATAATGTTTTTAACTAAGGTTAAAAAGGTAAAATAAATGTTAAGTTATTATATATCTTATAACATAAAAATAAATAAAGCCATGTTCTTATATTATCATCCACCGAAAAAATAAACAAAAGAAAGAAATAAAATAAGCTAGGTTCAGCTATCCTTCCAAGTTTGATTCGAGGTTCGTTCTTAGTCGATTTTTGATAATTTTTACATTTTTGAGATCATTGCTTCAAGTACTATATAACCCATGCTTGAATTTTTTATTTTGGTGAATATTTTGAGTTATTTCATTGTTGATAGCTTGTGATTTTTTTTGTTTGATGATGAAATATGAAAGATATGTTTTAGATTAACATGTTTTATATTGGAGTTTTTGATGATTTTGAGTAATTAGGACTAAATTGTAAAAATAATAATTTGAGGGACTAAAATGTGAAATAAATGAAATATATGGACTTGTATGAGTATGGGTAAAATTCGGCCCAACGTGGGTATATTGAAATTTTGTATATTTTGTGTTTTATGCAATAGGGCCTAAATTGTAAAAAGTGTAAATGTTAGGGGTAAAATGGTAATTTGTCCATTTATTTGTTTTTGGACTAAATTGAATGAAAATATGTTTGAATGAGCTTAATTTGAATATGTTTAGATCAAGAACCAAAGAAATCGAATTTGGATCGGGGGAAAACGAAAGTTGTGGACTAGCTGCCCTGTTTCGTTTTGTATCGTCCGAGGTAAGTCTATAAGCAAATAGACATACTTAATTTAAATTAAATGCTAAGTATACATGTTGGAATGAAATATATGAATTTATATATGCTATAGCCGAATGTGAATAAGCTTGGCTACTACATTTTTGAATTCGTTTCGACTGAGTTACGACGTCCGAAAGCCACGTATGAACCTTAGGAATAGTTAGGATCATATGTCATGACATAGGATTTCGATATATGTGTACGAGTAAGACCATGACATCGATATGTGACTCTGATATATGTGTACGAGTAAGACCCTGTCTAGGACAGTGGCATCGATATGTGATTACATGTAAGACCACGTCTAGGGCGTTGGCATTGTACAATATATGTGATTATCCAAGTGTCCTATCCAATTTCGAATGGTTCATTGGGCTAAGGTAAATCATGAACAGATTTTTAAAACGAGTTAAATGATCAGGTATGAGTTAGCTTGTTGTTTACTTGAGATAAGGTAAATAAGTAACTTGATATTTGTTACTAATCATGTGTTATACAAATGAAGATTATATGTGAATTTGGTAAGTGTATTCGGCCTTGTAAATAAATGGTATGAAGATTGTAGAACTGATTCTTAGATATATGTATATATGTAATCATGTGTATTCAGCCATATAAGTGGTATATATACATGATGTTATAATATGATTCTTGAACTTATATAAATATGTATGTGTATGTTTGATTATATTAAGACATTTTGGCTTAGAAAGTTGAATGATATTAGGTCAAATTTATTAAGTGAGTATTCGGCCAAGGTAGAATTTGTGATGAAAATGTATTATTTATCTCATTTGTAGGTTTGAGGTTAAGCTTGGTAATGATAATGTAATTTGGATTAGCTTAAAATGAATTGATTATATCATTGGGTTATTTATTTGCTTATGACTTACTAAGCTATGATGTCTTACTCTATGTATTCATGTTTACTCTATTTCATAGATTTTGGATTCACGTTACAAGCTCGGGGATCGTTAGCAAAGTTCATCGCACTATCTACTACTTCAGTATTTAAATAGTTGAACTCGAATTATGGCATGTATAGGCTGGAATTTATTTTGAAATGTTGGATTTTGGTTTTGTATAAATTGAGCCATACGAAAATGGTTTAATTTCTAAGATAATTTTGTTTCTGTTTTTTATTATGGTTTGAGCTCACTTTTGGTTATAATGCTATATGCTATGCATGAATAATTTATGTGATAGATGCTATATGCTTTAGAAATGGTTTGGTAATGGTTGGTAAATTTGGAAATGGGTGATGTAACGATCATTGTGTGTATACATTTTCATAGCATATTTTATTGATTTGGTTAAGGTTTTGAATAGGTAAAACATATATGAATTAGTTTGAAAACTATTCCAATAATGTATTGGCATATTCGGTTATAAGATGGAATTGAATAGGATGGTTATGATTAATTTGTGACTTGGCATTGCTTATATAAATATTTTTGCATATGATAATTTGACTTGATATGTTTGATACATGGTATGTAATATTTATGTTCTGTATATGTCTATATGTGATTAATGTTTTGAAATGATAAAAATAATCTCTTTTAGTTGATAAGTATTTTTGGTCAACTTAGTTGAATTATGATTGCATGCATGTTTTTGAATGGGTTTTAGCTGCTTAAATTTGATTGTGATAGCTAATTAATGTATTGATCAAGTAGTGACAAGTTGAATATGTTATTTGGACTTATTAATTTATATTATATTGTAGTTCGGTAAATGTGATTAACATAGTTAATTATAGTATATTTGTATTCAGTTATAGCATATTAAATGTTGGAAAATTATGTTATATAATATGTATAATGATTGAAACAATTGAAGTGTATAGACCTATAAATTAACTAAATTGAGTTCTAAGTGAGTAATTGTTAAAACAAACTTGTCTTTGGCTAAATGCATGGAAGAATGACTAGATGAATAATGACGTGTGCAATAGTAAATCATGAAAATTATATGTGTTTTATGTGATGTATAAGTGTTTAACTTAATACTAAATGAATGCCAAATATGATATGATTTTTATCAAATAATTATAAGTATTACATTTTGTGTGATCCATTTGTTTATGGTTATAGTATGCGACTAAAGTGTAATGAAGTCTGTATATCTGCATGTATTATAAGTTTGAATTAAAAGTATATTCAGCTATGTGGTATTAGTAATTAAATCAACTACTGACATTAATAAATGATTGTTTTTAAAAGTTTATGCAAGTGTGTGTATGTGATCGTTTGAATTTGTGTTTTTGACTGGTAATACCTTGTAACCCTAATTCGATGACGGATACGGGTTAGGGGTGTTACACAACTTCTTTTCAGGCTTAACTAAACCTTTCACATTTCGAACAGTGATTGCATGGACTTGCTTTTTTGGGTTGGTTTCAATGTTACTCGGTAAACTTTCTTGCTGTCTTTCAGAAACCAATTTAGCAAGTTGACAAATCTAATTCTCGAGCCCCTGAATAGATGCTTGTTGATTCTTTAAAGTTGTCTCAATGTTTTGGAATCTAGTTTCTAACACTGAAATAAATTTCATTAACATATCTTCCATATTCGGCTTTTTTTCTTACTGATAAGGTTGTTAAAAACCTAGAAGGGGTTGTGACCTTTGATTTCCTTGACCACCCGAAGAAAAATTTGGATGATTCCTCCATCCTGGATTATAATTATTGCTATAAGGATTATTCCAAGGTCTAGAATTGTTACCCATAAAGTAACTTGCTCATACTTCATGTTAGGATTGAAGGGTAAACATTTCAAATTGATTATCCCCGCTCCAATCGCATCATACTGCATTACCGGATTCATCTGCTTAGCCATACCCAAACCATCAATTTTCTTACTCAGCGCTTCCACCTAACTTGCCAACATAGCACCTGCATCTATATTAAAAACATCGGCTGCTTAGTAGACTTTATTCTCATAACTTGCCACTTATAGTTATTCAGCGTCATCTCCTCAATAAATTCTTGGGCTACCACAGATATCTTATTATTTAGTGTTCCACCAGCTACTGCATCAATTATCTGTCTAGTCGAGGGGTTCAAATCGTTGTAAATTGTTTGAACTTGTGACAAAGGTAACCCATGATGAGGGCACCTTCTTATAAGATCCTTAAATCTCTAAGGTGCATCATATAATGTCTCAAGCTCCATTTGGGCAAAAGAAGATATTTCATTCTTCAACTTAGTTGTTTTGGCAGGTGGAAAATATTTTAACAAGAATTTCTTAGTCATCTAATCCCAAGTCATGATGAAACCCTATTCAAGTGAATTCAACCAATGTTTTGCCTTATTCATCAACGAAAATAGGAACAACCATAAGCATATGGCATCACTAGTAACATCATTAATATTGAATGTGTCATAGATCTCTAGAAAGTTAATTAAATGAGCATTCAGATCTTCATCTTGTAACTCATCAAACTGAACATACTGCTGCACCATTTGAATTGTGTTATGATTAATCTCAAAATTGTTTGCAACAATAGTTGGTCTGACGATACTCGATTTAGCCTCAATCAGAGTGGGTTTAGCATAGTCATACATAATCTGAGGAGTAGGAAGTTGCTGATTACTAGGATTATCATCCATATCAACAGTAATGTCCTTTTGCTCTTAATCATCTATGAAAATCTATTGACCTTACCTTGCTTCTCTAACTTCTTTTCGATTTCTATGAGTAGTTTTTTCGATCTCACTATAAAAAATTCATAGTTCCAATGGTTGCCTCTAGTCCTAAACCTATAAGAACCATAACAACTAAATTAAAAACAAAAATATTAAAAATAAAATTAAAAAAATGGCTAAATTAATAGAAATAATGCTTTCCTAATATTCTAGTCCCCGGCAACAGCGCTAAAAATTTGATGCATCGTGAACTAACTAAAAATTCGACTAAGGCAAGTGCACCTATCAATTAATAGTATAGCTAAGGTAAGAAAAGATATCGTTTCCATAAAGATTAAAAGTACTAGTAATTATAGTCTTTCTATTACTTAACTGATAATTTGAGTGATTGATTAAAAACTTAAATTAATTAAATTAATTAACTAACAAACACAACAAAGAACAAATTAGGAAAATAATCGATTAACAACCAAGAAACGAAACAATACCCAGGAAATAATTCACCTAGATTTCATCTGTCACTATCAATTTAAATTACATAATAACTTTACTTAGTAACTTGATCCGTAAAATCTCTAATTATGCTAATATATTTTTCAAGAGTAAGAGCAAATAATTCTAGGTTGATTAATTGAAATTTGTTTCTAATTAAAACCCCTATTATTGTATTAACTCATGCTATGGATTCCACTATTAGATTTGACTCTAATTCGGCATATTTATGTTGTCCTATTTCTAAGATTGCATGCAAATCCACTCAATCACGTAATATTTACTCTTAAACAATGTCTATTTCTCTTCTAATTTAAGCACGTCAAAGTTGGATCAATAGTCTAAAAATATTAAACCAATAATTAAGCACACATAATTGAGAACAAGAAACTAAGAATTTATTGCTTAACATAAAAATCAAGCGACAGAATTCATCATAAGGTTCATCTCCCCTAGGTATTTAGAAAATTAGTTCATGCTTGAAAATAAAAACATCCTAGATACAGTATAACCGAAAGAAATAAAGAAACTCATGATAATCTCCTAAGAAATCAACTAAGGATCTTCAATCTTGATAGAAATCTACTTCAGAATCGGCTTTAATGGTATTTTTTGAGTTGTTTCCTTGAATATTCTATGACACCTCTCTCTTATCTTCTCATTTTTGTCATATATACATCTTAAAATGCCCGAAAAACCTAAAAATCATGTCTTTTACAATTCAAAGTGCAAATTTGCGTAATCGACATAGCCTACCACATGGCCCTGTGGTAGCCCATGTGGGTCACGCGGCCGGGTGGCCAGGCCATGTGGAATGGGTCAACCTATGTGGCTCCTATAGGTTGCTCTGATTTTTCGGTTTTCACTTATTTTTCGCTCATTTTACTCCCAAATGCTCTATTAAGCATAAAAACATGAATTTGAAGGATTAAGAGTATAAAATTCACAATTAACATCGAATAATCACCCAAAACACATTATGAATAAGGTTAAAATATGTTACTTTTAGCACTTATCAAATGTCACATATTGTCTTTCGACGTTGCAGCGAGGAGGATTTCACGTCAAGATGATGACCCTTTTTTTGGTAAAATTTGGCCATTTGATATTTATTTCATGCCAAGCCAAAATGAGGGAAACCAACTCTACTCGTAGTTCATCACGTAAACCTCTTAAAAATCTCTTACAACTATTGGCTTCAATTGGCACATATTCCACAGCATATCTACTAAGTCTTGAAAATTCTCGTTCATAGTCGACTACCGACATATCTCCTTGTTTAAGCATCAAGAACTCCTATTTTTTGTCTTCAATATATAGCTCACCCACATATTTCTTCTGAAATTCTCTTTGGAAAAAAGTCTCAGTTTACCTATTCTTCTAGCACATGTCGGGTTACTAATTCCCACCATACATAAGCTTCCCCTTGTAACAAAGAAACAGCACATATTAAACTTTCTCGGGGAGTGCATTCAAGTTGTTCCGAAATCCTTCTTATTGATTCTATCCAATTTTTAGAAGTGGAGGAATCAACCCCTTTCAAACCCTGAAATTCAATAGCACCATACTTACGCAGTTCTTTAATTGGTGCTCGACAAGTAAGAGCAGATGTTGTTGCAATGGCAGTTTTTGCTTATCTTTGGAGAGCATCAGTTATTACTCTAAGTAATTCAGAATTATTTCTTTCTCCTACATTACCTCTTCTGACATTAGGCGGTTGATTTCCCATTGGATTTACACTCGGTGTTGCTGACTCGATTTCATCTAATTCCTGAGATTCATCATCCTCACTATACACTTCTTGATTAGTATCATCTATGTACTCATTCGACATTTTCACTATAAAATAGAAACAAACAAATATCAGCATCCAATCCCGACTCAATTTTGACTCAATTATAGCATTTACCTCTAGACTCACTTACGGATTCAATTTAATCCAAGAATCAGCTAAACCTGTAAAGCTCTGATACCACTAAATGTAACACCCCCTAACCCTTAGCCATCGCTGAAATAGGGTTACGGAGCATTACTGGACAATTCAGATCAATTACGAACAATCACATAATAATTTAACATACATTTCACAGTTTAATCATAAAGTCCCTTTAATGAGCTCTCGAGGCCCAAAACACATGTTCGAAACTAATCGGGACATAATTGGAAGTTTAGAGAATTTTTCACGAAATTTCAAAATTTTTTCTATGTACAGCACTCACATGCCCGTGTGACCCTAAAAATGCCCGTGCTTCAAGCCGTGTGGACTCAAAAATGAGCCTTTTACAACAAGATTACCAAACCTGCAAACCTTGAACAATAAGCAACTTAAAATCCAATCTTTCAACCAATCCAAAACATGATTAAATACATTTAAAACAGGTCAGAACTATCAATATAATGATCTAACTCATGTATGTTCATACATATCTAACATAAATTATCTAAACAATTCATTTAAATACCATTTAACCAATTCAAACTAAAACCATATAAATGGGTATATTATAAGGCTTATGTTTATATATATATATAAATCAACCAATATCATTTTATACACCATTAATATTCAAATCTCAAAATGACATCAAAAGACAACCTAGGTACATGTCATTCTCAAAAGAGAAAATACTTCACCATGTGTTTGAGTTCGAGATCGGTTTGGATGTTGATTCAATAATCAGACTTTACCTGACTTACGCACGGAAACAAACTGTACGCTAAGTATACACTCAGTGGTATTTCTATAGTTTGAATACTTATTAAGCAAAAATTTATAATATTTATATACATAATCATACATAATAATAATAATCATTCAACAAATAATCAATTTCATAAAACTCATCATCCATATCACTTTCAATCATCTTATCTCTGTTTCAATCTCACAATTGTTATTCAATAACATTTCACAATAAATTTCTCTATTTCAATTTCAATATCAATTTTCATTTCTTATTCAATATCATTCAATGCCAATCATTTGATCAATTCATTCATATATCCCTACTAACATGACTCGGACTACGACGGATACGCGGATCCAACCCAAACACACCAGTACGGCACTCAATGCCTCATCGATCATGCCGAAGTAAAACAATGGTACTCAGTACCTCATCGGATTTATCCAAAGCAATAATAATACGATACATAGTGCCTCATCGACTCGAAGTCGAAGTATCCCTGAACACTTCCAATCCTATGGCATGCCAACTATATGTAACAACCCGATTTAGACCCTAATCGGAACGGTGATTTCGGGACCACGAATCCGAGTTTGAAAAATATATAAAAATTATTTTTTGTGTTTATTATGTGTGAATTTATATCTGTGAAATTTTCGTGATTTAATTTTCTCGTTTGAGTGTCCGATTAAATAAAAGGACTTAATCGCGTAAAATGAAAATTAGGTGATTAATAGTAAAAGGACCAAATTGTTGAATGTCTTTATAATATGAAGCCTTTATGATGTAATTGGGCCATTATTAATGTAAGTGTATGGCTATAGGCATAATATATATGAAAACGTAACATTTTAACTAAGGTTAAAAGTGTAAATTAAATGTTATGTTAATATAAGATATTATATATCATAAAACATAAAGAAATAAAACATTTTTATGTGTTATATTTTGGTTTTCTTGCTGAAACAAGAGAAAAGAAAAAGAAAAACCTAGTTCGGCACTTTCAAGCTCAATCAAAGTATGTGTTTAGCTTGGTTTTTGATAATTTCTACGTTTTTGAGATCATTGCTTAGTAATCTTCAAGACCCATGCTTTGATTTTTGATTTTGATGAATATTTTGAGTTCTTCCATTGTTTATAACTTGTGATTTTTGTTGTTTGATGATGAAATATGAAAGATATGTTTTAGATTAACATATTTTATATTGGAGTTTTTGATGATTTTGAGTAATTAGGACTAAATTACAAATATAATAATTTGAGGGACTAAAATGTGAAATAAATGAAATATATGGGCTTGTACGAATACTAGGAATATTCGTCCAAACATGGGTATCTTGAAATTTTGAATATTTTGTGTTTTGTGTAATAGGGACTAAATTGTAAAAATTATAAATATCAGGGTTAAAATGGTAATTTTCCAATTTATGTGTTTTTGGACTAAATTGAATGAAAATATATTTGAATGAGCTTAATTTTTTGGATCGGGAGAAACCGAAAGTTGTCGACTAGTCGATCCGTACTGGTTTTTTGCTGTCTGAGGTAAGTTTATAAGTAAATGGGAGTTGTTAAATTTCAATATATGTAATTATTATATAGTTATATTAATTAAAATTAAATTACAAATCGGTATTGAGTAATGAAAAATAATTTATGTTTAATGACAAAGTAATGAACAAGTGTTGGTAGTGGAAGTAATGACATGAACTATACATGTTAAAGTGTTGATTTTATGTATATTAATTGCATGTTTAAGTTTAGCTAAATGATATATGAATATGATATTAAAGTGCGAATAATGTGAATATATATAATCGATTATATGATGATTTTGTGACCTAGAAAATGAATAATAATATTATTAATGAACATATTTGTGTTTTGGCCAAGTTTAAATTGATTCATGGATATATATGAGACTTCGGCTTGTGATATGTAATTCTGATATGTGTGTGCGAGTAATACCATGTTTAATACATTGGCATCGATATGTGATTCTGATATGTGCGTACGAGTAAGACCACGTTTAATACGATAGCATCGATATGTGATTCCGATATGTGTGTGCGAGTAAGACCACATTTAATACGTTGGCATCGATATGTGACTCCGATATATGTGTGCAAGTAAGACCCTGTCTGAGACAGTGGAATCATTATGTGACTACATGTAAGACTACCTCTGGGACGTTAGCATTGTACAGTATGTGTGATTATCCGAGTATCCTATTCAATTCTGAATGGCTCAACAGGCAATGATAAGTTGTGATCGAATGTGTAAAATGAGTTAAACAATCAGGTATGACTTATTTCATTACCTAATTAAAAATAAGGTATGTTTGTTATTTGATATATAATGCAAATTCCATAAAGGATAATAATGTAAATATAGGTGGATATATGTGGTATATTCGGCTATATGCAATATATAAGTATGTGATGTTAAAGTTTGATTTATGAGCATATGTGTATACTAGTTTATGTGTATTCGGTTATATGGTGATAATATGTCTTTGAAATCGAATGATGCTTGAGTATATATACATATGTACATTCGGTTGATATAAGGTTTACTATAAAAGCATATGTTATTTATAAAATGTTAAGCTTGAGATTAAACATAGTTATGATAGTATAATATGGTTTGGTTTAAATAAGTTAATAATACCTTGAATTGTTAATTGCTTATGACTTACTAAGCTATAAAAGCTTACTCTGTGTGTATATTCAATTCTGTTTTATAGATTTTGGATCAAGTTACGAGCTCGGGGATCGTCAGCACAGTCCATCACACTATCTACGATTTCGGTATTTTATAAGTTGAACTCGATCTTATTGATGTGATCCAGCCCGGGTAGACGAGTCGAATTCACGTAGTTGCCCGATCGTAGTTTGAGAAAGTCATTCGTACCTCGAATTTTAGAAATAGAAGTGAAATGGATAGGTTTGGATAGCGGAAGGTTTTCAAAAGTTATGCAAAAGGGTAGTGATAGGTTCGGCTAAGGAAACAAGAAAGGATGTTGGATAGATGGCTCGGTTTGGTTAACAAGAAGAAAAGTTGAAAGATGGGGAATGGAAAAATGAACTCAACGTCAGGAATGATTCAACACTAAAAAGTGTCACCTCGATTCCTATATTGTTAAGGTGAAAAGATGGATAGAAGGATAGGTGAGCGCCACACCAAGATTGGTGATAAGTTCAAACAAGAACGATTGACGCCACTAGCATAAGCCAGATAAGTCATTCGAAACTTGTACGAGATATGAGAGGAAGCAACCTCACTAGAACAATGTTCATTAACAAATTTGGCAAAAATCCTTTACAAATGAAATCAACAAACTATTTATACCAGTTTCTTATGCTAGCCGAATAGACTATTCATGAACTTAATGATTAAGCAATGAACCTAATTTAAGACATGAACATTCTAGAAAAATGACTAATGGTGTCCTTGTCCATGTTCGGCCGAATGGGAGGTGATTGGGCAGCTTCATGTATGAGCAAGCTTTGGAAGCCAAGGGGATTGTCTAGGTTCGGCCATGGGATACATGAAACTCCCAAAGGGTGTCTCTTGTTAGAATAGGTGCTTAGGAAACTCCAAGGGTCCTCCCACATGCATCGGTTGTACATGGAACTTGGAAGGGGGCTTGAACCTAGCCGTACATGCACTTGCATTAATTACCCTCCATTCATGCATGTGTGCCGTCTAGGGGAGATGCACCCTTCAATATGCATTAACCTTCCATGTACATGAATGTATGTCCTCCAAACATTGAACCGAACCATTCATGAATCTTCTCGTTCAATGAACATTCCCGTTCATGCACCTTGCATTAAATGCCATGAATGTATCTTCCAAATTCGGCTAACCTACAAAATTAAATAACAAAATTAAATAACACACAACTATTCATATAATTATAAATTAATATAATAACTAAATAACTTAATAACACTAACTAAACTTGAACACAATAATTATAAGTCAACTTATGATGAATTCGGCTAGCTCAAATAGTCAAAAACACTTAGTGAGCTAAAATGAGCTAGGGAATTCGGCATGAGCTGTAGCAAACTTAGTTATAAGCTAGATTAAAACTTAATTTATTGAAATGAATAAGAAATGAGCTGAATCGAGCTAAGTTCGAGCTCAAACGAGCTAAAACAAGCTTAAGTGAGCTGATGTGAGCTGAATGGCGCATGGGGGAGCTGGAGAGGAGCTGAGATCGGATTGCAATATGGTGCATGGAGTCATCAAGGAGTTGTTCTTAGCTTCTCCAACGTTAGGGAGCTAGTTATCATCCCAAATGCGCATCACAAAGGCCGATATAGCATCTTGAAGTTGCTTGGTTCGAGCTCAGGTCATGGGACCTTTTGGCAGCTCAATGGATACTTGGTGTGCATTCGAGGATGCCCCGGGTGTGCTCACATCATTCCCCCCGTCTTCAAAGTGACTTGTTCTCAAGTCGAGCCGACGGTTAATTTTGAAACAGGGATGCCTACTTGATCGTTCTTGGATGGATGTGTTTAGTTGACACATCATGCCTTGCTGCAAAAACGTTTCATAACTTGCAACCAATTGAGAATCATTACAAAGCAGAAACTTATTCAAACGGTCATGGAAGTAAGTTTTCTTACACTTAAGACCATCACAATAGAACAATATCAATATCCCATGTTCACTATCAAATAAACATGTCTCATTATAACTTAAAAACTTAATGAACAAGGATTTTGAGACTATAATGTTCGTACTTCGCTTGGGCATTTCAAATTGTACTTGCGAAGTATTGGAACTTCGACAGGAATTCATTTGACATTTCAAAACCTGCATACATTCGTCATAAGCAAACAATGGAAAAGAAAAATTTATCTCATGTTTTTGTGATCTTAAACAACACAATTTGGACAGCAAGTATTCATCAAGCTTAACAACTTCACGCTTATCAAGAATCTTGTGTCCATCAACCAAAACAGTTTTATTTTCATCGTTAATGTTTTCTTCATCAATCAAGTTGGACAAAAATGTAATAGAAATTCCAGCAATCTTACCTTGTACACAAAAACAAGAATTAACTTTACCTTTTTCGACCATTACAAACCTTCTTTCTTCGGGAATGTATCGTAACCGCATCATAGGGCTTGAGTCAACCTGAAAAGAATTAGAATGGAGAAAACTTTGGTTAATCAAAACTCTTTTCTTTTTTTCACTCATGTTTCTTTGAATTTCTTTTTCTCTCATTTTTTTATCACAGCTCTTTTTCTTTTCTCTTTCAATTTCTTTTCTTTCTTTTTCATTTTCTTTTCTTTCTTTCTCATTTTCTTTTTCCACTCGCATTCGATCCAAAGATTGCTTTAACCATTGTTGATCCTCCACAACTTGTTTCGGTGTCAAAGGTGCCAAAATAAAATTTCGGCCTTGATACTTGAAAGTATATTGATTTGCAAATCCATTATGCTTCACTCTTCGGTCGAATTGCCAGGGCCTCCCAAGTAGTATATGGCCCGCATGCATGGGCACCACATCACAAAGAACTTCATCTTCATACTTTCCAATTGAAAATGGGACAAGAACTTGCTTGGTTACCTTTAACTCAACTCCATCATTAAGCCATTGTAGCTTGTATGGACTCGGATGAACACTTGTCGGCAAATCAAGTCTTTCAACTAGAAGGGTACTCGCAACATTTGTACAACTTCCTCCATCAATCACCATGCTACAAACCTTTCCACGGACAAAACAACGGGTATGAAAAAGGTTCTCTCGTTACGGATCGAGTTCGGTACCTTGCGAACCTAAGCTCCTCTTAACAACAAGCATCTCACCTTCGACCGCGTACTCTATTTCTTCCTCGGCATCGAAAAGGATTTCGTTATTGTTTTCAACTTTTTCATCCTCCTCCTCCGCCGATTCAATTTCGCCATTTGGTTGAATCACTATGACGCTCCGATTCGGACAGTGACTCGCAATATGCCCTCTTCCAAGGCACTTAAAACATTTTATGTCTCTCATCCGGTTTTGGCTACCTTCAACAGCCTTGCCTTTGCTATTTTCACCCGTAGGCTTGGTAGCTTTGATAGGTGCCATAGGATCTTTCGTTTAGCTCGCCGTAGCACTCTTACTAGTGCCTTGGTTCCATCGAGACACATTGGTGGATGAATAGCCTCAGGCAGCACCTTTCTTTTTGAGTTGCTTTTCGATTTTGATGGCCATGTGGACCATATCAACTATCTCCACATAATGTTGTAGCTCCACAACATTGGCAATCTCACGGTTAAGTCCGGATAGAAATCTAGCCATAGTTGCTTCTCGATCCTCATCCACATTCGCAAGGATCATAGCAACTTCCATTTCTTTGTAATAGTCCTCGACACTCCTCGTACCTTGAGAAAGATTTTGGAGCTTTTGGTAAAGCTCTCAGTGGTAGTGCGTTGGAATAAACCTTCGGCGCATGACAGCCTTCATTTCGGCCCAAGTGTTAATGGGTCGCTCGCCATTTCGCCTTCGGGTTGTCGTGAGTTGGTCCCACCAAATCATGGCATAGTCGGTGAATTCTATGGCAGCCAACTTAACTTTCTTTACTTCCGAGTAGTTATGGCATTCGAAAATAAGTTCGATCTTTTTCTCCCACTCCAAATATGTTTCGGGATCCGAACGGCCTTGGAACGGGGGAATTGATAGCCTAATACTTTTCAAGTCATCATCAAACCTTTCTCGCTCTCGTTGGCCACGATGACGTTGGCCTCTCCGTCGGGCACTAACATTCGAACCAGCCTCGCTTTCGACTTCACTTGGATCGAAAACTTCGTCATCTCGAACATGCCTTCGGTCACGATCTCGAGGTGGACTTATTGGGGTCCTTGCTCGTTGGCCTCTTCCCTCCACTTGATCGAGTCGGTCTTGTATCGGTTCCAACTTTCGATCAAACAACCATTCAACTTCTCGAAGTAAGGCTTGCATGTTCAAATCCGGCACATTACGAACGGGTTGCCTTTCCTCCACATTTCGTTCCATGTTGATTTTTTTTTCAATAGATTTTCAAATCCTTACCACAAATCTCACTATTCACTCGCAAAGAAAAATTGATGAACACTCCACTCGTGTTTACACTCGTTTTTAGGCTTTTTTTCAAACTCTCAAATGATCTCACACACTCTAGCCTTTTACCAGTCAAGCTTACTCTCGTAACCTCGTATTTTGTTTCTTTGACTCGTCTTTGGTGCTTTGGGGTCGGCTTCAAAATTGGTTACAAGGGATAAGATGTTAGGTGTACAGGTAGGCTAAAAGAATTTTTTTTTTTTGGTGTAGTGTGGCGTTTTGGAAATGGGGGGTACAAAATTGTTGAAAAGATCACTTGCTAATCGGTATAAAAGAAATAGAAAGAACTTGTTCACTTCACTTTTTTTTTCTTTTGATAATTTCGTATCTCTTTTTTTTTAACTTCCAATATAGCACTTTACAATGATAAAAATGAAAATACAAAAAAAAAAATTTCGAATTTTTTTTACCACAAACCTATTTTGATCTTAACACGGACGTCAGCGCCTCTCGATTTACAAGCTCTGATACCAAATGATGTGATCCGACCCGAGTAGACGAGTCGAATTCACGTAGTTTCTCGATCGTAGTTCGAGAGAGTCGTTCGTACCTCGGATTTTAGAAATAGAAGTGAAATGGATAGGTTTGGATAGCGGAAGGTTTTCAAAAGTTATGCAAAAGGGTAGTGATAGGTTCGGCTAAGGAAACAAGAAAGGATGTTGGATAGATGGCTTGGTTTGGTTAACAAGAAGAAAAGTTGAAAGATGGGGAATGGAAAAATGAACTCAACGTCAGGAATGATTCAACACTAAAAAGTGTCACCCCGATTCCTATATTGTTAAGGTGAAAAGATGGATAGAAGGATAGGTGAACGCCACACCAAGATTGGTGATAAGTTCAAACAAGAACGATTGACGCCACTAGCACAAGCCAGATAAGTCATTCGAAACTTGTACGAGATATGAGAGGAAGCAACCTCACAAGAACAATGTTTATTAACAAATTTGGCAAAAATCCTTTACAAATGAAATCAACAAACTATTTATACCAGTTTCTTATGCTAGCCGAATAGACTATTCATGAACTTAATGATTAAGCAATGAACCTAATTTAAGACATGAACATTCTAGAAAAATGACCAATGGTGTCCTTGTCCATGTTCGGCCGAATGGGAGGTGATTGGGCAGCTTCATGTATGAGCAAGCTTTGGAAGCCAAGGCGATTGTCTAGGTTCGGCCATGGGATGCATAAAACTCCCAAAGGGTGTCTCTTGGCCGAATAGGTGCTTAGGAAACTCCAAGGGTCCTCCCACATGCATCGGTTGTACATGGAACTTGGAAGGGGGCTTGAACCTAGCCATACATGCACTTGCATTAATTACCCTCCATTCATGCATGTGTGCCGTCCAAGGGAGATGCACCCTTCAATATGCATTAACCTTCCATGTACATGAATGTATGTCCTCCAAACATTGAACCGAACCATTCATGAATCTTCCCGTTCAATGAACATTCCTGTTCATGCACCTTGCATTAAATGCCATGAATGTATCTTCCAAATTCGGCTAACCTACAAAATTAAATAACAAAATTAAATAACACACAACTATTCATATAATTATAAATTAATATAATAACTAAATAACTTAATAACACTAACTAAATTTGAACACAATAATTATAAGTCAACTTATGATGAATTCGGCTAGCTCAAATAGTCAAAAACACTTAGTGAGCTAAAATGAGCTAGGGAATTCGGCATGAGCTGTAGCAAACTTAGTTATAAGCTAGATTAAAACTTAATTTATTGAAATGAATAAGAAATGAGCTAAATCGAGCTAAGTTCGAGCTCAAACGAGCTAAAACGAGCTCAAGTGAGCTGATGTGAGCTGAATGGCGCATGGGGGAGCTGGAGAGGAGCTGAGATCGGATTGTAATATGGTGCATGGAGTCATCAAAGAGTTGTTCTTAGCTCCTCCAACATTAGGGAGCTGGTTATCATCCCAAATGCACATCACAAAGGCCGATATAGCATCTTGAAGTTGCTTGGTTCGAACTCGGGTCATGGGACCTTTTGGCAGCTCAATGGATACTTGGTGTGCATTCGAGGATGCCCCGGGTGTGCTCACATCACTTATGGCATGTATAGGTTGGCTTTGGAGTAGACTGTAACACCCCAAACCCGGCCTAGACATTACGACCGGATCCGACGTGCCACATCGAGGCGCAAAAACATTTTCTATATTTAGTCCAGAAAATCGGGCTTGTAACATCCCGAAATAGAGCCTAAACGGAACAGTGGTTACGAAACCACAAATCTGAGGTAGAAAAATTTATTTTATTATTATTTTGAGGTTCATGATATGATTACATGATTGTGCGAAAATTTCGTGATGAAATTCTATGCATAAAGTGCTTAAGTTGAGGTTAGGGATTAAATCGAATAATTTGCAAACTTGCATTCTAGAAGTTTTTAGTATGAAATTGTTTTGAAATATTAATGAGGAGGTCTTAAATAGCAATTTAACCAATTTTAAGTTCATGGACAAAAATTAGGACATGGAAGGAATTTTTGAAAGTTTAGTAAGGAGGGGCATTTTGGTCATTTGTATATTAAATGAAATAAAATGGGAAAAATAACACAAAATGGTCATCTTCCTCATGTGGTTGCTGCCGAATTTTTCTCTCTCCATAGCTAGGGTTTCTTCAATTTTCAAGCTCCATAGTAAGTGAGTCCAAGCCCCGTTTTTAATGTTCTTTACGTTTTTGGAGTCCCGGTAGCTCGATAAAGCTTATGCTAGCAATAATTTAAGTTAGGGTTCATATTTGGAAAAATACTCATAGGTGAAAAGTGTTTATTTTGATGTTTTATGATAGAATATGAGGTCTTAGATTATGTTAGACAACTTGTGCTACTCGGTTTTAGGTAAAAACGAGTAAAAGGGCTTAATCGGTAAAATATCTAATAGTCATAAGTGCATGTTAGAGTATGAATTTGATGCTGCCATAGAAGGGGAAAAATGATCAGCATGTCATAAAACATAAGAAAATAGGTTGAAGTTTAATTTACGAGATTTGGGGTAAAAGTGTAAATATGCAAAAGTTTAGGGGTAAAAATGTAATTTTTCTAAAGTTTGAGTAAAGGACTGTTTTGATAAATGTGAATATTAAATAAGTTAAATTTTCTATTATAGATCAAGAAGAACGAAATTCAGGAGTAGATCGGGGAAAAGAAAAAGTAAAGGACTAAATTGTAAAGTTTAGTCACAATTTGTATCGAGGTAAGTTTACAGTAAATAAATGCAATACTCTTATATTTTACGTTATTATTGTTAATTTCCAGCATTTATATACTTATTTTTTTGAGAATATTTAAAGTCGAATTAAAGGCGAAGTAGCAGAGAAAAACCATTAGGAAGCCCCGTTTGAACCTTAGGAATATTAGGATATTGGGGTTGACAGGACAGGATAGAAATGAGCCATGTAAGTCCATATCAGATATATGGCTTTGGAGACAGGAATGAGCCATGTAAGCCCATATTATATATATATGGCATTGGAGATAGGAATAATTCATGTAAGTCCATGTCGAAGACATGGCATTGTGAGATATTGATAGAGCGAGAGCGACCCTAGTATCCTCAATATTCTGAGTGGTTCAACGGGTCATTGTATATGTTAAATCATAGTGAATTATCAGCAAAAAGGGAAGGTAGATTATATTTATGAATAGTGAAAGGTCAGGTAAGAAAGAAGGTAAGTGAGTAAAGAAGAAGGTAGAAAATGAGAAGTAAAGAACATTTATGAGGCTAGGTGACTTGATGTATATTTATTCATTATGTTGAATGTTGTTTATTTGCTTGAAAGCTTACTAAGCCTAGTGCTTACTCTCTTATTTTCTTTTTCTTATAGTTTTTATCAAGCCACTCGGGGATCGAAGGAAACGTCGGAGACCCGATCACACTATCGAAGAAATTACATTGGTATAGTTAGACGTTTCGTTTTGTGTATGGCATGTATAGGAACTTGGTTTCTTTTGATATGATATGATCAATGAATGATGTGTAAATATTTGCTAGTGATTAGCTAATAGAATGGTTGATGATATACATGTTTAATAGTATGTATGATTAAGTAGTAACTATCACATGAAAATTATGAAAATGTGAAAGTAACTTAAAAACATATTCAAGTATCAGAAATAATGTGACTTTGAAAAATCACAAAAACTTGTAGAGGCATGGTTTGATATTGAATAATATATGAAATTAAAGCTCATTGTGTCTATTTTCATATGGAATAAGCAAAGCAGGTAAAGGTTTTGTATTTTATAAGATATCTGAGTTTTAGTGAAATAGGGCCAGAGCGATTTCTGGATCCCCTGTTTTAACTTTAGAAATTCACCATAAATTTTATAAAAATGATTAGGTGGTATACTTTATATGGTTAGAATCCTTATTAAATCTAGTTTTAATAGAAACAAACGGTATTGTCATATGAATTTTTTACAGGGAGAAAAGTGGTTCGTAGTAAGTAGAGGTCAGTGCAGTCGAATTCTGAAACAGGAGTAATTTAACTAATAAACTGTACTAATTGGCTCAACCAAAAATTCTATAAAAAAATTAGTAAATATATATATATGAGTCTATTTTCATGGAAAATTTACGGAATTAGATTTCTAGTTTCGTAACTCGAGATATGAATTTTTAAGCAACCATGATGCAGAAAAACAGTTTATTCCGAAAATTAATATAAGTAGTTAGAATTGTTTAAAAAGGTAAAATAAGATTAGTAATACCTCAAGCTTAACTCCGATGACGGTTTCGGGCGTGGGGGTGTTACAGGGCTTAGTGTTCAAAGGATGATTTCATTATGGTTTAAAGTGAATGGAAGTTGTGCACCAGGTAGGAAACCGAAAAAGAGGAGGTGAGCCCATCAGACTGCTTAAGTACCAAGCTCCCTTCGGATCCAATCCTAGACATGCACACCACCATTGCCACACCTTAACTTAGCGTATGTTCCTAGGAAACCAATTCAATTAAGTCCAGTTTAAGGAAAAATGATTAATTTTGGAAAACATTTTCGTTGCAGAAGTTTTACTTTGTTGTCATGATATTTTAAAATTAGTTACTGTATTTGAAAACGCGCCCTAAAGCTAATCAGTTTCAGCGATTAAGATAATATCATACCTATTCTAGTAGAACCTATTAAAACCATTTACAAATCATTAAATCGGCCTTATTACAACTTAAAACTCAAATCATAAAAGTAAATAAAAAGATGTTTAATACACCAGAAGAAAACCAAATTTGCAGAACGAGTGGCCACTCGGAATCCCTCACAGCTCCAAGCCCACTATGGTTGGGGATTACCTGCGTGGATGAAAATAAGGGGTGAGTTTGGGAAACTCAGTGTGTAAAATAACCCAACCATAGTCTAAACCAGTTCAAACCACAGGAACAATTAAATTGGCCTCAGCCCAGAACAGATTTCAGAATGAAGCCCATAGGCCCATAACAGAATAGAAATTACATGTTTATGCAGAAACCCAACCATATCCAACCGTATACACCCCCGTACCATCCTTACACCATGTGGGGAGACTACTCGACCCACCCAACTGCTACACGCCACAGAATTTGCAGCATGGCTACCAGAATAGATAGTGTGACAAAGTCACCAGATACAGATATTTGTGGACAAAGCCACCAGAACAGATAATTGTGGCATGGCCACCAGGACGCTTCCTCCATAAATATAACCCATGTCCCCATGCAACAGATATACAAATCATGGCATACATCATACAAAATCAGATCATCATGCTTTTCAGTCAAATTAACCTTAGGGGTATAATGGTCATTTTACACCAAGGAGTATAACGGTAATTTTCATACTTAAGGGTATTCTATTAATTAATATATTTTGGGGTTTTCATGCATATTTCCACCATTCACGTATTAACAGAAACACTTATCGAGTGTTCTTACCGAATTGGGCCCGTTGGCCCATTATCCCAATTTTTTGCCCATTAAGCCCCAAAAATATCGAAAGGCACAAAATCGTGCACTCTGCAGTCTTGCCGCTGTAGTTTACCAAATATGTTAATCGATCTACCTCACGAGCATTCGCACACTCGCAAGTTCACAACATACCAGTCTTTCGGTATTTTGGCTTTTCGGCTTTTGCCGATCTAGTCTATGAGAGGGTGTCAGTTACACACCTGCTTGCGACGAAACGCTGACGAGTTCCACACGTGAGTTGCCTTTACCGAAACTAGCAACTAGGTTTAGATCCAGTCGTTCCACTTGTCCAAGCCTTCGATCAGCAGCTTCTAGATCACACACCAGTTCCTTCAGTCAACGATTTCACTTTAGTTTCTATACGATTCTGATGCAGATCTAAACCGTCAAATGTTAGCAGAAATCAAATCTTTAAAGGTCTAAAGATTCGGCTATGCCCCTAACACTATGGGGTTTTCGGCTTTTTGAAATAGTGAAGAGAAAGATGAAATATGAGGGTTTTGTGGTGGTTTTGTCGACAAGAATTTGGGGTTCAGAGGATGAGAGAATCGACCAAAAAGATAGTGAAGAATCAGAGGGTTTGGCTAGGAGAAATCGGCACAGAAGAAAAATAGGCTTTCGGGATTTCAGCTTTTATGGCAATCGGCTATAAGGCTTAGGAACAAATGGTAAGGAAATGGAGTTGAGTAAAATGGTAGAAAGATTCGACTATAGAGGAAAAGAAGAAGAAAAGAGAATAGGAGAAGAAAGGAGAATAGAAGAAGAGGAAGAATGATCAGAAACGGCACAACTTTTTCCCAAATGCCAAAATTACAACTATCAATAGACCTAGCCGAATTTTGCCCTCTACAGAAACCCTTAGCTGGCCAACTCTTGCTCCTCAAGAGTCCACCATTCAGCCAATACTACACTCCCTAATCAGCTCCTAAATCTTCTCCCTTGTCTCTTCCTTACTCGATCTCCTGAGCAGCTCAAACTCTTCCCAATAGAGTTCCTCTTGAGTTCCATCACATCCCCTTTCTATACATAAAAATTAATACTATAATTTGCTTACCTTGTGACTTGAACCTTAGCTCTCGCTAGTCATCCACACGCCACTTTTTTAGCACCCTAGTGGCATCACATGCCACTTTGCCACATACCTTCTTGTGGCTTATTTAACCCATTAAAACGTAAAAGCCCAACTTACCAAAACCCCTTTTTCCCCTAAGAATTAAAATTAGCTAAAACTTCCGGATTTTATCTTAAACTTGGGCCTTCTAGAGGCCTACTAACATATTTAGGCCTACGCCAAGCAGTCAAAACACAGATATTCTGAAATTTGCCCAAAATTCACAGAAGTCCCAAAAATTGGGGCGTTACAACTCCACCCTCCTTAAAGAAATTTTGTCCTCGAAATTTACCTGATCCAAACAGATGAGGGTATTGTTGTCGCATCGCCTCTTCTGGCTCCCAAGTAGCTTCCTCCCTGCCGTGATTACGCCAAAGCACCTTTACTAAAGGAACAGATTTCCTTCTTAATACCTTGACATCTCGGTCCAATATCTGCACAGGCTCTTCCTCGAAAGTCAAATCAGGCTGCACCCCAATCTTTGCAACTGGCCCGACATGAGTAGGGTCAGAACGATAAGGCCTTAACATGGAGACGTGAAAAACATCATGAATCCTGTCTAACTCTAGAGGTAATTCCAATTGATATGCCACTGGTCCTACTCGCTTCAAAACCCGATAAGGCCCAATGAACCGCGGACTCAACTTGCCTTTCTTACCAAACCTTACTATCTTCTTCCAAGGAGAAACCTTTAAGAAAACTATATCACCAACTGAGTATTCAATCTCCTTGTGCTTCAAATCTGCATACGACTTTTGCCTATCAGCAGCTTCTTTTAACCGATCTCTGATTACTCTGACCTTATCCTCAGTGTCAGCTACCAACTCGGGTCCAAGAACCCGCCGCTCTCCCATTTCGGTCCAACAACTAGGGGTACGACACCTTCGTCCATACAGCACTTCATACGGTGCCATTTGAATACTCACCTGATAACTGTTGTTGTACGCAAATTTCGCCAACGGCAAGTAATCCTCCCAACTACCTCGGAAGTCAATAACGCATCCCCTCAACATGTCCTCTAGAATCTGAATAACCCTTTCCAACTGACCATCAGTCTGGGGATGGAAAGCCATACTAAAATTCAATCGCGTTCCCAATGCCTCATACAACTTTTTCCAAAATCGAGATGTAAATCTGAGATCCCGATCAGAAATTATTGAAACTGGGACACCATGAAGTCGTACGATCTCTGCCACATACTACTTGGCTAACTTTTGAAGTGAAAAGTCAGTGCGGACAAGTATGAAATGAGTCGATTTGGTCAACCTATCCACGATCACCCAAACCGAGTCTT
Source organism: Gossypium longicalyx (assembly GCA_025698465.1). Taxonomy (NCBI): domain Eukaryota; kingdom Viridiplantae; phylum Streptophyta; class Magnoliopsida; order Malvales; family Malvaceae; genus Gossypium; species Gossypium longicalyx. The sequence goes on along the minus strand of CM047001.1, from coordinate 29,539,502 downwards.
TCTTCGTTGGTGTCAAGGGTAACCCACTCACAAAGTCCATGGTTACCCTCTCCCACTTCCAAAGTGGTATCTTCACTAGCTGCAAAAGCCCAGAAGGTAGTTGATGCTCAGCTTTCACTTGTTGGCATGTCAAACATTTCCCCACAACCTCCGTTACTTCCTGCTTAAGCCCAGGCCACCAATACAATTTTTGCAAGTCGTGATACAACTTATTCCCTCCAGGATGCATGGCACAAAGTCCCCCATGAGCCTCCTTCAATATTGACTGCCTCAAGTCAGAGTCCTTCGGAACACAAATTCTCCCTCGGAAACACAGAACTCCTTCACTATTCAACCCAAACTCAGAAGTTTCTCCTTCCTTAACCTGTTGGAAACGAGCAACCAAAGACTCATCTCTCAACTGCTTTTCCTTAATCTGATCCACCCAGGTTGGCCTTACTTGCAACTCAGCCAACAGACTACCATCATCATACTAACTCAGACGAGCAAACATTGCTCTCAGATCAGATACAGCTCTTCGACTTAGAGCATCGGCTACCACGTTAGCCTTGCCTGGGTGGTACTCAATCATAAAATCATAATCTTTAAGCAACTCTATCCATCTCCTTTGCCTAAGGTTCAGCTCCTTCTGAGTCAGCAAGTACTTGAGACTCTTATGGTCTGTGTATATAATACACCTCTCTCCGAACAAGTAGTGTCTCCAAATCTTATGTGCAAAGATTACTGCTGCCAATTCCAAATCATGAGTAGGATAGTTTCCTTCGTGAGGCTTAAGTTGTCATGATGCATAAGCAGCCACCTTACCCTCTTGCATCAACACGCAGCCCAAACCCACATGTGATGCATCATTGTACATGGTAAAATCCTTCCCAGACTCCGACTGAATCAACACAGGTGTTTTAGTCAAAACTTTCTTCAACTTCTTAAAAGCTTCCTGTTGCTTCTCTGTCCAAACAAACGGTACTCCTTTCCTTATGGGTTTTTTCAAAGGCGCTGCCATTATAGAAAAACCTTCCACAAACCTCCTGTAGTATTCTGCCAACCCTAGGAAACTCTGAATTTCTGAACCGACCTAGGTGGCTTCCATTCCAAAATTGCTTCAATCTTTCGTGGGTCCACCTTAGTCCCCTCAGCAAAGACAACATGTCCTAAGAAGGTTACCTCCCTCAACTAGAATTCACATTTTCTAAATTTCGCATAAAGTTCTTTCTCCCTTAACACTTGCAGCACAATGCGGAGATGCTCATCATGTTTCGCTTCAGTTTCAGAATATACCAGAATATCTTCAATAAAGACGACTACAAACTGATCCAAAAATGGTTAGAATACACGATTCATCAGATCCATAAATGCTGCAGGAGCGTTCGTTAGTCCAAATGGCATAACCAGAAACTCGTAATGACCATACCGAGTTCTGAATGCCATCTTATAGATATTTGCCTCTTTGACCCTTAATTGATGATATCCAGATCGAAGGTCGATCTTGGAAAATATCGAAGCTCCTCTAAGTTGGTCAAACAGATCGTCAATTCTTGGCAGAGGGTACTTATTCTTAATCGTCAGTTTGTTCAACTACCGATAATCAATACACATCCGCATCGTCACATCCTTCTTTTTCACGAATAGCACTGGTGCTCCCCACGGAGACACACTTGGCCTAATAAAGCCCCTATCCAACAACTCTTGAATTTGTGCTTTTAACTCCACTAACTCTTTCGGTGCCATCCTATACGATGCGATGGACACTGGCGCCGTTCCAGGCAGCAAGTCGATTCCAAACTCGACTTCTCGGTTCGGAGGCAGTCCCGAAAGCTCCTCCGGAAAAACATCATGGAACTTCTTAATGGTTCTAACCTTATCCACTATCAGTCCCTCATCTTTCGCCTGACTTACAAATGCCAAATAGGTCTCACAACCTTTACGAATCCATCTTTCGACTCTTAATGCCGACACCACATTGGACAAAAAATCCCTTCGCTCACCTATTACCATAACCTCTTCTCCCTCCGTGGTCCTTAACACCATTCATTTAGCAGCACAATCTAGAGGCGCCCTATGCTTAACAAGCCAGTCCATTCCTAGAATGAGGTCGAATTCTCCGAACGATAACTCCATCAAGTCTCCAAAGAAAATATTACCTTGGGTTTCTAAAGGCACATCCCTATACAATTTGTCTACTTTAACCGAGTGACCCAAAGGACTTAGTACAGTTACCCCACTCACTATCTCCTCAGAGTGCACACCCAATGACTCAGATATGGCACATGCAACATAGGAATGAGTAGGTCCAATATCCACCAAAGTAGTATACGGCATGCTAGAAACCAAGAAAGTACCAGTTATGACGACAGGAGCATCGCCCTCCTCTCGACGACTAGCTGCATACACCAACGCTGGCTGTCGAGCCTCAACATTTCTGGCACCCCTGCCAGGTGCCCCTTGCCCTCGACCATTACCATTTCCGCCCCTACCTTGTCCATGTTCTCTCAGTGGTTGTAGCCCTGGTTGAGCAACCCTCTGTTTAGCAACTTGAACCTGATCCGTTTTCTAAGGACAGTCTTGGACTCTATGCTTCATAGATCCACATCGAAAACAGGCACCGAAATGTTTCCTACACTCGCCCAGATGTACCTTACCACAGTCTCCACAGATTGGTGGTCTAACCACGTTCATCAGAACTGCCCGAATTGGCTCATCCACTCTCGCTCTCTTGACACTCCTACTTGCACCACCCGAAGGTCCTGAATCCCTCCGAAAATGGTTTCGATCCTTCTCATGATTCTGTTTTTCAGCATGCTTTACTTCCTCAGCTATCTTAGCTTTCTCTACCAAGACCACAAAGTCACGCTCCCTCTGCAGAGCAATCAACACCCTAAGTTCATCTCTAAGACCATCCTCGAAGTGCACACTACGCTCATATTCCTAGCGACTATTCCCACGGCATACCGGCTCAGCCTCAGAAACTCAGCCTCGTATTCAACAATTGTTTTACCTCCTTGCACCAGATTCAAGAATTCCTTCCTGCGGGCGTCCACATAACTCGCCCCAACATATTTCCCTTTGAAGACTGCCTTAAACAACTCCCAAGTTACCCTGTCAGCTGAGGTCCCATCTCTCACCGTGAGCCACCACTGATAAGCCTCGTCTCGTAGTAACGATACGGCTCCCTTCAGCTTCTGCTCCACAGAGTAGTCCAAGTCATCCATAATCCGTTCAGTGGCCTTCAACCAATATTCTGCCACATTCGGGGCTACACCAGATACACCCCTAAAGATCTCCGCTCCGTTAGCCTGGAGTCGCTTAGAAATAGATCCTTGAATTCCGTTACCCATACTTGCCCCAGCAACCCTTTCCAAAACACGAAGCATTGCCTGGGACAGGGCACCATCCCCGGCACCACGATCATGAGACTCCACTTCCGTTGCCGGTGGTACCGGTGCCTCTGCTATCGGTATATGCCCTGAAGACGATGTTCCTGCTCGGGCACTACCTCGGCCACGTCCACGGCCTCTTCCACGAGCTACTCTCGTACTCATATCATATTATCTGATTATGAATTTTATGCATCAATCAAATATTCTAGTGTTTATTACAGATGTTTTATGAATAGACAGTAATTCAGAGTTTGTTTTCCGTAGAATCGAAGTCTAGCTACAGTCTCAGTCTATTACCAAAATTTCCTATAGTTTCAGTACCATCCCACTAGATTATCCTAATAGAGTTTTAATATAGACAGATAATTTAGGAAAAAATATTTTAGAAAAGTTCAGAATAATACTTACAGACTTGGGCTGGAGATTCGGGTGCCACCTTTTTAAGGATCCAAATTTGAAAACCGAGTTTTGTAATTTTTGTAAAAATTTCATTTTCAAAAATCTTTGTTTTTATAGACCCATTCCACAGCTGAGTTATTGTAACCTGGCTCTGATACCACTAAATGTAACACCCTAAACCCGGCCTAGACGTTATGACTGGATCCGACGTGCCACATCGAGGCGCAAAAACATTTTCTATATTTAGTCTAGAAAATCAGGCTTAGTGTTCAAAGGATGATTTCATTATGGTTTAAAGTGAATGAAAGTTGTGCACCAGGTAGGAAATCGGAAAAGATGAGGTGAGCCCATCGGACTGCTTAAGTACCAAGCTCCCTTCAGATCCAATCCTAGACATGCACACCACCATTGGCACACCTTAACTTAGCGTATGTTCCTAGGAAACCAATTCAATTAAGTCCAGTTTAAGGAAAAGTGATTAATTTTGGAAAACATTTTCGTTGCAAAAGTTTTGCTTTGTTGTCATGATATTTTAAAATTAGTTACTGTATTTGAAAACGCACCCTAAAGCTAATCAGTTTCAGCGATTAAGATAATATCATACCTATTCTAGTAGAACCTATTAAAACCATTTACAAATCATTAAAGCGGCATTATTACAACTTAAAACCCAAATCATAAAAGTAAATAAAAAGATGTCCAATTCACCAGAAGAAAACCAAATTTGCAGAACGAGTGGCCACTCCGAATCCCACACAGCTCCAAGCCCACTATGGTTGGGGATTACCTGCGTGGATGAAAATAAGGGGTGAGTTTGGGAAACTCAGTGTGTAAAATAACTCAACCATAGTCTAAACCAGTTCAAACCACAGGAACAATTAAATTGGCCTCAGCCCAAAATAGATTTCAGAATGAAGCCCATAGGCCCATAACAGAACAGAACAAAAATTACATGTTTATGCAGAAACCAAACCATATCCAACCGTATACACCCCCGTACCATTCTTACGCCATGTGGAGAGACTACTCGACCCACCCAACCGCTACACGCCACAGAATTTGCAGCATGGCTGCCAGAACAAATAGTGTGACAGAGTCACCAGATACAGATATTTGTGGACAGAGCCACCAGAACAGATAATTGTGGCATAGCTACCAGGACGCTTCCTCCATAAATATAACCCATGTCCCCATGCAACAGATATACAAATCATGGCATACATCATACAGAATCAGATCATCATGCTTTTCAGTCAAATTAACCCTAGGGGTATAATTTTCATTTTACACCTAGGGGTATAACGGTAATTTTCATACTTAAGGGTATTCTATTAATTAATATATTTTGGGGTTTTCATGCATATTTCCGCCATTCACGTATTAATAGAAACACTTACCGAGTGTTCTTACCGAATTGGGCCCGTTGGCCCATTATCCCAATTTTTTGCCCATTAAGCCCCAAAAATATCGAAAGGCACAAAATCGTGCACTCTGCAGTCTTACCGCTGTAGTTTACCAAATATGTTAATCGATCTACCTCACGAGCATTCGTAAACTCGCAAGTTCACAACATACCGGTCTTTCGGCATTTCGGCTTTTCGACTTTTGCCGATCTAGTCTATGAGAGGGTGTCAGTTACACGCCTGCTTGCGACGAAACACTAACGAGTTCCACACACGAGTTGCCTTTGCCGAAACTAGCGACTAGGTTTAGATCTAGTCGTTCCACTTGTCCAAGCCTTCGATCAGCAGCCTCTAGATCACACACCAGTTCCTTCAATCAACGATTCCACTTTAGTTCCTATACGATTCTGATGCAGATCTAAACCGTCAAATGTTAGCAGAAATCAAATCTTTAAAGGTCTAAAGATTTGGCTATGCCCCTAAGACTATGGGGTTTTCGATTTTTTAAAATAGTGAAGAGAAAGATGAAATATGAGGGTTTTTCGGTGGTTTTGTTGACAGGACTTTGGGGTTCAGAGGATGAGAGAATCAGCCAAAAAGATAGAGAAGAATCAGAGGGTTTGGCTAGGAGAAATCGGCACAGAAGAAAAATAGGCTTTCGGGATTTCGGCTTTTATGGCAATCAGCTATAAGGCTTAGGAACAAATGGTAAGGAAGTGGAGTTGAGTAAAATGGTAGAAAGATTCGGCTATAGAGGAAAAGAAGAAGAAAAGAGAATAGGAGAAGAAAGGAGAATAGAAGAAGAGGAAGAATGATCAGAAACGGCACAACTTTTTCCCAAATGCCGAAATTACAACTATCAATAGACCTAGCCGAATTTTGCCCTCTACAGAAACCCTTGGCCGGCCAACTCTTGCTCCTCAAGAGCCCACCATTCAGCCAATACTACACTTCCTAATCAGCTCCTAAATCTTCTCCCTTATTCCCTTCTTACTCGATCTCCTGAGCAGCTCAAACTCTTCCCAACAGAGTTCCTCTTGAGTTCCATCACATCCCTTTTTCTGTACATAAAAATTAATACTATAATTTGCTTACCTTGTGACTTGAACCTTAGCTCTCCCTAGTCATCCACACGCCACTTTTTTAGCACCCTAGTGGCGTCACATGCCACTTTGCCACATGCCTTCTTGTGGCTTATTTAACCCATTAAAACGTAAAAGCCCAACTTACCAGAACCCCTTTTCCCCTAAGAATTAAAATTAGCTAAAACTTCCGGATTTTATCTTAAACTTGGGCCTTCTAGAGGCCTACTAACATACTTAGACCTATTCCAAGCAGTCAAAACACAGATCTTCTGAAATTCACCCAAAATTCACAGAAGTCTCGAAAATTGGGGCGTTACATAGACGATTTTGGATGTGTATGTATTTAAAGCCATGCGAAAATGGCTTGATCTTAGTGTTTATGTTCTAAAGTTTACGTAATTTTGGTCGTGGTTTATATATATATATATAAATGTGCAAGTTATACTTGATATATGGGTGATGAATGTGTTTTGGTTATAGTTTATTATTGACTTATTTAGGATATCTGATTTGCCTTGTAAAGTGGCTTGGAAGTAGTGAATGACATGTCCTTATATTCGGTTAGTTATAGGTGAAACTTACATATATGCCTGCAATATGCTTGTTTATGGATTGGTATTTAAAGATTAAATTGTTAGTGAAATGATTGATTACTATGTGTGTATTATGTACATGTAATACTTAATTCGGCTTTAGCATGTGGTTTATTGGTAAGTAAGTGACTCGATAAAGGTGTGACCATTTGAGGTTATACTTGATAACCGACTTAAGGATTAGTTAACAGGTTGAAGTATGAAGATTAAGCTTGTGTTTATTATGCATGTGAAATAGATATATATAATGATATGTTAATTGTGCCCACAAAGCTATGATTATAATTGTATTCGGTTATTAAGTGATGCATGTTATGAGTTATATACATATAGCTATGATTATGAAGACGCGCGGATAGTTTAACTTAGATTAATGTGTGAAAGTGTATAATAAATGACTTGAATTGTTCATTAAATAGTTAATAGAGTGTGATAATTATAGTTTGATATTTAAGATTAAAAAAGATGACTTTTGTTTTTAAGATGATATGCATATAATATGAAAGCTTTAAAAGTAAGTTGGCCATAATGTAATGTTAACCATAATCTTATATGATATTGAATTTTATGCCATGTGATATGGTTGGCATAGATTGAAATGCAGATGTGTATAGATAGGTAGAATGATATATTTGGAATTTAGTTTTAGTAATGAAATGGTATTAAAAGGAGTATTAATACATGTTTGGTATGTGAGATGAAAAATGTTGGTTAATGATTTAGTCATTTGCCTGCATTAAAATTTGACAGTCATAAGGTCTGAATTATATGTTTATAAAGCATATGTAGTATGATTTTGATGCAAGATTAATTGGTATAAATTTTGATTTTATGCATGATTTTGAAATAATTAAACTTTGAAGCATAATTCGTTTATGTAATAAAATTAATAATGCATGTTTGTTTTTAATTGGTATGTGCTTTATATAAACGAATTTGATTTATATGAATAAGAGAATGTTTATTAAATTTTAGTATGGAAATATTTTACATAGGAAAATATATTACCTTATGCATGAATAGTAATTAATGATTATAGGAGTTGCGTTTTGATCGGTAACGTCTCGTAGGCCTTGTCTAGCGACGGATACGGGTTAGGGGTGTTACACTATTCGACTTAGTCCGATATAGTTAATAGGGTATTTCAATACATAATTCAATTTCCAATCAATATACAATTTCAATCCATTCCAATTCAATACACTTTCAATCATACACATACTTTCACAAAATAATTCAATTCAATGTCAATATATCAAACTCACCTCAATTTTACTTACCATACATAATAATAAATACAACAAATAATTTTAGTTTTCGAATTATAGAAATACAAACTGTATTTTTCGACCTAATTCTCGTTGACTTTTTTCTTTTCCTTTCTTAGTCGAGGTCTTCGGCACCACGTTAGCTACGGAATTAAAATATTAAAATTTATTAATACACTACAATTTCATATTAAATATTTCAATTTACATTCAACTTTTGTATAATTTTCAATTCAATCCTAACTTTATTTTATTTACAATTTATTCATTCTTTTTCATTCAATTATCACTTAAAACTAATTTCAATTCTCTAATTTCACCATAAAACCTTAATTTCAAATTTCTTTCAATTTAGTCCCTACTACATAAAACTTATAATTTGTTTTACAATTCAATCATTTTCTCAATTCTAACTAAAAATTCTATCAATTCAAACCCTAATTCTTCAATTAATTCAACATAACCCACATCTAAAAATCAACTAACTTTCAAATTTTCCACTTATATCAAGTAGTATTTTTTTCTAAGATTCCGAGAACATCAAAATTACAAGGGACTAAATTGACTTACCAATTAAACCTTGAACCTTAAAACTCTAGTTTCTCCCTTTCTTTTTCTTTCCCTATTCTTCTCCCATGTTTCGTTTTCCAATTCTATTTCTTTTTCATCCTTTTGTTTCTTTATTTCTTTTATTTACTTTATTTTATGTTATATAATATAATAATATAATAATAATATCTTTTACTTAAATAATAAGTAAATAATTAATTAATATATGTATTTTATTTTACCACATGTATTTCACTATTACCACACACTTGTCACTTATGGTTTTATTGCTAATTTAGTCCCTTGACTTTTCTTGATTTTATAATTCAACTTTTACCCTATATTCAATTTATTCCTTATACTAAATTAACCTTAATTCAAGCTTATTCATCTAACCAAAACCTAATTAACCACACAACTAACTTCGTAAATATTTTTAATAAATATTTGCAAATTCATTTTATGAAAACGGAGACCCGAAAATGCAATTTTTCAATTACCATAAATTTCGGGTCGTTACAGAACTTACACATGTTCTTATCTTTGACATACCCGTGAACCACTCGAAAAAAAATGCCGAATACTCAAGAAATTTGCACACTAAGTGCCACATACATAGCCAATGCTACCTCAATCTCATATCACATAATCGCTCGCTCTCAAGCTATTGATGGGCTGCTCACACAAGCTCTCAGTCAAGACATAGCTACGCGGTGCTGCTCACACAAGCTGTCAAGTATCCGTAACATATGCCGGTATACTTAGCCATCGGTATGACGTACAAGACTAGCACCTGGATCACATAATCACAAAACACATAATGACCCTAATGACATGTCACTTGTATCCTACCCTATTCCTAAGGTTCAAACAAGATTTCTTACTTGTCGATTCGTCATCGAACTCGTTCGTAGAGTTATACTCATTCACATAATCAAACATAAAATTCATGCAATATTAAAGAATTTAAGTACAATTATTCTAAAGCTTATTTTTAACATACGAACTTACCTCGGTACAAAATGGCTAATAGTTCAATTTAGTCCACAACTTTGTTCTTTCCCCGATCTAGGTCAGAACCTCGTCTTTCTTGATCTATAATACCATATTTAACTTATTCAATCATCACATTATTCAATTTAATCCCAAAACACCTTATGGTAAAATTTACATTTTTGCCCCTAACTTTTCAACTTTTTACATTTTAGTCCTTGGGCTCGTAAAATGATTTTCATTTGATTTCTTCACTACCCAAGCCTAGCTAAATATTATTAGTACTCATATCAGCCCACCTTTTTCATTTATTCACATTTTTACACACATTTTACAACTTTTACAAATAGGTCCCTATTTGATATTTTCATCAAAAATCACTTGGTAAATGTTGTTTATCTAGCACAAACATACATTTTCTAGCATTAAACATCAAAATATACAAATATTCAACATGGGTAAAATTTTAGACTTTGATTTTCTTTCAAATTAGTCCTTAGAATAGCTAAATCAAGTTACAACATTCGTAAAAACATAAAAATCATTAAAAACGAGATAAAGACGGACTTACAATCGAGCTTGGAAGTTGGCCAAACCCTAGCTATGTCTCCCTTAGTGATTTTCAGCCATGGGGACTAAATTGGGGAAGATGACATCTTTTTATTAGTTACTTTTTGTTTTTATTTACCAAATGACCAAAATGCCCTTCACTTAAAATTTTGAAATTAATCTAACCATGTCCATTTTTGTCCAACTTAAATTATAATGGTCTAATTACCATTTAAGGACTCCAATTTAAAATTTCATAGCAATTAGACAACTTTAGCTTCTAAAGCACACATTTTGAACCTATTGTTATTTAGTCCTATTAGTCAAATTGGACACTCTATCGATAAAATTTCTTAACAAAATTTTTACACGATCATTCAATCATACTGTAGACCTTAAAGAAATAATAAAAATAAATATTTCTACTTCAAATTTGTGGTCCTGAAACTACTATTTTGATTTGACCCAAAAACGGGCTGTTACATGGGCGCGCATTCTGCACATGTGGCAAGAAAGCGTGCCCAGCTGGTCACACTTTCCCTTAACGGTAAAAAACCAATGGCATTTTGAACATTGTCACATCAATGGTAAAAAAAATAATGGGGCCAACGGTAACTTTTTTTACCCTATAAATACCCCCAAATTTCTTTTTTTTCATTCACATCCTTCTTTCAACTCTCTCAAAATCTCCCAATCTTTTTGTTTTAAATTTATCGATATTCTAATTTAAATATATTATTATTTTTAATTATCTCCTATTTTATTTGTTCGAATTAATTTCTCATGAATGGTCACCTCTCTAATTTGTTTCAATGACAAGTATATTTCTGTCGCCCAAGCAGCAATGGTAAGACGAAATTTTAATTTTTGTTTATTTTCAACTATTTTAAATTTAATTAATTATTTTTTATAATTTGAAATAATTTTTTTATGTTATAAATAGGTCGATGATCATGTTTTGAAGGTGTTCATACATAATACGGGAAAGCCTCTAATCCCTCAGATTTGAGGTTACTTGCAAGAGGCTGGATTCTTGTACACATCTCTCATGCTCGGGGGCTACAAACTCAATCCTACACTAATTAGCATGTTGGTGGAAAGATGGAGGCCCGAAACACACGCTTTCCACCTTCCATCCGGCGAGGTACAATCACACTCGAGGATGTAGTGTTACAACTCAGTCTGCTAGTGGATAGGCCAGTCCTCACGGGATCAGTGCTCGTTCCCAGTAAAATAGACCTCTACAAAGCAATGTTGGGGAAGGTTTTGAACACGTTTGATGGTGGTCGGATATCGATCAACTGATTGGAGGATAATTTCGAAGAGCTTCCTAAATACTCAACGGAGGAGGTCGTGGAACAATACGCCCGAGCATTCCTCATGAAGTTAATCGGGGGAGTTTTGATGCCCGATAAATCTCAAGTGCACGTTAGGTGGCTACTGCATCTAGTGGACTTCACCGAATTCAGAAAACTAAGTTGGGGGTTTTATATTATACCACCGAGAGTTGTGTCATGCCACTATACCGAATGCGATGTCGATCGGTGGTTGCCTGCTCCTGCTATAGTTGTGGGCCTTATGGTGACTACCATTTTTACGTCCCAGAGACTGACTCTCACACCCCTAACTCACTTACAACACCGGATTAGATTTTTGAGTATTATGAAGAATTTAACAACATTTACCTTTACATAAATTCTATATTTCTAAGTAAATATTAATAATAAATCACATTCAATTTAAGTCAAACATACTTTTACGTGCCTTAAATCGAGCTTACTAGGCCCTAATCATAATTTGGAAACCTTCTAGGGTCAATCCGAAATAAACCTAAAAAGTTAGGTAAAAGTTAAAAATTTTAGAAAACAGGGGTCACACGGTAGTGTGGCTAGGCCATGTGACACAGGCTAGCCCGTATGGCTAAAACATGGTCATGTGTTTATCCCACACACCCGTGTAGTAAATCCACACTCCTGTGTGGTAAATCCACACGTCTGTGTTGTAACATCCCAAATTAGGGTCTAAATAGAAAAGTGGTTTCGAAACCACAAATTCGAGTTAGAAATATTCCTATCAATAAAGTTTTAAGGTCTACTATGTGATTTAATAACTGTGTGAAAATATCAATGAGAAATTTTACTGATAAGGTGTCCAATTGAGTTATTAGGATTAAATTGCAATAAGTGAAAAACATGTATTCTAGTTGATTAATGGGGCTCAAATGTGATGGGATTTGAAATTTGAAGTCCTTATTTAGCGATTAAACCATTATATGTCGTTATGGACAAAAATGGACATAGGAGGGATAAAATATCAAGGTTTCAATGGAAGGGCATTTTGGTCCATTGGTTATTAATAGAATTAAAAGGGAAAAATAGTCAAAATTTATGTCCATATTCATTCTTCTTGGCCGAAAATCACAAGAAGCCAAAGGTTTCTTTCATCTTTTAAGCTCAAAGTAAGTGCATCCTAGCCCCGTTTTTAGTGTTCGTTATATTTTTGAAATCCTTGTAGCTCGATTTAGCTAGTTCTACCCTTAATGTGAGCTAGGGTTCATGTTCAAAAGTATACCCATGAATGAAATGCTTGTGCCTTGATGTTTAATGGAATAATAAGAAGGTTTGATGTGTGATAAACAACTTTTACTAGGTAGCTTTTGGTGAAATTTATAAAAAAAAAGACTTAATTGTAAAAGTTGTAAAAAAAAAAACCTATGTGCAAATGTGTGAATAAATGAGACATGTGGGTTGGTATAAGAGAGAAAATGATTTAGCTAGGCTGAATAATGAGAAAAATGGGTACCTTTCATTTTACGAGCCTAGGGGCACTTTTGTAATTTTGTGAAACTTTAGGGGCAAAATTGTAATTTTTCCATAGTGTGATTTTTGGACTGAATTGAATAGTGCGTGTATTAAATTAGTTAAATGTGCTATTTTAAATCAAAAGGGACGAGGAATAGACCTTGACCGAGAAAAAGGCAAGGTTGTGGATTAAATCGCAAATAGTCACATTTTGCACCGAGGTAAGTTGTGTGTAAGTAATTCAACAATTCCATTATTATGCGTTTAATAATTTATATTCTATCATATATGTATGATTGCCCTAATGAAATTGGCTTGTGACGATCTAATGAAAGTTTGGTGATAGCCTTATATCTCAGAAGTTCCGGGTGACCCTGAGGAATGCTTAGGATTCGGATATCATGACACCACGATTAATGAGATTCCATGTAAGACCATGTATGGGAAATGGCACCGACATCCGAGATGAGAGCCGGTGTAGGACCATGTCTGGGACATGGCATCAGCATCCGAGATGAGAGCCAGTGTAAGACCATGTCTGGGACATGGCATCGGCGTTGATATGTATGCCAGTGTAAGACCATATCTGGGATATGGCATCGGCATCAGTATTTGGTTTCATGTAAGACCATATCTAGGATATGGCGTTGATATGAGATTTCGTGTAAGACCATGTCTGGGACATGGCATCGATGTGAGTCTTGCGTAAGACCATGTCTGGGATATGGCACCGGCACCGACATGAGACTTCGTATAATACCATATCTGGGATATGGCATCAATATGTAGACCCATGTAAAACCATGTCGGGGACATGGCTTTGGCATTCTATTTGGTGTATGATGATTCCGAACGTCCTTTAGTATTTCGGGTAATTCAACGGGCCATTCAAGAATATGATTAAGAAGTGGGGTAGAATGAATAAGAATGTACGGTACAGGTATGTACGTAAACCTCATGAGTATTGGACTCGATTTGTGTTGGGAAATTTGGTATGGGTATGAAAGAGTAAGATATGCATGATGTTCAAGTACACTTATTATCAATTCTTAACATGTTCATTATCTGTAATATGATAAGGTGGTGGTAATTGATAATATGTTTAATCCATGAGTTTCATGACCTATGTTGTTTATTATTTGCACATGACTTACTAAGTTATATGCTTACCTCTTTCTCTCTTTTCCTTTTTTCTTTTAGCGTCATCAAGCTAGCTCGAGGATCGTGAACGTCAGAGCTCGAGTCACACTATCAACAAATCTTTTGGGGTATAATTGGTTTATTACATTTTAAGTATGGCATGTATAGAGGATTTAGTAATTTTTTATATGTGTCACATTTGTTAGCCAAAGTGATGGCTCATTTTGGTATATTATTTCATTTTGTATATGGCCATGAAATATGGCTCATATTGATTATTGGGTTGAAATCCCTAAATATTGATACATGTATGAGATATGTTATTACCCTTGTGGTGTGTGCCAAATTGGTTGTAAATAATGGTTGATAAAATATAGAATTTATGCTTGATGGATAAATGATGTCAATTGGCATGGCCACCATATTAATAAAGGTAAAGAAATGGATTGAATGAACTTAACAAGTTAAGGAGTTCCAATTAGGTATACTGGATATGAATTTATCATGCATGAGTTGAGGCTATGGATGTCTAAGTACCCCTTTTGTCCATGATAATCACCATTGGTATATGAGTGTGAGTAGGGGTTATTAAGGGGGACAAGAGGGCTTGGAAAATACCCTCAAAGTTATCCACATAAGTAAACACACGGGCATGTGTCTAGGCCGTGTGTGACACATGGTCAGCCCCATGGGCATGTCGTTCGGCCGTGTGTCCCCTGCACCCTAGTTTTACAAGTCAGTATGCATGGTAGTAAACACAAGGGCAGACACACAGCCATGTGTCTCAGTCGTGTGGAGGACACGGTCTCAGGACATGGATGTGTGCCTAGGTCGTGTGAAGTCTATACCTTAAATGCGAAAATTAAATTCACCACATAGCCTGGCACACGGGCGTGTGACTTGGCCATGTGATCCTTAATTGATGCTGACATCACAAATAGAGAGTTACATGACCTGGAGACACGGGCGTGTCCTTGTGCCTAAATGGGCATGTGACCCTGTTTTATGAAAAAATTTCTAAAGTTCAAGGTTTAGTCTCGAACCACCTCCGATGTATGCTTTGGGCCTTGTAGGCTCGTAACAGGGACAAGTTGCATGTGTATGTACAGTTTTGTATTCAAAAGAAATTTTATGGCTCAGTTCTGTATGTATGTTTATGTTTTAGACCGGTAATACCCTGTACCCGTCCCAGCGTTGGATACGGGCAAGGGGTGTTACATGTGTCCCTAAACCATGTAACTCACTGACTAGGACCACATAGTTGTGTCCTAGCCCGTGTGTTCGCCCGTGTGTGTACTCAAAAAAGAGTCGCACAACCGTGTCGTAGGCCGTGCCTCAAACTATGTAACTCAGCATTTTAGGATACGCGACCATGACGTAGGCCGTGTGCCCGACCGTGTGAAACCTGCACCTGAAACTTAAAAGGCAAACGGCCATGCAAACAGACTGTATGTGTCACATAGCCGTATGATAGCCTGTGTCTCAGGCCGGGTGTACCAAAATGCACCTTAAAAATCAAGTTTACCAATTATATTTTCTTGTGCCACAAGCATACCATTAACAAACCTACAAACCTATCCAATACTTACTTAAACAAAGGCCAAAACATGTCAAAATCACACATACACAACCTATTCTCATCAACTAACCAATATACGTTCATTGGTACCACATGTAATTACACAATCAACCCAAACATCAACAAATTAAATATATCAACTATTTCAAATTATATATGCTTAACATATCATCTTTTCATGCCTAAACACCAAAACATCAAACATACTGTACCAATATCAAAATGACCATTTCTAACTTACTAGTTCAACTATATTATATCATAGTACTACAAGACCCCTTTTTTAATTACATGCCACTTTTAATCAACTTCAAAATAAACATAAAATGACTACCAAGGTATGGATAATAGTGTGTGAGCTCCCAAGTTGATCTAATCGATGCTACGATTCCAAGAGTCCTACAAAATAAAATCAACCTAATAAGCTTAATATAGCTTATTAAGTTCAGAAATTAACCTGATTACTTCACAGCTCAATTCACAGTTTAATAAAACATCAATAGACTAAACAACTTGATTTACTGACACAAAGCCTGCTAGATGCTAAGCCTATACAACATTAGCAAGAAACCTACTAGGCACTAAGCCTGAATAAAACCGGCACGAAGCCTACTAGGCATTAAGCTTGAATAACACCAGCACAAAGCCTGCTAAGCACTAAGCCTGAATAATACCCAATTTGAATATATGTTAAGATTCAAAGTTTAATAACAATACTAAATAGAATTAAAAGATTAAATCCTTAACAAGTAATTTAATATAACCATGTATATACATAAAACGAACTTACCTTAATTCCTACGATTTCAAAAATGAAGTTGAAGATTAGTCCAAGACTTTAGCTTTTCCCTGATTTTTGTCCGGTTGTTATTTGTCTTAATCTAAATAATAAATTAACCTAATTAAATGTTTCCAACAACTTCAAATATTAGATTCAAACCTATATTCCATATTTAATATGAATTTTCAACATTACACCCAAACATTTCAGCTTTTAAACAATTTAGTCCCAGATTTTGAAATTAACAAAAATACCATTTTTACTCTCAAGACATACTAACCAAACTTCCTGGGGACCCATAACAGCCCATTTAAATCATCAATTCACAATGTTACCATGAAAATTTACTATTTCATAAATAAGTCCATAAATCACATAATTACTAAAAAAATTACTTAACAAAACTTGTATATTTAACAACTCAATTTTATAATATATATTATCTAAATTCAAAACACATTCAAACCCTAACATGGAAAGTCCCTCAACTTTTAACAACTTAACAAATTATTCCTTGGGCTAAGTAAATTAAGTTGAAATGAATTCAAAAATGTAAAAATCATCCAAAAATAAAGTTCAAACACATACCATGCTCTAAATTTTTCTTAACCGAAACTCCTCCTACTTACAACAATGGCATTTCGGTTTGGTAAAGAAAAATAAGGAAGATGACACACTTTATTTTTTTTCTAATTGTTTTATTTAACTATTACTTTAATTATTAACTTACAAAAGTGACCTTTAAAAACAATTATAAATACATTAAAACCTATCCATAAACCTCCACTAGCAATAGTTATTGAACAATTACAAATTAAGTCCAATAATTTACCTATTAAAAGCTAATTGATCCATTTAAATAAAGAGAAGCCAACTTTTGCTCATTTTTTCAAATTAATCCTTTTTACTTAATTACTATCTAAACAATTAAATTTCTTAACCAAAATTTAATACGACTTTAATGTAACCCTATTGACATTAAATAAAATTAAAATTTGGGCTCACTCGTCAGAATTGTGGTCCCGAAACAATTGTTTTTGATACCACTGAAAACGGGCTATTACACCAACCCATACGTGTTCCCATTGGTAACGAGGTAAAAAATTTAAATTTATTAATAAATGTGTAGTTTGTATAGTAATTTTTTTATTTATTATATATTTCGACTAACATATCGCTCGTACAGGTGGAACCATGGCCAAGTTACGTGGGATTGCTGAAGAAGCTTGAAGATTTTAGGCTACTATTAGATCAACACTTTGAAGTCGATGTTAGTTACTTATTTTTTCGAACCTATATTAATTACACAATTATTAGTAAAAAATCATATGTAACGATATTTGCAATTATTTTTCAGTTTGAATCGATGTCATACACCAACGTCGATATCATATCTTGCATCCCACCGGAAGTGTTTATAAATCGAGATATGTGGGACACGAAGGCGTCGTCGATAATGTACGTGACGGTGAAAATGCACGAATCAGATCGGGAGTTGCAGCAGTTCGGGTGTTGAATCAAACCACGCTTTCAGCTGGGCATGCTTTCTCTAACATTTTTCTTCTACCAAAAATTAAAAGTGTCTAACACTTCGTATTTTTCAGCCACTTTAACCACGTTTTCTTCTGCCAAACATTAAAAGTTTCTTCTGCGCACTTTTTCAACGAAAGAAAATTTTTAGTTTTCAAATCAGCCTTTCCCTACACCTATAAAAGGGCTCTTACACACCAAGCTTTATCATCCCTTAGTCATCTTCTCCCCCCTCCCCTCTCTATCCCTCATCTACAAAATATTTTCTTAATGTTCAAGGTATTCTTGAGTTGTCGATGATGCGATATCACTCTAAGGTGTAGACGTTTCATATGTCCTACCAAGATTGGACCATTACCTCCAAAACCTATCCTAAGGAAGTCGGGTTCCGAGGTGATTTTGCTTTATGCATTGAGGAATAAGTGGAAGTCTCAATCGACAGTCATTATGCTGTAATGGATCGGGGTATAACGGGGGAGCCAGTTGATGGTCGTTACGCGACCATGAACTTAATCTTTTCAGATACCTGAAAATGATGCCTTATAAATACCATACAGAAGTTTGAGGGCATATTCATATGAAAAAACTTTAGGGTTTTTCGCTATAATCGATGTAATTTTTTTCTATTTTCAGGCAACCGATACCATTAACCTTCTTTCTTATTCAAACGTCAAAACTACTGTGGATGCAAGATGACTTTTAGGCAGGGAACGACTATTGCGGTGCAGTAAAGGTGATGCTCCTTTCGAGGTGACGATGATTTTCGTTATTAAACAAGCCATTAATAACTACAACCGCTACCGCGTTGACCCGAGTTTGACCTTTATTATGCCAAAACATACACTCTCCACTTGAGAGCCCTCTTGTGTCCACCTCGATCTCAGCCTTCGAATAAGAATGAAAGGTCAAAGATACCGATTGCTCGAAAATAAAGAAAAAAATTACATTTATTACACCGAAAGTCTCTAGAGTTTTTTAGTATGATTATGGTCTCAATCTTATGTATGAAATATATAAGGCATCGTTTGCGGGTATCCAAAAAGCTTGAACTCTTGACCGCATAACAACCGTCACTTGGCCCCCTAGTTATACTCGAACCTGTGACCACATCATGGCTACCGAATGGTACCTCCACCTAGACTTCAACCCCTGATCATATCAAGCATTATTACCTCGAAACCAGATTTTCCCACGATGGGTTTCTAAGGTGATGGTCCTATCCTGCCATGACATATGAAATGTATGTGTTTTGAGGCACATTATCACATCTCCGACCTTTCAAATCTACCTATGAACTTCCGTGGTTTCAGTCAAAAACCATAAACCTTTTCAAATAACCTAAAACCATAAACCTTAAACCTAAATCCCAAAACCTTAAATCTTAAAGACAATACAAACTCTAACCATGAGAGACTGAAAGGGAAAAGCGCGTCCCTTTCTCTCTCTTAAAAACGACCTATTTCCCTAATTAAAGAAAATCGACCTAATTAAAAAATGGCTTCATGCTAATTTAGCCAATAAAAAATATGTATTTAAAAGAATTTATTTTTAAAAGATATTTTATAAATATTCAATCACACCTAATAAAAAAGATCGATGATGACTCTCGTTTTCTTAATAAAAACCTCATGTTTGAAAAATGAAACTTTTCATGTTTTATCAAATATCATCTAGCTAGCTTTTAGTTAAAAAATGGTTTCCTCAATTGAAATTATATTTTTTAATTATAAAAAAATTGAAAAATCTTAAAAAATTCAGATTCTTTTTCTGAAGCTATATATTGGAAATAAAAGTATATAAAATTTATGAAATTATAAAAGATATAGTGAAATTTAAAAATAGTTCTGTGTATATATAATTAAAAAATTATACAATATTAAGAGTGGGGATGAGGTTGACATGATTTAAATATATATCAAATAGATGTTTCATAAAAACTTTAAATCAGTTCTTCATATAAGTCAAGGCTATTTTAAATTTTTATTATACCTTAAAATTGTAAAAATATTGCTTGGAAATAATAATAAAAATTACTCCGTCAACACCATCAATTTTTCGACAAATTAACTTTTTTTTTTCAATATTCCAACATTCCTCACCAATTTCGGAAAAGAAAAGTAATCATTCATTTTAAATTTTCTCAACGAAAAAACTATCTAGTTTTTTTGGAAAATGAGAATTATTGGAATATTTAATCATTAATTCAAGAAAAAATAATATTTTAACATTTTAATTTTAGGAAAAAATTGTAAATTTATATAAAAATAATATGTATTTTTGAATTTATATAGGTTAATATTTTTATAATTTTAGGTTTTTCTATAATTTCAACACTTTGGATTTATTAAAATATTTTTTTATTTTAGCAAATAAAATATTTTAGGATTCTCTAACAAATCCTACAATATTTTTTTCATAAATTATTAAAATATATATAAGTTCAACAAAATAAAATTATAGAAGACCCTAAAATTATAAAATAATTAGTGAAAAATATATAAATTTTATTTTTAATTTTTTTAAATTTATATAGTTTAAAAAATTATAAATTTCAAAAAAATCTTAATTTTTTAGATTTTTTTATTTTATAAATTTTTAACAAAATTTAGGTTTTTTTGCATTATTACAAATCTTTTTTTTAATTTAAAATTATTTGTTTTCCTTTCAATAAAAAATATTTGTAAGGTTCTTTTTGGGTTTTTTTTTAAAAAAATTTGTTATTACTTGTTATTGATGTGTGATTTTAATATAAAATTGTTGTAACGATTGGATTCAACATATTAGAAACAAAAGGATTAAATTTATTACTCAAGATTTACTTGGAGCCTAGATCACACAGGCTCAACTCCTGGTATCCTTTACCTCTCTTCAAATATTGTAATTATAATTTTTTTATTAAAATTTAAGTGTAAAGGCTAATTGCATTAGTTGAGTAAAATACAGGGACTAATTATAAAATTTGCCAACTTGTCTTTTCGGAGTGTTTCTTTGAAATGATGAAATTGCCCCTTAATCATGTTCACGGGGTTCATGAAATAGTAGTTGAGGGGTATAATTGTCTTTGAAAAGTTCAGTTAATGATCGATCGGAGCAGCGCGCGAAATATCTATTAATCAATTTTATTTATTTCAGTTTTCTAGTCCATCACCGAAATGAAAGGAAAGCCAGAAATCGTCGCCGTCAAATGGAAACGAGCGATTGTGCAATCTGGACCATTGCATTAGAGTTGGCTGTGGGCCCACTAATCCTCGTAGCCGAAAAAAAAAAAAAAAACTTTCTCATCCTAAACACACAGAAAGAAGAAAGAAACGCGAGAGGGTGAATACGTGGGTGGAGATTTAATCGCCGAGGAAATGTCTTAGGACCACGAGATAAACAAACGTGAATACACTCAAAATCGTGATACAATAAATAACACTCAAAATTTCAAAATGAGAGATAAAATATAGAATTTATTATATTAAATGGAGTTTGATTGGTTGAATGTAATATTATAGCATGAAATGAGATTATAATTTTATAATTATTAATATTTTAACTATCTCATAATTTTATATTACTGAATAGTGTCAAGATATCATAATATACAGGAGAATCTCATTACAGTTCTTTTTTTAAAATATTTAAAATTACGAGTGGAATCTAAATTTTAAGACAAAAGTATATTTTTTTATTATATTAATCTATATAATTTTGACTAATTTACAAATAAATGCCAAAAAAATTTACGTGAATAGATTGATTTTAGGAAAAATTATGAGAATATGCCATTTTTTGGAAAACGGTTCCAGTTGGAAGCGCTTTTTCCCTATTTTTTCAAACTCAAATTTTTTAAAATTAGAGTTATTGATTTTTAGGGTTAAGGTTTTTGGTATTTAAAATAAGGTTTAGGGTTTTTTTAGATTTTTAATTATTTATTTTGTAATAATTTTTTAAGATGTTAAATAATAATTTATTTCAAAATTTAAAAACATCTTATTTACACCAATTGTATATTCTAATTGGAAAATTGAATTGGATTCATAATTGAAACTCGATCTACTCGGCAATGATGAAATATTAGTTATTTATTGTTTTCACCTTCTCAATATTAGTTTGATCTGATTTTTCGATAAATTATTTAATTTCTAATCTATTATTTTCGAATAGTTAGGTTCAAAAAATATATCCTAGGAATCCAGGGATATATGATGGGTTTCTTGGAATAAGGCTGGGATTGAAATTTACAAAAAGAAAACACTCCAAGTAGGATGCACTATCATCAGAAGCACTGAAAGAGCATCCATCTAGAAGCGTTTTTAGCTAATACGATACTAAAAATGCTTCTAGCTGGACGCACTTTCAGTGCTTTTGCTGATAATGCGTCCTACTTGGAGTGTTTTCTCTTTACAATTTTCAACTCTTTACTAGACTTGGGGGAATTTTCTGAACTAATTGCAAATCACCTCTGGTCTATAAAACCAACTTAATTCAACATCGAGTGGCAAAATCCATTTACGAATTAATTTAAAAGCATTGTATTTACACCAACTGTATATTCAAATTGGAAAATTGAATTGGATTCATAATCGAAACTTGGTCTACTCGTAGGGATGAAATATTAGTTATTAATTTTTTTCGCCTTCTTAATATTAGTTTGATCCGATTTTTCAGCAAATTATTTATTCTCTTATCTATTATTTTCAAATAGTTAGGTTGAAAAAATATATCCCAAGAATCCCGAGATATATGATGGGTTTCCTAGAATAAGGTTGGGGTTGAAATTTATAGAGAGAAAACGCTCCAAATAGGATGCACTGTCATTAGAAACGCAGAAAATGCGTTCAGCTAGAAGCATTTTCAGTTGACATTGTACTAAAAATGCTTCTAGTTGGATGCTCTTTTAGTTCTTTTACTGACAATGCGTCCTACTTGGAGCATTTTCTCTCTACAATTTTCAACTCCCCACTAAGCCTGGGGAATTTTCTGAATGAACTACGAGTCACCTCTGGTCTATAAAACCAACTTAATTCAGCATTGAATGGCATAATCCATTTACAAGGAAAGAAACATAGTAAGAAGATAAAAAGAGGAGAAGTTCGCATATAAGGAATAAGTTGGAACAACCTATTTACGTAAAGTAAGCATTGATTTTTTTTTTGTTAATATTTAATTACAACACTATTTCTCTACATGATTTTTTTCGAACATGTGGAATAGGTTATCTGGATTTGAAAATAAGTGGAAAAATTAATGCTATTATTTAATACGAAGGTGAAATGTGTGACACCGAGAATGGTGTCATTTTTTTTATCAAAGAACACAACGCGATTGGCTTTTAACCAGAACATAGAATTTTTAGAACTAGGCAGAAAATCGTTGGATCTAACCAGATGAGAATCGTCCCTTAAATATCGATTTTGTACTTCAATTGACCCCGTCAAATATGACACTTTCGAAATTAAAGGTGCGAGGAGGTTGGAGGAGATAGTGCAGGCTCATATTGGCAGTGGATCACCATTTCTTAAGTTATATGCAGAGTCTGCAAGGACAAATGAAGGCCTTTGATGGTTGACATATGTTCCAGTTCAAGAGGACAGAATAGAAGAACAAGCCGAGATTTAAATGACACAGTTTTGTGGTGGGTTCACCACTCTGTTAGAAAGTTCTCATCATGATATCCCAGAATCATCAATGGGAAGACATTCATTTGTTTTGGCCCTAGATTTCAACTGCGACAACTAAAACACTGAACAATCGGGGTTTAGTGGCAGGACTATTTAGCGATTTTGATTTGAACTTTGGTCAATCGATGTTCAATGCTAGGAACACTTACAAGGGAATGACATTAACTTCTAGTAGTTGGCAATCAACAGGTGATTTTGGACGTTTTGACAACTATACAAGAAATGATGTACTTCTTACGACATCCATTGATGATAGGACATCTAACATGGCAGATGTCGGTGGAGTCAAGAATGAATAGGGGATTGAATTCGATGTCAATCAAATCTGGGAGCCTAGTGTCGATGGTTTAGAAATTGTATTATTTTTTGAACCAAAGACGGTTCCAACTGCACCAGAAAGTAGAGGTTCAGATGGTGAAGGTCTTGGCGATGATGCCAAAGAAGATCCATGGTTTATGATAGACTCAGCTCTAGCCCATATGCATAATGTAGACCTATCAATAGATGATGGGTTGAAGTTCGCAGAACTACCAAACAGAAGGTCGGGCCACGCGAGTTATTCGTTGGATTTGGGTGATTTAGAAGTAGGGAAAGAGTTCTCAACTAAAGATGGTTTTGTCGTCGCAGTGAAGCGATACAATATCAAGAATGGGGTAAACTTTCACGTGGTTAAATCTCGATCTAATAAGTTTGAGGCAAAGTGCACAATGCGAGAAGCAGATGTGCATGGAAAATCATGGTGTTTGTTAAGAAGAAGACGAGGTTGTGAACGATAAATAAATATACCACTTTATATACATGTGTTGTCATAGCTACTACACTAATACAGGTTTAGTGTATGAAATAGTTGAATTGCAAATCTTAACATACTTGTGTTGTTGCAAGTATTTCACGGGATCATTCGAAATTGAATTCAGAGGTAATCGCAGATATGATACTACCTATGGTCAAAGCGAATTGTTGTGTTGGTTTTAATTGCAAATATTTGTAGCAAGTTTGGTAATATGCCTTCGTACCGCAAGGCATAGATCACAAAGTAGAAAGCATTGGAGAAGATGTATAGTGGGTGGGACGCGTTATACATTGAGATATAAAAGTAGTATCAGATCTTGGAGACGTACGTCTCAAGTTGTGTAACCGATTTGGAAACAAGGCCTGCGTACTACAACGATAAGTTGCTCCATGGATGTCGAGTGTTCAAACACTTGTTCTGGACATTCAAGCAATGTTGATAGGCATTCCAATATTACAAGCCACTTATACAAATCAATAGTACTTTTATGTAAGGGAGATATACCTATTTATTGTTATTAGTTATGGCACAAAACGATAATAACAAATTTCTATCAATTGCCTTTGCAATCACACCTAGAGAGTCAGCAGACGATTGAGATTTCTTTCTATCTAGGTTGATGAGACATGTTTTTCCCAACTTGATATTTGCGTTATCTCTGATCGGGGACTTGGAATACTGGTTGCAATTGAACGGCAGGGAAGCCTTTGGGACTGCACACACCATAGGTATTGTAAAAAGGCGTGTTGTGTCAAATTAGCACAGACAATATAGCTCTACTACTTAGCGAGCAACAGTGGTCAACATAGGTTTGTAATCTCCACTATTAATTATTCTTTGATATTTAACCAATGAGTAAATGTTGGGAATTATGGATAACCTATTATTCACTTTTGTTGATAAGGTACGAGCTCGTCAAAAATCGCTTCCGTGAAATATTGAAAAACTTACGGGCCATTAACGATGACGAGGCAGACTACCTCTGTAACATACCCTTCAAACAGTGGAGACAATCTTACGATGGGGTCTAAGGTGTGGGCACATGGCGACAAAATCTGGCAGAAAGCATTAATTTTATTTTAAAGGGAACATGTCATTTACCAGTAACCTCGATTGTCAAATAGACATATTTCAATTTCACTGAACTTTTTCCAAAGCGAGCAGTGAATTATGTTAGGTAGATGTAGGGAGGCCATGTTTGGAGCGATGGTGTACTGAAAGAAATTAAAAAGGCAACAGCATGAGCAAACTATATGCATCTAGTGTCACTCGCACGAAGACCTATGGTTTTGAGTAACGGAGTTCGATAGACCCAACTAAGGGATTATCAGGGGCAGACCATTTACACCTCAGAAATCAAACCTGTAACTATAGGAGATTTGACGCACTTCGATTTCCATGCACTCATACAATTACAGCATGTAGCAATGTACGTTTGGATCCCATGAGTTTTATGGACGAAGTCTACAAACTGGTAAACATGTACAACGTGTGGAGAAATGTATTCCCACCGATCCTAGATAAATATAAGTGGCTGCCTGTTTCGAGCGCTCCATTCAAGTTGTTACCCGATAGATTATTGCTTCACAAACCAAAAGGTCTATTGACGTCAACTCAAATACACGAAAACATGGATATCTAAAAGAAGTTAAACCGACAGAGGTTATGCAGGTGGTGTAGGAACCCGGGGCACATAATGTCGTCATGTCCACACCGAAAAGATGAAACAAGTATAACACATCATTAATAGATCTATTAAATTGTTCACTTGTTGTAATTTGCAAAAGCACATTTTTGCCATACAATACAAATCAATAAATTATAACAAAGGCCAACTTTAATGAAAATTTGATTTTTATTTTGAAAAACAAGGATGTTTGACATCAATGCAATAAAAACATTTGATATTTATTGAAATGTTAACGTGATAAGTACAATATAAAGTAAATCAACTATTATCCCGTGTCAAAATGTGTGCCACATCGAGGTCGTCTACGGTTGCGAGCCAAATTCCTTCTTGATTGAACCTCTAGCACAGGTTGTGGTACAAGCCTCTCCTTTTCTTCACCTTCCTCTGTAGTTGATTACAGTCAGTTGCTTCTCGATTGTCATTGTGCATCTTTCGATCTAAGAATAGGTGGTTGAGAAGATGATCCACCTTGATAAAACAATGATCTCAGAGGTGTTTGTGTTACCATCAGTGTAAGGTATAATTATATTGTGTTTCGTACATCGATGGCATAACTACTAGACTCTTGGCCAGTGGTCGAAACATAAACGACCTATACGTGGTTGTCGACATCATTGTTGTCAAAAATGTTAATGGCACCGGTGTGTAATATATCAGGGACAGAGGTCCAAAAACCAAACTTGACATTAAAGCAGAAGTAGAAAAATGTGGTGGAATATAAGGTGCTTGACAGGGTTCGCATACACACCAGAATACAATGACACAAACTAACCAGGGGTGGTGTAGGCATCGGTGTCGGCTCTTGCATAGGTACAAACGACAGACCCGCCTTGCCAAACCTTGGATGTGTTGGCGGCCGTCGTGGCCTCCTCGTATGTGGTTTTCCTCTCCTACCTTTTTCGTTCAGCAAGTATGGTTTACCAAGAAGCCTAAACCAAGGCATGTACTCTAGAGCGACAATGGCCTCAATATAAGGTAAAATCTCGTACCGATTGTTTCACATGTTAATAAATTCAATATGGAATCTAATCCAATTCTCGTCCAGCCTCCTCTGCAAGTCGATAGGAAGTTGATTATCAAGGTCCAATGTGCTATTGAAATTGATTGTCTAAACTAGAATTGTTGCAAAACCCTATTCGACTCATGCATCTCCACGGGAGTATAAACTACCAATGGCACCTTTACGTGCCAAATGTTGGGATTCACCAAGAATTCAGACGGGATGCATTCCTGAATTGTCGAATCCTCGTATGACGTCTATTCAAACTATATTAAAATAATAAAAAATTAGTTATATATACTATTAAATCTCAAATCAAATAAGTTAATGTTATATAATTCAAATTTTAAAAAAAATACTTAACTCCGCTTTAGATCATTGGTCTAACAGAAGCCGTATATCTCACAACTCCTTCGGTAGTCTTGTGTAACTCGGCCCATGATTCCACCTATTGAAATAATTTGTTCACAAAATAATTTATACTTAAATTATTTTATTACAGTAAATAGATTATATAATGAATTTTACCTTGTTACAAGGGGAAACGTGTAAAGGTAGTTTTCTTCAAGACATAAAAATAGCAGCAGATACCGCACCCATGACTGTAATAGTAGCATGCAACCACCAATTTTAATTTCTCATGGTTGCGTCACTCGACACATCTCTCAGTATAAGGTCGCCAACGTGGCGGACCCTAAATTGAGTTTGCTCGTTTCTTTAAAGTTGACGAGTTTCAGTAACCACTTTAAATGGATGAGATTTCGTGACTTATTTGGTGTTAGGATACCCTCGATTATCATAAGGATGTAAGCTCGAGCGTGTTGTTCTCTTTCAACTTCAGTTGAATCCTCATCGAGCTCACCAAAATTTTTTCTTAACCAAGCCATTTCTATCCGACCTCTAAAAATTTTCTCGAGAACCAGCCCCAAAAGTTCGTTGCATACCACTTTCCAGTCGGCATGAACAATCCCGTCACTATAGACCCATCCACTAGTAACCCGAGCTATAACTGCACGTCCTCCTAAGTGATAGTACACTCGTCGCATGGAAGATAGAAAGTGTATGTCTCGAGTCTCCACCATTCCACCAACGTGCTTACAAGTGTTGGGTCCAACTCACACCACCTACCTGCAAGGGCCACATGCAAAAAATCAGCTTCTCTCAAGTATGGTTCGATCAAGGGTGATGGAGGAGCGGGTAGACTGCGAATGTTGGATTGCAAAATTCAATCTTCTACCTATTCAAGGAAAAAATATACAACATTAAAATATAATAAGAAATATTCTTACTATTTGCAATTGATTGACGGCAATGTGGTTCTTATCATGACGAATTAAAGAATTTGCCATTGATAATTTCGAAAATAACAGAATAATTTATATTAGAAAAAATAATTTAAGATAATATTAAGATAATTTAAATAAAAAAGAAATAAAATTGAGAGAGCAAAAAAAATTAGTGAATTTAAGTGGGTTGACAGAAATTTAAGAAAGAATTAAGAATGTGAGAGAGAGTTGAGATTGAATTGGAAAAAAATGAAATTGGGGGGTTTATAGGAAAATAAATTTGACCGTTTGGGAGGGGTCCAATGGCTAATTAAATAGCCGTTGGAAAAGTAGTCGTTATTGTAACAGCCCAATTTCAGTGAAATCGAAATAGTGGTTTCGGGACCACAAATCCGAGTCCGAAAAATGAAATTATTTAAATTTCATAAAATGATAGGTATTATGATAGGAATATTACATGAAAATTTTTACAGAAAAATTTTATCAATTATGTGTCTAATTGCAAAAAGGACTAAATTGAATAAAATGTTAAAGTTGTATAGTAAAAGCTATAGGAATGATATAACTAGAGAATTCAAAATGTGAGGTCCTTATATGGAAATTAGACCATTGAAGAAAAACATGTAGATATTTTTAATGAGTCATTCATAGAAAAATGGAAAAAGGTAAATGACTAAATTGGAAAGTGGAAAAGTTAAATGATATTAATTAAATTAAATGAAAGAGATATCAGTTTATCATCTTCTTCTCCATAAAATACATGGAAACCCTAGGAGAGAGAAAGAAAATTTTTCAAGCTTGATTTGATCCGGAAGTGTCAAACAAAGAAAAAATTTGAGGGAAAGAAAAAGTTTCAAATTAGTAGATACGGTCAATAGTCAAGGTAAGTTCGTATAACTAAATTAAGCATGTAAATGTGTTGAAATGATTGTTGAATTATGTGCATCATGATTTGCAATTGGTATGTACATGTAATAAACCAATGTTGATTTGTGATTAACATATAAATGATGAAATGATGCATGAATCCGTTTGAATATTGATTTCCGATTGGATAGGTGATTATCGAGAATATGAGATCTTGCATATGTTGCAATAAAGGTTGTTCCTAAAGGACAATCTTTTGATCTCATTATGAAAAGGAAATATATCCCGAAAGGGTAATACTTGAAAAGGCTATGTACACCTTGTGTGTACCATGTGAAAAGGGATAGCTTCGGTTATCGAATGTGAAAAGGGATAGCTTCAGCTATCGTATTTGAAAAGGAAAGGTATACTTTGTATATATCATATGAAAAGAAAAGGTATACTTTGTGTATACCACTTGAAAAGGAAAGGTACACTATGTGTGTACACTTGAAAAGGTTATGTGCACTTTGTGTGTACAAATTGAAAAGGGAATGTACACCTCGGGTGTACAATTATAAAAGGAAAGGTCCATCGGAAATTCAAAGATTCAAAGGAAATGTATTAACAAGTGAAATAATAAGAAATGATATGATGAGCACATTTATGCATATTAATGTTTTTGTACTAACCAATTTGGTTGAATGATTATAAATAGGCCATATTTGCTCGTATGCTAAGTTGATGGATAAATTGTCTTATGTGTGATTTTTTTTCTTATATATGAATGGTAAGTGTTGTTTGGTTATATGAACTTATTAAGCATATAATAAATGTAACGCCCCGTACCCGAGACCGTTGCCGGAGTCGAACACGAGGTGTTAACAAACTTAATTCGTTACTTAAACAGCTCAAACAATTTAATTTTAAAATTTCCAGTCCAGCTAGCAATATGCATCATAGTCGCTTAAAAATTCATATCTCGAGTTTCGAAACTCAAAATCCTATTCCATAAATTTTCTCTGAAACTAGATTCATATATCTATTTACTAGTTTTTTTCTAGAATTTTTGGCTGGGCCAATTAGTACAGTTTATTAGTTAAAGTCTCCCCCATTTCAGGGTTCAACTGCTCTAACCTCTGTGTATTACGAATTAGATATCTCTCTGTACAGAATCTCAATGACTATGAAGTTTATTTATCTTAAAACTAGACTCAATAAGGATTCTAACCATATAAAGTAAACCACCTAATTATTTTTATAAAATTTATGGTGAATTTCTAAAGTTGAAATAGGGGATCCAGAAATCGCTCTGGCCCTATTTCACTAAAACTCAGATATCTTATAAAATACATAACCTTTACCTGCTTCGCTTATTCCATATAAAAATAGATACAATGAGCTTTAATTTCATATATTATTCACTATTGAACCATGTCTCTACAAATTTTTGTGATTTTTCAAAATCACGTTATTTCTGATACTTGAATCCGTTTTTAAGTTACTTTCACATTTTTCATAATTTTCA
Organism: Gossypium longicalyx; assembly: GCA_025698465.1. Taxonomy (NCBI): domain Eukaryota; kingdom Viridiplantae; phylum Streptophyta; class Magnoliopsida; order Malvales; family Malvaceae; genus Gossypium; species Gossypium longicalyx. Next base: position 29,508,649 of record CM047001.1, on the reverse strand, counting down.
TGAGATAGTTACTACTTAATCATACATACTATTAAACATGTATATCATCAGTCATTCTATTAGCTAATCACTAGCAAATATTTACACATCATTCATTGATCATATCATATCAAAAGAAACCAAGTTCCTATACATGCCATACACAAAACGAAACGTCTAACTATACCAATGTAATTTCTTCGATAGTGTGATCGGGTCTCCGACGTTTCCTTCGATCCCCGAGTGGCTTGATAAAAACTATAAGAAAAAGAAAATAAGAGAGTAAGCACTAGGCTTAGTAAGCTTACAAGCAAATAAATTACAACACTCAACATAATGAATAAATATACATCAAGTCACCTAGCCTCATAAACTTTCTTTACTTCTCATTTTTACCTTCTTCTTTACTCACTTACCTTCTTTTTACCCGACCTTTCACTATTCATAAATATAATCTACCTTCCCTTTTGCTGATAATTCACTATGATTTAACATATACAATGACCCGATGAACCACTCGTAATACTAAGGATACTAGGGTCGTTCTCTGTCTATCAATATCTCACAATGCCATGTCTTCGACATGGACTTACATGAATTATTCCTATCTCCAATGCCATATTTATATATATATAATATGGGCTTACATGGCTCATTCCTGTCTCCAAAGCCATATATCCGATATGGACTTACATGGCTCATTTCTATCCCGTCTGTCAACCCCAATATCCTAATATTCCTAAGGTTCAAACGGGCTTCCTAATGCTTTTTCTACTACTACTTCCTTTAATTCGACTTTAAATATTCTCAAAAAAATAAGTATATAAATGCTGGAAATTAACAATGATAATGTAAAATATAAGAATATTGCATTTATTTCATCAGTAAACTTACCTCGATACAAAATGTGACTAAAACTTTACAATTTAGTCCTTTACTTTTTCTTTTCCCGATCTACTCCTCGAATTTCGTTCTTCTTGATCTATAATAGCAAATTTAACTTATTTAATATTCACATTTATCAAAACAGTCCTTTACTCAAACTTTGGAAAAATTACATTTTTACCCCTAAACTTTTGCATATTTACACTTTTACCCCAAATCTCGTAAATTAAACTTCAACCTATTTTCTTATGTTTTATGACATGTGATCATTTTTCCCTTCTATGGCAGCATCAAATTCATACTCTAACATGCACTTATGACTATTAGGTATTTTACCGATTAATCCTTTTTACTCGTTTTTACCTAAAACCGAGTAACACAAGTTGTCTAACATAATCTAAAACCTCATATTCTATCATAAAACATCAAAAAAAACTCTTTTCACCTATGGGTATTTTTCCAAATATGAACCCTAACTTAAATTATTGCTAGCATAATCTTTATCAAGCTACCGGGATCTCAAAAACGTAAAAATCATTAAAAACGGGGCTTGGAATCACTTACTATGAAGCTTGAAAGTTGAAGAAACCCTAGCTATGGAGAGATGGAGCATTCGACAGCAACTATGAAGATGATAACTAATTTTTGTGTTATTTTTCCCTTTTAATTTCATTTAATATCCAAATGACCAAAATGCCCCTCCTTACTAAACTTTTAAAAATTCCTTCCATGTCCTAATTTTGTCCATGAACTTAAAATTGGTCAAATTGCTATTTAATACCTCCTAATTAATATTTCAAAGCAATTTCATACTAGAAACTTCTAGAATGCAAGTTTTGTAACTTATTCGATTTAGTCCCTAACTTCAAATTAAGCATTTTATGCATAGAATTTCATCACGAAATTTTCGCACAATCATGTAATCATATCATGAACCTCAAAATAATAATAAAATAAATTTTTCTACCTCAGATTTGTGGTTTCATAACCACGTTCCGTTTAGGCCCTATTTCGGGATGTTACATTTCTCCCCCCTTTAGGGATTTTCGTCCCCGAAAATCTTACCTGTGAAGAGATTTGGGTACTGTTTTCGCATAGCCTCTTCGGGTTCCCATGTAGCCTCGTCTACCCCATGTCTATTCCATAGTACTTTCACAAGTGCAATACTTTTGTTCCTTAATTGCTTTACCTCTCGAGTTAGAATCTTTACTGGTTCTTCATCGTAAGTCATGTATGGCTGAATCTCAACCTCTGTCTGAGAAATCACATGTGACGGATCTGAACGATAATGACATAGCATAGACACATGAAATACATTATGAATCTTCTCTAACTCAATCGGCAAAGCTAACCGATATGCTAATGGTCCGACTCTCTCAATCACTTCAAACGGTCCAATAAAACGTGGACTTAGTTTTCTTTTCTTGCCAAATCTAAGAACTTTATTCAACGGGGATACTTTCAAAAAAACTTTGTCACCAACTTGATATTTAATCTCTTTTCTCTTCAAATCTGCATACGACTTTTGTCTATCTGAAGCTGCTTTCAAGCAATCTTTGATGATTTTTACTTTCTCTTCTGTTTCCTTAACTAAATCAACCCCGTAAATCTGATCTTCCTTAAGCTCTGTCCAATACAAAGGCGTGCGACATTTACGTCCATACAAAGCTTCATAAGGTTCCATCTTCAAACTCGATCGATAACTATTATTATAGGCAAACTCTACTAATGGTAAATATTTTTCCCAATCGCCTTGAAATTCCAAAGATTACAAAGACATCTAAGCATATCTTCAAGTACTGAATAACTCTCTCGATCGACCGTCGGTTTGAGGATGGAAAGTCAGTACTAAAACTCAACTTTGTGCCCAAAGCCTTCGTAATTTCTTCCAAAACCGTGAAGTAAATCTTGGATCTCATCTCGAAATGATCGATAATGGTACCCGTGTAGTCGACTATCTCGAAATATACAACTCAGCCAACTTGTCAAGTGAATAATCCATACGAATCGGGATAAAATGAGTGACTTCGTTAATTTATCAATCACAACCCATACCGCATCTTTCTTTCTCTGTAAACGGCAATCCCGTCACAAAATCCATAGTAATTCGATCCCATTTCCACTCGTGGACTAGCACGGGTTGCAATAAACACTGAAGGTACCTAATGTTCGGCTTTTACCACATTGATGAGATCAAGTATCTAGAAACAAACTCTGAAATGTCCCTTTTCATTCCTACCCACCAATACATTTTTTCAAATCATTATACATCTTTGTACTACGGATGAATAGACAAAGAACTACTATGTGCTTCTGTAAGATCTTTCGAATAAGCTCATCATCATTCTTCAAGACGCATACTGTCTCTCGAACATCAAACAACCGTCGAGGCGATCTGAAAATCGACTCTATATCTCGACTCACACTGATCTCTTTTGGCTAACAACTCACTGTCATTTTTCTGAGCTTCACAAATTTCTTCAAGAAACATCGATTTGGCTCTTAACTCAGCTAAGATAAAACCATCATCTGATAAGGCTAGACTAGTGTTCAAAGCTCTTAATGCAAACAAAGATTTCCTATTCAAAGCATCAGCAACAACGTTTGCCTTACCTGGGTGATAATCGATCACTAGCTCATAATCTTTAATCAACTCTAACCATCTTCTTTGCCTCAAATTCAAATCTTTTTTAGTCATCAAATATTTCAAACTTTTGTGATCAGTAAATATGTGGCACTTCTCACCGTACAAATGATGTCTCTAAATTTTTAGCGCAAAAACAATGGAAGCTAGCTCTAAATCATGTGTCGGATAGTTCTTCTCATGTGGCTTTAGCTGTCTAGAGGCATAAGCGATTACCTTCCCTTCCTGCATAAGTACACAACCAAGTCCATCCATGGACGCATCACTGTAAATCACAAACTCCTTACCTGGTTCTAGTTGTACTAAAACAGGAGCTTTATTCAACAATGCTTTTAACTTATCAAAACTCTGTTGACACTTCTCAGTCCATTCAAACTTGACATCTTTTCGCAGCAATCTTGTCAGCGGGGTAGCTATCATAGAAAATCCCTCTACAAATCGTCTATAATATCCGGCAAGACCAAGAAAACTTCTAACTGATACATTTCTAGGAGGCTTCCAATCAACAATGGCTGAAATCTTGCTCGAATCAACCTTAATACCTTCACTGAGACAATATGTCCAAGAAAACCAACTTCTCGTGAACAGAACTCACTTTTCTTTGAACTTGGCATACTGGCGATTATCTCTCAGAATCTGTAAAACTCTTCTCAAATGCTCTGCATGCCCAGTCTCATCATGAGAATAAATCAAAATATCATCAATGAACACAACTACAAACTTATCCAGGTACGGTCTGAAAATTCGATTCATTAAGTCCATGAAAATGGCAGGAGCATTAGTCAAGCCAAATGGCATCACAAGGAACTCATAATGACCATACCTAGTCCGGAAAGCAGTCTTCAAGACATCTGACTCTTTAAGTTGCAACCGATAGTATCCGGATCTCAAATCTATCTTGGAAAACACAGTAGCTCCCTTCAATTGATCAAACAGATCATCAATTCTAGGCAATGGATACTTGTTCTTTACTGTTATCTTGTTAAGTTGCCGATAATCTATGCACAATCTCATCGATCTGTCTTTCTTTTTCACAAATAGCACTGGTGCACCCCATAGTGAACTACTGGGTCTTACAAAGCCTTTATTTGTTAATTCCTGCAACTGAGCTTTCAATTCTTTCAATTCCAACGGAGCCATTCTATAAGGAGCAATAGAAATGGGTGTGGTACCTGGAATCAACTCAATACCAAACTCAACTTCTCTAACAGGAGGCAAACCTGGTAGTTCTTCTAGAAACACATCGGGAAACTCACATACCACAGGCACTGATTCAATTTTCAATTTTGGATCTTTAGTGTTCAACACAAAAGCAAGATAAGCTTCATACCCTTTTCTCAAACATTTACGAGCGGACATAATGTGAAATTATGGAAAATGAACTATCTGACTCTTCTGAATTAACCCGAATAATTTCAGCATTTTCACACTTCAACTCAATGAATTTCTTCCCACAATTCACTATCACATCATTTGTAGTCAACCAATCCATACCAAGAATCACATCAAACTCATCAAATGGCAATAGCATGAGATCACGGAAAAACAAGAGCCTCTAATCATCAAAGGACAATTTCTACATACTTTATCTACTAATACATGCTTGCCTAATGGATTCGATACTTTAATCACAAATTCTGTAGATTCTATAGGCATACTTATACTAGGCATCAATTTCTTGCAAACATATGAATGAGTTGAACCCGGATCAATCAAAGCAATGACATTAATATTATGTAGAGAAAATGTACCCGTAATCACATCGGGGAAGGATGCATATTCACGTGTACGAATAGAATAAGTCCTTGCAGGAGCTCTAGCATCTGGTCTCACAGCTGAATCTCTTGAGGTACCTCTGTTACTTGCTCCTACTCCTGGTTGCCTCGATAATCTGCCTCTAGTAGGAGCATTTCCGGATCTAGCACTCTGTGTTATCTCTCGATTAGCTACCTCTGGACATTCTCGTACAAAATGATCTGGAGCACCGCATTTATAACAAACATTTTTGCCTGCTCGACAAGGACCATAATGAAGTCTACCACACCGTGGACACCCTGATCTACCCTGTCCAACATTACCTACACTCGCAGTCGAGGTGGTCTGAGCCTTCGAATCCTTAAATCTGCTGCCTCTATTCTGACTAGAATACCTAGCTGAGAAACTAGATCTGGTAGAAAACTCTTTTAGCCTTTTGGATGTAGCTTGGAATGACCTGCTCATCTGTCTCTTCTTTGTATCTTGTGTCTCTGTCTCAACTTTGCCTTTTATTTTTAACAACTCCTCTGCCTTACAGGCTCTCTCAACTAAAATAACGAACTCTTTTATTTCTAGGACACCCACTGACATTCGGATATCATCATTTAACCCATCCTCAAACCTTTTACACATGATAGCCTCTGTGGACACACATTCTCTAGCGTATTTACTAAGCTTGACAAATTTGCGCTCATAATCGGTCACCGTCATATTACCTTGTTTTTTTAGGAATTCCTTTCTCTTCTGATCAATAAACCTCTGACTGATGTACTTTTTACGAAATTCCTCCTGAAATAAATCCCAAGTGACCCTCTCCTTTGGTACAATTGATACAAGTGTTTGCCACCAGTGGTAGGTTGAGTCTCTAAGAAGTGATACTACACATTTCATACATTCCTCGGGTGTACAAGATAATTCGTCAAAAACTCTGATAGTATTTTCTAACCAAAATTCTGCTCTTTCTGCATCATCATCCTTTGTTGCTCGGAACTCTTCTGCCCCTTGTTTCCTAATTCTATCAACTGGTGGCTTTTCTCTTATCACTGTACCTGTGACTGGGGAAGCTTGAGCTGCATGGGTAGCCTGAGAATCATGAGGGGGTGGAGGTCTAACTGCCGGATTCGTACGAACGAACTCGGCAAACAAATCATTCAAATCTTGGAAGAGAGCTTCTCAAGTCACTCCTCCCTGATTAACTGTTACTGGCCTATTCTCAGATGGCGCTGCCCCTTCCGCGGGAGCAGGTGCATTACTTTCTACATCATCATCACCAGCTCGCTCGGGATCCATTACTATAAAACAAAATATTTAAAAATCGTCAGGAGTCGTCACACTATCAAAATACAGGTATGGCATGTATAGCTAGACTTTTACTCACACTAACTATTCCGAGAACTGACTAAACCTGCTCTGATACCAGTAAATGTAACTTCCCATACCCGAGATCATTGCCGGAGTCGAACACGAGGTGTTAACAAACTTAATTCGTTACTTAAACAGCTCAAAAAATTTAATTTTAAGATTTCCAGTCCAGCTAGCAATCTGCGTCACAGTCGCTTAAAAATTCATATCTCGAGTTTCGAAACTCAAAATCCTATTCCGTAAATTTTCCCAGAAACTAGATTCATATATATATTTACTAGTTTTTTTCTACAATTTTTGGCTTGGCCAATTAGTACAGTTTATTAGTTAAAGTCTCCCCTATTTCAGGGTTCGACTGCTCTAACCTCTATGTATTACGAATTAGATATCTCTCTGTACAGAATCTCAATGACTATGAGGTTTATTTCTCTTAAAACTAGACTCAATAAGGATTCTAACCATATAAAGTACACCACCTAATTATTTTTATAAAATTTATGGTGAATTTCTAAAGTTGAAACAAGGGATCCAGAAATCGCTCCGGCCCTATTTCACTAAAACTCAGATATCTTATTCCATATGAAAATAGATACAATGATCTTTAATTTCATATATTATTCACTATCGAACCATGTCTCTACAAATTTTTGTGATTTTTCAAAATCACGTTATTTCTGATACTTGAATCCGTTTTTAAGTTACTTTCACATTTTTCATAATTTTCATGAGATAGTTACTACTTAATCATACATACTATTAAACATGTATATCATCAGCCATTCTATTAGCTAATCACTAGCAAATATTTACACATCATTCATTGATCATATCATATCAAAAGAAACCAAGTTCCTATACATGCCATACACAAAACGAAACGTCTAACTATACCAATGTAATTTCTTCGATAGTGTGATCGGGTCTCCGACGTTTCCTTCGATCCCCGAGTGGCTTGATAAAAACTATAAGAAAAAGAAAATAAGAGAGTAAGCACTAGGCTTAGTAAGCTTACAAGCAAATAAATTACAACACTCAACATAATGAATAAATATACATCAAGTCACCTAGCCTCATAAACTTTCTTTACTTCTCATTTTCTACCTTCTTCTTTACTCACTTACCTTCTTTTTTTACCTGACCTTTCACTATTCATAAATATAATCTACCTTCCCTTTTGCTGATAATTCACTATGATTTAACATATACAATGACCCGATGAACCACTCAGAATACTAAGGATACTAGGGTCGTTCCTGTCTATCAATATCCTGCCAATGCCATGTCTTCGACATGGACTTACATGAATTATTCCTATCTCCAATGCCATATTTATATATATATAATATGGGCTTACATGGCTTATTCCTGTCTCCAAAGCCATATATCTGATATGGACTTACATGGCTCATTTCTATCCTGTCCTGTCAACCCCAATATCCTAATATTCCTAAGGTTCAAACGGGCTTCCTAATGCTTTTTCTCTGCTACTTCGCCTTTAATTCGACTTTAAATATTCTCAAAAAAATAAGTATATAAATGCTGGAAATTAACAATGATAATGTAAAATATAAGAATATTGCATTTATTTACTGTAAACTTACCTCGATACAAAATGTGACTAAACTTTACAATTTAGTCCTTTACTTTTTCTTTTCCCCGATCTACTCCTGAATTTCGTTCTTCTTGATCTATAATAGCAAATTTAACTTATTTAATATTCACATTTATCAAAACAGTCTTTTACTCAAACTTTGGAAAAATTATATTTTTACCCCTAAACTTTTGCATATTTACACTTTTACCCCAAATCTCGTAAATTAAACTTCAACATATTTTCTTATGTTTTATGACATGCTGATCATTTTTCCCTTCTATGGTAGCATTAAATTCATACTCTAACATGCACTTATGACTATTAGGTATTTTACCGATTAAGCCCTTTTACTCGTTTTTACCTAAAACCGAGTAGCACAAGTTGTCTAACATAATCTAAAACCTTATATTCTATCATAAAACATCAAAATAAACACTTTTCACCTATGGGTATTTTTCCAAATATGAACCCTAACTTAAATTATTGCTAGCATAAGCTTTATCGAGCTACCGGGATCTCAAAAACGTAAAAATCATTAAAAACGGGGCTTGGAATCACTTACTATGAAGCTTGAAAGTTGAAGAAACCCTAGATATGGAGAGATGGAGCATTCGGCAGCAACTATGAAGATGATAACTAATTTTTGTGTTATTTTTCCCTTTTAATTTCATTTAATATCCAAATGACCAAAATGCCCCTCCTTACTAAACTTTTAAAAATTCCTTCCATGTCCTAATTTTGTTCATGAACTTAAAATTGGTCAAATTGCTATTTAAGACCTCCTAATTAATATTTCAAAGCAATTTCATACTAGAAACTTCTAGAATGCAAGTTTTGCAACTTATTCGATTTAGTCCCTAACTTCAAATTAAGCATTTTATGCATAGAATTTCATCACGAAATTTTCGCACAATCATGTAATCATATCATGAACCTCAAAATAATAAAAAAATAAATTTTTCTACCTCGGATTTGTGGTTTCGTAACCACTGTTCCATTTAGGCTCTATTTCGGGATGTTACAATGCTTACTAGGTTTATTTTTCTATGTTTTATAGTGCTCGAAGCTCGTGAAGGTTGGATTGGGTCGGAGCTATCATCACACTATCATCTCTTTAATTTTGGTATAAATGATAAACTCATTTTGATATAATGGCATGTATAGGCTAATGAGGCCAAATGATGAAGTTACATGTTTATTTACAACCTAGCCAATAGAATGGCTAGTAATATGTATTTTGAAGTAATATGGTATGTTCATGTTCAACAAGATATAAATCACCTTTATCAAAAACATGATTTACAAACCAATGTAAAGGTAAGCTTCAGGCATGGTTAAGAGTTGGAAATGTTAGATTGAATGATGGAAATTGGTTGAAATGGATGGTATATACTTGTAAGTTTTCATGCAGGAAATTGGTTAAATTTGGGTGAGAAATAGGATTAGAAAATGGCCTTATTTCGTCCACATAGGTAAGACACACGGGCGTGTGTCTAGGTCGTGTGACACATACGGACAGCCCACGGGTGTGTGAAATGATCGTGTGTCCCCTGTATCCTTAAATATGAAGTCAGAATAGTACACAGATAAAAGACACGGCTGTGTGTTTGGTCGTGTGTAGGACACAGGTTTTAAGCATGGTCGTGTGTCAAAACCGTGTGAAAATGGCTTAAAAATGGTGAAAAATCAGTGTACCACACGGCCTAGCCACATGGGCGTGTGCCTAGGCTGTGTGCCCCTCTGATGCTTAAGAAATTGCAAGTCAGAATTCCACACGGGCTGACCACACAGCCATGGGATCCCCACGAGCTGGCCACACAGCCATGTCCCAAGCCACACGGGCATGTGCCCCTATCTTCAAGGTCCAATTTAGTCCCGAATCATTTCTAAAGCATGTATTGGGCCACGTAGGCCCATATTAGGGACTTTATGATGAAATATGTAAATTTTTTATTTGGAATGAAAATTTATGACTCGATTTTGTACAAATACTAATTTACAAGTCTGGTAATGCCTCGTAACCCTATTCCGGTGATGGATATGGGTTAGGGGTGTTACATTTATTGGTATCAGAGTTACGGTTTAGTCGATTCTTGGACTAACGTAGCAAGTGTGAATTTAGCTATACATGCCATTATATAATTTATTATAGTGTGATATCTCCTGACTATTTTAAATGTGTTTTTTATATAGTAAATGTCTTTCAAATGAGCAAGAGAAGAATCTGAGGAAGCTGAGAGTACTTCTCAAGCTTCCGTATGACGAGCTATCAATGGTAGTAGTAGTAGAAGGTTCGAATCAGATGGCCGAAGTGAATATGCTAAAGAGGTTTTCTTTGAAATGTTGGATAAATGGTTTCCTGAATATTTGAGAAGAAATTCTGCTACTTTCCAACCACAATCTCCCCCACCAAATACTCGACTGTTCTTAAGAGACCATCGGGTACTGAAACTGTTAGAATTGGTAAGGCTCCAGTGGATAAACTCAGAAAATATGAAGCTGAGGAATTTAGAGTTACAATTGATGATGATCCAAAAAAAGCTGAATTCTGGCTGGAAAATACTACTCAAGTGTTGGACGAATTATCATGTACTCTAGCTGAATGCTTGAAATGTGTTGTATCTTTGTTAAAGGACACGGCTTATCCTTGGTGGAAAACAGTAAGTTCAGTGGTTCCAAAATAAAATATTACTTGGGAATTTTTTCAATCTGAATTTAGAAAGAAATATATTAGTCAAGGATACCTAGATCAGAAAAGGAAAGAATTTCTAGAATTAAAACAAGGGAACAGGACCGTTGCGGAATATGAAAGGGAGTTTGTACGATTAAGCCAATATGCTAGTGAATGGGTCCAAACAGAGGTAGAAATGTGTAAAAGCTTCGAGGAAGGATTAAATGAAAATATAAAATTACTGATTGGTATTTTGGAAATAAGAGAGTTTGCAGCACTTGCTGATCGTGCAAAGAAAGCTAAAGAGCTAAGTAAAGAAAAGAAGAAGGCAAACAGAGAAGCTCGATCATCTGGGAAAAGACCTACTAGTAGGTCTCAATCATTTTCTTCAAAGAAATCAAAAAGGTATCAAGAAGGATTTACTACTTCAACTGGGTATTCCGGTAAAGAGCGTGGTTCTCAACGCTTTAATCCCAAGTTTTCATCACCGTCAGTGACTAGTGTTGGAAGTGTGGGAAACACAAAGCCAAAATGTAAATATTGTAACAAATTTCATCATGGGGAATACCAAACGAAAACCGATGCATGTTACAAATGTGGTTCATTTGATCACTTCTTGAAAGATTATCCGGAAATAGTTGAAAGAGATACTGAGCAGACTTCAAAACCAGGTAGCACTGTTTCAAGGGGTAGACCACCTAGATATCCTAGAAATGTTAGTGGAAGTCGAAGCGCTACAAAAGATTCAAACGCTAAATTTGAGGCTCGAGCTCCTGCAAAAACATATGCCATACGAGCCTGATGAGATGCTTCAGTGCCAAATGTCATTACTGGTACTTTTTCTTTACTAGATACTGATATTACTGCATTAATTGATCCTAGTTCCACACACTCGTATATATGCACAAATTTAGTAAAAGTTAAAAATTTACCTGTTCAATTCACTGAATTTGTGGTGGAAGTTTCAAATCCTTTGGGTCAATGTGTGAAGGTGGATAAAGTTTGTAAAAATTGTCCACTTATGGTAAAGGGTAAATGTTTCTTGGCTGATTTAATGCTACTGCCTTTTGATGAATTCGATGTGATATTGGGAATAGATTGGTTAACCCAAAATGATGCAATGGTTAATTGTAAGCAGAAGTATATTGTGTTGAAATGTCAAGACGGTGAGTTACTTCATGTTGAATCTAACAAGCTAGATGGATTATTTAATATGATTTCAGCAATAGCAGCACAAAAATGTATGAGGAAGGGATATGATGCTTATTTTGCACATATGTTGGATACTAAGGTAACCGAGTCAAAGATTCAATCTGTGCCAGTTGTATATGAGTTTCTAGACGTGTTTTCGGAAGAATTATCTAACTTACCACCTGTCAGAGAAGTGGAATTCTCTATAGATATAATTTCGGGAATAACACCAATATTGATAACACCTTATCGAATAGCTCCTGCTGAGTTGAAAGAGTTGAAGGCGCAGTTAGAAGAATTAATTAATAGGGGTTTTGCTCGACCTAGTTTCTCACCATGGGGTGGTCCGGTGTTATTTGTAAAGAAGAAAGATGGATCTTTGAGGTTGTGTATTGATTACCGGCAACTTAACAAAGTCACTATAAAGAATAAATATCCACTAGCTTGAATTGATGACTTATTTGATCAGTTGAAAGGAGCTACTGTATTTTCAAATATTGATCTTCGTTCAGGTTATTACCAGCTCCGGGTGAAAGATTCAGATGCTCAAAATACAGCTTTTAGAACTAGATATGGTCATTACGAATTCTTGGTGATGCCATTTGGATTAACAAATACACCAGCAGTGTTTATGGATTTAATGAATAGGATTTTCAAACCGTACCTAGACAGGTTTGTCGTGGTATTCATAGATGATATTTTAGTTTATTCTCGAAGTAAACATGAACATGCTGAGCATTTGAGAATTGTGTTGAAAACTTTACGAGAAAAACAATTGTATGCCAAGTTTAGTAAGTGTGAATTTTGGCTACGAGAAGTCAGCTTTCTTGGTCACATTGTATCTGCTGAAGGCATCAGGGTTGACCCGAGCAAAATTTCAGCAATTATTAATTGGAGTCTACCAAAGAACGTATCAGAGTTCAGAAGTTTTCTAGGCTTAGCCGGATATTATTGGAGGTTTGTTAAGGGATTCTCAATGATTGCTTCCCCGATAACTCGTTTGTTACAGAAAGATCTAAAATTTGAGTGGAACGATAAATGTCAGCAGAGTTTTGATAGACTGAAGACTTTGTTGACTGAAGCACCTGTATTGGTACAACCTGAATTGGGTAAGGAATTTGTAATTTATAGTGATGCATCTTTAAATGGTTTAGGTTGTGTTTTGATGCAAGAAGGTAAAGTGGTTGTCTATGCTTCAAGACAACTTAAACCACATGAAAGAAATTACCTGATACATGATCTTGAACTGGCAGCCATAGTGTTTGCATTGAAAATATGGCGGCATTATTTATATGGTAAAAAATGTCATATTTACACTGACCATAAAATTCTGAAATATTTAATAACACGGAAAGATTTGAATTTGAGGTAACGCAGGTGGCTCGAGTTAATAAAGGATTATGATTTGATTATTTATTATCATCCGGGAAAGGCCAATGTTGTGGCAGATGCACTAAGCAGGAAATATTTGTTTACTTTAAGAGCAATGAACACTCGGTTATCTTTGTTAGATGATGGTTCGGTTGTAGTTGAATTAAAAGCTAGACCGATATTTATACAACAAATCTATGAAGCCCAGAAGAGTGACAACGAGTTGCAAGTTAAACGAGAGCAATGTCAAAAGAATTCTGATTCAGAGTTTCAAATTGGGTCTGATGATTGCTTGTTGTTTAAAAACAGAATATGTGTTCCGAAGAACTCATAACTAGTACAAAAGATTTTGCATGAAACTCATAATGGTACAATATCAATTCATCCCGGTAGTAATAAAATGTATAATGATCTGAAAAAGATGTATTGGTGGCCAGGAATGAAAAGAGATATTTCTGAATTCGTAGCCAAATGCTTAATATGTCAACAAGTAAAAGCTGAGCATCAAGTGCCTTCAGGGTTATTACAGTCAATCAATATACCAGAGTGGAAATGGGAAAGGATTACTATGGACTTTGTAATAGGATTGCCTATGTCACCAAGAAAGAAAGATGTCATTTGGGTAGTTGTTGACCAGTTAACAAAATCGGCACATTTCATACCGGTACGTAGGGACTTTTCATTGGATAAATTAGTCGAATTGTATGTCTCTGAAATTGTTAGATTGCATGGTGTACCGGTTTCTATTATCTCTGATAGAGATCCTCGGTTTACATCCTGATTTTGGTATAAATTGCAAGAAGCACTGAGGACACAGTTGTATTTTAGTACTGCATATCATCCCCAAACTGATGGTCAGTCTGAACGGGTGATCCAGATTTTAGAAGACATGTTACGATGCTGTGTGCTTGAATTTGAAGGTAATTGGGAAAGGTACTTACCTCTGATTGAATTTGCCTATAATAATAGCTACCAATCCAGTATTAAAATGGCACCATATGAAGCTTTATATGGTCGAAAATGTAAAACACCATTGTACTAGACAGAGCTCAGTAAAAGAAGATTCATGGGGTTGATTTAATTCGAGAAACTGAGGAAAAAGTAAATATGATACAAGACAGCTTGAAAGTAGCTTCAGACAGACAAAAGTCTTATGCTGATCTTAAAAGAAAAGAAATTGAGTTTGAGGTTGGTGATAAAGTATTTTTAAAAGTGTCACCTTGGAAGAAAGTTCTCCAGTTTGGCCTTAAAGGAAAATTAAGTTCTCGGTTTATTGGACCATATGAGATCATTGAAAGAATTGGATCGGTAGCTTATTGGTTAGCATTACCTCTAGAACTTGAAAGAATTCACAATGTTTTTCATGTGTCAATGTTAAGACGGTATCGATCAGATCCATCACATGTTATCTCTCCAACAGAAGTGGAAATTCAGCCTGACATGACGTTTAGTGAGGAACCAATTAAAATCTTAGCATGAGAAACAAAAGAGTTGAGAAATAAAAAGATAGCATTGGTAAAGGTTCTTTAGCAGAAACGTGGAATTGAAGAAGCTACTTGGGAACCTGAAGATATCATGAAAAGGCAGTACCCGTATCTCTTCACTGGTAAGATTTTCGAGGACAAAAATCTTTAAAGGGGGGAGAGTTGTAACAGCCAATTTCAGTGAAATTGGAATAGTGGTTTCGGGACCATAAATCTGAATCCGAAAAATGAAATTATTTAAATTTCATAAAATGATAGGTATTATTATAAGAACATTGCATGAAAATTTTTATAGAAAAATTTTATCAACTATGTGTCTAATTGCAAAAAGGACTAAATTGAATAAAATGTTAAAGTTGTGTACTAAAAGCTATAGAAATTTTATAACTAGAGAATTCAAAATGTGAGGTCCTTATATGGCAATTAGACCATTGAAAAAAAACATGTAGATATTTTTAATGAGTCATCCATGGAAAAATGGAAAAAGGTAAATGACTAAATTGGAAAGTGGAAAAGTTAAATGATATTAATTAAATTAAATGAAAAAGATATCATTTTATCATCTTCTTCTCCATAAAATACATGGAAACCCTAGGAGAGAGAAAGAAAATTTTTCAAGCTTGATTTGATCTTGAAGTGTCGAACAAAGAAAATTGAGGGGAAAAAAAAGTTTCGGATTAGTAGATACGATCAATAGTCAAGGTAAGTTCGTATAACTAAATTAAGCATGTAAATATGTTGAAATGATTGTTGAATTATGTGCATCATGATTTGCAATTGGTATGTACATGTAATAAACCAATGTTGATTTATGATTAACATATAAATTGTAACGCCCCGTACCCGAGACCGTCACCAGAGTCGAACACGAGGTGTTAACAGACTTAATTCACTGCTTAAACAGCTCAAACAATTTATTTTTAAAATTTCCAATCAAGCTAGCAATCTGCATCATATATCTAGAATTTTTTTCTAGACTCATATATCTATTTACTAATTTTTTTCTAGAATTTTTGGCTTGGACAATTAGTACAGTTTATTAGTTAAAATGTCCCCTGTTTCAGGGTTTGACTGCTCTGACCTCTGTGTATTACGAATCAGATATCTCTCTTTACAGAATTTCAATGACTATGAAGTTTGTTTCTCTTAAAACTAGACTCAATAAGAAATCTGTACATATAAATTATGACTTCTAATTATTTTTATACAATTTATGGTGAATTTCCAAATTCAGAATAGGGGATCCAGAAATCACTCTGGCCCTGTTTCACAAAAATTCAAATATCTCATAAATTATAATTCATATACCTGTTTTGTTCAATCCATATAAAAATAGACTCATTGAGCTTCAATTTCATAACTTACTCATCATTTAATTCCATTTCTACTATTTTTAGTAATTTTTCAAATTTATATCACTGCTGCTGTCAAATTTTGTTTTATGGCAAATTTCACTTTACTAAGGATTTTCATAGACTAAATATCATTTTAATCATACATAACATCAAATATGACTTAGATTGGCCATTCCAATGGCTAATCATTTAAAAACCCTTTTCTTGCCAAACCATAGCCATATCATAAGATCAATTACACAAAGTGAGTATTTTGCCATACATGCCACATTCATAATATACAAGCCATTTTACCGATTTAAGCCTTCGGATAGTGTGAACGAGTCTTTGACCTATCCCGATTCTCAAGCTGGCTTGTCAAAACTACAATGAAAGAAAAGGAGGGAGTAAGCATAAATGCTTAGTAAGTTCACATGCAAATAGCAAGTAACATAATCACACAATCCCACATAAAACATCATTTGCATTTAATGTCTTTCTACGATTTCATCATACCAAGTTTTCAACCCGAGGGTTTAAGCACATACCTGTCAAATTTTCTCATTTACCACACTTACCAACATGTCACCTTCGTTTTAGGCATTCTCCTTATTCTCTTAAGATCCACCCGTTGAACACATCGGAATATAATTCGAATACACGGAAAGTTTGTACGTAAGTGCCACATATGTAGCCAAGCTACCATGTAACCTGCCCATAAGCGAACTCGGACTCAACTCAACGAGCTCAGGCATTCGCATCCATAAGTGAACTCGGACTCAACTCAACGAGCTCGGATGCCTAGTTACATCTCACGAACTCGAACTCAACTCAACGAGTTCGAACATTTGCATCCATAAGTGAACTCGGACTCAACTCAACGAGTTCGGATGCCCAACCATCCTAGTGACATGTCACTTGTATTCTAATCTATTCTCAAGGTTCAAACGGGCTTTTTTCTCAATTACACATCTTTACCGTCTTCCACGGAACATCGAAACTGGTACTCGGTAGCAATTCATAATTTACATATTATTCAATAATAACCATAAAATAAAGCATAATTTTTCATAATATTAATCATCATATCACATAAATAATATTAAATTACTTAGAATGACAATTATGTTACTACATTTACACATGTACTTACCTCGGTATAAAATTATTAGCAATCGAGCCTATTCTTCGTAAACTTTATTAATCTTGTTTCTCTTGATCTATAATGCCAAATTAATCTTATTTAATACATACATTCATCAAAACAGCCCTAAATACGAACTTTGGAAAAATTACCATTTTGCCCCTAAACTTTTACAAAATTACACTTTTGCCCCTAGGCTCGGGAATTAAACTTCATCCCATTTTCTTATGTTTTATGACATGCTGATCATTTTTCCCTTCTATGGCAACATCAAATTCTCATTCTAACATGTACTTATAACTATTAGGTATTTTTACCGATTAAGCCCTTTCAAATTCTCATTCTAACATGTACTTATAACTATTAGGTATTTTTACCGATTAAGCCCTTTTTCTCGTTTTCACTTAAAACCGAGTAGCACAAGTTGTCTAGCATAATTTAAAACCTCATATTCTATCATAAAACACCAAAATACACAAATTTCACCTATGGGTATTTTTCTAAATATGAACCCTAGGTTAAATTATTGCTAGCATAAAAATAAATCAAGTTTGGGACTCAAAAACGTAAAGAACATTAAAAACGGGGCTTGGAATCACTTACTATAGAGCTTGAAAGCTTGAAACAAACCCTAGCTATGGAGAACCCTTTAATTTTTGTCCTAATGAAGAAGATGAATATATTTTTCCATCTTTTTCCCTTTTTTACTCTTTTAATTACCAAATGACCAAAATACCCTTAATACCTTTCTTTGAAAATTTTCATGTACAAGCCCATTTTTGTCCAAAATTTTAGAAATTGGTCAAATTGCTATTTAAGACCTCCTCATTAATATTCCAAAGTAATTTCATACTAAAAACTTCTAGAATGCAAGTTTTGCAACTTATTCGATTTAGTCCCTAATTTCAACTTAAGCACTTTATATGTGAATTTCGTCACTAAATTTTCACACAATCATGCAATCATATCATAAACATCAAAATAATTATAAAATAATTATTTCTATCTCAGATTTGTGGTCACAAAACCACTATTCCGATTAGGCCCTAATTCGGGATATTACAACTCTCCCCCCCTTTAAGGATTTTCGTCCTCGAAAATCTTACCGGTAAACAGGTGTGGGTGTTGATTTCTCATAGTTTCCTCAGGTTCCCATGTAGTCTCTTCTACCCCGTGCTTTTGCCACAATACTTTCACGAGAGCGACACTTTTATTTCTTAATTGTTTGACTTCTCGAGCTAAAATTTTAACCGGTTCTTCTTCGTAAGTCATATCCGGTCGTAGCTCGATTTCTGTCAGTGAAATTATATGTGAAGGATCCGAATGATACTGACGTAACATAGATACGTGGAACACATCATGAATCTTTTGTAATTCAGATGGCAATGCTAACCGATAAGCTACTGGTCCAACTCTTTCAATTATTTCATACGGCCCAATAAAACACAGACTTAACTTGCCCTTCCGTCCAAATCTAAGAACTTTCTTCCATGGAGACACTTTTTGAAAATACCTTATCACCAACTTGAAACTTGATTTCCTTTCATTTCAAATCCGCATAAGATTTCTGTCTACCCGAAGCAGCTTTCAAACAATCTCGAATCACTTTCACCTTTTCTTCGGTTTCTTTTATTAGATCAACTCCATAAATTTGATTTTCCTTGAGTTCAGTCCAATACAATGGTGTCCGACATTTACGACCATACAATGCTTCATAAGGTGCCATCTTCAAACTCGTCTGATAACTATTATTATAAGCAAATTCTACTAATGGTAAATACCTTTCCAAACTACCTTGAAATTCCAATACGCAACATCTGAGCATGTCTTCAAGAATCTGAATCACTCTCTCTGACTGTCCATTAGTTTGTGGATGAAAAGCAGTGCTGAAATTTAACTTTGCACCTAATGCCTCTTGCAATTTTTGCCAAAATCGCAAAGTAAATCTTGGATCTCTATCCGAAATAATCGACAAAGGTATCCCATGAAGTCTAACAATCTCACTGATATACAATTCAGCCAACTTATTAAGAGAATAATCCGTACGTACCGGAATAAAATGAGCCGATTTAGTCGATCATCAACTATTACCCAGATGACATCTTTCTTCCCTGAGTTAACAAAGCAACCCCGATACAAAATCCATAGTAATCCGATCCCATTTCCATCCAGAACCATGATAGGTGGAGTAGTTCAGAAGGTACTTGGTGTTCAAACTTTCACTTGTTGACAAATTAAGCACTTTGATACAAACTCGGAGATATCTCTTTTCATTCCATTCCACCAATACATTTTCTTCAAGTCATTATACATTTTCGTACTCCCCGGGTGAACCGCCAAACAACCATTATGTGCTTCATCCAAAATCTTTTGAATCAACTCATCATTTTTCGGTACACAAATCCAGTTTTTAAACATGAAGCAACCATTAGAATCGATTTTGAAATCGACCCGTGACGCCTTCACTAATCGCTTTCTCTTGGCTTACAAATCTTCATCGCTTTTCTGAGCTTTACAAATCTCTTGTAAAAACATCGATCTTGCTCTTAACTTTGCTAAAATCGAACCATCATCTGATACCTTTAACTGAGTATTCATAGCTCTCAAAACAAATAGCAACTTTCTGCTCAAAGCATCGGCAACCACATTCGCTTTTCCCGGATGGTAGTCAATAACAAGCTCGTAAGCTTTCAATAACTCCAACCATCTTCACTGTCTCAAATTCAAGTCTTTTTGTGACATCAAGTACTTAAGACTTTTGTGGTCGGTATATACTCGGCACTTTTCACCATACAATTAATGTCGCCAAATCTTCAAATTAAACACTATAGCAGCTAATTCCAAATCATGAGTCGGATAATTTCTTTCGTGAGATTTTAACTGCCTCGAAGCATAAGCCACCACTTTTCCTTCTTGCATAAGTACACATCCTAAACCATTTCGAGAAGCATCACTATACACCACAAATTCTTTACCTGATTCGGGTTGTACCAACACTAGTGCTTCAGTTAATAACTTTTTCAATTCTTCAAAACTCTGTTGACATTCTTCCGTCCATTCAAATTTAACATTCTTTCGGACTAGTCTAGTCATAGGAGCAGCAATTAAAGAAATTCCATTTACAAACCACCGATAATACCCAGCTAGCCCCAAGAAACTTCTAACCTCGGTTACATTTTTCGGTGGTTTCCAATCAACAATGGCCGAAATTTTATTAGGATCAACCCGTATACCATCACCTGAAACAATATGACCCAAAAATCCAACTTCCTGAAGCCAAAATTCACTTTTACTAAACTTGGCATATAACTGCTTATCTCTCAAAGTTTGCAAAACTATCCTCAAATGCTCAACATGCTCTGTCTCATCTTTTGAATAAATTAAGATATCATCAATAAACACCACAACAAATTTGTCCAAGTATGGCCGAAATATACGATTCATCAAATTCATAAACACAGTAGGAGCATTTGTCAACCCGAATGGCATAACTAAAAATTCATAATGATCGTACCTTGTTCTAAAAGCAGTTTTAGGCACATCCGACTCTTTTACTCGCAGCTGGTAATACCCAGATCTCAAGCCAATCTTTGAAAACCATGTTGCTCCTTTTAGCTGATCAAATAAATCATCAATTCTCGACAACGGATACTTCTTCTTGATTGTCACCTTGTTTAATTGCCGATAGTCAATACACAATCTCATAGAACCATCCTTCTTTTTCACAAATAACACGGGAGCACCCCAAGGTGAAAAACTCGGTCTCACAAAGCCTTTGTCAGTTAACTCTTGTAACTGCGACTTTAATTCTTTCAACTCTGCTGGTGCCATTCTATACGGAGCAATCAAGATCGGAGCTATTCCGGTATCAAATCAATACCAAATTCTACTTCCCTGACTGGAGGCAAACCCGACAATTCTTCTGGAAATACGTTCGCAAATTCACACACAACCGGCACTGATTCAACTTTCTTTTCAACTTCTTTTGTATTAATTACATACGCCAAATAAGCTTCATAACCCTTTCTCAAATGTCTCTGAGCCGACATTGAAGAAATCACACTAGATAGTGTCACTGATTTGCCTGGTTCAACCCGTAGAATTTCACCACTTTTACACTTTAATTCTATAACCTTTTCTTTGCAATTTACTATAGCATCATGCAATGTCAACCAATCCATACTCAAAATAACATCAAATTCATCAAACGGCAACAACATCAAGTCGGATGAAAAGTAATGACCCCAACTCATTAAAGGGCATTTCTTGCATACTTTATCAACTATCACACATTTTCCTAACGAATTCGACACTCTAATTATAAATTCTGTGTACTCAACAGGCATTTCATACTAGACACCAATTTCATGCACACATATGAATGAGTAGAACCGAGATCAATCAAAGCAGTAACATTAACATCATAAAGAGAAAATATACCAGTAATCACATCGGGTGATGAAGCATCTTCACGTGCCTTTATTGCATAAGTTCTAGCTGGAGCCCTTGCTTCAGATTCTGTCAACTGGAGTTCTGTGAAATTTCATCAGATCTACACTTTGAGGCATCGGGGGTACAGGTTGAGGAATCGAGGGAGGTGGGGGAGGTTGTACATTTGGGTTCGTACGAACGAACTCAGTATACCAGGCACTCATCATCTGGAGAAAGGCTTCCCGAGCCCCTTCTCCTCCTCCTTGACCAACAGTAGGAGGTAGATTTTCAGTCGGCATCGCCCCTTCAGCCGGAACTGGTGTATTACTCTCTACATCATCAGCCACAGCTGGATCGGGATCCATTTACTATAAAAAAATCATTTAAAAGGTCAGAAGTCGTCACACTATCACAATATATATATGGCATGGCATGTATAGCAAAACCCGTACATATAACATGTTAGTCCGAGAATTAACTAAACCTGCCTGATACCACCAAATGTAAAGCCCCGTACCCGAGACCGTCGCCAGAGTCGAGCACGAGGTGTTAACAGACTTAATTCACTGCTTAAACAGCTCAAACAATTTATTTTTAAAATTTCCAGTCAAGCTAGCAATCTGCGTCACAGTCACTTAAAAATTCATATCTAGAGTTTCGAAACTCAAAATCAAATTCCGTAAATTTTTCCTAAAACTATACTCATATATCTATTTACTAATTTTTTTATAGAATTTTTGGCTGAGCCAATTAGTACATTTTATTAGTTAAATTCTCCCCTATTTCAAGGTTTGACTGCTCTGACCTTTGTGTATTACGAATCAGATATCTCTCTGTACAGAATTTCAATGACTATGAAATTTGTTTCAATTAAAACTAGACTCAATAATAAATTTTTACATATAAAGCATGACTTCTAATTATTTTTATACAAGTTATGGTGAATTTCCAAAGTCAGAAAAGGGGATCCAGAAATCACTCTGGCCGTGTTTCACAAAAATTCAAATATCTCATAAATTATAATTCATATACCTGTTTTGTTCAATCCATATGAAAATAGACTCATTAGGCTTCAATTTCATAACTTACTCATCATTTAATACCATTTCTACTATTTTTAGTGATTTTTCAAATTTATATCACTGCTGCTGTCAGATTTTGTTTTATGGCAAATTTCACTTTACTAAGGATTTTCATGGGCTAAATATCATTTTAATCATACATAACATCAAATATGACTTAGATTGGCCATTCCAATGGCTAATCATTTAAAAACCCTTTTCTTGCCAAACCATATCCATATCATAAGATCAATTACACGAAGTGAGTATTTTGCCATACATGCCACATTAATAATATACAAGCCATTTTACCGATTTAAGCATTCGGATAGTGTGAACGAGTCTTCGACCTATCCCGATTCTCAAGTCGGCTTGTCAAAACTACAATGAAAGAAAAGGAGGGAGGAAGCATAAATGCTTAGTAAGTTCACATGCAAATAGCAAGTAACATAATCACACAATCCCACATAAAACATCATTTGCATTTAATGTCTTTCTACGATTTCATCATACCAAGTTTTCAACCCGAGGGTTTAAGCACATACCTGTCAAATTTTCTCATTTACCACACTTACCAACATGTCACCTTCGTTTTAGGCATTCTCCTTATTCTCTTAAGATCCACCCGTTGAACACATCGGAATATAATTCGAATACACGGAAAGTTTGTACGTAAGTGCCACATATGTAGCCAAGCTACCATGTAACCCGCCCATAAGCGAACTCAGACTCAACTCAACGAGCTCGGGCGTTCGCATCCATAAGTGAACTCGGACTCAACTCAACGAGCTCGGATGCCTAGTTACATCTCACGAACTCGAACTCAACTCAACGAGTTCGGACATTTGCATCCATAAGTGAACTCGGACTCAACTCAACGAGTTCGGATGCCTAACCATCCTAGTGAAATGTCACTTGTATTCTAATCTATTCTCAAGGTTCAAACGGGCTTTTCCTCGATTACACATCTTTGCCGTCTTCCACGGAACATCGAAACCGGTACTCGGTAGCAATTCATAATTTACATATTATTCAATAATAACCATAAAATAAAGCATAATTTTTCATAATATTAATCATCATATCACATAAATAATATTAAATTACTTAGAATGACAATTATGTTACTACACTTACACATGTACTTACCTCGGTATAAAATTATTAGCAATCGAGCCTATTCTTCGTAAACTTTGTTTTTCCCTCGATCACGACTTGAATCTTGTTTCTCTTGATCTATAATGCCAAATTAATCTTATTTAATACATACATTCATCAAAACAGCCCCAAATACAAACTTTACAAAAATTACCATTTTGCCCCTAAACTTTTGCAAAATTACACTTTTGCCCCTAGGCTCGGGAATTAAAATTCATCCCATTTTATTATGTTTTATGACATCCTGATCATTTTTCCCTTCTATGGAAACATCAAATTCTCATTCTAACATGTACTTATAACTATTAGGTATTTTTACCGATTAAGCCCTTTTTCTCGTTTTCACTTAAAACCGAGTAGCACAAGTTGTCTAGCATAATTTAAAACCTCATATTCTATCATAAAACACCAAAATACACAAATTTCACCTATGGGTATTTTTCCAAATATGAACCCTAGGTTAAATTATTGCTAGCGTAAGCTAAATCAAGTTACTGGGACTCCAAAAACGTAAAGAACATTAAAAACGGGGCTTGGAATCACTTACTATGGAGCTTGGAAGCTTGAAAAAAACCCTAGCTATGGAGAACCCTTTAATTTTCGTCCTAATGAAGAAGATGAACAGATTTTGCCATCTTTTTCCCTTTTTTACTCTTTTAATTACCAAATGACCAAAATACCCTTAATACCTTTCTTTGAAAATTTTCATGTACAAGCCCATTTTTGTCCAAAATTTTAGAAATTGGTCAAATTGCTATTTAAGACCTCCTCATTAATATTCCAAAGTAATTTCATACTAAAAACTTCTAGAATACAAGTTTTGCAACTTATTCGATTTAGTCCCTAATTTCAACTTAAGCACTTTATGCATGAGACTCGTCACGAAATTTTCACACAATCATGCAATCATATCATAAACATCAAAATAATTATAAAATAATTATTTCTATCTCAGATTTGTGGTCACGAAACCACTATTCCAATTAAGCCCTAATTCGGGATATTACATAAATGATGAAATGATGCATGAATCCATTTGAATATTGATTTCCGATTGGACAGGTGATTACCGAGAATATGAGATCTTGCATATGTTGTAATAAAGGTTGTCCCTAAAGGATAATCTTTTGATCTCATTATGAAAAAGAAATATATCCCGAAAGGGTAATACTTGAAAAGGCTATGTACACCTTGTGTGTTCCGTGTGAAAAGGGATAGCTTCGGCTATCGAATGTGAAAAGGGATAGCTTCGGCTATCGTATGTGAAAAGGAAAGGTATACTTTGTATATACCATATGAAAAGGAAAGGTATACTTTGTGTATACCACTTGAAAAGGAAAGATACACTATGTGTGTACACTTGAAAAGGTTATGTGCATTTTGTGTGTACAAATTGAAAATGGAATGTACACCTCGGGTGTACAATTAGAAAAGAAAAGGTCCATCGAAAATTCAAAGATTCAACGAAAATGTATTAACAAGTGAAATAAGAAGAAATCATATGATGAGCTCATTTATGCATATTAATGTTTTTGTACTAACCAATTTGGTTGAATGATTATGAATAGACCATATTTGCTAGTATGCTAAGTTGATGGATAAATTGTCTTATGTGTGATTTTTTTTGTTATATATGAATGGTAAGTGTTGTTTGGTTATATGAACTTACTAAGCATATAATGCTTACTAGGTTTATTTTTTTATGTTTTATAGTGCTCGAAGCTGGTGAAGGTTGGATTGGGTCGGAGCTATCATCACACTATCATCTCCTTAATTTTAGTATAAACGATAAACTCATTTTGATATAATGGCATGTATAGGCTAATGAGGCCAAATGATGAAGTAACATGTTTATTTACAACCAAGCCATTGGAATGGCTAGTAATATGTATTTTGAAGTAATATGGTATGTTCATGTTCAACAAGATATAAATCACCTTTATCAAAACATGATTCACAAACCAGTGTAAAGGTAAGCTTTAGGTATGGTTAAGCGTTAGAAATGTTAGATTGAATGATGGAAATTGATTGAAATGGATGGTATATATTGTAAGCTTTCAAGCAGGAAATTGGTTAAATTTGGGTGAGAAATAGGGCTAGGAAATGGCCTTATTTCGTCCACACGGGTAAGACACACGGACGTGTGTCTAGGCCGTGTGTGATATACGGACAGCCCACGGGCGTGTGAAATGATCGTATGTCCCCTGTATCCTTAAATATAAAGTCAAGATAGTACACAGATAAAATACACGGGTGTGTGTTTGGCCGTGTGCAAGACACGGGTTTTAAGCATGGCCGTGTGTCAAAACCGTGTGAAAAGGGCTTAAAATGGTGAAAAATCAGTGTACCACACGGCCTAGCCACATGGGCGTGTGCGCAGGCCGTGTGCCCCTCTGATGCTTAAGAAATTGCAAGTCAGAATTCCATACGGGCTGGCCACACGGCCATGGGATCGCCACGGGCTGGCCACAAGGCCATGTCCCAGGCCATACGGGCGTGTGCCCCTATCTTCAATGTAAAATTTCAAAAGTTACCGGTTTAGTCCCGAATCATTTCTAAAGCATGTATTGGACCCCGTAGGCCCATATTAGGGACTTTATGATGAAATATGTAAAGTTATGATTTGGAATGAAAATTTATGACTCAATTTTATACAAATACTAGTGTATAAGTCCGGTAATGCCTCGTAACCCTATTCCGGTGACGAATATGGATTAGGGATGTTATAGTTATTTTTTATCATTGGGGGAAAAGCGCTTCCAACTAGAAGCGTTTTCAGGTGACTTGGCATAGCTACAAGCATTTTCCAAGGAACACGCTGAAAACGCTTCCACCTGAAAGCGCTTTCCTGCAAATCACCTGAAAACACTTCTAGTTCAAAAAATGACCTATTCTAATAATTTTATTTAAAATTGGCCTATTCACATAATTTTTTTTACATTTATTCGTAAATTAGTCTATAACTTTAGTAGTTAAAATAATAATTATTTATATATTTTCTCAGTTTATATGATTACATTTTCCTACCCAACATTTTTAAAGATTAAATGTAGGGTGCTTTCTCTATTTTTCTAATACTATTTTTTTATAATTAAAAAACAATTAAGCAAATGAAAACAATATTTTCCATATTTTCTAGAATTAAATTAGCAACAAATGAGAAAATTTATAAGTCAATGTTACTAAATAAATTAATATTTAGATTTTGAAATTATATTATTCATTCATGAATACATTTAATATTCTAAAAATAGCTCTTTAACGTTTGATTGTTTGGTCATTTTGATCCACTCTTTATGTTTTTTTGAATCACTTTGGCCTTTAACT
Organism: Gossypium longicalyx; assembly: GCA_025698465.1. Classification (NCBI taxonomy): domain Eukaryota; kingdom Viridiplantae; phylum Streptophyta; class Magnoliopsida; order Malvales; family Malvaceae; genus Gossypium; species Gossypium longicalyx. The sequence continues at coordinate 29,481,258 of CM047001.1, read as the reverse complement.
TTTTTTTTATCAAATTAGTTTGTTTTTAATAAATATGTTGACATAATTGTTAGCTGACTAATGATCAATATTAATGGTGGTCTAAATGTAATTAAATGTTGTCATAGTATTAATTTATGTTATATGCCACGTAAACAAATAATTTTTAATACTCTTAAAGTTATTTTAAAATCATCTTCATCGTTTGTTTCTTTCCATCATTCACCGTTTCTGCTTCTTCATTACCGATTTTTTGGGTTTGATAGTGAATAGATCTAGGGGGCAACTTAGGATAAAAAAGATGATCAAAGCTTAATTTAACTGCTGTATATATATTTTTCTTGAATTCTTTTTGTGTCGGTTACTGTTTCATGCTGTATTTTCCCAATTTGCTGTGTTTTTTTAACCTTTACCAAATTCCAAAACCTTAAAATTTGAATCTTCAAGTTGAGTTTGCTGAAAGCAAATCTGAAACAAAGAAAAAAAATCAAAATTTGAACTTTAAACTATGGGTGTTGGTAACAAACGCTAGAACCCAAAAAGAAAGTGAGGAAGGAAAGGAGATCTAACCTTGAAATTATGAAATCGAGCCTTGTAAGTAGCAAATCTAGAGGTTGCGAACCAGGTGAGTTGAGAAATTTGGGTCAACGAGTTAAGGGAAAAGAGGGAGTGAAGGAAAACACGGATGAGGTTTAGCAGATCTAGCCTTGTAAGCTACGACTGCTTGCTTATATGGGTGGGTGTAATCGTTTTGGTAATGAAAATTTGAAGTTATATTAACAATTGTCTCAAAAGATTGGAGGGGGAAATATTGTTCCATCCAGAAGCAATGGTAGAGAGTGGCGAGCTTGAGGATAGACATTGAACTAGTGGCGAGCAATGGTGTTAAATTATCAGACAGTTCGGTTGTTGATGCAGCAACAACAAAGCTACAAATTTGGATGATTGGAGATGGAGAAGTATACAACTTAATGGATACATTTTGAGTCTGGATGAACAACCTTTTTTTTCCATTGCAGATTTGAATTATTATTTTAATTGGAGATGGAGATGGAGATGGAGATGGAGATGGATAAGTATGCCACTTAAGGAAATATGTTGGAAATAGCTGATAAATTTCGCCGGTGAACATGAAAAGGAAAAGAGAAAGAGTTGATCGGTTTTCTGAGGGGAATCGAGCAAAAGAAAGAAGAACATGTCTCTTAAGAGAGGAAATCCCCAAATGTTTCAGTTTGGATTCTCAAGAGATTATTTGTTTTCTTCTTTGTTTTGATTTTGATTTTCTTTTTTTGTTGCTTTGGTTGTTCAATGTTTGTTGTTTTTATTGTTTAATATTTATTGTATATTTAGTATAAAAAATTTATTTACTGACATGACATATATGCTGACATGACATATATGATAAAATTGTGTCACTTCAACATTTAATAATATTTAGATCATTATATTAATAATGAATGTTGAGAGTTAGTTAATTAACGGCCACGCCAGTATATCCGTTAAAAACAAATTAATTTAACCAAAAAAATATGTTAGTGACTAAAGTGATTCAAAAGAAAAATATAAAAAAGTCAAAGTGACCAAACAACTAAACATTAGGTGCTATTTTTAGCATTATATATATTTTTTTAAACAGACATGTGAAATGTTTTTCTATTAATAAGGATATCATCCCCACGTCACACAATTCACTGCAATTTTGTTTGATCCGTCTAATGTTTGAATTTTACATAAGAATTTTGGGTTTAGTGTTGTTTAGAAACTAAATTTAGGATTAGTGATTGTTAAATTAAATTCATAAAATAAAATCAATGTATAATAAAAATGAATTTATGAAGTTATTATAATTTTACCAAAAGTTTGAGACTAAAAATACTAAAGGAAGTGAGCTTGTAAAAACAAATTTCTATAATAAGGGCAATATAATAAAATTATTCGTAAGAAATTAACATTTTATCAATCAAACATTTAACTCTTACATTTCAGTGAAATGAATTAAAGTAATCTTACATTCTACCTCTAATTCGATAACCCAAGCGTACACACAGATGTTTAGTTGTTGAAAATTATAATATATGTTACTCATCATACCATGCGTTTGCTATGAGAGAAAATATTAGTGTAATTTATTAATGTACCATTTTATCCTTGATATCTTTATCTTTTTTATGTTTATACTTTTAAAAGATATTTAAAAATAAAATATTATTATTTAAAAATATTTAATTTTATATAAATATTAAAAATAAAATAAAAATATTATTGTTTAAAAATAATATATATAATTTATTAACCCTAGAAAATTTATATATTCTATATTAATATAAATATGAAAATATATAAACTAATATTAAAATGTATAGTTTTAATATTGATATAATGAAATAATAATAATATTTTATATTTATATATTTTATAATTTTATTTTAAAATATATTAAATAATAAAATATTACTATTTAAAATAATAAAATATATAATTTTATATTTTAAATCATTTAATTTAAATTTGAGTCGGGCTGACCTAGCCTACGGATAAAAAATTCTTACTCAAGTTTGGCTCAAGTTTAGTCAGGTTAAATAAATTGGACTAGTCATCCAACTCATGAACAGCTCTACTTATAACATGTGGTTGTTGATGTAGAAAAAAAATTATTTATGAAAACGATTTTGTTGTACAATAAAATTTTTTTAAAAAAAAAATCATAAATCATGAACCTTTGTTATTTTCTATATGGTAATAAATTTTACCAAACATAATACTTGTGTTTTTGAACTAGCAAGATTTTTTATTTTTGACTTTCTATCACACGATCTTTGTTATCTTTTAACTCTTGATTACTGAGGAGTAGACTTTTATCACAAACTGAATACAAAAGGAAAAGTGGAATTTTACAGTGAAAAAGTTCACTTTCTCTATGGGAAAACCAAAACCAAAATAAATACCTCAAGTATTTAAGAAAAATAAAATTTATTTAGCTAAATTTTCCTAAATTTTAGCAGAGTAACCCTGTCTCAATAGTCTACTTTTCTATCGTTTCCATAGCCTCTATATATAGAGAAAAATCTTTAGAGCTTTTCTTGAATAAGAAGAGAGGAAAAATAATATTTTAATAGAAAACTTAGAATCCCTGTATATGGTGGACGGCACATGCACATTGGGATATCTAGTGTGCTGCCCACCCTTATAGTAAATTGGCTAGTTAGGCTTTTCATCTATTTGATACAATTATATATAAATTTCAGTTCTAATTTAAATTAAAACAAGCTCATATAATTATTCAACCTAATAATCAATTTTTCATTTTTCAAATATTATTTATTTATTTAATTAAAATTAATTATTTTAAATTAAATTATTTTCTCAACTCAATTCTAATTCTGTCAAAGTCATGACGAGTTTACTATATTAAATTCACTTTGACTAATTAATTTAGCTTTCACCTTGAACTCAATTATTTAATTACAATCAATTAAATAATAATACAAAGAAATTAAATTAATTTCTAAGTCAATCTCTTGTCCCTTTCAAAAAATTTATTTACTACGAAAAGTAATTCATGCAATCTATTTCTCTTTTTGTCATTTTCATTCATTTAATGTATCGATTCTAATTACAATCCTTGCAGTGTTATGTTGAGCTAGCAAAAAGACCAATCAAACATATATAATTAGGGCTTAAATAATTTATAGTTAAGCTTCGAGTATTTGTCTATTAATTACAATATTATTTAGTCATGGAGTTAATCTACTAAAAGTACCATGACTGAACTCCCCCATTATATACTATTATGAAAGCAACTTATATTTATGCTTTGTCCAATGACCTTATTATCATTCGTGTGTTACCGTTATAGGATATCCTTAATCTCTTTGGATTAAACTTATTCATCCAATATGATCTTATTCTATCTCATGGTTACCATTGCATCTTCCACGAAGAAAAGATTATTACTAACAAATAGTAATAGCAATCACTCATCCCCGACGAATAACTTGTGGTCATGTTTCTGTTCCATAATCCATGCAATGTCAATGAGAGGATATCATTTACTCTTCAAGTAATGAATTTCACTATTGTAGGTGAAGTCATGTCATGCATAAGTCAAATACCCAACATATCAACTTTCGACTCTAGTACCAATCGATTTCAATATATCAAAGTATATGAGTTACATACACATAATTAGTCACTTATTCAAGATTGAGGTAAGTCACACTATAAACGTCACAAGTGAATAAATCTATAAAGAAATCTAGGATAAATTCAACTTGGGTCCTATTCAATGTAATGTCAACCTATATAATCACACATATATCTCTATCTTTTGGGAAGTCGTTTGCTCTAATACCCAAGATAATGTATTTCTTCAATTGGACTTAATAGACAAACATTATTCATTGAATCAATTGTTCATTTTGATTCCTCATACTGCAAACTATTTAAGTTACCTATTAATATAAGTTATCTTCCTACATCATAATACATCCTTATGATACAACTTATTATTAGTTAAACCTTAGGTAATTCGTGAGTTAATTTATTTTTTTACTTATTTTATTTTTCGTACAAAAACCAATGAAAACAATTATACAAAAGATATTTTATTAATCAATTTATTTGAAAATTTACAAGTATAATGACAAAATCACTGCACTAAGAACATAAAATCTTAAAAAGTTAGTGAGGATAAAATTGAAATAAAAATAATTAAAGTTAAATAAAATTTGAGTGATATTTAAAACATACTATGGCATGAGTAAAAGCTATCAGCCACCATAAGAAAAGAAAAGAAAAAGTCATCCAACTTAACTATTTATCAAGTCTAGCAAATGCCTTATTATTTAAAACTCATGTAATAATTATTTAATAAATGAGTCATCACACTAAGCAAACCAAATAGGTATTTCTCTTTCGTCTCATCATTAGGGGTGAGCAAAACTCGATTCTATTCGAAAAAATTAAAAAAAAATCAAATTTTGAGTTAATCGAATCGAGTTATTCGAGTTTGGAGTTCGAATCGAGTTGAATTTTACAATTCAAATAACTCGAATAATTCAAATAATAGATTGGTGTAAATACCCTTTTGGTTTCTGTCAAGATTAAAAATGAGCAAATTGGTCCCTCTCTTAACAAAAATTACAAAATAATTCAAAATAATTTTCAAAAATTCAAAAAAAAAACTTTTAGAATTCAAAATATTTATAAAAATTTCAAATTTTTTGTTTTTTTAAAAATTCTAAAACTTTCAAAAAAAATCTAAAAAATAAATAAATAAAGTTAAAAAATTAAAAATTTTCTAGAATAATAATTTTGGGAACCTAAATAAGTTAATTAATGATTCAAGTTTATCATACTAAAGTATTTTTTATTATTTTACTTTGAAAAATATTTTAAATATATATAGTTTCAAATTTATGTGCTCTAATATGGAATTAGTTATACTGTAACAAGATTTTAATTTGACATGTTTAATTTTTCAATTTAACTTGAACAATTTATATGGCATACCTTACCATATAGTCCATATGTCCAATTCATACTTCTGATTTCACTGTTTACGTTTAATGGGCAATACAGAGTACGCCAATTACTTAGCACCGAACCCCACCACAAGGACATCCTTCATAATTTATTACTGAGAGCCTTTTTAGAACACACCACTAGAGCAGCCTATTCGAAGTGCACCATAAAAGTTCTTCTGGTAAGACTCACCACAAAGGTCATTTCTTCGTAATCCACCATAAAGGCTTTCATGTTAGAATTTTCCACATAGGTTTTTTATTCGTGGTTCGCCACTAAGGCAGTTCTTAAGAGCGCACCACGAAAGTGTTCCTTACGGAGTTTGCCACAAAGGCGTTCCTTTCATATTGTGCCACATATACGTTCTTTTATTATTGCGTTACAAAGATGTTCTTTTCATATTGCGCCACAAAGGCACTCATTTCATATTGCGCTATAAAGGCATTCCTTATCTGTTGTGTTTTTGCGATATGGATTTGCCTAAACTCACATTAAGTGAGGTTTGTCTATCATCGTCCTAGGACATGCAAGGAACCCTATTGGGTAATCACCATCCATTAGGTCCTTTCAGAAGGTGCCATGACCATGGAATTTTCCTTTTAGATATCGTGTTTAAAGTCCCGACGAATCCTTTTAGACTCTACTATAGTGAATATACACAAACTCACTTGACCAACTCTTCAGCATTGATACCATTTAAGACTTCACACTTTGATCCACTAACAACATCCAGCTAACTCACATCTCATCACATATATTTCATTTGTGCTCATACAATCATACTTCACCATTAGAATACTTATCACATACTTAACTCGTCAGATTCCCTACAGACTATACATGCAAGACCCACCAAACATTTATTTAATAGTATAACCTTCATATTATACTTTTCTAATGTCAGTTTCATAGTTTATTCGATTTCCACATAAGTATCTAGTATAAATAGTATACAAGTAGGAGTTAGATTAAGGACTCACCTGACAACTATGAACATCAGCTTGAACTTCAGATCCAACAAGGAACTGCAGCAACCACTACTTGTAAATTAGAAGAACACAATTGAAACTTATTCGTAACCTTTACCATCATTACAAACCCAGATTGTAATACCTCTTACCCGTATCTGACACCGAGACAGGGTCCGAGGCGTTACCGGACTCAAACATAAACATTCATACAAAACCATTCATAAAGATGCATCTCGTCCCTTATATGGGCCCACGAGGCCCAAAACGAACATTGGGTGTAGTTCGAGATTAAACCGAGAACTTTTGAAACTTATGTGACACTTAGAAAATTTTCTTATTTTGGAGGGTCACACGCCCGTGTGGGAAGGCCGTGTGGTCACACACACCCGTGTGGCTTAGGACATGCCCGTATCCTCAGCCCATGTAACTCTCTGTTTATGACGTCATCAACTAAATAGGGTCACACGGCCAAGTCACACGCCCGTGTGGAGAATTAAATTCCAAAAATCAGGTGCAAACTTCCCACGACCTTGGCACTCACCCATGTCCTGAGGTCGTGTCCTTCACACGACTAAGACACACGACCGTGTATCTGCCCGTGTGTTTACTACTAGGCATTCTATTTTACCTAATTAGGGTGCAGGGGACACACAGCTGGATTACATGCCCATGGGGCAAACCGTGTATCACACACAGTCTAGACACATGCTTGTGTGCCTACCCATATGGACAACTTTGAGGCTATTTTCCAAGCCTTTTGTCACCCTCAATAACACATGCACACTTACACATCTCAACGAAATCCTACATAGCATAAATATGCACTTACACATTCATAAACATGGCTTATGCATATCAACTTCTTATCAATTTATACCTGCTCAAGACTTCATATTTTATTTAGACCAAACTTACCAAATCACATGCAATATGAAACATCAATTTACTTCTATTTTATACATTAATGCCTTAGTTGTTATTATGCCATTTACTCACATTTCCATCATCAAACATCCATGATCATATCCACAATTCATCCATGCCAAATGAATTTAACCACAACATAAGTGACCATAGCACATGTATGCATGTATGAATAGGATTACATCCTCATAATTAATATAGGCCATATCTCATGGCCATAAACAAAATGAATCATCAAATCATTATAAGCTAACACATTTGGTTACACAAATATGACATATAACAAAAAGACCAAGTCTCTATACATGTCATACTTAAAACACTTAGATTTACTATACCCAAAAGATTAGTTTGATAGTATGAATCGAGCTCTGATGTCTTTCGATCCTCGAGCTAGCTTAGCAATACTATAAGAAAATGGAAAAGAAAGGGAAGTAAGCATAAAGCTTAGTAAGTTTGCATGTAACTAATTAACAACATTAACCATGCATTATTATACACATAACACAATAATATTTATCACAATGTCATCCAGTATCATAGGTACATTTTAAGTCATGCCCTTTACATAATGTATAATAAAACTTATGATCATAATTCATTCATTCACTTCTTCTTAGGTCTCATCGATTCATGATCTCAAAGTTTATGAGCTTTGTGTACGTACCTGTACCCTTTCAACATGATCATACCTTGTTATCTCTTTAACATAATCGTTGGATTACCTGTTGAACCACTTGGAATACTAAAGGATACTCGAGAACTCTCATACACATGGTAGGATGCCAATGCCATATCCCGGATATGGTCTTACATGGGATCACATATCGATGTCAATGCCATGCCCTAGACATGGTCTTACATGGGATTGTAGATCGATGCCAATGCCATGTCCCAGACATGGTCTTACATGGGATCACATATCGGTGTCGATAGCCCAACTATGATCTTAAATGAAATTACATATCGATGCCAAAGCCATGTCCTAGACATGGTCTTACATGGGATCGCACATAACCCTAATGTCATGACATTTGTATCCTAACTATTCCTAAGATTCAACTGGGGTTTCGAGATATCAAACTTCGTCGAATCATCATCAAGTCATCATTAATTAAATCAATAAAGACAATTACACAATTCATGCAATATTAAAGCATTAAAAACATAATAATGTAATGTTATATTATTTACACACGAACTTACCTTGGTACCAAAATATGGCTAATTATTCGATTTAGTCCACAACCTAGTTCTTTCCTTGGTTTAGGTCCGGACTCCGTTTTTCTTGATCTATAATAGTAAATTTCACCTATTTAATTATCACATTGTTCAAATCAGTCCATAAATCATACTTTGGAAAAATTAAAATTTTGCCCCATAAACATTCACATATTTATAAATTAGCCCCTAGACTCGTAAAATGAAATGTATTCATTTTCTTTGTTACCCAAGCCTAGTTGAACTTATAGCATGCCCATAGCAGCCCACATTTCTCATTAAATCATACATCTTACTACTTATTTTACAAACTTTACAAATAAGTCCCTTTTTAGCCATTTTCACTAGAAATCACTTGGTAAAAGATGTTAAACACACATCAAACTTCCATAATCTACCATGAAACATCAAAATACATTAATGTTATACATGGTTCAAATTTCAAACATGAATCCTACTTCAAAATATGGCTAGAAATAGGTAAATCGGGTCACGAGGGTTTCAAAATTGTAAAGAGCATTAAAAACAGGGCTAGGATGCACTTACTATTGAGCTTGAAAGTTGAAGAAACCTTGGCTATGGAACCCTTAGAATTTTTGACACACATGAAGAAGATGGACATCAATTTTGACTTATTTTTCCCTTTTTATTCTTTTATTAACCAAATAACAAAAATGTCATTAAAGCCTTTCTTTCAAATGTTTCCTATTTATGCCCATTTTTGTCCATAAATATATAAATTGGGAAAATTGCTATTTAATGACCTCTAATTAATAATCCATGGCGATTTCATGCTTAAAGCTTCTAGAATTCACAGTTTGCAACTTTTGCAATTTAGTCCTAAATGTCAAATTGGACACTTTATCAATAGAATTTCTTCATGAAATTTTCACATAAGCATGCAATCATATCATAGACCATATAAGAATCATAAAGTAATTATTTCTACTACGAATTTGTGGTCTCGAAACCACTATTCCAACTAGGCCCTAATTCGGGATGTTACATAGATAACTCTTACACTAAGCCTTAATTCTTCATCTTACTATTCATGCACTCTTATAGACCTACTCTTTCATAGCACAACATGCAGAGTCATAAAACTTACCTGACATGGAGCAATCACTAATAAAATTTGGTATCTCAACTTCAGCTTAGAGAAATTCTTCGGTTCCTCAAGCTTTATATAACATTGCCTTAAAAGAAGGAAGAAGAGAACTCTCTTTTCCCAAACTTGAATATATATTATTATAATCTAAGTCATTATTGGAACTTGAAAAATGTCACATCATTACTGAATTGTCTTATCAAAAGTCTACAACTTTCGAGAAACCTAATTGAGTATTCCTTTATCTTTTAACTATTCTGGTTCACATTTAATTGGTTCCTAACCAACTTACCTTGCAACTTAACTTGCACAGCACTATAGTTAATCGAGTGCACCATACCCCTGGTGTGAACTCAAACTCTCGATACCATTTTACTTGATCGTGGGTCTTATTGCAACTAATATGGCCACCTAACAAAGAATCTTTATTAACTTATCCACATAATTGTACACACCCACTCTATACACCGAAAGATACACTTGGGCCAAGCCTACTCTGCCAATCATACTACCTTAGGACTATGTGTCAAACCTTGTACCCGCCAGAACCAGTGTGTTACAATAAAGACGTAACCTTTGTATATTAAAAGGAAGTGCCTATTACCTGTGAATGTGTTTCTCCCTGAATCACAATGAGGTGATGTCTCAAAGATTTAAAGAGTGTAAGTAAAGTATCAAAGACAATGAAGAGAAAGAAATAGTCTTAGAGTAAGGTACAATAACGAACAAGTATAAGAGAATAAAATTTGAGGAAGTATTCTCTAGAGACAAAGTTAAAGGTTAAGAACAATGAGTTTGTCGAACTAAAATATTAGTTTCTGCATACAAATATGACCCAGGTAAAAGATGTTACCCTCACTAACTTCTTATGAACTTATATGTGTGTGTTATGTTGTAAGCAAGATGTTGTGGGTTTGCGCTAAGAGAAACAATGTCAAGACTACGCCAAGAAGTGGCGTATCGAGTTATTATGCATACAAAGTGAGTTGTTGATGAGTTCGAAGCTTGCTATGTCACCTAGAATTCCGTACTTTTAGGGACAATTGTAATAGAGTAGGATGTTAAATTTGGTAATTTTGCAACTTAGTTGCCATGTATTGTAAATGTATTGACTTTTATAATTTAGTTGGAAAGTTGTAATTAAGGGCATTGTAATTTGATTGAAATTTGTATAAGTAGACTAAGTTATTGTTCATATTTGTGTGGTAACACTCAAGATCCGAGTATGGTTAATCGGATCGGGTTGAGGGCGTTACAATTTCACTCGATTTGATTCAACTCGACTCGAATTTCATTTCACTCGACTTGATTCGAAAAAATTTCAAATCGAGTTAGGTTGATAAAATAAGACTTGTCAACTCAATTTACTCGAAAATTTTTCACTCAATTCGATCAAACGCTCACACCTACTTACTGTAAATTACTCCACATTTTTCATCTTTTATCTTGAATAACTACTCACAAGCCCCTCATATCCCTCTATCCGATTGATAGATTCCTTTTATTATATAAAAATATTACAAAATTAATTTTATAATTAAATAAAAGTTTGTTCTGAAAATCCAAATGGAGACAATCTTATTCTTTTAGAAAAAAAAAATTAGTTTTCTTTTGAAATTGTAACATATAATCATATCAAAATTATTATCATAATCAATCATTATAAATATTGAATTGACTTTTACCTCAAATTAATTCACTCACATATCAATGGGATATCATAATATATGATTTAAGAAATTTAAATATTTGAGATCTGTGTAAAAATTATAGGGTGAAAAAAGATATCTAAATAAAATGACAATTTCGAAAATTCAAGGTTACCTCCATATTTTGGTCGAATAGTAGGTTTTCAAACCATATAAACAACTTTCTTTTTTAAAAAAAAATTGTTTAAATTCTTATTTTGACCACAAAAATCAATTTTAATGAAATTAGGAAAGTGCCAAAAATGAAAAGGACCTTATCGTCTAATTAAAAAAATTACTAAGATTATCAAAGTTAGTTAGAAGAGTAGAAGCAAATAGAAATGTGGAATTTTTTATTTGGACCACAAAGACTAGGTGTGGAGAGCTTTGTTTAGCTTCTACCAAACTTAAAACGGAAACACATACTAGTATTTATTTATTTATTCATTAAATAACATTCTAAATCTAATCCCAAAAAACACCCAAGGGTAAAGTGGCCATTTCAGTCAGATTTTTCTCTTCTTTTTTCTCTTTATTGTAAAGCCTTTTAGTATAGTAGTGCAAAGTTGGATAGGGTATTATAGTCCAAAACAATTAATTTCGCCGCAAGAAAATAAAAGCTTTTCTCAAAAAGGACAATAATAATAATAAAACTATTCAAATTCCAACGTCCCTCTCCCAGCAAAACAAACAAAAGCGATGAAAGTGATAATAATGAGGTGCGTCAGAAATTACAAAAAAGCAGGTGCTTTTTGTGCTATTACCGGACCACGTGTTAGGAAATTATTGAACCTGATTAGGTGCAGAACCATACCGCTGGGTGATCCCAGCTGCAGCTGATTGTTAATGCTACGTGTCCATTCCATGCTGACGCGGCCATCCAAGTCACGACAAGGTCGTAGTTTCTGGCGATAAAGTCCTATTGACCCACTTTGACTTCTCCATATTCTATTTTTATTCTAATTTAATTATTAGTAGATGTGAGCAAAATTTAATTTGATTAAAAAAAATTTAAGTTTAAAAAATAAAAAATTTTGACTTTTAAATTATTTGAATCAAATTAAATAAATAATTCAAGTCAAACTTTGTAATTCTAATTGAAAATAATTCAATTAAAAAATTGATGTAAACATCCTTTCGTTCTTATCAATTTTTAAAATGAACAAATTAATTTCTAAACAAAAGTTTATAAAATTTTTAAATTTTATATTTTTACAAAATTATAAAAAATTTAAATTCAAGATCATATTAAAATATCTTATTTTTTTATTATTTTACTGTAATTTTTTTTAAATATATATAATTTTAAATTTATGTGATAATAAAAAATTAATTATATTGTAACAATATTTTAATTTAAAATGTTTAATTTTTAATTTAATTCAAATAATTTTACTTTATTCAATTCGACTTGAATTTCATTTTACTTTATTCGAAAAAAATTCAAATCGAATTAGAATGATAAAAAAAAACACTTAAACTCAATTTTTTCACTTGATTCAAACACTTACTGCTAACACCCCCAGCTCAAATCAAACATTTTCTTGTATTCACACTTTAAATATAGATCCTAAAAGCTCAAAGAAAAGTAGAAGTAACGGAAAAAAAGCTTTTTCTATCTGAATGAAGCTTCAAAGCAATAACAGGATTTTGACTAAAGTAAGGTCTGAAACAAATATAAGATACACCTAAGCTTTTCTTATAATGGCTCCTAACCCCTCAACATAACCTTGTCATGGTTTAAACAAAAACTTGTGCTTGTTAAAGTCAGCCAGCCTCAATAATCAATCACAAAAGCAAAATCAAAAGCCTGGAGTTGTATGCTTTGTATACCCCTAGCCTACCCAAACTATCTACAGTTAGCCTAACATGTATTTACTAAAATGGGTGATCCCTCAACAGAAGAACATTGTACTTGCCACATTCTTTTTAAGCCTCGGAAGGTCTGGCACAAGGATACTTCCTGTGGATGTTACGTTTCCTGAAGATGTTTCTGAATGTTCATCCAGCTTCAAAAATTGGCCCATCTGATATGCCGCAAGGTGAGCGTAACAAATAGGAGCCACTGGATATGAAATACAACCCAGGTTTATGAAATATTAATGACACTGATACAAATGACTTGCTAAACATGAACTGGGTGTAGGATAAGGGGAAAATTACCTATTGAGACTGCTGCTGTGCTCCTTTGGTATCTGCATTTAGCAAAATGTAATTGATTAAAAACGCCTGCTACTTCCTACGATGTTAGAGATGGCAGATGGAGCTTATTCACAACTTACACATAGGAAAGACAGTGGATAAGATTCTGCAGGTCATTAGGAGAGAAACCTATCTCATCAAGCAAGACATGATAATGAGCTGGCCTAGATGTTCCCTGTTAGATTTGAAACAATGGAGGATCTTATTCACATGTATGCATATATTATTCAGAAGCAAAAAAACAACACGGCTGCTTCATAATGTCTCAAGATTGAACAGAAAATTTTGATAGTAACAGTAAAACACTTACAATCATCCCTGCATGAGCACACATGTAGAAATCATAGTTTCTCGGATGCACAATTTTTGTGTCCACTACTGTCCCTGCAGAGGAAAGTGAGAGTGAACCAACAAAGTAATAAACTAGAGGAAAATGAAATATAAGAAGCAAACCTGGTGGAACATTTTCAGGGGCATTAGCTTGGAATAATTTTGTATGATGATTCTTCTGAGCAACAACTACTGTGAACTTGGGAACATCAGACTCGCCCAGAAACTGATATGACTGCGTAAAGGATGTTTAACTATCTAAGAATTGACTATTATCAAGAAAATATGAGGCCCTCAACTAACCCTTTGCAGGATCTTGTAACATAGAAATGTTATGGACAAGAAAACAGTAGAAAGGCACTTCTAACAGCCTTTCAGAAACATCAATTAATATGCTGCCCCATAGCCCTTACTCAGGGAGATGATGGTTATATGTGATGAAAAAGATAAACCATAGTCCAGAATGTACCTTGATGATTTGCTCTAGCTCAATGTTTAATACTTGGTTAAACTGTGATTCACTTACTCCATCCCTAAGAAAATCATCAAAACTAATTATTTAAGTGATGAATTAAATTGTTCAACCAACCATTTGTAAAGAGTGTATGATTGGTTCATACAAGAAAACAGAAATAATTACTTCCATTTTTTCTTTCACATCTTAAAAAGCAAATTGCTGACCACTGAACAAGCTCGGAAAACCAGTGAGGGGAAATATTTAAATTCCAACTAACTCCTATTAGAGCCATAATGTAATAAAATATACAGAAATCCACAAACACAAGTGTACATACCTGAAGACGATAATTTGTTTTGGTTTGCGATTACCGCTCGTCTTATAGAAATCAACAAGCAGTTCCCTTGCAACACAAAAAACATACTCAAATTTTCATATGAATAAATCTCAAATCATATCCAGCATTTTAATTTTACAGCACCAAAAGAGCCAAGGTTACAAGCAATCTTGTTGGTATCAACTCAACATATCATAATAGAAGTTATGCACGTGTTAGTGGCACATCAAACAACATAACAAATGAAAATTGCATTTTAATGCATTGTAAGAATACCCATTCTGGCATTCAAAATTAAATAAAAGTACATAAGAAATAACTTCAGATATGGGGCAAAAAATGTTGATTTCACGGACTGAAATATTCTTCTGGATCTTGTTTGTGACAGAACAAGAACAGAAGTCTTTGAAATCATGTGAAAAACAATATTATAATATTATAATATACCATGAAATTATACTTAAATAATCAATTTCAAAGCCCTTAAAGGAAACAGAGCAATCAGCACACATGGAGTTCTGGATATAGTTTTACTAAACTACCTGATAATACCATCATCAACCTTTCCATCTGGTGATGGCTTATATAAAGCTTCAATCATCTCCATCTTTGGAGATTGTGTTCTCACAGATGCTCTGTACCTTGAAATCAAAGGCCAATGGAGCGAACCAACAACCTGATATATACAGTAGGTTTAAACAGTTGGATGTATCCTCACAAAATTAGGGGAATAATTATAATGCGTTCAAAAATTCAGAAATTACTGCAGCTATTGATGGGACATCTGATCGACCAGGGGACCCATGAGAGACATCCATTCCCAAAATCAATGTAGGAGTATCCTTCAGCAATGGGAGGATTGAAGGTTTCTCTATTTCCAATAAAGAGTTGATTCCTCCAAGCTATACAGAAGAAAGACAAGGTAATATCATAGTACATCTCAGGTGTAGATCAACATAAAAGTTAAAACAATTCTTTTTTTTTTCAGGGAAAATGCATTGCTTTAAGATTTTACCTTTGAATTGATTTTAAGGAGGACATTTGTGAGGTATTGGTCATTAATTTTTCCAGGGCTAATGCATTGTGTGGCAATTCCCATATCGCAAAGACATTTTTTCTTCCAAGGTCCTTGACAGAGCATGGAAGAAGTCAGTTGACTAGCCAAATAAGAAAAGAAATCAACAGGAAAAGCCATACCATATATATCAGAGTTTTTTCTCACTGGCAAGACACATAGAATGAACTCAGGGGGGCCAGGAAGCTTTGCTATAATCTGATCAAACATTGCTTCCACTCTAGCAGCAGGGCCAGCTTTAGCAGCCTGATGCCGTTCCTCCTCAATCAACGTGTGTGGACGTTCCATTTCCTTCATGTATGAATACATTTGTATAAGAAGACAGTTATACTAACAAGTCATATAGCACCATGACAGCCAAAATGTGGAATAACCTACAATGCCCTTGTTTCTTGCACAACTGATTAAATCCCTTGAAATTTGACTGAGATCACAGCGAGCAGAGAAGTTGACAGCAATCCAACGTTCAATTTTCTTTGGATCCAGAAATCTCTGCAAAGGGATGGAATGAATATATAGATGTGAAAATAAACTGTTGTATCAAATGCTATAAGATGGAAACTAGATAAGAGACAAACTCTGAAGCAAAGAGCTGCAATCAATTAAGATTGGGACCAACACAGTATACCATAACATAAAAGATTGGGATGAACAAAAACCCTCTATCACCACTACCTTGTTGTTATAGTTCCATCTACCATTTCGAGGGATGCAATCCTCGTGATTCCCAACCTTCAACTGTTAATGACAATAGAGATGTGTTACAATGAACCCACTAAACAGTTAAATTGAGGTAAAGCTCTCTAGCTCTCTCTTTCTCTTGACAAAGAGGCAACAATACATACCCTTGGAGTCTCCAGGATCCGACCCTCAACTTCTGTCAATTGCCTACCTATTGAAATTTCACATGCAGAAAGTACAGGGTTCTCATTGAATTTGTTGTTTTTCAAAGCCTGCCAGGTTAAAGAAGCAAAAAATTCTAGTAGTCAAGACAAAATAACAAATATGGTTATAGCCATAAGGACAAAGAAACATACATCAGTCAGAGTTTGAATTCTTTCCCGAGGCTTTTGCCTGGATCTTTCAACCAGGGTTGCCCTTTGATTTGTAGTTAACGCTTTTGTGTAACGCTGAAGTGAAACAAGTGAACAGAGCTAGAACACCATAAAATTAAATGTTAGGATAGACATGTCTGATAACAGTGTATTGTGTAATGAACACTATGCTTATGAAGAATAAAAAAATTGACTGACCTCTAGGGGTAAATAGTTAGGACGTTTTGGTTTACCAACATCAAGGCATGGCATGTCTGCAGAATATGTGAGTTCAATTCCACAGTGTTTGGTGAAATACTCATACACTGTGATCTCAACAGTCTGGACTTCACCACAACCACCATTTTTAACTTTCATTGGGAAGCTAGAAGAAATTAAAGACAAATACAACCAGAATTAAAATTCTTTCTGCAGAAAGAACTCAAATAGAAGTTATGAAAGGAAAAATCCCCAGCAAATGAGCACATACTATAGCTCACAACAGGGCCTCTCACTTAGACCAGTGATTTTGAATTCCATGTTACTGTGTACTGTTTTAATTCTCATATTCTTCAACATTCGTCTGGCCTGTAGAATTTATAAGTTTAGTTTTCAGGACATAAAGTAATTAAGATTTTTGGTTTTTGAGTTCCTTACTTTCAGCCAGAAACGTTCATCATTTAGATTCAGGTTCTGTTTTAGAAACTCAAATACTGGTCCAGGCCTTAAAATCATTGTTGTAGATACATCTGCAACAAAGGTTTAAAGAGAAAACATGATGAAAAGAATAAAAAAGTTTTAGTATCAAAGTTATGATAGAATGAATAAAAATATACCCATATTCAAAGACAAGCCCCCCTGAGTGGGACGAAAACTGGAATGGAAGCCCCGCAGACCCAATACCCCTCCTCCCAAATCAACATAATTCCTTGAATCATCTTGAAAGAAAGATTGTCTCACCAAAAGGCAACCTCTAGAAAACCAACACCGTCACTAGAATAAGACAGGACAAGCAATACATACAGATATCCAGGGGGACACATATGGTTCTGTGAAAATGGTTAAGTCTTGAACCAAAAAAGAATAAGAAAATTAAATACCGTTCAGCAGCTTGCTGCCTTAGAATGATGTCAAGTACTCTCAAAGCATCCTGAGTGCTATTATCTGACTGAACTCCTTTGAGGGCAAGAGATATTGACTTCAAGTGTATCTTAGCAGAATAGCTTAGTTCTACTTTGTAAGTCTTTGACTGGAAAGAACACTTTGTCCTCTTGCCAGTCTCAGCAGGGCCTCCATCAGCATCAGGACTCCTGGTTTCACAACCAGGCAGTGAGCTATTGTGACAAAAAAGTTATAACATCTAGATTCTAACATATACAAAATCTAAATCCAGCAAGGAGTAGAAGAATATACCGTTTTGCAAATGAGTCTTCTAGCACTATTGTAAATTCAAACTTGTTCTGTGGCAAAGGACCCACTGTATACAAACTCTTTTCACCATCATAGGCAAATCTTTTTCCAGCAAGTTCCGAAGAGTATGTTTGGTAAAGTTTATCAACAAGTTTTCTCCCAATCCTCTTGCTTTCAACAACTCTACTATCTTCTGACGAAGCTGTAACCTGCAAATCATATTTTGGTAAATATTCATCCTTAAAGTGAACTTCCAGAAAGAAACAGAATGGAGACAAAATAACCTACAGTATATTGGTAAAATACAGCATCTGGGGCATTGACAGAAACTTTGAAGTGATTGGCAAGCAGGGATATCTTTCGTCCACTTGTCCCAACTTCACTCCTACTGACAATAGAATACTTGGGAGGCTTCAAGCTCTCTAGCTTCACATTGGATGGTATTGTTGGCAGTGGTAGGGGCAGAGATGGTAATTCCAGTGCTTCTTCAGTACTTGCTTTCTCCATCTTGAAATCAATCAGTAAGGACATTAGTACTAGATTGATAGCATTAAGTATCACCACTAATTGCAAGTACAGTGAACATGTAAACAACTAAAATGTACAAGACTACACAAATCTCATGGAATTGTGAAATAACAGAATCTCCACAAGAGCAAAATCTTATACGATAAACATTTCCATTGATAAAATGAATAGCTTCAAACATTTTAATTGTCAAAGAAGAAATCCACAACAAAAAATTTCTCCTTCAGTGAAAAACAAATAGGAAAATCAAAGACAAAAAACCGCAATAAAATAGAATAAAATAAATGAAAAACACAGCATATGAGTTACTAGTTGTCCAAGATTACAAGTTATCAGAACCAGCATATAAGATTAGATACAGGTGATGACCAACATAAAATCTTACAAAAAATTTTCCAAGGAGAAGGCTATTAAATTTTGGAAATTATTTTGAAAAAGAATCTTATATTGTTAATACAAAGCAAAGATAAACTTGAAAGGATGAGGAGATAAAATTCCAAACAGGCAACTTACATAACTATCCTTAGAGAGCAAAAATTCAAATGCTAAAGTTGTAGCAGAAAATTATACACTTTTCTTTTTGATATTAAATAGCTCCACTCTATACTACTTATGTGTGAGTGTCAAATATGGGTATGAGTACAACATGGCATGCTTGATTTCTTCTAAGTTTTTCATTTATTTGGAGAGCAGTTAGAAGGTCGTATCCCATACCCATGACCAGAAACGGGTACTTCAAGAAAAATCTAAGCAACATAGGCTCGACTTCAAAAATAAAACGCTATAATATTTTTCCGAATAGGAAAAAAAAAGCCAGTACTCGAAATCAGTTGCTCTGGACTCTAACAATGGAGGACATGCACTAAGGGGTGAAAAAAAAAAAAAGAAACCAAGAGCAGAGAAATACTACTTATTTTATGCAATTACAACAAATAAAAAGCTTCTCTCAATGAAATATTTTTCCTGATTAGGGTTGTTTAGCACGGATTAACAAAATAAATCAAAATCTTAAGAAACGGAAATATATAATTTAGAATAAAAAGTCAAAATCGCTTTGACGATTATTTAACATAGCGAAAATCAAACGGCATTCTCAAAAGAAATTGCTTCCGAAAGGAGTTAAAGTTTGAACATCAAATAGAATTCAAAATACAAAAAAAAAAAAAAAAAACACACACACACACACACAGAGTGAGAGACTGATAGTAGAGTCCAGCACGAGACAAGTTTCAAAAATTTTCTTTTCCTCGAATACAATGTCTCAGATTAACAAACAACGTGAAATTTTAGTAAGAAAAAATGTCTGAGATTAGCCCAGAAAACAGAAACAAAACAGACAAACAGAAAAGCTTACAGAGGAGAACATAGGTAGAACTTAAAGCAAAATAGGAATTGTAATGGAAACAAAAAAAAAACACATACAAAAACAAAATATCAGAGTATTAGACAACAATGCAGTTCAAAATTCGGCAGAAAAGAAAAGAAAGTTCAAAAGAAGAAAACATAAACCACAAAATATGGCAGCAAGCAAACAAGCAAGAAAAAGAGAAGACTTAGGACGATGATCAACATTCAAGGATGAACCAAAAGAAAAGAGCAGGGAAAACCATACCCGCAAAGTAAAAACAGAAGAAGAAGGCAGGATTACTGAAGAGTCGGGTCTTTGGCACTAAAAGTAAAAGAGAGCGACAATGGTGGGTGTAAGGGAAAAATATTAAAATAGTAATTTTCCTGCTTCTTAATTCCTATAGGAGCGGCAATAAAAATATGGGTTCCTTTTTTTAGGTTTAAATATTTGGAATATCTCCACCGTTGATATTTAACAAAACTTGATTTGACTGCTTAGATCTTTTCCGTGGAGTAAACGAAGGGCGGCTATTCGGGTCTAGAACAATCTCTGTGGAACCCTTATAACTAAAAAGATCAGATCGTTGATTTTGATTGGTTAGAAAAGTTTTAACGATGAACAAAAATCAACGGCTCAGATCCCTTGGTTCTGCTGCTTTTGGAATGTGTTTGGACACTATAAAATTAATTGGATTTAAACTCTATAAACCTTTATCCCTTAAAATTTACTATAATTATCTTGTAACTCTAGTTTTAATAGAGTGTTTCATTAGGTACTAAAATTTTTATATGTTTCACGAATCGAGTCAGCTTAAGTGGATTAAATTAGTCTCATGTGATTAGTTGACTTTCACGGGACAATTTGTGTGTATTTATCATGGGTTTTGGTCTATCAACTCGTGACAAAAACATATGGTAATTATGTTATCTTAGAATTCAATAAAAGTATTGGGGAAGTTCTGTCTTAGTAGCAGATTGCATTTTGGCGCTCTACTAAAAAAACAGGTAAATTAATCCTTATACATTTTAAAACATGCAAATTAGTCCTCCTGTTAAGTTTTATATATTAAATGATCATGTGGTACATAAATTTAAATGATTAATTACTAATTTGGTCGCTGAACTATAACTAAAATATCATTTTAATTTTTTAAAATTTTTACAATAATTCTAAAAAATTAAAAGAAAGCTTAAAAATAAATAAATCCTTCTTAGTAAAATATTTATAAATTGCAATTAATAACAAATATTTATATTTTATATTATAAAACATCTATTACTAACTATTTATAAATTTACTTTAAAATACTTATATATCGCAATATATATTTATTATTAAAATATTAATATAAAATTTTTCAATAAAATATTAAGAATATTACTTCAAATTTAAAATTGTTATTAATGTTAAATTTTATTATTAAAAAATTTTAATATTAAAATAACTTTATTAAAATAATAATTTATATTATTTATATTAATAATTTATTATATAATTGTGTATAAATATGTATGTTTAATAATACTGAAAATTATAATTTTTAATATTTTAATATTTTTAAATTTAAAATATATTATTAATATAATAATACTTGGCTCCATCCAAGTTTTTTTTTATTAAAAATCAAGTTACTAAGGAATTATTTTTTAGAAATGATTTATACTTTTCAAAACGCGAAGTGATTTTCTAGAAAAAAAATAGGCTTAATTTTTTTTTATTGATCAAATTATTTCCACAAAATAAATATAGGAAAATGCAAAACAAAATTCGTAAGTTATTTTCTTGAAACAAACATACCCTAAGTATTATTGGAGTAGGACCCAAAAAACCTCGAATTCCATGAGATTTTATTCATCCCAGTTCAAATCTTTTTTAAAATTGAGTTTCAGGCGGGTCAATTTGGATTTTTTTTAATAAGATTTTTAGTATTGGTGTTTAAGTTTAGGTGAAATTCGTCTTGCCTGTCTCGGTATATTTACTTAAACATATTTATATTAATTTTATAATTATTTCTTAAATACTTTTAATTATAATTTCTTGATTTTGTACTAATCTTTAACATATATTTTAATTTTCTGAACATTTATATATTTCTTTTATAAGATTTTATAATTTATTTGATTTAATTTGGAAAAAAATAATATATTGTAAATCTCTACTTTAGTCCTTTTATAAAATAAAAATAAAAATTTGTAAGTTATAGTATTTGAACACAAGCTACTTATATAAAAACAAAACATTAATTTCACCACTAAACTAAATATTTATTTTATTATAATATTTACATTTTAATTGTATTATGTATATTTTATTGTCTCATTAATTGTGTATATATATATTGATAAAGTTGTTGATTGAGTTAGTGTTACAAGCTAATTAAACACTAACTCAAGATTGATTACAACATGTAAACAATTTTAGCTTGTTTTTTATTCTTAATACGATGTATTTACATGTTTGAATTTAATTTTACTCACAATTTAATATTTTTTATTTTAATAGTACACATATTTCATATGTTATTGTTAATTAATTAATCATGCATTTTATTATTTAATGTATATTAATTTTAAACACACTTCTATATTTTAAATACGTAATTCTTATATGTATATGTATGTGATAAAATTCCTAATATCATTTAAAATTTCAACACGAGCTAAGCAAAATAAAATAAATCTTTTAAGAGTTGGGATGAAAACATTATATACAATTCAAATAAGGGTAGGCATGAGTATCATATATATCATATCATATACCATATAATATATAATAAGGTATACAAATCCATGTTGCGGTATGTGTCGCAATCTTGTTTTTCTATTTAATTTTTCTATTTTTTTTTTAGTTTTATCTACTAAACAAAATTTAAATAATTTAAGTAAAATTAAATAATTTTTAACCAATTCAAATTTTAAAATAAATTATTATTTTATAAAATATTTGACCAATTCATATTTTATTTTTAAATATAATATATTTACACAAAATATAATTTTGAAATTAAAAAAATAATTATTGATTGAATCTTAGTTCAATTGGTATCAGTATTGTTATCAATATAAAATGACGTAGATTTGAGTATACTGAAATGCCCATAACGAAATTAATGTTAATTTAAAAAAAAAACTGAGAATTAAAATTGGTAAAAACCATTAATTGGTTCTAATAATTGAAAATTAAATAATTCATAAATTAAAAAGAAATCAAAATATTATAATTTGATATTTTTCAATTTTAAATTAAAAATTAAATACTTATTAATTTAAAATTTAGTATGATGGTAAAATATTATATAAAAATTTAGTCATTAAAATAAAAATGTAAACCAATATTTTTGCTATTTTTAAATTTTAAATTTTGAAATAAGATAAAATATATCATTTGTGAAATCTAAATCTCTATATATTGATATTTTAGAATATTTTTAGAAATAAAAAGCTTTTTTTTTTTAATTTTTGTTTAAAATGTTAAATTTTTGGTCTATTATATTAGCTCGATTGATCAAACCAAAATCGCCAAGAGGGGTGTGAATTGACTTTTAAAAAATTAGGAAAGCTAGATGGAAAAAATAGAGCAATGAACACAGTAATTTAGAGTGGTTTGCCCCCAATTGCCTACTTTACTACCTTAGTTTTCTATAGTTAAGGATTTTCTCAAATTCCCTAATTTGTTCAACATTTGAGGATAAAGTTTAACCTTACAACTCTCTTAAGATTTCTACCCAAATCTTAAAACACAAACCCTCTCAAAGAATTACAAAGAAGCAAACAAATAAATAATCCTTACAAGATTAAAATGTTTGTCGATTAAGCAGAAATAGACAAGAATACACTTGAGTTAAAGAAAAAAACAATAAAAGCTCACAAGTGTGTACAAGAAAATTATGGAAGTATTGGGCATAAAGGTTATTTGATTGATGATTTTTGCTTGAGTATGTTTTTTTTTTGTTGTTGTAGGATCTTTAGAAGCTGATATTTATACCTCCTAATTGATTTCCAACCATTGGGGTTGTGGTTATTAATAGAGTCAGTGGGGATGTGAAAACCAAAGCATTTAATACACCTGCAACAGCGAGTATCGATAACAAATAAAAAGGTATCGATATTTTTTTTTGTAATAAATGCTAAATTTAGTGACTGTTGGAGCTAAAATATCAATATCAAGAAGATTCTATTGATACCACATAAAAGGTATAGATACCAAATCAATACTTAACTAAATTTGTGAAATTCAAAATGTCAATTTAGTATCGTTTATTTCAAGGGGTATCGATATTTTGAAAAAATCGATGCTTGGCCATAAGGAAGGGTGATATTTGTACTCATTCCCCTCCCGATAGCCTTAGTTATGTCATTAAACATGATGAGGGCTAGGTCGGGACGCCTATTGGTATGGAAAGAATCGAGCCATCAATAATCGTTGTTTTGAAGTTTAGCATGTTTCTTAATGGGAGGAAGGTTCCAAGTTATGATCAAATGAATGACACAATAATGAAGGTTAAGTTCTGAGGTCGATTTGGATTGAATAAAAAGAGCGGGATTGGAATGTCCTTTTTCATCGGAATTACCTTCGGGAGGCAAATGAAGATAATTGCCAAACTCTTCCAAGGGAAGATGTATAGGGGTGTTCAATAAAAATAAAGTGATGACTATGACGCTATCGCTGGACTCATCATGTTCGAGTTTGGCATTAGAGAAAAATGATCAAACAAGATTATAGTAAGTCGGTGATGAAATTTTAAGAAAATCCATCCAACACCAATTTTGTAAAATAAAAAGATAGATAAAATTAATACCCTCTAACATGGCTATATCAACTTTCCTAGACTCCCAAACTCTTTTAGATGCAAAGTTTTTATCAAAATGTTCATGAAAAGCATCGGTACGAAAGCATCCGTTAAAGGATGATCGAGGACCACTAGGTTGATGAGACGATGATACACCGGTTCTTGGTCTTTTCTTAAGAGCCATAACTAGAGAATTAATCACTGAAGTTCGACTAAAACAAAAAAAATATCGTTTGGAAATTTTGTCAACCACTTGGTGTGTAAGAGTTTTAGGTAAAAATTTAAGAAAAAGTCTAGGAATAAGAACCCTTTGTAACACCCCTAACCCGTATCCGTCGCTGGAATAGGGTTTGAGGTATTACCGATCAATATGCATCATTTAACATACATAACTCATACATTTATGCATTCATATACAAATACCATTCAACACAATCATATTGTCCCTTATAAGGATTTACAAGTCCTTAAACATGCTTTAGAAATGATTCGGGACAAAACCGATAACATTTGAAAATTTTGGAAACTTAGAAAGATTTCAACATTTCAGGGGTCACACGCCCGTGTGAATAGGCTGTGTGCCTCACACGACTAGTAGACATGCCTGTATCACAGGCCGTGTGGAAATAGGGCATACATACTGACTTGCATCACACGATCAAAGACACGCCCATGTGCTAGGCCGTGTAAAAATTGGAGAGTATATTGGCTTATACAACACGACCAAATCACAAGCTCGTGTGCTAGGCCGTGTGCTAATTAGGGGACATACTGACTTGTACCACACGACCAATCACACGCCCGTGTATGAGACCGTGTGGAGCATACTAACTTCAATTCAATTTCATCATCAGGGGACACACGGCCATGTAACATGACTGTGTGTCACACACGGCTGAGACACACGCCCGTGTCTCTACCCGTGTGGAAAAAAATAGGCTATTTGCAAAGTCATTATGCCACCCTATTTTCACATGTAAACACAAGCATAAATGGTAACATTTTTACAACATAATAGGTAGCCATTTCATAACATTTCATACACATTTAATGCCAATTCCACATAATGTTCAATTGCTTAACTAATATCATACATTTTCCATCCATAATTTTACCTTATAACAAACACATTTGCACATCTCCATTTCATACTATTTGCCAAAACATACCAAATTATAACATTAAGTTTAGCCAAATCACATGGCTTAACTTATACACAAAAAGTACCAAACCATAATCTCAAGTAACCATAACTATCACTATTTTAACTAGCCTATACATGCCATATTTACAATTATCCACAAGTTCAAAAGTACCAATCGACAATTGGATAGTGTGATGGGTAACTCCGACTTGTCCGAAATGAGCGAGCTATCGAACCTCTATAAAACATGGAAAAAGAAATAGAGTAAGCTTTATAACTTAGTAAGGCCGTATAATTCAGAATTAAACTTACCATAAATATCAAAATCAAGGCAAATAATCAAATTGTATTTAATTCAATTACCAAATGCCTAAACACAAGCATTCATCACAAGTTAGTCATTTAAATACATGAAATCATCCATTATCTCATGTCATTGCATCATACCAAATTCATATATCATGTACAACGTTGGTAACATTTCATTTCCAATCATATAAACAATAATTCATTTGAATACCGTAACTCATCCGTGTAAACATTACTTTATCCATATAAACAGAATTTATGCTCGTTGAACTTATTAGAATCTCAAGTACAATACATATATCTCAGTAATCCATCAATTTCTTATCATTTACCACTCTTTCGAGCTATGAATAGTAAGCTCTTCCTGAGCTGATGGACAGTAAGCTCTGTTGAGCTGAAAAGGTAAACTCTAACAAGCTGAACAGTAAGCTCATATGAGCTGAGAATAGTAAGCTCTTACGACCTGATATATCGATAAGCTCATACGAGCTGCGGTGAGTCCACAACACATGCAGGATCTCAACTTAAATGGTAACCCTAGTGACATGTCACTCATATCCTACGAATTCTTACAGTTCAAATGGGGCTTGGTAACCATCAAACAATATTGATAAAGCATTAGTATTCCAAGTATATTAATTACTCAATTATACACATTCATTACAAATAAATACAGGTATTTAAAAATTTGATTCTAA
Organism: Gossypium longicalyx; assembly: GCA_025698465.1. Classification (NCBI taxonomy): domain Eukaryota; kingdom Viridiplantae; phylum Streptophyta; class Magnoliopsida; order Malvales; family Malvaceae; genus Gossypium; species Gossypium longicalyx. Next base: position 29,454,183 of record CM047001.1, on the reverse strand, counting down.
TTATATGTACTTACCTCGAGTTGCTCGGATGAAAACTATCGACTATTCGTCTACTTTTCTTTTTTCCTGATCTAATTTCGATCTCGACTTATCTTGATCTATGTATTATCAAATTCAGTATATTCAATATTCAATCAATTCAATTTAGCACATAATTCGTATTTTAGCACATTTACACATTTTCCCCTAAACTTTTACATATTTACAATTTAGTCCTTATCACATAAAATTACAAATTTCATGCTATTTAGTACCACCCATGCTTAGCCAAATTTTAATGGAGTCCCTAAAAACCCATATATTTTATTTATTCATACTTTTACCCACCTAATTTTATAATTTCTCAATTTAACCCCTTTTTGACATTTTTGTCAAAAATCACTTTACAAAACTAGTTTAACTATCAACAATTATCCAAAATCCATCATCAACCATCAAGTTACTCAAGCATTAAATAATGGAAACATGATAAATCTTTAAAAATTTTAAAATCTAAGGTACGGGCTAGCTAGAGTACGAAGCAATGATCTCAAAAACATAAAAAATAATTAAAAACAGATAAAAAATCGTACCTTAATTTCTTAAAATAGCTTGGCCTAATGAAGAAATTAAAAATGGTGTTATATTCACCCTAATTTCGGTTGATGATGATGAATGGAGAAATAATTTTGTTTTTTTATTTATTATAATTAACCTTAATTACCAATTTACCTTAATAACCTTTAAAAATATAATAAATTACACCATTTGCCATGCTATCATCATCCACTAACCTATAAATAGCCTATTTACCACTTAAGGACCTTTACTTTAATGTTCTATAGCTATTAAACACTTTTAGCTAATAGAAAACAAGTTTTACGCTTTACGCGATTTAGTCCTTTTTACCGAATTAAGCAGTCAAACAATAAAATTTCTTTACGAAACTTTCACACAATAATTCTATCATGCTATAAACTTTAATAAAATAAAAAAATAAATATTTTGACCTCAGATTTGTAGTCCCAAAACCACTATTTTGATTTGACTCAAAAACAGGCTGTTACAACTCTCCCTCCTTAGGGATTTTCGTCCCCGAAAATCTTACTAGTGAATAAGTTAGGGTACTATTTTTGCATAGCTTCCTCGAGTTCCCACGTAGCTTCCTCAATTTCGTGCTTATGCTAAAGAACTTTTACCAAGGCTATGCGCTTATTTCTCAATTCTTTAATTCACGAGCTCAAATCCTGATCGGTTCTTCGATATACGTCAAATCAGCCTGAATCTCAACATCTACCGAAGAAATCACATGTGAGGGATTGGATTTGTATTGACATAGCATAGAAACGTGAAAGACATTATGAATCTTTTCAAGTTCTAACGGTAAAGCTAGTCGATACGCTACAGACCCTATTCTCTCAATAATCTCATAAGGATCAATGAAACGCAAATTTTTTTACGACCGAATCGAAGAATGTTTTCCACAGTGACACCTTTAAAAATACTCTATCCCCGAATTGAAACTCAATTTCTTTTCGTTTCAAATCTGCATAGGATTTCTGTCAATCTGAAGCTGCCTTTAAACTGTCGCGAATTGTTTTCACTTTTTCTTCAGTTTCTCTGATCAGTTCTGTAACATCCCGAATTAGGGCCTAGTTAAAATAGTGGTTTTGGGACCACAAATCCAATACAATAAATTTTTTATTATATTTTTATGGTCTACAATTTCATGGGACGATTTCGTGAAAATTTCGTTCGAAAATTTTGACGTTTGGGCACTCAATTTGGTCAAAAGAACTAAATTGTAAAAAGTGCAAAAGTTGAGTTCTACATGTTAGAGGTGTCTAATTGTTATGAAATTTTAAATTGAAGGCTCTTAAATGGTAATTAGACCATTGGATAATTTGTTGGACATGAAATGGGTGAGATAGAATATTTTTAAGTTAGGGGCATTTTGGTAATCTAGTAATTAAAATGAATTAAAAACAAAATTAAAAGCCAATTTTCATCCATCTTCTACCCCATGGCTGAAACTTGCATGGAGAATACATAGCAAGGGTTTTTAAAGCTTCCAAGCTAGATTGTAAGCCCATTCTAGCCCCGCTTTTAATGATTTTTACATTTTTGAAATTCTCGTAACAAGATCTACTCATTTCTACCCATATTTTGAGCTAGGGTTTGTGTTTAAAAATTTACTCATGAATGACATGCATGTGTTTTGATGTCTAATGGTAGAATATGAATGCTCGGTGTGTAATAAACGACTTTTACTAAGTGATTTTCGGTGAAATTGTCAAAAAGGACCGTTTTGTAAAAGTTACAAAATTTGTCATAACAGTGTGATTTAGTGGAAATTAGGGGCTGCTACAGTTATGGAAATGATTCTTCTAGGCTTAAAATGCAAGGAAATTGAATAAAAATCATTTTACGAGCCTAAGGGCCAAAGTGCAAATATGTGAAAGTTTAGGGGTCAAAATGCAAATTTGTAAAAGTATGATTTTTGGACCCATATGAATAATTTGACTAATTAGTAAGCTAAATGTGGTATTATAGATCAAGGAAAATGAGATTTGGGCATGGATTGGAAATGAATGAGATTATGGACTAAATCAGAATATATAGTCGTACTCGAACCCGAGGTAAGTTCATGTGATTTTAATAATGCAATATTTTATTTGAATGCTAATGCTTCGATATTACATGAGTTGTAAGTATATATATGTGAATAATTTGATATTATGTGATTATTTTAATGATATAACATGTTCTTGATGTTTTGCTATTATGATGAAAATGTTGCAATGCCATGTGATTATGAGATATTGCTATGTGAATGAAGCCACAATTCAAGTACGTCCGGTAAAGGTTTGGAAGTTTGATGGAATATGATGTTTCTTTGAAACGAGTAAGTTTGTATGTAAATAATATTTCGATTCTTTTTATGTTATTATCTTTTGTTATTATATGAGATGTGTCTGCCTATAGAATGATCAACGAATCAGAATTGACTAAGAACGAGTTAGTATAATGTTGAAAAGTGAAGAATTTCCTGATTAAACCTTCGGAATAAAAGAGATACAAATGATCCGTTGTGAGTCACGTGTGTAGCACTAAGTGCAGGCTACTACGTGTACCGGATTGATAGGTCGCATGTGTAGTATTAAGTGCAGGCTACTATGCGTACCCGTTAACTTTGATCACGTATGTAGTACTAAGTGCAGGCTACTACATATATCAAATGGTTAAGTCACGTGTGTAGTACTAAGTGCAGGCTACTACGTGCACCAGATTGATAGGTTACATGTGTAGTACTAAGTGCAAGCTACTACATGTATCAGATGGTTAAGTTACGTGTGTAGTACTAAGTGCAGGCTACTATGTGTACCAGATTTATAGGTCACATGTGTAATACTAAGTGCAGGCTACTATGCGTACCAGAGAGCTTCGGTTACAAGGGTGGTATATGCACAGGCCACTAGGTATCTGTTATTATTCCGATGAGTTCAACGGGAAATTTACTAAGTGAAAATACATATGCACATGACTATGTGATGAATAAGTGCAAGTATATCTATGTGAAAAGTTGTGAGCAATGTGCTTGATAGTTGAGCGAATCTTTTGGTAAGATAGATTGGAGTAAGTGAAATTATGTAAAAGTGAAATTTTGTAATAAAATAATTTTGAACAGCAGCAGTAGTGTGACTTTGAAAAATCACCAAAAATGGTAAAAATTGAATTATAGGTTGAATAAGATATGAAATTAAATATTAATGAGTATATTTTCTCATAAAAGAAACAGTGAAGGCAGAGATAATTGGATTTTTGTGAGACAGGGTCAGAATGATTTTGAAATCCCCTATTCTGATTTCGGAAATTCATTAAAAATTGTAAAAAAATAATTATAGGTAATAATTTGCATGCTTAAAATCCTTAATGAGTCTATTTTCAAGAAGAATTGATGAGGACAACATCTGAGAGCTGTACCATGAGATAAATAATTTTTAGTAAAGAGAGGTCAGAACTGTCAAACAGTGAAACAAGGGTATCTTTAATGAATAAACTGTACTAATTGGCTAAACCAAAAATTCTGAAAATTTTATGGTAAGAAGATATATGAGTATAGTTTCAGGTAAAATTAATGGATCTTAATTTGGAGTTTTTTAGCTCCAGATATAAATAAATTAGTAACTATGACTTGAGAAAACAACATGACCAGAAAATCAACAAAAGTGTAATTATGATTACATTTTTATGGAATCATGTTGATAATTTGCTTATTATTTTCATATGGACTTACTAAGCTTTAAGCTTACTCTCTCCTTTCCATTTACTTAGTTTTCTCAGGTCAACTCGGGGTTAGAGACTGTCGGAGGCAGCATCACACTATCAAGCCAACAACTCCGGAGTATTGTCATATGTGTATTAAATACTTTCAAGTGAGTGGCATGTATAAGGACTAGTTTTTATGTTGGATGTTGTTATGATTAGCAAAATGTATGGGCTTATATTGATTTATTGTATATGACCATGAGATGTGGCTTAAATGGTTATGGCTTGTAAGCCTAATTATTCTTGCTATGTGTTAATGTTTGTGATGTGTTTATAATTGGTTGTTATGAATGATTAGTATAACACATGTACATGATGAATACTCTAAGATCATTCGAGGTGGTCGTGGCCATGGAATGAATGTGTAGCATGGTAGTAAGTTGATAATGATTGAATACGGACAATTGTAGAATGTGAATTGGAATGTATCACTTGGTGTAACATGAGTATGGGTAATAAACACATGTATGGCAACATGTAAATGCTTTAACGAAATTTTACTAAAGGATGATTAACCATTAAATTAATGTTATAATGTGTGTCTATAATGTGTATAAGAATGGGAGAGAATTAAGGACAACATAAGGCTTGGAAAATAGCCTAAGTGTTGGCTACACGGGTAGAGACACGGCCATGTGTCTCAACCATTTGGAGGACACGGCCTAGCATACGGACATGTGGCTTGGCCGTGTGGATCAATTTGTTTTGCTAACATCATAAACAGAGAGTTACATGGCCTGAGGACACGGGCGTGTTGAAGACACACGAGTGTGTCCCTGTGTCCACACGGGCGTGTGACCCTGTTTGATGAAAATTTCTCTAAGTTTTTCCAGAGCTTTTTAAAGTCCTCGGTTTAGTCCCGAACCACCCCGAAGTATGTTTTAGGCCTCGAAGGCCTGTATAAGGGACGATTTACATATGTTTGAGAAGTTTTAATTTGGATGAAATTTTATGGCCCGGTTTTGCATGTTTGTGAATGTTTAAGTTCGGAACGCCTCGAACCTTGTCTCGGCTTCAGATACGGGTAAGGGGTGTTACAAGTTTAACCCTGCAAATCGTTTTCTCACTTAGTTCAGTCTAGTATAGCGGAGTTCGACATTTGTGACCATATAAAGCTTCGTACGGTACCATCTTTATACTTGTTTAAAAACTGATGTTATATGCAAATTCAATCAACAATAAGTATTTTTCCCAACTACCCTCAAACTTTAAAACACAACATCTCAACATGTCTTCGAGAATCTGAATAACTCTCTCAGTTTGACCATCAGTTTGAGGATGAAAAGCAGTACTGGAATTGAATTTTGTACCTAGAGCTTCTTGCAATTTCTTCCAAAATCGCGATGTAAATCTCGGATCTCTATCAGAAATAATGGATAGTGGCACTCTATGTAATCAAACAATCTCAGAAATGTACAATTTAGCTAATCTGTCAAATGAGTAATCTGTACGTACCGGTATGAAATGAACAGATTTTGTTAGTTGATCAATGACAACACAGATAGCATCTTTCTTTTTCGGTGTTAGGGGTAATCCCGACACAAAATCCATTGTAGTTCTATCCCATTTCCACTCAGGAATCATTACAGGCTGTAGTAAACCTGATGGTACTTGATGTTCGGCTTTGACTTGCTGACAAATCAAACATTTAGAAACAAACTCTGATATATCTCTTTTCATGCCTTGCCACCAATAAAATTGTTTCAAATCATTGTACATTTTGGTATTTCCCGGATGAACAGATAAGCAGCTATGGTGTGCTTCGTGCAAAATCTTCTGAATGAGTTTGAAATTTCTCAGTATGCAAATTCTATTCCGGAACCTTAAACAATCATCAGCTCCAATCTGAAACTCTAAATCAGGGATATTCTCACATTGAGTTCGTTTAGCTTGCAATTCACGATCATTTTTCTAAGATTCATAGATTTGTTGAAGAAATACCAGTTTAGCTTTTAATTTAGCTAATATAGACCCATCATAACAAATCATCAACTAGGTGTTCATTGCTCGTAATGCAAACAAAGATTTTAGGCTTAAGGTATCAACAACAATATTAGCTTTTCTCAAGTGATAATCAATCACAAAGTCATAGTCTTTCAATAACTCAAGCCATTTTCGTTGCTGCAGATTCAAATCTTTCTGTGACATCAGACATTTTAAGCTTTTGTGATCTATATAAATGTGGCATTTGTCACCGTATAAGTAATGTCGCCAAAATTTCAACGTAAACACAATTGCAACCAACTCTAAGTCATGTGTCGGATAATTCTTTTCATGCGGTTTCAATTGTCGAGAAGCATAAGTTATAAATTTTCCTTCTTGCATCAGGACATATCCCAGACCTTTTAATGACTCGTCACTATAAATCACAAATTCTTTCCCCGATTCTGGTTGAACCAAAACTGGTGCTTTAATTAACAGTACTTTCAACTGCTCAAAGCTCTGCTGACATTTTTCTGACCATTCAAATTTCACATTTTTTTGAAGTAGCCGTGTCATCGATGTCGTAATTATCGAGAATTCTTTTACAAATCTTCGAAAATAGCCCGCTAAACCCAGAAAACTACGAACTTCAGACACATTTTTTCGAGGTTTCCAATCAACAATAGCAGAAATCTTACTCGGGTCAACTTTAATACCATCAGCTGAAACAATATGTCCCAGAAATCCAACCTCATGGAGCCAAAACTCACATTTGCTGAACTTTGCAAGTAATTGTTTATCACGTAGAGTTAGTAACACAACTCTCAAGTGCTCGGTATGTTCAAATTCATCTCGCGAATAGATCAGAATGATATCAATGAATACAACAACAAATCTATCTAAATAAGGTCTGAATATCAGGTTCATCAGGTCCATAAAAAATGTAGGAGCATTAGTTAATCCGAAAGGCATAACCAGGAATTCATAATGTCCGTACCTTGTTCTGAACGTGATTTTCGGCACATCCGACTCTTTAACTCGCAACTGATAATAACCCGATTTTAAATCAATCTTTAAAAATACTGTAGCCCCTTTTAACTGATCAAATAAATAATCAATCCGCAGTAGAGGGTATTTTTTTCTTTATAGTTACTTTATTTAGCTGTCTGTAGTCGATACACATTGTAATGGCCTAAATTCAAGGTTATCGGATCAGTGGTTTCGTAACCACAAATCTGATTTAAAGAGAAATTTATTTTAATATTTTTTCATGAATATTGATATGATAGGAAAATTGTATGAAAATATCGATAGAAGAATTTTCCCGATTTAGTGGTTAGTTAGAAAAAAAAAAGAAATTATTGAAGAAATTGGGTAAAAACAATGTATCGAGACCTCAATCTGGTGAAACGGAGTCAAAAATATTTTTATAAATATTTATTAAATGCTAGTAATGTGGTATTAAAATTTTGTTAGGAAATTTTAATGTTTGGGTAGTCAATTAAATGAAAAGAACTAAATTAGAAAAGATGTAAAAGTGGCTGGGATGATTAAATAGCTTAAGTGTCTAATGAGAAAGGATTTAAAAGACAACTAGACCCAAAATTTATTTGGGCTAGACGGCAAGGGCATGAAATCAACAAGAAAATGGATGATTTAAGGGAAAAATTGGAATATTGAATAATTAACTAAATAAAATTAGGACTAATATGGAAATATCTAGATTTCTTGTGATTTCTTTTCATTCTTATTAGCCAAAATGCTACAGGAGCGGTTCTTTCAGCTTGTATTTCATAATTTTCGGACCAAGTGAGTTAATCCTTGCCTTTTTCTTGTAATTTTTGTGTTTTTAAGACTTTTACACCTAGGTCCTACTATTAAATTCATTAGTTTTTTATTTCATGGATGAAATTGAAAGTCACCATGGTTGAGTGATGTAAGTTTATGATGAAATAGCATGAAATTTAAGCTTTAATTTGTTTATGAGATGATTTTATTAGGTAATTTCAATAGAAATTAATTTTTAGGACCTAATTGTGAAAAAGTTTGAAATTAAAGTCTAGTGCTGAAATTTTGATTCCCAAAGGTTATAAAGTAGCTCAATTGAGAGGTTAATTGAGCAAGGACGAAATTATCATTTATTAAAAGCTTAGGGGAAAAATGGTAATAAACATCTTGCACTAAAACAGTTTTGGATAACAGTAGTAGACTAACTTTGAAAAATCACCATAAATTGCGAAAATCGAATTAGAGGATGAAAAAATATGGAATTAAAGCTTATTGAGTCTAGTTTCTCATAAAAGAAACAGTGTAAGCAATGGAATTGTAAATCATGAGATATAATAAATTTTGTGAGACAAGGTCAGAATGAATTCGGGTTCCCCTGTTTTGACTTTGAAAAATCATCAAAAATTGGAGAAAAATAATTAGGGGTTAAAATTTACATGTTTAAATTATTAATGAGTCTATTTTCAATAGAAACAAACTGAAACATCATCCATGTAACACCCCTTGCCCGTATCTGACGCCAGGACAAAGTTTGAGGCGTTACTGAACTAGTACATAAACATTCACATAAAACTAGGCCATAAAATTTCATCCAGTTTTGAAACCTTTCAATCACATATGATTTGTCCCTTTAAAAGGCCTATGAGGCCCCAAACATACACTGAAAACTGTTTGAGACTAAATCGAGAACTTGCAGAACCTTTTTGACACTTAGAAAATTTTCTTGTTTTGGAGGGTCACACACCCATGTGGGTAGGCTGTGTGGTCACACACGCCCATGTGGTTTGGGACACGCCCTTGTCCTTAGCCCATGTAACTCTCTGACTATGATGGCATCAACTAAAATAAGGTCACACGGGGAAGTCATACGTCCGTGTGCTTAGGCCATGTGGCGAATTAAATTCTAAAATAAGGTGCAGACTTCACACGACCTGGGTACACCCCCATGTTCTAAGGCCGTGCCCTTCACACGACTGAGACACATGGCCATGTCTCTACCCGTGTGTTTACTACTGGGCATTATGTTTGCATTAATTAGGGTGCAGGGGATACACGGTCTAACCACACGCCCATGGGGCAGACCGTGTGTCACACACGGCCTAGACACATGCTCCTGTGTCTACCCGTGTGGACAAATTTGAGGCTATTTTCCAAGCCATTTGTCACCCTTAATTGCTCATTTACTCATTCATCTAAGATGGCATGCAACATAGTATATTTAATCACTCAAAAACTCATAAACATAATTAATCCATGCCTTTGTAATGTCAACATATCACATATCCAAACCACCATATTTTCACATGGCATTCCACTCCAATTTCATATTCATTCTTCATGCTAAACCTACTTTCAAATGTACTCAATTATACCATAGCTTTGGTCATCCTTATTAGACATGATTCATTCACTCAGCATATGTGACACTCATCACACATCTCATCTACAAACAATCACATCAAGCAGAATACATTGCATACATGCATAATTGATTAGGGTTACAACCCAAATGATCAATATGAACCATATCACATGACCATATAAAAAATGAATCAAATATTACCATAAGCCAACACATTTGCAAATTCAATATGACACATACCAAAAAGACCAAGCCCCTATACATGCCATACTCAAAATATTGAGACTAACGATACCTAAATGTTCAGTTGATAGTGTGATCGAGCCTCTGACGTCCTTCGATCCCCGAGCTAGCTTGGCAGTACTATAAGAAAATGAAAAAGAGAGGGGAGTAAGCATAAAGCTTAGTAAGTTCACATGCAAATAAATATCAACATAATCATATGTATAAATACTATTGACATAACATAATTTACTTATGTGTTATCATAAATTCATAGGCATAGCTTAATTTGTAGGCATAACTTAATTTCGATCTTACCATAAGTTCATTACATATCGAGCTCATTCATATGAGTTTATCGTACATACCTGTACCAACTCGTAACACATTGTCATAATTTAACATCATCGACTTACTTATCGAATAGCTCACAGGTTTACCCGTTGAACACTCGGAATACTATCGGATACACAGAAGACTTACACATAGTGCTTCAAACGTAGCCACATGCTACCTCATACCACAATCAGATATTGCCCGCTCTCGAGCTAATCACGGGTCTACTCACACAAGCTAACAGTCAGGACGTAACTACTCAGGCTGCTCACACAAGCTGATAGGTACCCGCAACACATGCCGGACTACCCAGCCACTAGTAGAACGTACAAGACTAGCACCCGGATTCATATTGTCAAATTTACACATATATTCATGATCTCATATTCACATAGTTCCTAGTGACATGTTACATTGTATCCTAAACTATTCCTAAGGTTCAAACTAGATTTTCTCGATGTCACATCTTTATCGGACTCTTCACAATGCCATTCTCATAAACTATAATGTCATTCATACACTCGTCATAACAATTAAACATAGAAACTCATACATTAATAAAATATTTAAACATGATATATCATTACATTATTTACACATGAACTTACCTCGGTACAAAATATGGATAATTTATTAGATTTAGTCCAAAATCTTATTCTTTCCCCAGTCTAGGTCCAGACTCCATTTTTATTAATCTATAATAGCAAATGCAGCTCATTTAATCATCACATTGTTCAAAATAGTCCATAAATCACACTTTGGTAAAATTACAATTTTGCCCTTAACTTTCATATAATTACAACTTAGTCCCTAAGCTCGTAAAATGAAATGTGTTCATTTTCTTTGATACCCAAGTCTAGTCAAACTTATAACATACCCATATCAACCCACATTTTCTTTCAAATCATATTTTTAACCAGTTAATTTACAACTTTTACAAAAAGGTCCTTTTTAGGTGTTTTCATAAAAAACCACTTAGTAAAAGATGTTTATCATGCATCAAACCTTCATATTCCTCCATTAAACATCAAAATACAAATATGTCACACATGGTTCAAGTTTCATACATGAACCCTAGCTCAAAATATGGCTAAAAATGGATAGATCATGTTTCAAAGACTTCAAAAATGCAAAGAACATAAAAAACGGGGCTGGGATCGACTTACTTTCAAGCTTGAAAAGTTGAAAAACCCTAGCTATGGAGAGCTTGAGAATTTCGGCTATGGCATGGAGAAGATGAACAAAATTTTGACTTATTTTTCCCTTTTTATTCTTTTATTAACCAAATTACAAAAATGCCCTTAAAGCCTTTCTTTTAAATTTTTCCTATTCATGCCCATTTTTGTCCATAATTATATAAATTGGGAAATTTTCTATTTAAGGAGCTATAATTAATAATCCATGACAATTTCATGCTTAAAGCTTCTAGAACTCACATTTTGCAACTTTTGCAATTTAGTCCTAAATGACAAATTGGACACTTTCTCAATGAAATTTCTTCATGAAATTTTCACACAAGTATGCAATCATATTATAGACCTCATGAGAATCATAAAATAATTATTTCTATTTCATATTTGTGGTCTCAAAACTAATATTCTGACTAGGCCCTACTTCAGGATGTTACAATCTAAATTTTGTACTATGAGATAATTAATTTTTAGCAAAAAAAGGTCAAAGCTGTTAGACAGCAGAACAAGGTAAGTTTGAAGATTTTATTTTACTTATTGACTGAACGAAAAATTTTGAAAATTCTATGGTTGAAAGGTATTTGAGTCTAGTTTCAAAAACATCAAGTGGTTTTTAATTTAGAATTTTGTAGCTTGAGATATAAATAATTTAGTGACTACGACTCAAGTAGACAGTTTTGAATGAGCTATAAATAATAGTGAAATTATAGAGAATGTTACATATGAAGATGAAATGTATTAAATTTATAATTAAATTTATTTATTTAGATCCAAAAAATTCAAATACGAAGCTAGATCCAGGAAAGGAAAAAGTTCAGGATTAGTAGATTTTTGTATATGAACAAGTATCGAAGTAAATTCGTGTAACTCAAATTATATTCTTAAATGCTTGAAATGTATGTTATTGATGTGAATATGATTTGAATGTTCATTGTATGAATATTGATGAAACATTAATATATTTCATAAAAAGGGGAAGAAATCCCGGTTGAATGGAAGGAAAATTTGATGGATCTCTGAAAAGGAATTGATGGTAAAAAGGATCTAGCCCGGACAGGTGATCCTATCCTGATATAGCCCTCTCGAAGAATATGTGTAAAATGGATTTAGCCCGGACGGGTAATCCGAATTAAGGTCTGAATTTAGCCTGGACTGGTAATTCAGATCCAAGCTCATTAGAGTAATTGTCGTTCCAGGGGATTGAGCCTGGACTGGTAATCCTGACAATGCTCTATGAGTTTATATTATAGGGAATTTAGCCTGGATTGGTAATCCAGCTGTAAAAATGAGGTTCGCGGGAGTGTGCTCTCTGAAATGGAAATGTGCGTACATGAATATGAATTGACGGACCCGAAATTGTACACTAAAAGTGTACCTCTGAAAATCCATTGAAATTCCAAGAAATTCAACGGGATAATTATGGGAAATAATAAGGGTAATAGAAAACATGGAATTGATGAGCTCATCAATCATTAACCTTTGTATTGAATTCATATGATGCTATTTGATTAATGTTTTGGTTGAGTTTGTGTGTGATAGGTAAATGGTAAATTGAATGGATGTATGAATATTTATTGTATTATATTGAAAATATTAGTTAAGTATAATTATTATTACAAGAGCTGACTAAGCACAACATGCTTACCCTGTTTCCTTTTTCCCTGTTTTGTAGTATTAAGAACTCGGAGGTCAGATTCTGTCGGAGACACATCACACTATCAACCTCAACATTTTGGTATATCAAGAAACTTTATTTTGGAAATCAATGGCATGTATAAGTTAATAAAGTAAATGTTAATGTGAAATGAATGTAAAGTTAACCATTGGTATGGCTAACAAATCTTGGTTTTGGTATGTGATGAGGTTATTTTATGGATATGCATTAATCTATTTTAAAAATATGTTGAATTGGATTGGTTGATTTGGATTGGTCTAGGTTTAAAATTACAGGGAAGGTTAGATATCAATAAAGGGGTTATATTGAGTTAATAAAAAAAATTAGGGTTTTGCAAAAAATTCCCTATGGTTTTGATTTAATCTCAGTTTGGTCCCAATGTATGTTTTGGGTTTCGGAGGCCCATCTAAGGGACGTCATAACATGTTTCAGTAAATGAATAGTATTTAATTCGTAATAATGAAAAATTTAATTCGGTAAACTCCGGTAATGCCTCGTACCCTATTCCGGCGCCGAATACTAGTAGGGGGTGTTACACACATTCTCATCGTGCCATCTTTCTTTTTTACAAACAATACCGGTGCACCTCAGGGAGAATAACTTGGTCGAGCAAAACCTCTATCTGTTAATTCCTGCAACTGAGCTTCCAACTCTTTTAATTCTATTGGAGTCATTCTGTATGTAGCTATCAATATCGGTGTTGTTCCCCGTACTAATTCAATACCAAATGCAACCTCTCTGATCAGTGGCAAATCTGATAATTCTTTTGGAAATACATCCGAAAACTTACAGACAACAGGTACAGATTTAATCTTTGATTTAGAAACATTTGTATCCAATACGTATGCAAGATATGCATCATATCCCTTTTTCATATATTTCTGAGCTAACATAGATGATATCATAGTAGGTAATTCACTCGAATCATCAGACTTAATCCGAAGAATTTCACCGTTTTGACATTTCAATTCGATAGTCTTTCGTCTACAATTCACAACTGCATCATGCATAGTCAGCCAGTTCGTACCAAGAATCACATCAAACTCATCAAACGGTAGAAGCATCAAGTCAACCCAAAAACAGTAATCTCAAGTCATCAAAGGGCAATTCTTACAAATTTTATCAACTAAAACAAACTTGCCTAAGGGATTCGATACTTTAATTACAAACTCTGTAGACTCGACATGTAAACTCTTTTTAAATATTAAATTCATATAGATATATGAATGGGTTGATCCAGGATCTATCAGCGCAACTATATCAGTATCAAAAAGAGAAAAAAGTACCGGTAATAATGTTTGGTGATGATGCCTCCTCCCGTGCATGGATAGCATAAGCTCTGGTAGGTGCTCATGCCTCAGATCTCACAGCAGAATCTCTCATAGCACCTCTGTTACCACTCGTATTTCCAGTGTTTCCGGGTGGTCTTCCTCTAGTAGTCGTATTGCTTACTCTCGCTGGTTGATCTCTTTTAGCTGTAAACTTTTCTGAACAGTCCCAGAGATAATGATTAAGAGATCCACACTTAAAAAAACCTCCGCTCACTAATCTACATTCACCATAATGTTGCTTATTGTAGTGTTTACATTCAGGTCTAGCATTTCTAACACTTCCCACACTGGCAACGGATGTCGCTTGAGGTTTAGAGCTAAAATGTCTCGCATCTCTGTCTTTAATCAAAATTCCCGCAGAAGCCGTAGAACGAGAATGATACTCTCCAGATTTCTTCGATACTGACTGATGTGATTTACCTGTAAATTTTTTTCTAAAATCTCTAGCCTCAGAATCAGCTTTTCTTTTCTTTTTGCAAAGCTCTTCGGCTTTACAAGCTCTGTCAAATAGAACTACAAACTCTTTCAGCTCAAGAATCCCAACTAATAGTCTGATTTCTTCATTCAATTCATCATCGAACCTTTTACACATTATAGCTTCAGAAGAAACACATTCACAAGCATATTTGCTGAGTCATACAAACTCTCTTTCGTATTCTGTTACCGACATATGGCCCTGCTTCAATTCAAGAAATTCCTTTCTCTTCTGATCAATAAACCTTTGGCTGATGTATTTCTTTCTGAATTCAACTTGAAAGAATTCTCAAGTAACTCTTTCTCGTGGAACTATGGATATCAATGTATTCCACCACTGATACAAAGTGTCTTTCAACAGTGATACAATGCATTTTAAACATTCTTCAGGTGTGCAAGATAATTCATCAAATACCCGAATCCCGTTCTTAAGCCAAAACTCGGCTCTCTTAGGGTCATCATTAACAGTGGCTCTAAATTCCTCAGCTCTGTGTTTTCGTATCTTATCAACAAGTGGTTTATTCAATCGCAAAGGATCCATATCTTGAGGAACTACAGGGATTGCTTGGGGAATACGTGAGGGTAGAGGTTGCTAAATAGTCGGGTTCGTACAAATGTATTGTGTGAACCACTCATTCATTATCTGAAAGAAGGCTTCTTTAGCCTCACCCCCGTGATTACTCGTCACGGGTTTAGATTCAGAAGGCGCTATCCCTTGAGTGGGAGCTGGTGCGTTACTCTCTACATCATCCGCTACAGCTCATTCAAGATCCATTACTATATAAAAACATATTTGAAAATGTTAGGAGTCACCACACTATCACAATTTTATATATGACATGTATAGCTAGACTCACATACGTTACGTTAGTCCTAAAATCAACTAAACCGTAGCTCTAATACCAATAAATGTAACACCCCTAACCCGTAGCTATTACCGGAATAGGGTTTGAGGTATTACCGATCAATACACATCATTTAACATACATAACTCTTACATTTATGCATTCATATACAAATACCATTCAATACAACCATATTATCCTTTATAAGGATTTATGAGTCCTTAAACATGCTTTAGAAATGATTCAGGACTAAACCGATAACATATGAAAATTTTGGAAGCTTAGAAAAATTTCAACATTTCAGGGATCACACGCCCGTGTGAACAAGCACACAGCTAGTAGACACGCCAGTGTCACAGGCTGTGTGGAAATAGGGCATACATACTGACTTGCATCACACAGCTGAAGACAGGCCCATGTACCAGGCCTGTGAAAATTAGAGAGTATACTGACTTATGCAACACGGCCAAATCACACACCCGTGTACTAGGCAGTGTGCTAATTAGGGGACATACTGACTTGTACCATACAGCTAGTCACACGCCCGTGTGTTAAACTATGTGGAGCATACTGACTTCAATTCAATTTCAACATCAGAGGACACACGACTGTGTAACATGACCGTGTGTCACACACGACTGAGACACATGCCCGTGTCTCTACTCGTGTGGACAAAAATAGGCTATTACAAAGCCATTATGCCACCCTATTTTCACATGTAAACACAAGCATAAATGGTAACTTTTTTACAACACAATAGGTAGCCATTTCATAACATTTCATACACATTTAATGTTAATTCCATATAATGTTCAATTGCTTAACTAATATCATAAATTTTCCATCCATAAGTTTACCTTATAACAAACACATTTGCACATCTCCATTTCATCAACTATTTGCCAAAACATACCAAATTATAACATTAAGTTGAACCAAATCACATGGCTTAACTTATACACAAAAAGTACCAAACCATAATCTCAAGTAACCATAACTATCACTATTATAACTAGCCTATACATGCCATATTTACAATTATCCACAAGTTCAAAAGTAGTAATCGACAATTGGATAGTGTGATGTGTAACTCTGACTTGTCCGAAACGAGCGAGCTATCGAACCTCTATAAAACATAATAAAGAAACAAAGTAAGCTTTATAGCTTAGTAAGGCTGTATAATTTAGAGTTAAACTTACCATAAATACCAAAATCAAGGCAAATAATCAAAGTGTATTTAATTTAATTCCCAAATGCCTAAATACAAGCATTCATCACAAGTTAGTCATTTAAATACATGAAATCATCCGTTATCTCAATACATTGTATCATACCAAATTCATATATCATGTACAACATTGGTAACATTTCATTTCCAATCATATAAACAATAATTTATTTGAATACCGTAACTCATCTGTATAAATATTACTTCATCCATATAAACAGAATTTATTCCCGCTGAACTTATTAGAATCTCGAGGGATACTCGGGTGATATACAATACATATAAATCAGTAATCTATCAATTCCTTATCATTTATCGCTCTTTCGAGCTATGAACAGCAAGCTCCTCCTGAGCTGATGGACAGTAAGCTCTGTTGAGCTAAAACGGTAAGCTCTAACGAGCTGAACAGTAAGCTCATACGAGCTGAGAACACTAAGCTTTTACGAGCTGATATATCAGTAAGCTCATATGAACTACGGTGAGTCCACAACACATGCAGGATCCCAACCTAAATGGTAACCCTAGTGACATGCCACTCGTATCCTACGAATTCTTACAGTTCAAATGGGGCTCGGTAACCATCAAATTATATTGATAAACCATTAGTATTCCAAGTATATCAATTACTCAATTATACACATTCATTACAAATAAATACAAGTATTTAAAAGTTCGATTCTAATTATGCGAACTTACCTCGACTTGCTCGGATGAAAACTATCAACTATTCATCTACTTTTTTTTCCCTGATCTAATTCTGATCTCGGCTTATCTTGATCTATATATTATCAAATTCAGTATATTCAGTATTCAATCAATTCAATTTAGCCCATAATACATATTTTAGCAAATTTACACATTTTTCGCTAAACATTCATATATTTACAATTTGGTCCTTATCACATAAAATTGCAAATTTCATGCAATTTTGTACCACCCATGCGTAGAAAAATTTTAATGGAGTCCCTAGCAACCCATATCTTTTATTTATTCATACTTTTGCCCACCTAATTTTACAATTTCTCAATTTAACCCTTTTTTGACATTTTTGTCAAAAATCACTTTATAAAACTAGTTTAACTATTAACAATTATCCAAAATCCATCATCAACCATCAAGTTACTCAAGCATTCAACAATGGTAACAGGATAAATCTTTAACAATTTTAAAATCTAAGGTACGGGCTAACTAGAATACGAAGCAAAGATCTTAAAAACATAAAAATCATTAAAAACAGATCAAAAATCGTACCTTAATTTCTCAAAATAGCTTGGCTGAATGAAGAAAGTAAAAATGGTGTTTTATTCACCCTAATTTCAGTTTTTGATGATGAATGGAGAAAGAATTTTGTTTTGTTTTATTATAATTAACCTTAATTACCAATTTACCTTAATAACTTTTAAAAATATTATAAATTACACCATTTGCCATGCTATCATCATCCACTAACCTATAAATGGCCTATTTAACACTTAAGGACTTTTACTTTAAGGTTCTATAGCTATTAGACGCTTTTAGCTAATAGAACACAAGTTTTACGCTTTACGCGATTTAGTCCTTTTTACCGAATTAAGCAGTCAAACAATAAAATTTCTCTAGGAAACTTTCACACAATAATTCTATCATGCTTTAAAATTTAATAAAACAATAAAATAAATATTTTGACCTTGGATTTGTGGTCCCAAAACCACTGTTCTGATTTGACTAAAAAACGGGCTGTTACACCCTCCTATAACAAAATACAAAGTATATAGTACAAATCAACCTAATAGTTCATCAAAAATCAAATCTTCAACCTACATTGCATAAAATCAAAAGTTTTAAAATTTTAAGTTTTACCTTAAAAGTGTTGAAATAGTGAAGAGCTCCAAGCAATGTTGAACAAATCTTGAGAAAATAGTGTTTGAGAGTGTTGCAAAGACAAGATTTGATGAAAAAAATCAAGAAATTTGAAGGAACTTTGGAGAAGATGTTAAAGGTTTTCGGATAAGAGAAGAGAAAATTAGGGCTTTAGCAAAAATTGATTTTGAAATCACAGTACAGGTGCCCTTAAATACCTAGAGGTATCGATAATTTTATAAAAGAATCGATATTTTTTAACTGGTATCGGTACCAAATTGTAGTTTTGTTTTCCAAGTGCAATAAAATTGCAAAAATGAAATTTTTAGGTCCTAAGGAGTTCTAAGGGTCCTAAAATGACTTTAATATCATTCCTAATGGTTTCATACGCATGAACATTTACAATGTAAGCATGATGCATATGATTCATGAAGGTAAAATTAGACAAAAAAATGACTACGTTAACAACATTTAGTCCATTTTAGCAAGTTCAAGAGCATCAAAAGAGTAAGTTATGTTAAACAAGTAAGGTCAAAATAGATCAATTATCCATATGAAAACTCTCCCTAAAATTTTGGATACAACGACCGTATAGATCATGCATATATACTTTTGTGGTTAATTTTAAGTCATAAAATAGTTTTACATAAAATAGTTTTAAAATAACAAAGTACTAAAATAAATTTGAACACAAAATTAAGGCAATGTGGTAATACCTAATTTTCCTCTAAGTGTCCAAAATCTTTCTTTGTTTAATAGTTTTGTAAAAATATCTGCTAATTGATTTAAGGTGTTTACATATTCTAGAATTATTTCTCCTTTTTGGACATGATCTCTAATGAAATGATGTCTAATATCAATATGCTTAGTTCTAGAATGTTGGATGAGATTTTTAGTAAGAAACAACATTAGTATTGTCACACTTGATAGGAATGGTATCTACATCAATTCCATAGTCCATAAGTTGTTGTTTCATCCATAAAACTTGAGTACAACAACTACCGACAGAAATATATTCCAATTTAGTAGTGGACAAAGTAAAACCATTTTGTTTCTTTAAAAATCCTGATACAAGCATGTTGTCTAAGAATTGACAATTACCAGATGTGCTTTTCCTATCTAATTTGCAACTTCCAAATCCGCATCCAAGAATGCATGCAAGCTAAATGATGAATCTCTAGGATACTAAAGGCCTAAATTAGGAGTGTTTCTAAGGTATCTAAAGATTCTCTTAAGAGCTTATAAATGTGATTCCTTAGGACAAGATTGATATCTAGCACACAATCATACACTAAACATAACGTCTGGTCTACTTGCAGTAAGATAAAGCAAAGAACCAATCATTGACCTATACAATTTTAAATCTACAGATTTACCTTCATCATCTTTGTCAAGCTTAGTAGAAGGGCTCATTGGTGTAGCTTGTGGTCTGAGATTGTCCATCCCAAACTTCTTGAGCATTTCCCTTGTGTACTTAGCTTGATTGATGAAGATGTCATCTTTCCTTTGCTTGATTTGGAGTCCTAAAAAGAAGTTTAATTCTCCCATCATGCTTATCTTAAATTCACCTGGCATGTAACTTAGAAAATTATTGACAAAGAAGATCATTAATAGAACAAAAAATAATATCATAACATTAATTTGAACTACTAATAAATCATTGTCTTTTCTTTTAATAAAAAGTGTTGTGTCAACTTTCCCTTTACTAAAACCTTTTCCAATAAGAAAATTTGATAAACCTTTCATACCAAGCCCTAGGAGTTTGCTTCAAACTATATAAAGTTTTTGAAAGTTTGAAAACATGGTTTGAAAATTTTGGATCTTTAAAACCGGGTGGTTGTTTAACATACACTTCTTCATTTATATAACCATTTACAAAGACACTTTTTACATCCATTTGATATAACTTAAAATCATTAAAGCATGTAAAAACTAAAAGCATCCTAATGTCTTCCATTCTAGTTACAAGAGCATATGTTTCACCATAGTCTACTCATTCCTCTTGAATGTAACCTTGAGCAACTAGCCTAGCCTTATTCCTTACTATGTTACTACTTTCATCTAGCTTATTCCTAGAAACCCACTTAGTACTTATAATAGATTTTTCACTAGATCTTTCAACTACGGTCCATACTTTACTTCTCTCAAATTGATTTAACTCTTATTTGATATTTTTAGGCTCAATGCATGAGATAAATACAACATAATTACAAGTATTTCTAAAAGAAGATCTAGTAGTTACCCTTTTGGATGGATCTCCCAAAATCTTATCATCCTTCACATAGTTGAACTCTCTTGGATAGGTTGTAACGCCCCAAAAAAATCCCAAACTTTTTTTTTCGGTTTTGATAAAAGGTGTGCTTAATATTCCTAGTCAAGTGTTATTTATGTGATAATAGGTCTTGGTTAAGGTTCTAGTTCGAACTTTTGGGTGAAGGAAAATATAGTTTACTAATTAAAAGAACCTTGATGGCAAGTGGGTTGGTTTTTAAATAAATGAAGGAGGAATTGGACACAAGGAGCCTTGTGTTGGAGTGGCAAGTAGCGTCACATGCATGGTAAGGAGGTTTCGGGTTCGAATCCCTCCTTGCTCAAAAGAAGGATTTATTTTTGCTCAATAACTGGCCAGTAGTGGCGTTGGATGTGAACTCTGAAGGGAGTGATCAAAGGAGAAATTTAAGGAAGGAATTAAGGAGTTATCAGGGAGAAAAGTTAGGAGATGAATGGTGTAGAGAAGTGGAGCTGAATTGGGAATTTAGGGATAGGTAAATTCGGTTAAAGTATATATAGGTGCCGATTTTGGGGATTCTAGGCTAATGCCGAATTCTTCCTTTCTATTTTACTGAAAACACTTTTCTCTCCAAATATCTAAAAGCCGAAATCCCTTATTCTTTCTCTTTTATTTTGTGCCAATTTCTTCCCTTCCTTTCTCATCAAACTCTTATCTTTCTTGCTTCTAGTTACTTTCTCTAAAGCCGAATATTTTTTGGCTAAAATCCTGTTGTGCTGCCACTTTTTTTCTTCAACGTTGGCCAATCAATTCTTGTGTAAGTGCTTTACTTTCTTTTAGTTGGTCTTCCTAGTACTGATTTTTTCTCTCCCTCACCTTTTCTAAATCGGCTTTGGCAGGGGATTAGTATTGAATCTCGGATTTCAGATCTCTACCGAATTGCTCCTTAGGAATTTTGGGGTTTTGGGTAAGTATTCTTCTTTTATTGGTTAAGGTTGGCTGAATGGTCGTAGATGACTTAGGAGTGACTTAAGATGGTTGTGAGTCACTTGTTGTTTAGTTCTTAATGATTAAGATTGATGTAGATTTAAGAAATACTCATGATTAGTGATCAAGGAAGGGCTGTTAAGACTTGTCGTTCAAGGTTCGTGGCTAAGGATATCGCGGCACGTTTTAGTACCTGGTGTGTACATACACTGCACACACACAGTAGACCGGCAAATCCCGAAATGCCAAAAAGCTGAAATGTTGAAAAGCTGAAAGTTTGGCTATAATAGTCTTGCGAGTGCGTGAACACTCGTAAGGGGGAAATCGATAGGTTATCAGAGGCCTTATGAGCGATTCTATGGACTTGGGCTGTGTTTTGGCCAACCGGGCCAAAATGGGCAAAATGGGCCCGATGGGCTGTAGGGCCATAATAGGCAAAATTGGCAATTTGATACTAAGTGATGAAAAATCATATGATTGTATGACTATAAATGTGATTGGGCCTAATGGGCCATATAATGTGATTAGGGCCGACAAGCCATATGAAGTGATTGGGGTCGATGGGCCATATGAATGAGATTGGGCCTAAAGGGGCCAAATAAATAAGTGTGGATCTGTAGTGTTTAGTAAAGGGTTGTGGACCTAGTTTTTGGTAACTACTCAATCAGGCATAAAACTTAAATAATTAATTAATTGCGACCGTGGACGAGTCATAAGGTTAAGGTGTGGCAATGGGTGTATGCACGTCTAGGATTGGATCTAGGGAGAGCTTGGTCCTTAAGCAGTCTTAATAACTCACCTCCTCTTCTCTGGAATCCTACTTGGTGCATAGTTTCTATTCACTTTAGCCAACAAGGACTTGTTAACGTGCCAAGGTAAGTAATAAACCCATAATAAAGAGGAATTATCGAAATGCCCGTAAGGGCGGAAATGGCTAAAATACCCCTATGTGTTGAATGTAAGATTTATGGATGTTACATGTATACCTTCTGCATTCATAGGACATACTATTTTTGTTTCATATGGGTTGGGATTTATGGAACGGAGGAAGAATATGAGGATCGCATGATTGCTTGACGACCGTGGATCCACCGGTGGCTTTTTAAGCCCAATATATGAGTAGCAGCTTGCTACAATGTTAGGTAGTACCGCAACCGGGCTATCATTGGAGTTTATCGGATGGGTGGGTCGATATTTATATCCCCACATGGTGTGTATCGGGGGATGGAGATGGTGTGTAGCGATTGGATGGGTAAGATCCGTGCATATTTGATTGCTTACATCTGTTCTGATATTGAATTGGGCTCAGGCCCAAAAAAGAAAAAAAGACTTGCTATTGCATGCTTTACTATTTACCGAGGGTTGTACATACTGAGTTTTCGAAAACTCACCCCCTCTTTTATTTTTTTTCTCAGGTGATCCTCAGTAGGTGGTTCAATGGTAAGAGGGACTCCGATGTGGCCAGCTAGCAAGACGACTTGGACTTGTTTCCTTAAGCATATCATTTCTAGTATTTTAAGTTATTTTAGTCCGGATTGTAATAAGGCCTATCCGCTAGATATTATTTCACTGTCATTACTACGCTTTGAAATTTTGATACGGAACCTAGATTAATTTCTTTTAGACATGTCCCAAGTTTTTTTTGGAAATAATTATTTAAAATCAAGCTTCCGCAGATAAAGAGAATTTTTTTAATAAAGAAATAGTTCATTTTGGACACCTCATTCTGGAACTAAATACAAACTGAAAGTTACATAATTTTCTCTTTTGAAGGGTTTTCAATGAAAATAAGGTTTTTGATAAAACACTTCAATGTGACACACTGGATCCGACCATAACGTCCGGGCCAGGTTTGGGGTGTTACATAGGTGACTTCCCTTTCCTCTATTGTAAACTTCTTTTGAGCATCTTGTGTTTGTTCTTACATCTTGTCATTGGATGAGGGATCAATTGTATCATCATTGTGAAAAATTTCTGCATCATCATCATCAATACAAGCATCCTTTCTAGGAGGAAAGTTAGAATCATCAAAAACAATATGAATAGACTCTTCTACTACTAAAGTTCTTTTGTTAAATATTCTAAAAGCTTTATAATTTAAAGAATAGCCAAGAAAAACTACTTCATCACTTTTTACATCAAATTCACCAAGATTATCTTTGTCATTATTTAAAACAAAACACTTGCATCTAAAAGAATGAAAATAGCTAATGTTAGGCTTTTTTATTTTTGAAGAGTTCATACGGAGTTTTCTTTAAAATATGTTTAATTAGTACTCTATTTACAATATAACAAGCGGTGTTTGTGGCTTCCGTCAAAAAATATTTTGGTAAATTATTTTCACAAAGCATGGTTCTAGCCATTTCTTCTAAAGTTCTATTTTTCCTCTCAACAACTCCATTTTGTTGATGAGTTCTAGGTGTAAAAAAAATTATGGCTAACTCTATTTGAGTTGCAAAAATTTTCAAAACCAAGATTTTGAAAATTCAGTTTAATGGTCACTTCTAACACTAGTGATAGAGTAACCTATTTCATTTTTGAAAATACAATGAATTTTTCTAAAGCCTCATCTTTAGTACTTAAGAAAAGAACCCAATTAAACCTAAAATAGTCATCAACAAGCACAAAAGCATATTGTTTTCCACACAAGCTAGTTGTTCTAATAGGACCAAATAAGTCTATGTGAATTAGTTGAAGAACTCTACTAGTTGAAACATCATTAATAGGTTTAAAAGAAACTCTTTTATATTTACCCTTAACACATGCATCACAAACTCTATTTAATTCAAAAATAATATTAGGCAATCCTCTTATTAAGTCATTTTTAGCTAGTTTATGCAATATGCTCATGTTAGCATGTCCTCATTTTTTATGCCATAATAAAGAATTATTTTCATTTTTAGCAGCAAGGCATATGAGTGAATCATACAAATCATCTAAATGTACCATATATATGTTTATTATCCTATGTTAAATAAGCATAATCTTGTTAGACACAATGTCAACTATTTTACATCTATTGTGAGGCCACTATCGCACAACTAACTAATACTAAGTAGATTATGCTTGAGATCGTTGACATAGAGAACATTTTCAATAAGAATTGAAGAACTTGTACCAATAGAGCTGATTCCTTCTACTTGTCCTTTAGAGTTGTCACCAAATGTAACTACTCTTCCATTTTTTGGATTCAAATTGATGAAGGGGCTCTTGTCACTGATCATGTGCTTTGAGCATCCACTATCAAGGTACCATGAGTTTTTGAATGAATCATCCACCTTGAAGCAATACTCCTATTTCTACAAACATAGAATTAAGCTTTGATTTTTGGTACCCAAATTCTTATGGGTCCATAACATTAGTTCCTATAATTTTAGTCTCTTTAGCTATCCATTTTGAAATAATGTCTTTATCTTGAGTACTTATGAGTCCTTCGAGGACCCATACACTTTTAATAAGTTTTCCTTTGTAAAAATTTTAGGGACCTCTATGTTTATAGAAATTAAAGCTAGTTTTGATAAAGTTTTGTTTTGAGCTTTCTCCTCTAAAAGATCTTTTTGGTAAAATTTTATTAAAGTGGGCCTTTTCACTCTTAAGCAACTAAAGTTGTTTTTTATGATCATCATAAACTTTAGAAAGCAAATTATGCAAGTCAAAATTCTTTTTCTCAAAATTATTTATACTAGCTTGCATATAATTTATTTTACTTTCAAGTTCATGCTTGACTTTTGGAAAGTGAATTATTTTCCTGTTTTAGTTTTGAAATAGTTTCTCTATATTTCAAAACCATTAATTCAAACTCCAAACCCAACTTATCATAAACATCTTGTAACTCATCAAAAGAATAAGAAGTTGAATTGGATGAGTTAGAAGTTACCTTAGAGTTGTCGATGGCCATAAGGAAAAATTAATTCAAACTCCAAACCCAACTTATCATAAACATCTTGTAACTCATCAAAAGAATAAGAAGTTGAATTGGATGAGTTAGAAGTTACCTTAGAGTTGTCGATGGCCATAAGACAAAGATTGACTACTTTTTTATCTTTATTATTGGATGAATCCTTATCACTTTAAGCAGCAATATAAGCCTTAAACTTTTGTTTGCTTGACTCTCTTTTCTTCCATTGAGAAAATTCAAACTTGATGTGTCTTGACTTCTTGCATTCATAACATATGATGGAGTCATTCTCCTTAGTGGATTCAATTTGGACTCCTTCCTTCTTTTGGAATGTTCTTCCTTTATTGGACATCATAAACCTCTTGAATCTTCTTGCAAACATGGCCATCTCTTGATCCTCATCTGCATCATCACTAGAATTACCTACTTCTATTGTGGACTTGAGGGCAATACCAACCTTCTTCTTTTCAACTTTTTCTTCTCCTTTATTCACTCCATTGAGCCTCATTTCATGAGTGAGCAAGGAACCAATTAGCTCATCTAATGAAAGAGTCTAAATTTTTAGCTTCCTCTATGGCTGTAACTTTGGCATCCCATGACATTAGCAAGCTTCTAAGCATTTTCTGCACTACTTCTTCATTGGGATAGGTCTTCCCATAGGACTTGAGCTTATTGATGATGATAGTGTATCTATTGAACATAGTTTTGATGTCCTATTTAGGAATAATCATGAACATCTCATAATTGAGGGTGAGAATTCCCACTTTTGATTTCTTAACTTAATCGGTACCCTCATGAGTGACCTCCAATTTGTCCCAATTTTCCTTGGCGTTGGCACGTGATGATACCTTACTATATTCTTTCGAACCAAGTGTACAAAAGATAGTGTGCATGGCATTGGCGTTAAGTTGTATGCTTCTCTTATTGATAACTCTTAAAAAGAGTTATATTTCATGCACTTGGACCTAGTTAATTGTTTGTACTTAAGTACATCTAATTGCATTTTAGGATATTTCGTTAGTATTTTTAGCATTGCATTAGAACTTGGGCTGCATTTAAATATTAGGTGTCATAACGTTGCCTACATAAGGGTACGGGGGTCTAGTAAGCAAAGCTAGACACGGAGGGCCTAAATTAACGTAGAGTCGCCACTAACCAATTAAGGCTAGGTTGGTTAGCCACCTATTGTCTAAAAGTCTAGAATTAATACTATGGAAAAATCCTAAAAGTCTAGACTCGATCTCATCACCAAATTTCGGGTTCAAGAGTACAGTTACGTGTGGGGAAGGTTATAGCACCCCCACAATGCCTATCTGGGGATAGTCTACGGGGTCTTAAGAGCTAGATTTTTTATTATTTAAGCATATTAATATCTTAATCTAGGCTAAAATTCTATGGAAATCTTAAATAAAAAAACTCTAAAGAAAATGCCTCCAGTTTACTTGTAACTCATTAAGATGTGTTCACCAAACTTATCTAATTTGAAACTTAAATTAGAGATTTTTACTTTTAACGGGAACTCTAAAGGATACCTAAATAATTCTAGTAAAGTACCTTCAATTCCTAAAATTAGTTCCATTTTAGAATTCTAAAAAAATGTAGAAATTACCATTGAATTAAGAGAAATATTAAAATCCATTTACAACTTATTCAATCTTTTATTATTATTATAATTATTAACATATTTAATTAATATCGTTGAACCTATCAAGATCTTACAAAAGTATCCTATGTCGGGTTTAAGATTTATCTTACTTTAAAATTTTTTATCTAAGGTTTAAATTCATCAAAATCCTAAAATAGTAGATCTTAAATAACATTTATTAGCTTTCTTAAAAAGTTTCTAAAGTAAAATACTTAGAAAGACCTACTCATGATTTACAATTCACTTACAAAAATATTTAGTTTTAATCTTAAATAAAGTCCTAAAGAATATTTACATATTAATTCAGTATTTTAAATAGGAATCCTATACGATATTTAAAATTAGTTTAAAACCCTAAAAAAGTCCTACATATTATTTATAATTTTTCTAGGGTAAATGATAGATAAGATCTCAAGGACTAACCTAAATCCAAATGTAAAAGCCTTATGGTTTCATTAAAATGTAACACCTACTTAACTAACTTCATGCCAACAATTATAGGATGAAAAAAATGACTTAAAGTTCTCTCTTTTAAAACGAATAGTAATAAAAATAGAAAAGTTAATTAAATTGGCTAAAGTTAATGAAAAGTTAAAACTCTTTCAAAAATGACAATAATAAAAAGAAAACTTGAATAAATGAAATAAATAAGACCTTGACATATGATGATGATAATATCAATAATACACTTTATTCATAATACAATAAAAGAATCAACATAAATAAATAATATTAAAATGTATGTAAGGAGAGTGTGAAAAAAAACATAAATATAAATAGACATGAAAATAAATAAAGGTGAAATAAGAATAAATAAAAATTATACAAGTATGAATAAATATAAAACATTAAAATAAAGTGCATAATTGACATTAAATATATAATGTATAAATGCAAATGAAAGGGAAGATATAAGTGTAAATAATTTATTAAAGATGGAAACAAAATGATATAGCTTTATTTAGGGGCTAAAAGATAAAAATGTAGAAGACAAAAGACTGATGTAGCAAGTAATTTACTTTTAATTTATAAATTTCGGATTAAATCAAATGTTTGAATAAACAGTTACAGGTGTAAATAGGCCAGAGAGTGAGGGCGATGTTGCAAAAAATAGAGTTTTTTTGTAAATTTAAAAGGTAAGGGGTAGGAATAAATTACTCATTTTTGGCACCTATAAATGGGAAAAACTATTCATTTTTTCATGTTAACCTCATTTAGAAAAAAAAAAAAAACTTCTTCCTCTTGCTCTTTCTTTTCCTCCTTCTATGTTGGCCATGGCTCCACCACTGGAGAGCCCAACGGCTTTCCAGTCTCCGGTGGTGGAGCTGCCGCATATGGTGGCCAAATTTTTTTTTTCAAAATCAAAGTTTTTTTTTAAAAAAAATCACTATTTTTCTTAAAAATTAAAGCTTTATTTCGAAATAGTTGAAAAAGATCAAAACTTTGTTTTGAAAGATTTAAACTTTTCCTTAAAAATGACCAAAAAAATATATTTTTATTTTAAAAATCTAAACTTTCTCTTTTTAAAAAAAATAAATATTTTTCTTAAAAATCAATACTTTTATTTTGAAATAGTTAAAAAAAAATCAAAACTTTATTTTCAAATTTTAAAATTTCCTTTGAAATGACTAAAAAAAAGCAGATTTTTATTTTAAAAATCTAAACTTTCTCTTATTTTAAAAAATCATTATTTTTCTTAAAAATCAAAACTTTCTTTTGAAATGACTAAAAAAAGCAGATTCTCCTTCTAAAAAAAAATCAAAACTTTTTCTAAGATCAAGCCCTTCTTTTTTAATAATAATAATAAAAAAGAAACCTTTATTTTAGAAAAGGGAAGGGAAAAAAATGGGATTTTTGGGGCTCCTAGGGATAGAGGACCGACAGTCCGATGACGTCTCCTTCGTCAGAACCCAAAACCCGATCCCTCATGACATATCTATGGCCAAAAAAGGAAAAAGATAGAAGAAAAGAAAAAAAAATAGAAACTAGAATACTTATTGTTGTTTTTTTTTTTACCTTTTTTTTAAGAACAAAATATGAAAAACCTCATTTTTTTCTTTAAGAACAAAATATGAAAAGCCTCATTTTTTTTTCTTTCTTTCATTTGATTTCATCTATATATATTATTTTTTAATCTTGTTTATTTGTAAAAAAGATAATAATAATATTTAATAATAATAGTAATAGTAATGATAATAAAAATAATAATAATTTGGGCCATTGATAGGCCCAAAAAGGAAAGAAAAATAAAAGAAAAACAAAGGTCTCAAATTGACCAAAATTGGGTGGGCTTTGAACGGCCTAAGAGAGAACAAAAATTTAAATGGGCCTCTAATTGGGCTCGGACAAAAATGGGTGTCTACATTAGGTACTTTTAATTGCTTGTGGAAAGACTATGTTTTGTGGTATTGGCAGGTGCAAGATAAGGAATAAGAAATAAATGAACGAAGTTTTACCGGGGAAAAAAGGTGGTCAGATTGCCAATTCGTAGTAGTGGCAATGCCGGGAAGGTGTCCAGTCAGCATTCAGCGTATATAAGTTTTAACCCAACTTTACTTGTACCAAATAAAGCTACCTAGAAAAGAGGAGAAGATAAATCTTAAGCTGTTGAAATTATCCTAAAAAAAGAAAAAAAAATTTAAAAAGAGGAAACTCTAGAGTGTGAATGGAAAATAAGATCTTTAGGCAAAATAAAAGGTAGCGGCTGAATAGGGACAGGAAAAGGAAAAACAAAGGCAGTTCCTTTCAGCCACCTCAGGACATTGGGTAGCTGGAGTGTGGATTGGACAAGTGAACACTGTCTTTCTGACGTTCTTCTATTATTTCTAATTTGTTCCTTCGTGAATTACAGTGATGAAAACGATGTTTGAGTTGAACTTTATTTGCCAACTTATGAGCTGAATATCATAGGGTTGGGATTACTTTGATGAAACTTTAATTGTCTTTAATGGCTGCAATATAAAACTGAATTATTTGACTGTTTCATTCAATTATTTTATTCTTTAATATGCATGTGAGCAATCCCTAGACATAGTCGACTGTGCAACATACCCTTAAATTAATCTAAATTTTTAAAAGCTTAGACTAGTTAGACCATGGTTGAATGATATGACCAAGTACTTGACAGATACTTGCAGTAGACTCTAGACATAAAACAAGGTTCATACAGAAGGAAATAATGTAGGGTACCATGTTAAAGGCCTATAGTCACAGGCAAGGTAACTTGAGGTTTCTGCCATCGAAAGAAGTAGGCCACTTTAGAAATTTTTTGAACAGTAGGTTAAGTATGATTTTACTGAAGCATTGCTATAGATTCTTAGTAACCCTGACCTTCCCACTCAACATCGCATAACCCTTATCTTTTGTCGTTGTATCTTTGCCATCGCATCCTTAGTTGTTTATTTTTTAGTTACATATTATTCATATAATCATTTTCATAATTGTCATTCCATTCCTACTTTCGTTTTGCCATAGCATTTCCAAGTATTCATTAATTCCACATATTGCATACAACATTATCCCTTTTAATTGCCACTATATACTTACCATGGCTTTACCATAGCATTAATTGCCTTTTATTATAATAACTTGACCACTTTAGTGCTTCAATCCGATTCTCGTAGGAACGATACTCACTCATCACTTTATTACTTGAACCGACGTGTATACTTACACAATTCGCATATCATATTTACACGTGACACCTATCTTTCTAGTTCCATTCTTTCTTGCTCTTTGGAACTAAGATCTCTCTTTCTTGCTTTTGAGGTATGGATGGACCATCCATGATGATGTCGCATATGGTTAGATCATTGACTTGTATGAACAATATCATTCTAGTCTTCCAATAGGAATAATTGACACCATTGAAGTAAGGAGGGTTATTAATGAATTGAGACTCACCAACAATAATGGAGTCGAAAGTAAACGTCATCTTGTATAGTTTGAATAGATGAAAATTAAGTTACCTCGAGGATCTTCTCTTGGTTGTTAGACCATCTTTTAGAGACTAGCTCTGATATCAATTGTTAGCTCGATTGATCAAACCGAAATCGCCAAGATGGGGGTGAATTGACTTTTAAAAATTTAGAAAAGCTAGAAAGAAAATATAGAACAACGAACACAACAATCAGAGTGGTTTGGCCTGAATTGCCTACTCCACTACCTTAGCTTTCCACAACTAAGGATTTTCCCAAATTCACTAATTTGTTCAACGTTTTAGGACAAGGTTTAACCTTACAACTACCTTAAGGTTTCTACCCAAATCTTATGACACAAACCCTCCTAAAGAAGTACAAAGATGCAAACAAATAAATAATCCTTACAATATCATAATATTTTCCAATTAAGGACAAATAGACAAGACTACACTTGAGCTAAAGAAAAAACAATAAAAGCTTACAAGTGTGTACAAGAAAATAATGGAAGTATTGGGCACAAAGGTTGCTTAATTGATGATTTTTGCTTGAGTATGCTTTCTTATTTTTGTAGGATCTCTAGAAACTAATATTTATACCTCCTAAATGATTTCCAGCCGTTGGGGCTTTTGTGGTAGTTAATATAGCTATTGCGGATATAAAAACTAGAGCATTTAATACACTTGTAACAACGAGTATGGGTACCAAATAAAAAAGTATCGATATTTTTTTAATAAATGATAAATTCAGTGATCGATGGAACTAAAATATCGATACCAGGAAGATTTTATCGATCCAGATAAAAGGTATCAATACTAGATCGATACTTAGCTGAATTTGTGAAAGTTAGAATGCCAATTTGGTATCATTTGTTACAAGGGGTATCGATATTTTGAAAATATCGATACTTGGCCAAAAAGGCATCGATACTTTTTGGCTTGGAGAAATTCTGACTTGTTTAAAAAACAGTTTCTCTAGTTGAAAAAGTTCATACTTAGTTAAAATCATTTTAACTTGATTTTGAGATTGATTCACAAACATTCTAAGTAAGAATCGAAAATTTTATTTCTTAGACTTCTTTTGAAAAATCAATTAGTGAATTTTATTTAATTTTAACTTTTATTTAAAAACTCTTTAATTTATTATATCAAAATATATTTTCAAATAAAACTTAATTTAACATATTAGATCTTAATTTATTATATTTTTTTTATCCATTCACCCTTACAGGTTGGTTTTTTTTTTTAATTTCAACTTAATATATATTAATGTTTATTATTTTACAATCATGTCAAAATTGAATTTTACAAAAAAAAATTATATATTTATTTTAAATAAATATATTCTTTTAGTCAACGTATATTTTTTAAAGGGCACAGTTTTTATGTATTTATTATTTGTTATTCATTCTTTATAATTACACATAGTTTTAATTTTTTCATTGTTTTTATTATTATTTTTTAAAATTTATAATTATTTTCACGGATATATTTAATGTTTTCCTGCAGATAATCAATATAAAGTATTAAGGCATTTTATGATTGTTTAATAAATAATTTTTTCATTTTTTATTTTTATTAATATTTTATTTTAATTAAGTTAATATAATAAATAATTTTAAATTCTATTAAGATAGTATTTTAGGATAATATATTTTAATTTATTTTCTCTACTTTTATTTATTAATAGTTTTAAACTAAATATATGTTTCATTTTTATAATTTTACAATTTTAAAATTTATAAAAGATATTATTTAAATTTATTTTTATTAAGATTTTATTTTAAATTAATTTTAATTTTTAATTATTTATATAGTTTTTTGAAAATCTCATTTATATAATTTTACTTACCGTTAAATAGTGTAAAATTTTAAAATTATAAATATTGAATTAGCAATTAACTTTAAAGCAAAGAAAACAATTTTTTTGGTATATAGTTTTTTATTAATATAAATATAAATATATATATATATATATAATGACCTTTTTTTATAATTTACTTTTACACTTTGCATATTTTTACAACTCATATAGAAAAAAAAAATTGTTGTATGATATATAATTTCAGTGGTAGCAAAATAAATTTGCATTTTTAATATATTTATTTTTGGCTAATTATCAGATAAAATGATATTAAATTTAGATTTTTTTTATTAGGAATGAAGTTGGTGTGTTGAATTCAAACTTTTACAAAAATGAACTAAATTGAAACAAAAAACAAAGAGGAGAGCATGATTGAAAGACTGAAGATTCAAATATGACTGGATAATGCTCGAAGGGTTGAAGATATTTTTAAAAAGTGGATGGATAAAAATTGAATGATTTTTTTATAGTGTTACAACTTTGTAGTTGATTTTAATTTTAATTTTAATTTAATTTTTAAATTTTGAATTATTTAATGATAATATTTATAATTATTAGTGATAATGTTTAGGTAAAATCTAACTAAATTTTAGCATTAAAAATATATATAAATACCTAGTAGCTACAACCAATTGAACACACATTTTGGAATCAATTAAATTTCTTAATTTCTTTCCCTTCCCGCGTTACTTTTCTATACTGATTCATTCATTCAAATTTTATTTTTTTTTTACTTTCAACCTTCTTTTGGTTTAATTGCTCTTTAAGGCCCTTTCCTTTTCCATCTTCCACAATTTTATAAATCCATTTTCAAAACATGATTCTTTTCATAATTAATTAAACCCTTTTTAGTTTTAGCTTGGAAATTACTCCAACAAAACAATCGTGAGATTTGAACCCACTCAAAAAATCTTTCAACGTAGTATTTTCTATATTTTCGATATATGGGATAGTACAAATTTGTCCCTTAAAGTTAATTCAGCTTTGATTCAAAAATTGCACGTTGCGTTGGAGTTGTTTGGTGTACAGTTGGGAAGACGAATCGGCTGTGCTGTGTTCGAATACCCGCGAACAAATTGGCGTGTCTAGGTGGGAAAAGCCAGTTGGATTCTGTCAAGGGATATAGAGATTGAATTTAAATGACCTACGTGGTTGAGGCCGTTGATTCGAGTTGGGCTTTTCAAATCACAAGGCTGTCGAAATCTTAAATTGCGAACACGTGTATCACAGTTAGAAGTTTGACAAGAGTCAGTTTGCAGGTTGTACCGGGATTGACAACATAAGGAAAAGTTGGCGATCGGGACATTCTTGTATGCTATAACCAGCTTATTGCTTGGAAGGGAAAATCTATTTCAAGGATCGATTCAAGATTGGAGTACACCAAGGCTAAGACTAAGCTTAAAAAATATTTTATTTATCCATTTATTTTATTTTCTTAAATTTATTTTTTGCATTTTCGAATCTATTTTTATCTTATTTTATTACACTTCATATTTCCTTGTTTTATTATCTTAATAAATTTTAACCCCCCATTTTTATTTCTTTTTTTTTCAGCATTGCTACGCACATGTCGTGGGCACGACTGTGACTGCGACAACTATTCTGGTCACGAAAAAAGGCAAAATTAGATAGCCAGTCCCTGTGAATTCGACCCTACTACTCTATACTGCCATTTACTGTTATTTTGTCAAAAGAATTTATATTTGGTGGTTTCGACACCCATCAAATTTTGACGTCGTTGTCGGGGATTGGTAAAAAGTTCTAATTTTTGTTTGTTTTCTTTATGACCAGGTCAGAATTGGGGACTCTAGCATTTGAACCATAAATAGAAAAGTTGACTCAAACACTTCGAAGAGAAGCTATTCGGCGCGGTAAACCACCACAACCTGACTTTGAAAAAGGATCTTACACCGAATATATTTACTCATCCGAATATTCAGATGACATGGCAGATCAAACTATATGCCAACTTGCAGCTGCACTAGATGAACAACAACCGCTATACATAACTTATCTAACGGGGGAAACACCATTCGAGTTAAAGTCGAGATTAATACATTTATTTCCTACATTTCGAGTTTGAAAAATGAGAACCCCCATACTCATCTTAAAGAGTCCCACATGGTTTGTCTAAGCATGAAACTAGAAGGAGTAACTGAGGATTAAATAAAACTACGAGCTTTTTCTTTTTCATTAGCCGACTTTGCTAGAGAATGGTTGTTTCATTTACCTCCGGGATCTGTTAATACTTGGACTGATATGTCTCGATTGTTTCTTGATAGGTTTTTCCCAGCAACTTGAGTAGCCGAATTAAGGAGGAATATAGTCAGAATACAACAAAAAGAAGCAGAGTCACTCTATGAATATTGGGAGTGATACAAGAAGTTGTACGCAAGTTGCCCACAACATAACCTGTCTGAACAGCCACTCTTACAGTATTTTTACAATGGGTTATTCTGAATGGAAATGAAGATGATTGACGCCGCTAGTGGAAGGGCTCTTGTGAACATGACTCCCCAAAAAGCTAGGGAATTAATTTCAACCATGGCTATAAATTCTCAATAGTATCGACCACCTATGGAACCTACGAGAAGGGTTCATGAGATAAATACTCCTTTCATAGTAAATAAAATTTGATGAACTTACTAATATGGTTAAAAATATGCTTGCAGGATAGACGAACCCAACTTGGTTATGCGAGATTTGTGCTAAGCCTAATCATCCTACCGACTTGTGCCCGATTTTACTTGAGGACACAACCACACAAGTAGATGTCGTTGGGAACTTCTCAGGGCCACCTCAAAGGCATTATGATCCATATTTGAACACGTACAATCCAGGGTGTCGGGATCAACTAAACCTGAGCTATGGATCAAACCCTCGATATAATCAACCATATCAACTAATACCACCTGCACCTCAACAATATCAACCTCCAAAGTCATCTCTTGAAGCCATAGTAGAGAAATTGGTCATTAGCACTGTAATGACCAAAAATTCACGGGCATCGTAAAAGAACATTATCGGGCCTCCGTCTTAGCGAAATGGGTTCGTAAATAATTAATAGAAATATTTATGAGTTTAGGGATGTGTTAAATTAGATTTTAATTAAGTGAATTTAGCTTAATTTAGAGTGATTAGTAAAAAGGACTAAAGTGAATAAAAGGAAAAAGTTTAATTGTAAATTAAAAGAAAATAAAAAGGACTAAAAAGGTAATTAAACAAAAATCATGAAATTGAGGCGGTTTATGTTTAAAAAAATCTGAGATTTTTAAGTTAATATATATTATTATATTATTATATATCAAAGATATTTATGTTTTATTATTATTATTATTATTATTATTATTATTATTATTATTATTATTATATGTATATAAAGTAACAGAAGAAAAAAAACAAACAAAAGAAAGAAAATAGAAACAGAATAGGGGACGAAACAGAAAGAAAAGAAAAAGAGAAAAGAAAAGAAGAAATTTAGGGTTTTCAAGGTTCAATTTTAAATTGGTAAGTCAAATTAAGCCATTTTCTTGTAATTTTTGAGTTTTTATGAACCTAGAACAAAATATTATTAAGTATGTGTTGAAATTTTCAAAGATATTAGATTTTTAAACATTAAATTTTATTGAGTAAAGTGTGAATTGAGGATTGAATTAATAGAATTTCTAACTAGAAGTGGGAGATAGATTAAATTGTAGAATAAGTTATAAATTTTGTATGATAGAGACTAAATTGCAAGAATTTCGAAATTATGGATTTATGATGAAAATTAGATAGTTAAGTTTAAGTTTAGTTAAAATTTGAGTAGAAATGAGATATGAATTGAGATGGAAAAATAAATGAATTTAGTTAGGACTAAATTGAAATTAAGATAGAAATTTAATTATTCAATATAAATTAGTGTTGTATTAATAATATAAATTATTTTTATTTTCGTACCTAATAAAGAACTCGAGGCATCTACAAAGAAAGGAAAAGAGAAGGTTGACGAGGAGTAATCCAAGAATTACGATTTGTATTTCTATAAACCAAACTTAGTATTTAAATTGTTGTTTTTATTATTTGATGTGTATGGAAAGATATTAAGGTAAGTATTAGTGTTTTGATATTGAATTGAATGTATGTGAATTTGTAATTATTGTGAAATGGATATTGAAATAAATAATTACTGTGAATTGAGAAATGAATTAAATACACTATTAACTGTATCAGGCTGAGTCGGATATAATTGGTACGCCATAGTATTGGAAGTGTTCAGGGATACTTCGACCTTGAGTCGATGAGGCACTATAAGTGTCGTACTATTACTTCGACTTTGAATCGATGAGGCACCTTGTGTGTCGTATTATTATTGTTACTTCGGTTTAATCCGATGAGGTACTTAGTACTGTACTACTACTGTTTACTTTGGCAAAGTCGATGAGGCACTGAGTGCTGTACTGGTGTGTTGGTTGGATCCGTGTATCCGTCTAAGTCTGAGTTATGTTAATAGGGGTAAACTATTACACTGAATAATTGAATTACTGTATTACTAGATTAAATAATTGATTGTTATTGATCGTTTGATACTGAATAACTGATTGTTATTGAATAACAATAATCAAATAATTGTTGTTGAAAAATAATGATTGATACTGAGTTTGAACTAAAATAGAGCACTAGATTGAAAGTTGAATATTTAAATAGTTATTGAATTTGAGTAGTGTTATATATATATATATGTATGTATTTTATAATTATTTAAGTATTGGTTTATAGAAATACCACTGAGTGTATACTCGGCATACGGTTTGTTTCCCTGCGCAGGTTAGGTACTAAAGCGATTAACGACTCAGCATCCAAGCCAATCCGAACTCAAATACATGGTGATGTACTTTTCTCTTTTGAAAATGGCATGTACCTAGGTTGTAATTTGTTGTTATTTTGATACATAAATATTAAAGATAAATGATGGTAATGGTTGTTCCATACAATTACATATGTCTTAAACATAGTTTATATCATAGTTTTGAATAATTTTGTTAAATGATAAACTAAATGAATCAATTAGACATTTTATGTTAGATTGTTATAAACATAAAAATGTTAGAACTTTATATTATAAATTTTATTATAATTAGAGATGTATAAATTTATGAATTGATTTGTTTGGATTGGTTTTGGATTGGTCTTGATTTGAATTTGTAGGGAAGTTTAGATATTTCTAAAAGGGATTATATTGAATTTTATTTAAAAAAAGAATGACTTTATAATTATACTATAATATGCTTATTATTTATTTACTTATTAAGAATTATCCGTAAATTGTCTGATTTATCTGGTAATGCCTCGTAATCCTGTTCCGGTTACGGTTTAAGGTTAAGGGGCATTACAAGCACCAAAAAGTTCCAACAAAAGTCTAAGGCACACTTCAAAGAAATTGATCAGCAAATAAGTAAGTTAGCACTTATGGTTAGTCGTTTGGAGAACTAAGGAAAATTGCCATCTCAAACCGAGTCGAACCCACGTCAAAATGCAAGTGCTATGACCGTAAATGATGGAACAGAGTTAGAACTAGTGAATAGTATGAGTTGTGACCACGACGTTGAACAGGAAGTTGAATCAGCAGCTCCCACTAAGTCGGCACCTCATAAACCATTTGTTGTACCTCTCTCATACCCTGGAAGGCTCATCCAAGTTAAAAAGGAACAAAAGGAAAAAGAAATCCTTAGGACATTTCAGCAGGTAGAAATTAATATTTCTTTACTTGATGCAATTAAACAGGTTCCACGCTATGCAAAATTTTTGAAAGAACTATGTACCGGCAAAAAGAAGCTCCAAGGAAACGAATGTGTAAATGTAGGAGAAAAAGTCTCTGCAGTGCTGCAAAGGAAAATTCCACTTAAGTGTAAGGACTAAGGTATGTTTTCTATATCCTACAAAATAGGTAATATTGGCATAAAGAAAACCATGTGTGATTTAGGAGTATCTATTAATGTAATGCCTTTATCTATTTTTAAATTGCTAAACATGGGTCCTTTGAAAGAAACAGAAGTGATTATTCAATTGGTAGACAGGTCATGCGTATATCTAGAAAGGGTGCTAGAAGATGTCCTCATAAAGGTAAATGAACTAATTTTTCCTGCAGATTTTTACATTATCGATATGGAAGACGATCACTAAAAAATGCTTCTGATATTCTACTCGGGAGACCATTCCTAAGTATCACACGTATAAAGATTGATGTTCATAATGGAACCCTCATTATAGGATTTGATGGTGAGGTGGTAAAATTTAATGTTTATAAGGCAATGGGCCAACCCAACACAATGCCAAATATTTCTAGTATTGATATTATTGAACTGCAAACGAAATTTCATTTTAAGTATCATGAAGGGGATGGATTACAAACTGTACTTTCCAAAAGTTTAGACCTCAATACGATGGATAAATTGGAAGAGATAATAAATTTCAGAGAATCGATTCAGGAAACCATTATTCTATTGGAAACTCTTCAATTCCCCCGAAGCCAAGGTAAGTACTTTGAACTTTCTCTTTTTAAAACTAAACTATTGCCTTCTATTTTGCAGGCCCTGGAAATAGAGCTTAAACCATTACTGGAACAGTTGAAGTATGCCTATCTAGGTAATGGAAACACTCTACCGGTAATAGTTTCCAGTAAACTTTCAGGATTGGAAAAGGAGAATTTAATTCAAGTTTTAAGAGACTAAAAAGGGGCTATCGGATGGACGATTACCGATATAAAAGGGTTAAGTCCCTCGACTTGTATGCATAGAATATTGATAGAAGAAAACGTAAGCCTAAAGATAGAAGTTCAAAGATGCCTTAATCCACCTGTGATAGAGGTTGTCAAAAAGGAAATTCAAAAGCTACTAGATGTCGGGATGATCTGTCCGATTTTCGATAGTAATTGGGTCAGTCCAATTCATGTGGTACCCAAGAAAACTGGTATGATTGTAATAAAAAATACAATAGGAGATTTAATTTTCGCTCGAGTCTAAAATTGGTGGGGAGTCTGTATAGATTACAAGAAGTTAAACTCTTTAACTCAAAAAGACCACTTTCCACTTCCTTTTATTGATCAAATGTTAGAACATTTAGCAGGAAAAACTCACAATTGTTGTCTTGATAGTTATTCAGGTTTTCTCCAAATTTCAGTGGCACTAAAGGACTAAGAGAAAATAATGTTTACATCCCCCTTTGGCACGTCCGCCTATAGACGGATGCCATTTGGATTTTGCAATGCACTAGCCATAGTCCAGAAGTGTATGGTAAGTATATTTTCTAACTATGTTGAGAAAATAATTGAGGTTTTTATGGACGATTTTATAGTTTATGGAAATTACCTCGTTAAAATTTTGGAGAGATGCCTAGAATTTAATCTAATTCTTAATTATGAAAAATGTCATTTTATGGTAGATAATGGATTGATTTTAGGGCATATTGTTTGCACTGAATGGATCATAGTCGATAAGACCGAAACTGATGTTATCAACTCACTTCTATACTCCACAACTATGAGGGAAATTCCTTTTTTCTAGGTTATATAGGTTTTTACAGACGCTTTATTAGGAACTTTTCTAAAATTTCGCGACTGCTCTGTAATTTCTTGCAAAAAGATAAAGAGTTTGAATTTGATCAAGCGTGCAAAGATGCGTTCGACACTCTGAAACAAAAGCTTGTTTCAACTCCTATAGTACAACCACCAAATTGGGACTACCCTTTCAAGCTCATGTGTGATGTAAGCGACCAAAGTGTAGGAGCTGTCCTTGGGCAAAGAATTGGGAAGGAACCTCACGTCATATCCTACACCTTTAAAACACTAGATGCTATTACTCAACTACTAAAAAAGAATTATTAGCTATTGTTTTTGCTTTGGAAAAATTTAGATCATATTTACTAGACACTAAAGTTATTATTTTTTCTGACCATGGAGCGTTGAAATATTTGATCGGGAAAAAAGAGGCAGAACCTAGGTTGATTCAATGGATTCTTCTCTCATAAGAATTCAATCTCGAGATAAAGAACAAGAAAGGAAGTGAGAACTTAGTAACTGATCATTTGAGTCAAATTCCCTTTTCAAAAGATGACACACCTCTTAAAGATGACTTCCCAGATGAAAGTCTTCTGTCATCTCAAACAATTTACCCATGGTTTGAAGATATGGTAAATTACCTCGCTACAGGTATTGTTTCTTCCAACTTATCACGTTCTGAAAAGGACAATCTCAAAAGAGACTCATGATATTATATTTGGGATGATCTATACTTATGGAAACACTGCTTCGATTAGGTAATTTGACGATGTGTTGCAAAAATCGAGGTACAACCTATCCTTTTTTTTGTCATTCTTATGCTTGTGGAGGGCATTTCGATCCTAAACGCACTGCACATAATGTACTTGAGTGTGGTTTTTTTTGGCCACACATATTTTGTGACACTTATTTATTTTGCAAAACTTGCGAGAGTTGTTAAAAAGTGGGGAATTTAAGCCGAAAGAGTGAGATCCCCTAACACCTAAACATGTATGTGAAGTTTTTGATGTGTGGGGCATCGATTTTATTGGACCGTTTGTTTCATCATTTAATAATGTTTACATTATTGTCTTTATAGATTACGTATCTAAATAGGTA
Source organism: Gossypium longicalyx (assembly GCA_025698465.1). Classification (NCBI taxonomy): domain Eukaryota; kingdom Viridiplantae; phylum Streptophyta; class Magnoliopsida; order Malvales; family Malvaceae; genus Gossypium; species Gossypium longicalyx. Next base: position 29,412,270 of record CM047001.1, on the reverse strand, counting down.
GAAGCTAAAGCTACCCGACATACCGAGCTAAAACTGTAATGGATTTTCTAACAAACTTTATTTTTTCTAGGTTTGGCACACCGAGAGTATTAATTAGCGACCAAGGAACTCATTTCTGCAACAAGATAATTGATACCCTACTTAAAAAGTATGGGGTGACACATCGTGTGGCCACGACTTATCACCCACAAATAAACGGTCTAGCGGAAGTTTCGAACCCTGAAATAAAGTTGATTCTAGAAAAGATCGTGAAACCAAATAGGAAAGACTAGAGCTTACGTTTAAACGATGCATTGTGGGTGTTCCGTACTACTTACAAGGGACCCATAGGAATGTCCCCTTACCAACTCATATTCATTAAACCGTGTCACCTTTAGTGGAGTTAGAACATAAGACATTTTGGGCAGTAAAAAGATGCAACATAGAGTTGGACGCCGTAGGTAATTATAAAAAATTAGACATTCAAGAACTCAAAGAGATCCGGCGAGATGCATATGAAAACGCCCAAATTTATAAAGACAAAACCAAGGCGTTTCATGACCAGAAAATATCTTGCAAACAATTTTCAGTTGACCAGAATATGTTACTTTACGATCCTGCATTGAGAATTTTTTTGGGTAAGCTTCGAACCAAATGGCTTGGTCCTTTTTTTATTACTAAAATATTATAATCATGGTGCAGTTGAAATTAAAAGCGAGGAATCCGAGAAATGTTTTAAAGTCAATGGTCAAAGGTTAAAACCCTTTTAAGAGAACTTTCAAGTACACGTGTTGGAGGAATTATTTTTCGAAGAGCTGAACGATTAAATTTTCCAGGTCGTCGAGCTAATGACGTTAAAAAAAGCGCTTTATGGGAGGCAACCCACATTTATTTTTATTTATTTTATTTAATTTTGAATTCTAGTTTAGTTTGAGAATTAAATAAATATTATTTTAATCCATTTGATCGAGCTATTTTCCAAGAGTATCCACCTTCTACTGTAGATAAACGACTTCATTGCATTGAAGCTCGCCTCAAAACAATAAAAGCCAACATCTCAAGCATCCTCAACATACTACAAAGCGATCATTTCCACCACCCTCCAGCCCATTAAATATAAATGGCGAGTACACTTTCTCCACTCATATTATTATTTTTGCACATTGGGGGCAATGTAGGCTAAGTAGGGGGAATTTTGGATCATGCCATACTTTCTTTTTGATGTGTTTTAGTAAGAATAATTTCTTAATTCGTTTCAGAAATAAACCTCTATTGCTTATGTTTAGTTTATTTAAATAAGTGGGTGAATCATGAATAACTATTGCTAGCTTGATCAATGAATATTTTGTAGAATTGAAAATGTGATCCTTAGTCAATATTTCATGAAAGTTGTTGGTTTTGTTAAACTTGCCTAATGAAAGTACTCAGTTAAAAAAAATAAATAAGTTTGCAAATAGCTTAGTTAAGAGTGAAGATTCGGAAATGTGCCAAGTTGAGTAACCGAGATGAGGTGCTTGGGTTGTCATCTCATTTCGCGTCAAAAGGTTTAGTGACGAGCCGAAGCTTGTAACACTGCTAACCGAGCTACCTTAAGAAAGGAGAAATAAATCGATTAGGGAAATGTGAAATTGAGTAACCGGGATGAAGTGCTTGACTTGCCATCTCATTTCGCGTCAAAAGGTTTGATTATGTCTCGAATTCGTTAAAAATAAATAAAAAGAACGTGTTGGGTTGAGTAACCGGGGTGAGGTGCTTGGTTGTCATCTCACTTCGCGTCAAAAGACTTGACTACGTTTGAAAAAATAAAAATAAAAATAAAAAAGAAAGATTTTTGATTCACCTAATTGTTTTCAGTATGTTTTATAAAATGCTTATTGATTGAGTTTAGCAGTTGTTTATTTTTTATTCACCTAATTGTTTGCAGTATGTTTGACTAGGAAATGGTGTTTTGATTTTGAAAAGGATTGACGAATTATTTTTAGTGGATATCATGCTTGAGGACAAGCATCGGCTAAGTAGGGAAAATTTGATAGCAAGATAAATTCATATTTTTAATATATTTATTTTTGGCTAATTATCGGATAAAATGTTATTGAATTTGGATTTTTTTATTAGGAACGAAATTGGTGTGTTGAATTCAAACTCTTACAAAAAGGGGCAAAGTTGAATTCAAACTCTTACAAAAAGGGGCAAAATTGAAACAAAAGCAAAGAGGAGAGCTTGATTGAAAGACTGAAGATTCAAAGATGACTGGATAATGATTGAAGGGTTGAAGATTTTTTTAAAAAGTGACTGGATAAAGATTGAAGGATTTTTGATAATGTTACAACTCTGTAATTAGTTTAAATTCTAGTTTAAATTTGATTTTTAAATTTTGAATTATTTAATGATAATATTTAGGTAAAATCAAGCTAAATTTTAGCATTAAAAATGTGTATATACTTAGTGGCTACAATCAATTGAAAACACACTTATCTTTTGAAATCAATTAAATTTCTTAATTTCTTTCCCTTTCCGCGTCACTTTTCTATACTATGTCATTATTATTATTATTATTATTATTATTATTTACTTTCAACCTTCTTTTGGTTTAATTACTTTTCAAGGCCCTTCCACTTTCCATCTTCTACAATTCCACAAATTCATTTTTAAAGCATGATTCTTTCCATGATTAACTAAATCCTTTTTAGTTTTAGCTCGAAAATTACTCCAACAAAACAATCGTGAGATTTGAACCCGCTCAAAAAACCTTTCAATATAGTATTTTCTAACTTTCTGGTATATGAGATAGTACAAATTCATCCCTTAAAGTTGATTCAGCTTCGATTCAAAAAGTGCACGTTGAGTTGGAGTTGTTTGGCGTACAATTAGGGAGACAAATCGGCTGTACTGTGTTCGAATTCCCGTAAATAAATTGGCATGTCTAGGTGGGAAAAGCCAGTTGGATTTTGTCAAGGGAGATAGAGATAGGATTTAAACGACCCATGCAGTTGAGGCCGTTGATTCGAGTTGGGCTTTTAGATTTCAAGACTGACAAAATCTTAAATTGTGGACACGTGTATCGTAGTTAGAAATTTGGCAAGAGTCAGTTTGCAGGTCATACTGGGATTAACTACATAAGGAAAAGTTGGCGATCGAGACGTTCTTGTACGCTATAACCAGCTTATTGCTTAGAAGAGAAAACATATTTTAAGAATTGATTCAAGATTGGAGTACACTGAGGCTAACGCTAAGCTTAAAAAATATTTTATTTATCTATTTATTTTATTTTCTTAAATTTATTTTTGCATTTTCAAATTTATTTTTATTTTATTTTATTACACTTCATATTTCCTTATTTTATTATCTTAATAAATTTAAACCCTTATTTTTATTTCTTTTTTTTTCAGCATTGCTACACATAGATCATAGGCACGACTGTAACCGCGACAGTGATTTTGGTCACGGAAAAAGACAAAATTAGATAGCCAGTCCCTATGGATTCGACCCTACTACTCTATACTGGCATTTACTGTTATTTTGTCGTAGAAACTTATATTTGGTGGTTTTGACGCCGATCATTCAGTATTTTAATTTATTTTTCTTTTTAACTTTAAATCTCACCATTAAGATAATATGAAAGTTAATAATTATTATAATTTTAAAAATATAAATAAATAAAATATTAAATATTTTTAATTATTTAAAATTTAAATTTATTTGATCATTAAATTAAAATTATTTTAAATCATTTCACAATTGTTTGTTATATTTTGATTAAATAAAAATTTATTTATTAAAATTATTCCAAGTAAATAATAATTTTTATTTCTATGATTATTAAGTTATATTTTAAATATTTTTTTATACTTAAATTAGATTTTAATAATATTCATAATTTCTTTTTGTTATATTAAAATTTTTTAATAATAACATTAACTTATAAGATAATATTCCTTTTTTTATTTTTATTTTAAATATGTTAATTAAATTTTTTATATATTAAATAAATAAAATTGACTCATGCATCATAAGTAACAAATTAATATAATATATTTTAAAAATTTATACACAAAAGTAATAAAACTAAACTATTATATGTAGACATGTTTTTTTATAGCAAATAAGGCATGTTTTTTTATGTAGACAGCTTCATTATGCAACACGTGGTAATCCATTTGTACGCCACCTGTCAATTTTAAATGCCAGCTTTTATGAATTTACCTGTTAATTATTATATCATTTATTTAACTATGACATTTATTTATTTCTTTATTTTATTACTGTAGCATTATCTTTTAAGTCTCTCATTAGCCATTGAAAAATCTGTAAAAATTAATAGACCATAAATCTTAATTGAAATGCTTCTTACAACTATTACTGTAGCATTACCTTTTAAGTCTCTCATTAGCATTACCTTTTAAGTCTCTCATTTACCTCCATTTCTATTGATACATTGTATCAACAATTGGTGCGGTGAGCATGGATCGAATCTGCTGAAGTTCGCCGTTATTTGCAATGCTGAGGTTGCCGTCATCATCTTCTCCAACATTGGTAAATTCTTTGGGTTCTTCAACTTTAGTTCAAAAGCAGTAGCTGAGAAGCATGCAGAAGAGACATGCATCGATTGTTGCTTGTCAGAGTTTGGGTCCATTGAAGAATGGTGTTGTTGCTGTGGGAATTGATATTAAGAATAGAAGGAATTTCAACTCGGGAGGCAGCTTTAACGGCGGCGACTTGAATGTCGCGAGGCATTAAGGAAACTGGTTGAGGAAGCAAAATTACAAGGTGAGGGAAATTGAGAATCGTGAATTCACCTTTGATGCTTAAAGTTGCTACATCATGAGTGCGCGCTGCCATTTCTGGGGTAGCAAAAGTGCCGAGCAATGCGGGATTTCTTGCGGGGCTCACTGATTTCGGACACCCATTTGCCGTAACTCCTCATTCTCACCCCTATGTAGATTGGGTGTTTGCTGATTGATGATCTTTTGGCTTTGCTATTATCTCCCAGGGATTCATGACCTATCCAGGTTAGGCCTTGAAAAATTGAAAACAAAAAACAAACAAAAAAACACCGAAAATTGACTCTAATAATAATAATAATCAATTCAAAATCGGTGTATTTTAATTAAGTTAATTGGGTTAAGGACTGTTTGCTGATTATTTCTCATTTCTGGGTTGAATTTTGTTGGAATGCGATGACCACTGAATTAATTTGTAACATTTAAATAACTATTGCATTTTCTTTGTAATGGTTAGGGAGTAATTGATTATAATCTGCCATTACATGGGTGAAATCTCAAAGACTGATATAGGCTTAAAAAATGTTAATTTTTAATAATATTTTTCTTGTTAGTAATTTATATTCTAATTTTTTGCAAAGCTCCAGCTCTGTAGCTTCTATAATTTTATTTTGTAGATCCATCATATTGGTTTCTTTTAACTATGCAGCCTTTGTAGATACATTCTACAAATCTCGCAATGTAGCCTTTGTGGTTATGCCCTATAGATCTAAGCTTCAATTTTCTCTATGTCTAGTAATTAATAAATGAGATTGAAATAATAAAGTAACATAATAGTAGTAGCACCTGCATCAATTATACTTCCATTACATGTTCTACCGTCAATTATTACTTTTTTCATTTGCAAACTTGATTTATGGAAACTATAGTGTTACCATTTTTCTAGTCATTGCTTCTGATGGCTCATGGATGGACTTGAACAAGGGAGAAAAGGTTTTGCCCTTATCTAAAATCTCATTTTCCGTAAAAGTAAAACTTCATTTTGTCATTTAGTTGGGTGAGGCTCATTTTATTAAAGTTCTAGGATAAAGAAATCTTTGACACTCAAGTCCAATTTATCAAAGCTTTTTATTGTAGTGTGAATATTAATATGCAATGATTGAGAGAAAAAAAAGTTTTGATGCTACCGTGTATATAAGGATCTCTACTTGTTAGATGCTGCCATATACCTGCAACTTGTCCGGCCAAAGTTTTGGAGCTTTGGTTTCTTTTATGTTAGTTTTGTTTATATGAAATTCAATTTCCTTTATGTTATTTGGGTATAACTCCATGTGTTATGTTTTTTAGTGCACATATGATACAATTAGCTTCTTACAACTATTTATGGCTTGTATAGCTTCTTACTGCTTTGATGAGATGTCAACTTTTATTTCCAAATAAGTGTTACCAAGCTGGTAACATTTTGCTTGTTTGTTTAGCAATTTTGGTTAATGGAAAGTTTTTATAAATATGGACATTTTGCCTTTTAGTAGAGGCATTTACATGTGCAGATCTCTGCGGCCTTTTGATATAACGTTACTTTTTGAGGATGTATTATTTTTACATATCCTTTACTAGAATGGCATGTAGGACTGTTGATAACTGGTTTGTTTTGTTTAAAAAAGAAGCTATAGTTCATATATGATATTTTTGTATACGAAATTGGTTTTTGTATACGCTAACATTTTGCAGGTAAGATCAAACTAAATCATCTATAGTAGATGTTATTCTCCCTACACTTCTCCCCTTTGCTTAGGTTCATGTTATGTACTACCACATATGGTAGATCTTGGTTGTTTGAACTTTGCAATATATAAACCAAAGATACAATTATATGTCTCGCTTGGACTTGTTTACTCAGCTGTCACACCTGAATTTCTTCCTTTGTCATCATCTTCTTTGCTTTTTCTTATGTGGTATTTCATCGCCAGGTACACTATTCAACCTAATATTTTATTGTCTTTGCATTTTTAAGCTATATGAAGCTTTTTAGGTTTCCCTTCATTCCATTAGATGCTAAATAAATGCATGAAATACACATAAATATTTTGTTTTCTTACTCATGCATAAATTTTACATGAATGCTGGAAAAATACATATATATTTTATAGTTGTACAATACCGGACATGCAGTCCAATCCAAGATGAAGAGATAATATCCTTAGTGATTAATTATTAAGCGGAGTGAAGCCAAGGGACTAATTTCATCTTATACAGTTCGCTGGTTAAATAACTATTAATATGGTGAAATAAAGGTATACCACATCCCTTTGAAGTAGGGACAACATTTGGTACTTGTCATGAAATCCATGCTAGTTTGCATGTTATTCACATGATTAGATTGAGAACAGGTTCTTAGTACAAAATTACAACATGAATGTTATTTAATCAAATATTTGTATGCTTCTGACCAACGTTCCCAGCTGACGATTAAAGGCTTGCATGTTCAATACTATAGCCTACAAAATAGTTAGTGAGAGCCTACGCTTTTAGCTGATATCCTAAGGCTCATAGGTTCAATACCGTAGCCTCCCAAATAGTTAGTTCGAGTCTATGCTCCTAGTTGATATCATAAGGCTCGCAGGTTCAATATTGCAGCCTCCAAAACAGTTAGTGCGAGCTTATACTCCCAACTGGTATCTTAAGGCTTGTAGGTTCAATATCGTAGTCTCCAAAACAGTTAGCGCGACTTATACTCCCAACTAGTATCTTAAGGCTCGCAGGTTCAATACAGCAACATCTAAAACAGTTAGCACGAGCCTACGCTCCTAGTTGATATCTTAAGGCTTGCAAATTCAATACCGTAGCCTCGAAAACAGTTAGCGTGAGCCTACGCTCCTAGTTGGCATTTTAAGGCTCACAGATTCAATACCGCAACCTTCAAAACAGTTAGTGCAAGCCTACGCTCCCAGTTGGTATCCTAAGGCTTGTAGGTTCAATATCACAGCCGTCCAAAACAGTTAGCGTGAGCTTACACTCCCAACTTGTATCTTAAGAATCGCAGGTTCAATACCTCAGCCTCCAAAACAGTTAGTACGAGCCTATGCTCTCAGCTGGTATCCTAAGGCTCGTTGGTTCAATACCGTAGCCTTTAAAACAGTTAGAGTGAGCTTACACTCCCAATTGGTATCTTAAGGCTCACAGGTTCAATATCGCAACATCCAAAATAGTTAGCGTGAACCTATGCTCCCAGCTAGTATCTTAAGGCTCACAGGTAATACCGCAGCCTTTAAAAAAGTTAGCGCGAGCCTACATTCTCAGTTGATATCCTAAGGCTCATAGGTTCAATACCGCAACCTCCAAAATAGTTAACGCGAGCTTACGCTCCTAGCTGGTATCCTAAGGCTCGTAGGTGTAAACTGAAAAATATATAGGATTTTTCCTATATAATTCATCACCTTTTTACTTAAATTTGTTGTTAAAACTAAGTAATTGTTTAATAAGTTAATGAAATATATGAAAATATGAAATTGGGACATAGAAATTATTAAAATGTAATTTTATACTTTATTATATAGTTTTCATCCAGAAAATGACTTCTTTTATACTAATTTGAGCATATTATATTTTCAAGCTATAAAATAGGCCATGCATAATTAAATTAAATAATAAAATATGAAGTTATATTTATAATTTATTTTAATATATTTCATTAATAAATTAGTTTTAATTAATTAAGTAAATTGATTAATTAAAGTGGTTAAATTATATTCTTTGGTCCTCTAAATTATCTATTATTGTTGGACAGGTCTGAGAGCTTTATGTTGATTACAAAACCATCCAAATGGAGGACTAAGTTAACTTAAAATTCGGCTGCATGTGGATGCTCATGAATCAAATTTTGGTTTAATTACATAAGGTCCTTGAAGAGTTGAAGAAATCGAGGATTTACCCGAAGATTTGCAATTGACTGAGTCCTGATCTTGATGATGTTGTGGCAATTAAATCAAGCAAAGATCAGCCACGCTTTCACAAATCATGGCCGACCACCCTTGGATGAATTTTCAAAAGATGGACACTCTTATTTTTAGCAAACTAGCTCCCTTGCCTCACCTATAAATAAGACCCTATTTCTCACTTATCCATCATCCCACACTCATTTATCATTCTCTCCTCTCTCAACTCTCTTAGCTTTCTTTCCTCCTCACGCCTATCATCATCTTTGCATAAGGATTTTTAACAAATTAGCCTTTTAAAGAGCCATTGGTTGGCGATCTCGGAGAGCCATCAGCAAAGGAGCAAAGCGAAGGAATGAAGGAGCCTTCGTCAGTCAGAGTCTTGGGTGACAGTCACTTTGATTTGGGTTTAATCTTTCTTTTCTTTAACTTAATTCAATAATGTTTGCTATGTGATCACTGTTCTTATTTACAACAATGATATCTTAATTTTATTTAAGTTAGGATGATTGCTCTAAATAAATAATAATTATTGGATTCATGCTTATAATGTTTGTGCCTCAATCTATAATGTTTTTAATTAAAATCAAGTTTGTATTTCGTTCATACGTGATTGGAATGCACTTGAATTAGCTAAGCGATCCTAATTAGACGACGGCTAATGGACGCTTAAATGAAATGTGCATGCTCAATTTAGATCCTAACCCGATTAAATTGCAGGTTACATAACAACCCTAACCAGGCTTTATTATCTGCATAGTTTTTATATTTATGTGATTAAACTGTTTCAAATCTAACACGTCTCTGTTACCTCGCACGAATACTAAGAAACCCTTAGTAAATAGGATCAGTCAAATTCGTATTTACTAAGTAAAGGATTTCGAAAAGACCTAATGTGGTTTCCAAACTCATGAAAGATCGAGTTGCCATAGAATGTTTTTTCGAATATTGATAAGCATGATGATAATAATTTGAGTTTAATTAAAGTAATTGTCTTAGCTTATTTATGTTATAATTATTGCTGATTGTGTTAACTCTGCTAAAATCTATTCCATTCATATAGTTTGCATATTTAGGTTAATTTGCATTAGGAATCATTGCACTTAGTTTAATATATTTAAATCATCACTTCTCAACTAAATTGTGTTTTTATTTATCAAATTGTTAATATAATTTTATAAATTAAGTGACTTAACACAAATACAATCCCTGTGGAGACGATAACTTGATACTTACTTATTACTTAATAACGACTATGTACTCTTGCACAAACCCTAGCGTTACAAGTTTTTGACGCTGTTGCCGGAGATTGTCAATTGTTGCCATAGTCATTTTTTGTGAAATTATTTATTTTCAATTTTGTTATTTCTAACAACACTAACTTATTGTTTTTAATTTGTGATTTTTTTTGTTTATGAGCATAGATCGGATTATCGATTTATTCCCAGTAGATCCTGAAATTGAGAGAACTTTTAGACAAAGAAGACGTGAACGAATAACATAGAGACAGAATGAGATGGACCTTGGAAATCAGAATCAATGCCAAGGTAATGAAGTCGATCATGTACGAAATCCCATCCTCATTGCCGATGATAGGGATCGATGCATCAAACAATATGCTGTGCCGCTTTTTAGTGAGTTAAATCTAGGAATTAGAAGGCCAGATATTGAGGCAACCCAATTTGAATTGAAACCAGTGATGTTTCAAATGCTACAAACGATGGGCCAATTTAGTGGTATGCCCATGGAAGATCCACATCTTCACCTTCGATTGTTTATGGAGGTGAGTGATTCATTCAAGATAGCCAGTGTGACTAAAAATGCACTGAGGTTGAAGTTGTTTCCGTACTTGTTGCGAGATCGAGCACGAGCAGGGCTCAATTCATTGCTACCAAGTTCTATATTTACGTGGCAAGAATTAGCAAAGAGATTTTTGGTTAAGTATTTCCTGCCTAGCAATAATGTTAAGTTGAGGAACGAGATCACAATTTTCTAACAATTGGATGACAAGTCTTTGTATGAGGCTTGGGAGCGATTCAGGGAGTTACTTCGTAAGTGTCCTCATCATGGGATTCCTTATTGTATCCAGTTGGAGACATTCTATAATGGTATTAATGCACATACAAGATTGATGGTTTATGCTTCCGCGAATGGTGCAATTTTGTCTAAGTCTTATAATGAGGCTTATGAGATCATCGAGAGGATCACAAGCAATAACTATTAATGGCCAACAAATTGAACAGCTTCAGGAAGACGTGTAGCCGGAGTTCATAAAGTTGATGCTCTCACTTCGTTATCAGCTCAGGTATCGTTTATTTCTTCTATGTTAAAACAGTTTACCGCTAATAGTGCTAATAATTTTGTAGCTCAGCCACCAAGTCCATTTGAAGTAGTTTCCTGTGTGTACTGTGGAGAATGTCATTTTTTCGAGAATTGCCCATTGAATCTTGAGTCAGTATACTATATGGAAAGCCAACATTAAAATAGGAGTGGACAGGGATCCCATTCCAACTTCTATAATCCTTCATGGCGTAATCACCCCAACTTTTTTTGGAGCAACCTAGGAAATGGACCAAACAACAACTTTATGCAGTATAAACTCAACCAATCTCAAGGGTTTAATCAGCAAGCTCCAAAACTAGCTCAAGCTGAATCATCAAATAGTTTGGAGAACTTGTTGAAAGTATACATGGCAAAGAATGACACTTTGACCTAAAGCCAAGTAGCAACATTGAAAAATTTAAAAAACCAAATGGGTCAGTTAGCTACGGAACTTCGTAATAGACCGCAAGGAACCTTGCCAAACGATATTGAGAATCCAAGAAATTTGGGTAAAGAACATATCAAGGCAGTGACATTGCGAAGTGGTAAAATTTTGGAACCCCAATTGATTGATGTCGAAGACAAGCCTGTTGAAAAGGGGGAAAGTCAACCAGCTGTTGAAGTTCCTACACCAAAAGAGCCAAAATCTGCAAAGACTTTTAAGGTAAATCCTAAATTAATAAATTCAGATACTTTAACATCTTCTTTGGATGCAGATTTACCTACTCAGAAAAGTTTTCCGGTTCAACCAAAAGTTCCATCACCTCCATATCTACAAAGATTGCAACAACAGAAGCAAAAACAAGAGGTGCAATTCAAGAAGTTTTTGGATGTTTTGAAGCAGTTACACATCAATATTTCATTGGTGGAGGTTTTAGAACAAATGCCAAATTATGTGAAGTTTATGAAGGATGTACTATCCAAGAAGAAACGACTAAGTGAGTATGAGACTGTCGCCCTGACGAAGGAATGTAGTGCGTCCCTGCAGAACAAGCTGCCATCGAAATTGAAAGACCTAGGAAGCTTTACTATACCCTGTAACATTGGTGAATCTTGCTGTGGTAAAGCTTTGTGTGACTTAGGAGCAAGTATCAACTTGATGCTTAAGTCTATTTTCAAGATGCTAGGGATAGGAGAAGTAAGACCTACAATTGTGACGCTCCAGCTAGCGGATCAATCTCTAGCATATCCCGAGGGAAAGATCGAGGATGTTTAGGTAAGAGTTGATAAATTTATTTTTCCTGTTGATTTTATTATTCTAGATTTTTAAGCAAATAAGGAAGTGTCAATTATCCTTAAGAGACCTTTCTTAGCCACGGGATGAATATTAATTTATGTGCAAAAAGGTGAACTCACCATGCGAGTTCAAGACGATTAGGTAACCTTTAACATTCTTAAAGCGATGAAATTTCCCGATCCGGTAGAAGAGTGCTCAATTATGGAAGAAATAGAAACTTGGTTTCTATGGGAAGCCATTTTGAAGAAGATCCATTGGAGAAAGCCTTAGATCTTGATCCTTTGGAGGATAAAGAAGGTGAAGAAAATATGGCTCTGGTAGAAGCTAATCCGAGAAATTTTATTCAATCCACACGATTCGAACCATTGGAGTTGGAAGTCAGAGAATTGGTGCAACCCAAATTGTTAATCGAAGAACCACCTACAATCGAACTAAAGGTACTTCCTTCCCATTTGAAATATGTTTATTTAGGTAATTGTTCTACTTTGCCTGTGATTATTTTAGCAGAAATGACAAAAGATCAAAAGGAGCAACTAATTTCTGTTCTAAAGAAATTTAAGAAAGCAATTAGTTGGACTATAACTGATATTCGAGGTATAAACCCTTCATTTTGCGTGCACAAAATTATTCTAGAGGAAGGTGAAAAAGGTGGAATTGATGGGCAAAGGAGGCTCAATCCTATTATGAAAGAAGTTGTGAGAAAGGAAGTGATCAAATGGCTAGATACAGGAATCATCTATCCTATTTCAAATAGTTCGTGGGTAAGCCTGGTACATTGTTACCATTATGAATAGACATGTTATTACTACCAAGATGAATAAACATGTTACCATTATGAGCTTTATTCAAAATTTTTTGTACTAGTTCTGAACCTTTCAGTACACATACTCTGTCTCTGAATAAGAAATAATCTTCGATCCGGATTTAAAATTCTGAGTCAGGAGTTGATTCACTTTGTATCCATTTTGCTTACATCTTACTATCATTTTTCTGAGCTTCAGAGATCTGTTGCAATAATGTTGGTCTAGCTTTTAACTCAGCTATGATTGAACAATCATCAGATAATGACAATCGGGTATTCATAGCTTGCAAGGAAAATAAGGATTTTCTGCTAAGAGCATCAGCAACCACATTGGCTTTTCCCAGATGGTAATCAATAACAAGATCATAGTTTTTCAGTAATTCAAGCCATCTTTCCTATCTCAAATTCAAATCTTTCTGTGTCATCAAGTACTTCAGACTTTTATGATCTGTGAATATGTGACATTTTTCACCAAACAGGTAATGTCGCCAAATTTTCAATGCAAACATTATGGCTGCCAATTTAAGATCATGTGTCGGGTAGTTTTTCTCATGTGGTTTTAGCTGTCTTGAAGCATATGCTACTACTTTACCTTCTTGTATCAAAACACAGCCTAAACTATTCAATAACGCATCACTGTAAACTATAAATTTCTTACCCGATTCTGGTTGAATTAACATTAGAGCTTCTATCAATAAAGCTTTTAATTTGACAAAACTATGCTAGCATTTATCAGTCCACTCAAATTTTACATCTTTTTGCTATAGCCGAGTCATCGGAGAAGCTATCATTGAAAAACCTTACAAACCTTCGATAATAACCAGCTAATCCCAGAAAACTTCAGACTTCAGACACATTCTTCGGTGGCTTCCAGTTAACAATGGCCAAAATTTTATTCGGGTCCACATGACACCTTCAGCAGATACTATATGCCCAAGGAAACTAACTTCTCATAGCCAAAATTCGTATTTACTAAATTTGGCATACAATTGTTTCTCTCGCAAAGTTTGCAACACTATTCTCAAATGCTTCACATGTTTATTTTCATCTAGGGAGTAAACCAAAATATCATCTATAAATACCACCACAAACTTGTCTAAATATGGGCTAAAAATTCTGTTCATCATATTCATAAATACTGCAGGTGCATTTGTCAAATCGAATGGCATCACAAGAAACTCATAGTGTCCATACCTGGTTCTTAAAGTTATCTTTGGCACATCTGAATCTTTTACCCGTAGTTGATAATAATCAGAACAAAGATCAATCTTTAAAAATACAATGGCACATTTTAACTGGTCAAACAAGTCATTAATACGAGGTAATAGATACTTGTTCTTTACTGTAACTTTGTTGAGCTGTCTGTAATCAATACACAGCCTCAACGATCTATCCTTCTTCTTTACAAACAGAATCGGTGCACTCCAAGGTGAGAAACTAGGTCAAGAAAAACTTCTGTCAATCAATTATTGCAAGTGTACTTTCAGATCTTTCAATTTGGTAGGAGCCATTCTGTAAGGTGCTATGGATATCGGTGTTATACCCAGAACAAGATCTATAGAGAATTCTACTTCTTTATCCGGTGGTAAACTAGGTAATTCTTCTGGGAATACATCAGGAAATTCACATACAACCGGCACTGACTGAATCTTTGACTTAGATAATTTAGTATCCAACACATATGCGAGATAAGCATCATAACCTTTTTTGACATATTTCTGTGTTGATATTGTTGAAATCACATTAGGTAATCCATCCAGTTTATCAGATTCAACATGAAGTAATTCACCACTTTGACATTTTAATACAATATGTTTCTGTTTACAATTGACCACTACATCATATTGGGTTAACTAATCCATTCCCAAAATCACATCAAATTCATCAAATGGCAATAACATCAAGTTAGTTGTAAAGCAATAACCTTTTACCGTCAACGGACAGTTATTACAGATTTTATCCACCATAACACACTGGCCCAGAGGGTTTGAAACTTTAACTACAAATTTAGTGAATTCAACAGGTAAATTTTTAACAGACGCTAAATTTATGTATATGTATGAATGTGTGGAACCAAAATTAATCAAAGAAATAATATCAGTATCAAGTAGAGAAAATGTACCAGTAATGACGTCTGGTGCAGAAGCATCTTCTCTAGCACGAAGAGCATATGTTTTTGTAGGTGCTCATGCATCAGATCTAACAACAGTATCCCTAGTAGTACCTCGACTATCATTAACATCATCGAGGTGACGGGGTGGTCTGGCCCTCAAAACAGGATTACTCGACTTTGTAGCTGGTTTTATTTCTTTTTCAACTCTCTCTGGACAATCTATGAGAAAATGGTCAAATGAACCACATCGATAACAAGCTCTACTTCTCAAACGGCATTCCCTAAAATGAAATTTGTTACAATGCTTACACTTTGGTTTGAGATTACCGACACTACCTACACTGGTTACAGACGGTGATAAAGACCTCGGGTTAGAGCGTTGAGAGCCTCGCTCTTTTCCAGAATACCCCGTAGAGGTAGTAACACGATCATATTACTTCTTTATTTTCTTAGAAGTAGATGATTGTGACTTGCTCATAATCCTTTTTCTAGAAACCTGAACCTCTCTTTCAACTTGTTTCTTTTCTTTACTCAATTCCTTAGCTTTGTGTGCTCGACCGGCTAACACCACAAATTCCTTTATTTCGAGAATTTTGATCAATAACTTGATATCTTCATTTAAACCCTCTTCGAAGCGTTTACACATCTCAGCCTTAGTTAGAACCCATTCTCTAGCATATTTGCTCAACCGAACAAATTCTCGTTCATACTCAGATACAATCATGTCTCCCTGCTTGAGTTTTAAAAATTCTTTCTTTTTTTGATCCATAAATCTCTGACTAACATATTTCTTTATGAACTCGGCCTAGAAGAATTGCCATGTAACGTTTTCTCTCGGTACAATTGAAGTTATGGTATTCCACCAATGATAAGCTGTATCTTTCAGTAGAGATACTGCACATTTCAGACATTCAGCAGGTGTACAAGATAATTTATAAAAAACCTGATGGTATTTTCCAACCAAAATTCAACCATTTTCGGATCATCATCTACGGTAGTTCTAAATTCTTCTGTCCCATACTTACGGATTTTATCTACAGGAGGCTTACCTGATCTAGCGGGTTCAACAACCTGTGGTACCTTCGGAACCGGTTGAGGAGCAGGTGGGGGAGGTCATTGTACAATGGGGTCTATTCTTAAATACTTACTAAACCATTCATTCATCAATTGAAAGAAGGCCTGTTTTGTGTCCTCACTTCAGCCCTCAGATACGGGCCTTTCACTATTAGATGCAGATGCAACTCTTTGAACTGAAGCTGAAGCATTGCTCCCAGCTTCCTCGGATTCAGCTCTAGCTTGGTTGGATGACATTATTGTATGAAAAATACATTTACAATGATTAGGAGACATCACACTATCACGAATTATATAATGTCATGTATAGCTAAACTCGTGTTTGCTACGTTAAATTCGAGAATTGGCTAAACTATAGCTCTGATACCACTAAATGTAACACCCCTTAACCCGTATTCGTCACCAGAATAGAGTTACGGAGAATTAGTGAAACTTATAGAACATTTACAGATAAATCATGTAATTTACTATTCATTAACCAAGATTATTCATATCATCCCTTAAATGGACGTTCGAGGCCCAAAACGAACATTAGAATCAAGTTGGGACATAATCAGAAACTCTAAGAATTTTTCATGACATTTCAAAAAATTTTCAAGGTGCAGGGCTCACACGCCCGTGTGGTCCAAGCGAAATACCCGTGTGACCCTGGGACACGCCCGTGCTGGAGGCCGTGTGGTTAATTAAATTCTTTTGAAATTAGGTGCAGGTTTTACACGGTCAAGAAAAATGCCAGTGTTCTAGGCCGTGTAACACATATGGCTGAGACAGATACCCGTGTCTCTGTCCGTGTGCTCGATTCTGAGCATTCTGTTTTCTCAAACTTAAGGTATGGAAGACACACGGCCTAACCACATGTCCATGTACCAGGCCATGTGTCACACACGGTCTAGACACACGCCCGTGTGTTTGCCCATGTGGACAAAATAAAGTTATTTCTAGCTTCATTTCTCACCCAAAATTTACACCAATGACTTGCACTTAAAACTCACATCCAATACCAGCCAATTCAAGCATTTAAATTAAGCAAATTTCATTATTCAACAAGGCATATCATTAGATGCATACATGTTTATAATCTTACTTTAGTATATTCCAAATGTTAGGCATAATTTGAGCAAACATTAACATGTATATAACTACCATAGTATGACATTACAAGTTTATCAAAAACAACCAATACTAGCCATTCCAATGGCTAGATTACAAGCCACATACTTAAGCCATCTATGACCAAGTTAGCCTATACATGCCATCATACCAAAATAATTTTACTATATGTACCCAAAATGAGCTAGTGGATAGTGTGATGATGCTTCAATGATCTCCAACCTTCACGAGCTTCCAAGCACTATAAAACAGGGGAAAATAAAACAGAATAAGTATTACATGCTTTGTAAGTTTGTATAATGGAAACTAAACTTGCCTAAACACATGCAATATCATGTTTTCCATCCATTTGGCAAAATTTCCTAAACACAAGCATTCAATCAAATCTGTTAGTCACAAAATCTTCATATCAATCAAGTAATCATAGATGAGCTCATCATGCAATATTCTTTTAAGACATTATAATTTTATCTCATAATTCTCTCATCATGCCAAGAGTTTTGTCCGTTGAATCATTGAAATTTCGATGGATGCTCGAGTAGTACACTCAAAGTGTACAATTCAATAACCCATCAATTCTTATTCAGAGGTACCCATTAGGGCACTTAATCGAAGAACACACTCTTGAGCCACATATCGTATTACAGGGTTACTAGTCCAAGCTAAATCCTTTATGTAACTGGAACGACAAAAATGTGCAAGTGTACACAATCGCAACAAGTAATAAAGTGACAAGTAAATGTCGAGTTATCGTACCCACAGGGATTATAAAAAGAATTATTTATGAAATTAATTGTAAAACACTTTGGTGAGGTAAAAATAATTTGGTTTTAAAAGATGGTTAAAGACTATTTAAAAAAAACTAAGTAAATAATTAAAATAAAGGAGTTCTAATGCGCGATTTCAAATAAGATTTAATCAAGGTAACATACTTGTGTTGGATTAATTACAATTCTTTAACTTAGAATTATTAAACTGATGTTTATATTGCTATGGATAAATTTACGACAACTCGGTAAATTGCTAACTATTGCTCATACATACTTATTAAATTAATCAACCTCTTGAACATTTTTCAATGTCAATCCAAGCGGCTAATCTATCTTCACAAGCATATAAAAGATTAAGTGAGGTAACAGGGTATTTCTACCTTGAAACAGTTTAATCACAAAAATCTTACAAGTTATTCAAGGCATATGTATCGCCGAATACAATGCTAATTTAAACTTCAGCTACCTTAAAAGAATAAACATGCACTGATTAAGCATTGTGTCTATTAAGTATAATTTCAATACAATTTAATAATTAATTCATTAGTTATTTAAAAATTATATTACAAGAATAACTCAGGCATGATTTTACTTAACCAAGTAATTTACCGAGGCCTATAACAGTATAAACATCATTTTAACAATTCAAGCAGGCAAAATATAATCAACCCAACACAAACTTAATTTAAGCTGAATTGATTAAAATTAACATTTCAATAGCATAAATATTCATAAACATGTTCGCCAAAATAACAACAAAACTTACAGAGATAGGGAACAAGAAGCAAATCTGGTGTTTCTCCGTGGCTTGACTAGTTGCTCCGTTCTTCGTTCTTCGTTGCCCTCTGCTATCAAGGTGGCTTATGAACACCAAATTGCTTCTCCAAAATGGCTGATGAGAGCCTCTTTCCCAAGAGAAGAAATTGACACTTGAACAAAAAGGGAAATGGGATGGAAAAAATGGAAAGAAAAGTGAGAGAGGAGAATGGAGAATGAGAGAATGTTGTGGGATTGAGGGATGGTTTGAATGATCAGCAATGGGTGGCTTTTATAGCTGATTGTGGCTGCTAAAAATAGAAAATTCCAGCGGCCAAAGAGCCCCCCTATGGCCGGCCATCTACTTGGCAAAAGTTGAGACTTTCAACTTTGCTAAAAATAGTCTTGGGCAAATCTATAAAGCCACAATTAAAGGTGGGGTTTGAATGCAATTTGGAAGTCTTTTAAGGGCCTTTTTGTAAGCATATTTAATCAGCTAAATGATGATTTGGGTCAGCATATGGACGGTTCTAGGCTGTCCAATTAGTGG
Source organism: Gossypium longicalyx (assembly GCA_025698465.1). Taxonomy (NCBI): domain Eukaryota; kingdom Viridiplantae; phylum Streptophyta; class Magnoliopsida; order Malvales; family Malvaceae; genus Gossypium; species Gossypium longicalyx. Next base: position 29,392,901 of record CM047001.1, on the reverse strand, counting down.
CTGGTTCGGTTCACTCAATTTGGTTCGACTAGTGCAGTTCAACTGGACCCTTTCTCCATAATTAATTAAAAATAATTTATTTAACCCAAATAAAATTGGGAATAAATTAAAATTAATTAAATTATGAATTAAAACACATTTCTGGACCGTCTTAGGCTGGAAATTGATGTGCCTCGATACTTCAAATCGCTTCTCGGTTTTATGCTTTCAGCAGTGTCGGCCGAGCCAATTTTCGCCCTTTGCGCGAATCTGTCGAAAATAGTCAAAATTAATCAAAATTAAGTATAAAATTAAATAAAATTCACCATGTTCATATTTTTAACACAATTTAATTATTTTATAATATTTAATTATTTTTCGACAAGAATTTAACCGGATTTGCACGAATTTAAGTAAAAATGGGTATGAAAAAGTATATAAATTTTTGTGTTTCCAGTAACGTATGCTCAGAAGAGTTCAATTACGATTACCAGTCTAGGCTAAATCCTAATTGTAACATATGCTCGAGAGAGATTACATTAGGATTATCTGGTTGGGCTAAATCCTTTCGATAATGAGGTCAATAGGATTACTTGTCCGAGCTAAATCCCATCAGCAAGAAATGCAGGATCTCATTCATTTGGAGAAAGCACATTTATCCATCGAAATTCAATATTCAAACGAGACTTTACCCTTTTCCCAACATTTCCAAACATGTAATCATTTCAAACATTTATAACATTCACATAAAAATAATTCATATTGCATACAATCATAACATTCAAGTTAACATATTTATATGCTCGATTAAGTTACACGAACTTACCTCAACATTGGTTCGCGTATAAAATCTACTAATCTGAAACCTTTTCTTTTCCTTGATCTAACCTCGAATTTGTGTTGTCCAGATCTATATAAATGACTTTATTCATCAATTTCACACATTACATATTCATTTGGACTCAATTTACGTCCTAGGTAAAATAACTATTTTGCCCCTAACTTTTCCATAAATTTCAATTTGTGCAATTTACTCCTTATTCTAAGCCTAACCAAAATCCCATTACAAAATTTACAGCACATGTATTCATAAAAATTTTAGAATTTTTTATCAAAATTTTACAACTTTACATTTTAGTCCCTAAATTATTTTTCATCAAAAAATCACTTTGTAAAAGTTGTTTATCTATCAACAACTTTTCATTTTCTACCATAAATTTCTAATTTTCAGCATATTCATCCATGACCCAATTTTTATACTTTGGAAACTTTTCGAATTGATCCCCCAAATAGATAGATTAATCTATCCCGGTTTCAAAAATATCAAAATTACTAAAAACATGACAAGAAAACTTACCCAATTAAGCCATGAAAGTTTCTTCTCTCTCTCTTAGGGTTTCCATGTATTTTAGGTTGAAGATAACATAGAAATAAGATGATATCTTTTATCATCTTTTAATTAATTAAATATTTTTTCAGTTTCCAATTTAGTCCTTACCCTTTTTTTAAATTTCCATGGATAAGTCACCAAAATATCTACATACTTTTCTTTAATAGTCTAATTACCATATAAGGACCTCTAGTTTTGAATTCCATAACTATTTAATCCTTATAGCTACTAGAATTTAACTTTCACATTTTATGCGATTTAGTCATTTCCCTATTTAAACACATAATCGATAAAATTTTATTATCGGGATTTTCACATGACATTTCCAACATATTACAGACCATGTAATAAAATAAAAATAAATATTATTTTTTGGTCGAATTTTTGGTCTCGAAATCATTGTTTCAATTTTCACTGAAAAGTCGTCTGTTAAAGGTTGTCCATGACAATATGATAGGAGAGTTATCCATGATGGATTCACCAATCGCTATTCTTTAAAATTCAATGAAAAACCCATCACACTTGTACCCATGACACCCAAACAAGTGTATGAAGATTAAGTATGTTTGAAGGAAGAGAGTGGAAAAACAAAAACAAAAGAGAATGAGGTAACAACAAAAGAAAAAGAGAAAAACATGAGAGAATGCAAAAAAAAAAAAAGAAAAAGAAAAAGAAAAAGAAAAAGAAAAATAAAAATAAAAAGAGAGTGAAAGAGAAAAAAAAAGAACAAGTAAAAGAGGTTGTGATAAGAAAAGAGAGTAAAGGAAAAAATAAATTGAATTTTTTTGCAAAAAGTAGAGAGGTTGAGAGAGCTGTTTTGACTTACTAGCCACTAGTATTTTTGTACAAAGAGGCATATTTTAGCACTAACAAACTTAATGAAAATCTTCCTAAAGCGATTGTTTCTCTCTTGTAGGATTTTCAAGATGTATTTCCTGATAAGATTCCTAATGGTCTACCACCGTTAAAGGGAATTGAACATCGAATTAACTTTATTCTGGGAGCCACAATTTTGAACTAACTTGCTTATCAAAGCAAAGGAGAAGACAAATGAGTTACAATAGTAAATTCGTGAGCTTACGGAAAAATGTTATGTGAGAGAAAGTTTAAGCCCATATGCCGTTCCTATTTTGTTAGTTCCAAAGAAGGATAGAGCTTAACGAATGTGTATCGATTGTTGTGATATAAATAAGATCATGGTAAAGTATCAACACCCTATTCCTCGATTAGATGACATGCTTGATAAACTACATGGGTCCAACATTTTCACCAAAATTGATCTTAAAAGTGGATATCACCAAATTCGAATACAAGAAGGTGATGAATGGAAAATCGCTTTCAAGACAAAACACGGTTTGTATGAATGGTTGGTAATGTCATTTGGCTTAACCAATGCATCCAGCACATTTGTGAGACTTATGAATCATGTTTTACGAGCATTCATTGGTAAGTTTTATGTAGTTTACTTTGATGATATATTAATTTACCACAAGTGTTTCGAAGCATGTTATTCATTTAAAACTTGTTTTGGAGGTGTTACGAAAAGAAACTGTATGCGGATTTTAAGAAATGTTCTTTTTGTACTGATAAGTTAGTGTTTTTAGGTTTTGTTGTGAGTTCAAAAGGAATCGAAGTGGATGAAAAAAAGGTCCATACAATCAATGATTAGCCAACACCCACGAGCGTAAGTAATGTTAGAAGCTTCCACGGTCTTGTTAGTTTTTACTGTAGGTTTGTTAAAGATTTTAGTAGCATAGCTGCTCTTTTAACTAAAATCATTAAGAAAACTGTGGGATTTAAGTGAGGAGAGCCACAAGAAAAATCTTTTAATTTGCTTAGGGAAAAATTGGTTAATGTGCCATTGCTTGCCTTGCCTGATTTTACTAAAACTTTTGAAATAAAATATGATGCATCAAGAATAGGTATTAGAGCAGTTTTAATGTAAGAAGGACGACTAATTGCGTATTTTAGTGAGAAGTTGGGTGGAGTCACATTGAATTACCCTACATACGATAATGAGTTATAAGCTTTGGTAAGAGCATTAGAGACTTGGCAGCATTATCTTTGGCTAAAAGAATTTGTGATCCACAGCAATCATGAATCTCTTAAGCACTTGAAGAGCCAACACAAACTCAACAAGTGACATGCCAAATGGGTAGTATTTATTAAAACTTTTCTTTTTGTCATTAAATACAAGCATGATAAAGAAAACATAGTTGCTGACAAATTATCTCGATGGTATGCATTTTTTACTACTTTGGATGCTAAATTGCTTGGATTTGAGCACATAAAAGATTTGTATGAACATGACATTGATTTCGGCAATGTTTTTTATAGCTTGTGAAAAAGAAGCTTTTGGTAAGATTTTCAAGCACGATGGATTTCTTTTTCAAGAAAATAAGCTTTGTATACCAAGGAGTTCTGTTCAAGAGCTATTTGTGGAAGAAGCCCACGAGGGAAGCCTAATGGGACATTTTGGAGTTGCAAAAACTCTAGACGTATTGCATGAACATTTTTTTTGGCCACATATGCGACGAGACGTCATCTTTGTCAAATTTTTATAATTAGAAAAAAAGGCTAAATCACGAGTGAACCCCCATAGTTTGTACACCCCATTACCTATATGGAACCTTGGATAGATATTTCAATGGATTTCGTGTTAGGATTACCAAGGTCTAGTAATGGGAAATATTCTATTTTTATTATGGTGGACCATTTTTCTAAAATGGCTCATTTTGTACCTTGTGGAAAAACTAATGATGCTAAGTATATTGCTAATTTTTTTTCAAGGAAATTGTCAAATTACACATAATTCTAAAAAGTATTGTGTTTGATCGAGATACCAAGTTTTGAGCTACTTTTGGAAGATATTATTGGGTAAGTTAGGCACTAAATTATTGTTCTCCACTACATGTCATCCCCAATTTGTTGGACAAACCGAAGTTGTAAATCGTATGTTGTCAACACTGCTTCGAGCTATCATTCAACATAATTTGAAGACATGGGAGGCATGTTTACCACATGTTGAATTTGCATACAATCAAAGTGTGCATTCTGCCACTAGACTTTCTCCTTTTGAGATTGTGTATGGTTTTAATCCTCTTACACCTTTGGATTTAATTCCTTTACCTACTAATGAATTTGTCAATTTAGATGGAAAAAGAAAGGCTGAATTTGTTCAATAACTTCATAAGAAGGCTCAAGATAATATTTAAAAGAGGACAGAGCAATATGTAAAACATGCCAACAAGGGTCAAAAGAAAGTTGTATTTGAATCGGGAGATTTGGTTTGGGTACACTTGCGAAAAGAACGGTTTCCTTCCCAGTGAAAATCTAAATTCCATCTAAGAGGAGATGGTCTTTTTCGAGTTGTCAAGAAAATTAACGATAACTCTTATAAGACAGATCTCCCAGGTGAGTACAATGTTAGTATGAGTTTTAACATTTCTGATTTATCTCTATTCTATGCAGATTTTGATTTGAGGACAAATCCTTTCGAAGAGGGAGGGGATATGTGAGCTTGGGTATGACCTTCTTTCCAAAAGTGAAGGTTTGGATATGCATTGCACGTACCTATGGGACTAGTTACGAGGAAGAGGGCTAGAAAGCTTAAGGAGGCGCTCAATGGTCTCATACAAGAAATTTGGGCTGAATTGGAACAGTCTACATTTCCATCTGAATTAAACAAGGAGCATCAACCTTGCAACATTTTATCCATTTCTCAATAAAGTTGTGTTTTTATTTATTTATGTTCCATTAAATGTTTTGTTGCATTCATAAATAAAGTTGTGTTTTCTTTATTTATGTTTCATTGATTGTTTTGTTTGTAACATCCCGAAACAAGGCCTAGTCAGAATAGTGGTTTCGAGACCACAAATCCGACACCAAAATATTCATTTTATGATTATTATGAGGTCCAGAATATGAGAATATGCATGTGTTAAGATTTCATGAAGAAATCCTTTGAGTAAGGTGTCCAATTGGAAATTAGGGACTAAATTGAATAAATTGCAAAACTTGGATTCTAGAAAAAATTTGTATGAAATTGCTTTAGATATTAAATTAGAAGGTCTTAGAGAGCCATTTTCCCAATTTTTAAGTTTTTGGACAAAAATGAGCTTGCATGGATGAAATTTCAAAAAGAGGGCTTAAGGGCATTTTGGTCATTTGGCTTTTTAATGAAATAAAATGGGAAAAATAAGCCAAAATCAGCCATTCATCTCCCTCATTCAACGAAAACTCTAGGTTTCTCCATAGCTAGGGTTTTCATGCTTTTCAAGCTCAATAGTAAGTGCTCCCAAGCCCCGTTTTCAATGTTATTTGTATTTTTGAAATCCTAGTAGCTTACTCTCTCCATTTCTACCTATATTTCATGCTAGGGTTCATGCTTAAAAATTTACCCATGCATGAGTTACATGTATTTTGATGATTTATGGAGGAATATGAAAGTTGAAGGTGTGTTAAACATCTTTCCCTAAGTGATTTTCATGAAAAACCCTAAAGGGACCTTTTTGCAAAAAATGATAAATATGTGGTAGAAATGTAAAAATAATGGAAAATGTGGGTTACCATAAGAAGGAAAATTATTCGGTTAGGCTTGGGTAAGATAGAAATTGCACGTGTTTCATTATACGAGCCTAAGGACTAAATCGTAAAAATGTGAAAGGCTAGGGGAAAAATGGTCATTTGGATAGGGGGTGCAATTTAAGCTTATATAGTACAATGTGAGGTGTTAATGGTTTAATTTTATTATTATAGACCCTGAGGAATAAATTCTAGAGGTCGACCAAGGAAAATGAAAGGTTTCAAAATAAGCGAAACACAATACCGAAACGAGTACCAGGTAAGTTTGGATAACTTAAAGTAAACTCATAATATGCATAATTGTATGATGTATGAATGCATGATAATTGCATTGTTGATGGCATGAAAATGCATGGACTGCATATTTGATAATGATTCGATGGATAATGTCTCGGTTGAGGTTAAAAAGGGAATTCGATGGATGAACCATGATTGACATGTGAATTGAGATCCTGCATGTGTTACAAAAAGGATTTATCCCAGATGGGTAATCCATTGATCTCGAATATAGAAAGGATCTAGCCCAGACGGGTGTTCCTTGGATGATCGAGCCTCCCAAAGAATATGTGTGCATTATGGATTTAGCCCAGATGGGTAATCCAATTAGGGTCTGAATTTATCCTAGACTGGTAATTCAGATCCGAGCTCATTAAAGGTGTTTGTCGTTATAAGGGATTTATCATGGACTAGTAATCCCGACATCACCATATGAGTTTATATTACAGGGGATTTAGCTTAGACTCGTAATCCCGCCGTAAGATGTGAGGTTCGCGGGAGTGCATACTGAAATGATCATCCGTATGAATTGACAATGATTGGATAATCCATCGAGATTTCCTAGAAACTCAACAGGACTAAAACGAAGTATATGTATAAATGGCATGTTAAATGATGAGCTCATCTAAGATAAGTTACATTGTGTTTTGTTATGTGACTAACTCCTTGATTAAGTGCATGTGATAGGGAAACCATTTTCGTATTGTTGGTTTCATTATCTAATAAGGATGTATGCTAAATAATCGGTAAGTTTACTTTCCAGTTATTCGAGCTTACTAAGCATATATATGCTTACCCCTCTCTTTTTCCCTATTTTTAGAGCTCAAGAACTAGTAAAGATTGGAAGACGGTTGGAGAGTCTACACACTATCAACTAGTCCAGCTTTGGTATATAAACTCTTACGTTTTGTTCAATGGCATGTATAGAGCCTTTGTGTGTTTTGTTATATGTGTCATTTGAATTTCCAATAATGAAGGCATGTAAAGTTATACTTATCTTTTTGTATATGGCCATGGTAACTTGGCTTATTTCAAAGTAGGCACTGACCTACAATTCTATGCATGTTTATGTTCACATATGTTGGCTTGATTATAATTGGCAATGAGTTATAAAAATGAGCCAATCTTAAATATGTCAAGTGGACGTGGAATTCCTTAAATGCAAGATGAGGATTAACTTAGCATGTATGAAACTAATGATATGAGGTTTACATGCAATAAGGTTAATTAAAGTCTTATATATATAAGTGTATAATGCGGCCTTATTATGTGTGAAAGTAATCTATAAGTATGGAGGGTGATCAAAGGCTTGGAAAATGGCATAATAAGGTCCACACGGGTAGATACATGGACGTGTGTCTAGGCCGTGTGTGACACACGGCTCACCCCCATGGGTGTGTGGTATAGCCGTGTGTCCCCTGCACTTGAAATTTTAAGTTAGTATAGGACACGGGCTAAGTACATGGGCGTGTGTCTTGGTCGTGTGCTTTTAACAGAATGTTGAGGTTGAAGTCAGTGTTGCACACGGGGAGAGGGCACGGGCGTGTGTGACCACATGGCCCCATCACACGAGTGTGTTACACTTCAAAGTAAGGAAAAATTTTCTAAAGTGCCCAAAGTTTATCGAATGTTTTCGGTTGTGTCCCGTACTGCCCCTAGGTGTGTTTTAGGACTCAAAGGCCTGTGTAAGGGACAAAGTGTACATGTTTGAAAGGTTTTAAATTTGGGGACCCAATTTAGTAAGTTTGTAAAGGTGAATTACCGGTAATGCCTCAAACTCTGTCTCGGCATTGGGTACAGGAGATTAAAGTGTATTAGATGAGTTATCGTGCACACCTGAGGAGTGTTTAAAGTGTGCCGTATGTCTCTTGAAGGACATTGCATACCACTGGTGGAAGACCGTATCTTCGATGGTGCCAAAGAAAATATCACTTGGGAATTCTTCCAAGTAGAGTTTAAGAAGAAGTATATCAGTCAAAGGTTTTTAGAGTAGAAGCGAAAGGAGTTCTTGGAACTCAAACAAGGGAATAAAATTGTGGCAGAATACGAAAGGGAGTTTGTAAGGTTAAGCTAGTATGCAACTAAATGGGTTCAAACGGAATCTGAAATGTGTAAACGCTTTGAGAAAGGTTTGAATGAGGAAATCAAGTTATTGATAGGGATCCTTGAAATACGGGAGTTCGTTGCAGTAGCTGATCGGGCCAAGAAGGCGGAGAAACTTAATAATGAAAGAAAGCAAGAAAAGAGAGATGCTCGAGCCGCGAGCAAGAGATCTGACGGTAGGACGCTTTCATTTTCTACAAAGAAATCAAGGAGCCAACATGAACATTCCACCACATCTGTAGGATATTTGGGTAGAACGAGAGGTTCTAAACGATGAAATCAGAAGTCTTCCTCCCCGATGATGACTAGTGTGGGGAGTATAGATGACCAAAAGCTGAAGTGTAAGAGTTGCAACAAATTTCACTTCAGGGAGTGCCGAATAAAGAGCGGTGCATGTTTCAAATGTGGTTCTCTTGATCACTTTCTCAGGGACTGCCCAGAACGAATTGAAAAAGAAGTGGAAGTGTAACATCCTGAAATAGGGCCTAAATGGAACAGTGGTTGCGAAACCACAAATTCGAGGTAGAAAAATTTATTTTATTATCATTTTAAGGTCTATGGCATGATTGCATGATTGTGTAAAAATTTCGTTTAGCAATTTTATCGATAGAGGGTCCAATTTGATATTTAGGGACTAAATTGAATAATTTGGAAAACTTGCATTCTAGAAGTTTTTAGTATGAAATTACTTTGGAATATTAATGAGGAGGTCTTAAATAGCAATTTGACCAATTTCTAAAATTTTGGACAAAAATAGGCTTGTACATGAAAATTTTCAAAGAAAGGTATTAAGGGTATTTTGGTCATTTGGTAATTAAAAGATTAAAAAAAGGAAAAAGATGGCAAAATATGTCCATCTTCTTCATTAGGACGAAAATTAAAGGGTTCTCTATAGCTAGGGTTTTTTTCAAGCTTCCAAGCACCATAGTAAGTGATTCCAAGCCTCGTTTTTAATGTTCTTTACGTTTTTGAAATCCCGGTAGCTCGATTTAGCTTATGCTAGCAATAATTCAACCTAGGGTTCATATCTGGAAAAATACCCATAGGTGAAATTTGTGTATTTATGTGTTTTATGATAGAATATGAGGTTTTAAATTATGTTAGACAACTTGTGCTACTCGATTTTAAGTGAAAACGAGTAAAAGGGCTTAATCGGTAAAAATACCAAATAGTCATAAGTACATGTTAGAGTGAGAATTTGATGTTGTCATAGAAGAGAAAAATGATCAACATGTCATAAAACATAAGAAAATAGGATGAAGTTTAATTTCTGAGCCTTGGGGAAAAAAGTGTAAATATGTAAAAGTTTAAGGGCAAAAATGTAATTTTGCCAAAGTTTGGGTCAAGGACTGATTTAATAAATGTGAGTATTAAATAAGCTAAAATTTTTTTATTATAGATCAAGAAGAACAAAATCTGGAGTTAGACCGGGGAAAGAAAAAGATAGTGGACTAAATCGATATAGTTGATCGTGTTTTGTTTCGAGGTAAGTTTGCGGTAAATAAATGCAATATTTTGTTATTTTATGTTAATGTTGTTAATTTCCAGCATGTGTATATTTATTTTATGAAATTATTCAAAGAAAACTTAAGCATGAATTGACAGAGAAGTAATTTCAGAAAGTCCGGTTGAACCTTAGGAATGTGTGGGATACAAATGTCATGAAATTACTGTTCAAGGATACCGTGTAAGACCATGCCAAGGCATGGGAATTGGTAAGGTTTCTAAGGCAAGAAAATCATGTAAGACCATGTCAAGACATGGCATTGATAAGTTACTATAAGGCAAAGGTCCCATGTAAGACCATGCCAAGGCATGGCATTGGTGAGTTCATAAGGCAAGGATACCATGTAAGACCATGTCGAGACATGGCAATGGTAAGTTTCAAAAGGATACCACGTAAGACCATGACAAGTCATGACAATGGTAAGGTACCCGTGTATCCTTAATATTCCAAGTGGTTCAACGGGAAAATTTAAAGAGAATATCAAGGTAAGGTAAGGTAAGACGAGTTATACTAAAAAGGTAAGACAAGTTCATGCTAGAAGAGCAAAGGTAAGTACATAATGTTCATGTATGCTTGATAAGGAAAAAGGTAAGTAAAATGTATTAATAAATTTGATTAAGTAAGTATTTAAGTAAGTGAGTAAGTGAAGAAGTTTAAAATATGTCCATGACAATTAATGAAGTTGCATTAAGTAATATCATGCCAAGTAGTAAGATAATTCTTATGAATGTTGTTATTTATTTACATGCAAACTTACTAAGCTTAATGCTTACCCCCTTTATTTTCCTTCTTTTTATAGTTTTGTCAAGCTAACTCGGGGATCCTAAAGTACGTCGGAGGTCCGGGCACACTATCACGAGGATTATTTTGGTATAGCTAGACGTTTCATTCTAAGTATGGCATGTATAGCATCGTAGCCATTTTGTGTGTATGATCTTATGATATGGTTGATGAATGGTATGTAAATGCTTGATAATGATTAGCTGTTGGAATGGCTAATCAAGGACATGTTTGGTGTTATGTATGCCTAAATGCTAGTTATTCCATGGAAATCATGAAAAAGGTGAAATTAGCTTTAAAACAGTATCGGACAGCAATAATGACGTGAATTTGGAAAATCACTAAAAATAGTATAAATAGATTTAGATAGTGAATGAGATATAGAATTAAATCTTGATGAGTCTATTTTCATATGGATTGAACAAAATAGGTATATGAGTTATATTTTATGAGATATTTAAATTTTTGTGAAACAGGGCCAGAGCGATTTCTGGATCCCCTGTTTTGACTTTGGAAATTCACAAAAAATTGTAAAAAGATAATTAGAAGTCATGCTTTATATGTAAATATTCCTTATTGAGTCTAGTTTTATGAAAAATAAACAGAATAATAATTGAAACTCTGTACAGGGAGATATTTGATTCGTAATACACAGGGGTCAGAGTAGTCGAACCCTGAAATAGGGGAGATTTTAACTAATAAACTGTACTAGTTGGCCCAACCAAAAATTCTAGAAAAAAATTAGTTGATATATATATGAGTCTAGTTTTATAGAAAATTTACGGAATTGGATTTTGAGTTTCGTAACTTGAGATATGAATTTTTAAGAGACTATGACGCAGTTAGCCAACTTGTCTGGAAGTTCTAAAATAAATTGTTTGAGCTGTTTAATTAATGAATTAAGTCCGTTAACACCTCGTGCTCGAATTTGGCGATGGTCTCGGGTTTGGGGCGTTAAAGGAAGTAACCTCGAAGGCTAGTGCTCCCATGGCACGGCGTAGACCTCCGAGATATCCTGGTAGTGCTAGTGGCAGTCGAGTTGCCAAAGACACTGCAAAATCAGAGGCTCGAGCCCCAGCAAGAAAGTATGCAATACGCGTTTGAGAGGAAGCCTCTGCTCCTAACGTTATTATGGGTACCTTTTCTATTTTCCATACATGTGTTATTGCCTTATTTGACCCGGGATCGATGCATTCATACATTTGCATGAGATTGGTGTCTAGTATGAACATACCCGTTGAACCTATGAAATTTGTTATTAGAGTGTTGAACCCACTAGGTAAATCATTTCTAGTTGATAAAGTTTGTAAAAATTGTCCTTTGACGATTCATGGTCAATGTTTTCCGGCTAACCTTATGTTGTTACCTTTTGATGAGTTTGATGTAATACTCGGTATGGATTGGTTAGCCTTGCATGATGTAATAATAAATTGCGGTAGAAAGTATATTAAATTGAAATGCCCAGATGGCAAGATTCTACAGGTTGATTCAAGAGATTTGGGCACGTCACCAACTTTAATCACGGCAATGGTTGCTCAAAAATATATGAGAAAAGGGTATGAAGCCTACGTTGCTTTTGTGTTGAACACGAGGGAAACGGAGTTGAAGATTGAGACTGTGCCGATAGTATGTGAATATGCAGACGTATTTCTGGAAGAATTACCCAGATTACCTTCTGAGAGAGAGATAGAGTTTGGTATTGAATTGGTGCCAGGACAGCTCCCATCTCTATTGCCCCGTACAGAATGGCACCAACTAAGCTGAAAGAATTAAAAGCACAGTTGCAAGAGATGACGGATAAAGGTTTTGCTAGGCCAAGCTTTTCACCTTGGGGTGCCCCCATATTGTTTGTCAAGAAGAAAGATGGTTCGATGAGACTATGTATAGATTATCGACAACTGAACAAGGTAACTATCAAGAATAAGTATCCTTTGCCAAGGATCGATGATCTATTCGACCAGTTAAGAGGAGCCACTGTGTTCTCTAAGATAGACTTGATGTCTGGCTACTATCAGTTACGTGTTAAGGAATTGGATGTGCCAAAGACAACTTTTAGAACAAGATACGACCATTATGAATTTCTTGTTATGCCATTTGGATTGACGAATGCTCCAGCCATATTCATGGACCTAATGAATAGGATCTTTCGGCCATACTTGGATAAGTTTGTTGTTGTATTCATTGACGACATCTTGATTTATTCTAAAGATGAGACAGAACATGCGAAGCATCTGAGAACTGTGTTGCAGACCTTACAGGAAAAACAACTGTATGCTAAGTTTAGCAAGAGTGAATTTTGGCTCCAAGAAGTTGGATTTTTGGGTCATGTTGTTTCGGGTAAAGGCATCTGAGTTGATCCAAGTAAAAGTCTCTGCTATTGTTGAATGGAAACCGCCTAAAAATGTGACCGAGGTTAGAAGCTTTTTGGACTTAGCCGGTTACTACCGAAGATTTGTGAAAGGATTCTCCATGATAGCAACTCCAATGACGAGGTTGCTACAGAAAGACGTTAAGTTTGAATCGATAGAAAGGTGTCAGTAGAGTTTCAAGAAGTTAAAGACATTGCTGACTGAAGCTCCTGATTTAGTATTACCTGAGTCAGGAAAAGAGTTGTGGTCTACAGTGATGCATCCTTGAACGGATTGGGTTGTGTACTTATGCAAGATGGCAAGGTGATAGCCTATGCTTCACAGCAATTGAAGCCACACGAGAAGAACTATTCGACACACGATTTAGAGCTCGACGCCATTGTCTTTGCCTTGAAAATCTAGAGGCATTATTTATATGGTGAGACTTGTCGTATATTCACAGACCACAAGAGTTTGAAGTATTTGATGACTAAAAAAGAATTGAATCTGAGACAGTGGAGATGGATAGAACTAATTAAAGATTACGATCTGATCATTGACTATCACCCGTGAAAGGCGAATGTGGTCGTCGACGCGTTGAGCAGAAAATCTTTGTTTGTATTGAGAGCCATAGATGCTCGATTGGCATTACTTGATGATGGTTCGGTCTTAGTAGAGCTCGAGGCTAGGCTGACATTTCTTCAGGAAATCTATGATGCTCAATCTAATGATAGAGACCTACAGGCAAAAAGGACTCAATGTGAGTTGGGCATTGAATCAGATTTTCGGATTGGTTCTAATGAATGTTTGATGTTCAGGGATAGAGTTTGTGTACCCAAAGATGTTGAAATTATTCAAAAAATCTTACAAGAAGCACATAGCAGCCGTTTGTCTATTCATCTCAGAAGTACCAAGACATACAACGATTTGAAGAAAATGTACTGGTGGAACGGCATGAAAAGAGAGATTTTTGAATTTGTATCGAAGTGCCTAATATGTCAGCAAGTTAAAGCTGAACATCGAGTGCCTTTAGGCTTGTTAAAACCTGTAATGGTCCCCAAATGGAAGTGGGACAAAGTTACTATGGATTTTGTGACAGGATTGCCCTTGACTCCGAAAAAGAAAGATGCTATATGGGTTGTAGTGGATAAGTTGACAATGTCAGCTTATTTCATTTCGGTAAGAATAGACTAATCTCTTGATAGATTGGCCGACTTCTACATATCTGATATTGTGAGATTACACGGGTACCATTGTCGATTATTTCAGATAGAGACCCGAGGTTTACTTCGAGATTCTGGAAAAAGTTACAAGAAGCCCTAGGTACAAAGTTGAGTTTTAGTACGACTTTTCACCCTCAGACCGATGGTCAGTCTGAGCGGATGATTCAGATTCTTGAGGATATGTTGCGAAGTTGCATCCTCGAATTTCAGGGTAGTTGGGAAAAGTATTTGCCCTTGGTAGAATTTGCCAACAATAATAGTTCTCAAATGAGTTTGAAGATGGCACCTTATAAAGCCTTGTATGGAAGAAAGTGTCAAAATCCATTGTATTGGATAGAACTTAAGGAAAGTCAAATTAATGGGGTTGATCTGATCAAGGAAACTGAAGAAAAGGTTAAAGTGATACGAGACTATTTAAAAGCAGCGTCGGATAGGCAAAAGTCATATACAGACCTGAAACGAAAAGAGATTGAGTTCCAAATTGGAGATAGAGTATTCTTGAAAGTGTCTCCAAGGAAAAAAGTGTTGAGATTTGGTCGGAAAGGCAAATTGAGTCCACGATTTATCGGACCGTACGAGATCACTAAAAGAGATAGACCATTAGCCTATCGTTTGGTGTTGCCACCCGAATTGGAAAAGATTCATGACGTATTTCACGTATCTATGATAAAGCGATATCGATCAGAACCCTCTCATGTGATTTCTCCAATAGAGATTGAGATTAGGCCAGACATGACCTATGGAGAGGAACTAGTCAAGATTTTAGCTCGTAAGGTTAAACAGTTGAGAAATAAAAATGTGGCTTTAGTAAAGGTTTTATGGCATCGACATGGTGTAGAAGAAGCTACATGGGAACCAGAAGAAACTATGAGAAACCAATATCCGAACCTGTTTACTGGTAAGACTTTCGAGGATGAAAGTCCCTAAGGGGGGAGAAATGTAACATCTCGAAATAGGGCCTAGTTAGAATAGTGGTTTTGGAACCACAAATCTGACATCAAAATATTCATTTTATGATTATTATGAGGTCCAGAATATAAGAATATGCATGTGTTAAGATTTCATAAAGAAATCCTTTGAGTAAGGTGTCCAATTGGAAATTAGGGACTAAATTGAATAAATTGCAAAACATGGATTCTAGAAGCAATTTGTATGAAATTGCTTTAGATATTAAATTATAAGGTCTTAGAGAACAATTTGACCAATTTCTAAGTTTTTGGACAAAAATAGGCTTGCATGGATGAAATTTCAAAGAGAGGGCTTAAGGGCATTTTGGTCATTTGGCTTTTTAATGAAATAAAATGGGAAAAATAAGCCAAAATCAGCCATTAATCTCCCTCATTCAGCCAAAACTCTAGGGTTCTCCATAGCTAGGATTTTCAAGCTTTTCAAGCTCAATAGTAAGTGCTCCCAAGCCCCGTTTTTAATGTTCTTTGCATTTTTGAAATCCCGATAGCTTACTCTCTCCATTTCTACCCATATTTCATGCTAGGGTTCATGCTTAAAAATTTACCCATGCATGAGTTGTATTTTGATGATTTATGGAGGAATATGAAAGTTGAAGGTGTGTTAAACATCTTTCCCTAAGTGATTTTCATGAAAAACCCTAAAGGGACCTTTTTGCAAAAATTGATAAATATGTGGTAGAGATGTGAAAATAATGGAAAATGTGGGCTTCCATAAGAAGGAAAACTGTTCGACTAGGCTTGGGTAAGATAGAAATTGCATGTGTTTCATTATACGAGCCTAAGGACTAAATCGTAAAAATGTGAAATGTTAGGGGCAAAATGGTCATTTGGACCGGGGTGAAATTTAAGCTCATATAGTATAATGTGAGGTGTTAATGGTTTAATTTTATTGTTATAGATCCTGAAGAACAAATTCTGAAGGTCGACTGAGGAAAACGAAAAGTTTCGGAATAACGAAACACAATATTGAAACGAGTACTAAGTAAGTTCGGATAACTTAAAGTAAACTCATAATATGCATAATTGTATGATGTATGAATGCATGATAATTGCATTGTTGATGGCATGAAAATGCATGGAATGCATATTTGATAATGATTCGATGGAATTTGATGGATAAACCATGATTGACATGTGAATTTATATCCTACTTGTGTTGTAGAAAGGATTAGCTCGGACGGGTAATTCGTTGACGTCGAATATAGAAAGGATCTAGCCCGGACGGGTGTTCCTTGGATGATCGAGCCTCCCGAAGAATATGTGTGCATTATGGATTTAGCCCGGACGGGTAATCCAATTAGGGTCTGAATTTAGCCTAGACTGGTAATTCAGATCCGAGCTCATTAAGGGTGTTTGTCATTATAAGGGATGTAGCCTGGACTGGTAATCCCAACATCACCATATGAGTTTATATTACAGGGGATTTAGCCTAGACTGGTAATCCCGCCGTAAGATGTGAGGTTCGCGGGAGTGCATACTGAAATGATCATTCGTATGAATTGACGGTGATTGGATAATCCATCGAGATTTCCTAAAAACTCAACGGGACTAAAACGAAGTATATGTATAAATGACATGTTGAATGATGAACTCATCTAAATAAGTTACATGGTGTTTTGTTATGTGACTAACTCATTGATTGAGTGCATGTGATAGGGAAACCATTTTCATATTGTTGGTTTCATTATCTAATAAGGATGTATGCTAAATAATCGGTAAGTTTACTTTCCAGTTATTCGAGCTTACTAAGCATATATATGCTTACCCCTCTCTTTTTCCCTATTTTTAGAGCTCAAGAACTAGTAAAGATTGGAAGACGGTTGGAGAGTCTACACACTATCAACTAGTCCAGCTTTGGTATATAAACTCTTACGTTTTGTTCAATGGCATGTATAGAGCCTTTGTGTGTTTTGTTATATGTGTCATTTGAATTTCCAATAATGAAGGCATGTAAAGTTATACTTATCTTTTTGTATATGGCCATGGTAACTTGGCTTATTTCAAAGTAGGCACTGACCTACAATTCTATGCATGTTTATGTTCACATATGTTGGCTTGATTATAATTGGCAATGAGTTATAAAAATGAGCCAATCTTAAATATGTCAAGTGGACGTGGAATTCCTTAAATGCAAGATGAGGATTAACTTAGCATGTATGAAACTAATGATATGAGGTTTACATGCAATAAGGTTAATTAAAGTCTTATATATATAAGTGTATAATGCGGCCTTATTATGTGTGAAAGTAATCTATAAGTATGGAGGGTGATCAAAGGCTTGGAAAATGGCATAATAAGGTCCACACGGGTAGATACATGGACGTGTGTCTAGGCCGTGTGTGACACACGGCTCACCCCCATGGGTGTGTGGTATAGCCGTGTGTCCCCTGCACTTTAAATTTTAAGTTAGTATAGAACATGAGCTAAGTACACGAGCGTGTCTGTTAGCCGTGTGCTTTTAACAGAATGTTGAGGTTAAATTTAGTGTTGCACACGGGCGGAGGACACGGTCGTGTGTGACCATATGGCCCCATCACATGGGCGTGTCACACTTCAAAGTAAGGAAAAATTTTCTAAAGTGCCTAAAGTTTATCGAATGTTTTAGGTTGTGTCCCGTACTGCCCCTAGGTGTGTTTTAGGCCTCGAAGGCCTGTGTAAGGGACAAAGTGTACATGTTTGAAAGGTTTTAAATTTGGGCAAAATTTGGTGACCCGATTTAGTAAGTTTGTAGAGGTGAATTTCCGGTAACGCCTCGAACCTTGTCCCGGCATCGAGTACAGGTGAGGGGTGTTACATTGTTGCATTCATAAATAAAGTTCTTTTTATTTATACTTCGTTGATTTTTTTTTTGCATTCATAAATAAAGTTGTTTTATGTATACTTCATTGATTGTTTTGTTGCATTCATAAATTGAAACACCCATATCCGATTTTCGTTGCCAGAATTGGATACCGGATGTTACCATTCACGTTGGAACAGTTAATTCGTTTTACATTTAATAATCAATTCAATTCCATAATTACAAGTTGTATTCATTATACAAGAGATCATTCGGTTTTAGGTCTTAAATCTAGCTTTAGAAGCTTTAAAAATACGTTACAAACATTCAGGAACCATATCGAAACAAATCAAAACTTTCAGGAAGAATTCAAAAATTTTCAAGTCATGGGTCACACGACCGTGTGTCCAGGCCATGTGATAGAGTCCATCCCGTGTGGCTCGAAACAAGGTCGTGTGGTTAACCTACATGCTCGTGTGCGACCTTACACGCCTGTGTGCATGAACTGTGTAACTCTCTGATTTGGATTACGGCCATGTCGTAGGTCTTGTGCTAGCTCGTGTAACATTTAAAATACCCTCACACAGACGTGTCATAGGCCGTGTGTTTACCCGTGTGAGATTTGCACCTATACTGCTTAAAAACATGCTCTGGGCATACGCCTATGTGGGTTGCCCGTGTGCTTCACATGGTCGTGTGAGCCCAAAAATGACCTATTCCATTTACAAGTTTCATCCAATTGCTTAGGTATATAAAACATTTTATAACATACAATTTTATAGGTCATTAGACACCCCTAGTGGCATCCAAAATTATAGTAGAATCAATTCAAATGCCTAACCAATGTGCCATCATTGACACCTTAATACTTCATGACAGAACACTTCCATACTAACATATACAAAGCACACATACATAATGAATTTTACTTCCATTTCATCACTTACCACAATTCAATATAGGGTTATTGATTTAACTTAAATCATTCATTTCAACTTAAGCAAACAAACATACTTTCTTAGTTATTCAACCTAGCAACACAAATTTAAAGATATCACTTGCACAACTAGGATTCAATATCACATATACAAAAGAGTTCTAGTACATGCCATAAATACCAAACTAAAACAAAGTCTACCAAAGATCTCCTAGATAGTGTCATTTCTTGTGTTGATCTGATCCTCTAAGCCTTCAAAATGTAATCTACAAAATGAGACAAATACAGGTAAGTTTGAATAGAGCTTAGTAAGTTCCTTTGTACATATATTGATAAACCTTTCTAATTAAACATAGTAATAAATTAAAATTAAATGTTGAAATTCCATAAAACACAACCTTTGGAAAAAATTAACAATCAGCATAGTATTTCAGTATATTTAGTGGATAATGCTCGTTTGAGCTTTACTCAACATATCAATAGATTCTGCTCGACTGTGCTTCTTTAGTATATCAGTGGATAACGTTCCTTGAGATTTATTCAATATATCAGTAGATTCTTTTACTCTCTATAGCATTCTTTTCAATAAATTCAGTAGGTATGGCTTAAGAGCGCATACGTTTCTGTAGATTCGGTAGGTATGACTCGTCTGAGCACTAGTCAGTATATCAGTGGGTAACACTTGCTGATCTCACTCGGTATATAATATAACATTCAATAACAGTATATTAATAAGAGTATAAGGATTATTAAAATCATAATTAAATGTATGAACTTGCAGGATTAATTTGCAGTAATGACTCATAGTATCTCAATCAGTTATCAATGTCATTTCAATTCCTTATTTCCATCTCCACTTACACACATTTAAAAAAAAATGTACTAAAATTAAACCGTACGAACTTACCTAACTAAATTGCAGCAATGACAAAGGTACAGGGACTATTCGATAAATTTTCTTTCCCCTTGGTTTTCCACTCGTTCATGATCCAATTGAAGAACACAAGCTTGGCTAAAGCTTTTCTTCTCCAAAAATGACCATTCAGTTATGAAGAAGAAGATGATAAGTTTTAATTTAATATTATTTTAATTTTAACCTTTTATTTTTCTTAATTTACAATTTTAACCTTTTCCATATACGTATAAAATAGATAAAACATGTCCATATTTGTCCATCAATTGAAAATATGGTATAATTACCATCCAAGGAAGGTTTAATTGCATAATTCGTCCTTCAATTAAATTAAATTCCAACTAAATAAACTTAATTACAATTTAATCCTAAACTAATTACAACTAAAAGAGCAAATAGCCCAAAGTTAGTGGATTTAATTATATCCACCACTGCTTGGACTTTTTGACCATGGTTTAATTACCATTTTGGTCCCTTAACTATTTTAAATCTATAGCAATTAACTTTTACCTCTTTTACAATTTAATCCTTTTACCTTAATTAAGCAATAAACCATCAAAATTACTGGACCCAACTTCAATTCACCTATACTACAACTCTGTAATAATTTAATAAAAATATTTATGACTTTAAATTATGGAAACAAGGTCGTAATACCTCATTTTCAATAACCTCTTGACTTTTGAACCGAATCACTTATACTAACTTTTAATTCAATTGTTTAAAAATCATCAAATCAAAATTAAATATAAAAATAGTTATCAACTTGTATAATTTAAATACTAATTATAAAACTTACTCGTCGGGTTTGTGGTCCCGAAACCACTGAAAAATGGGTTATTACATAAATAGAGTTGTGTTTTTAATTATTCTTCATTGTTTGTTTTTGTTGCATTCATTTTTTTTCTGTTATGCATTTGTTTGTTTAAATTATGAATTGAAGCTTTATTTATAGTGTTTTGTAGGTTACTTTTGATGAAGACCTTTCATCTCCAAACCAGAATTCAACGGAGGGAAGATTAAAGAATTCAATCATTCAATAGAGATTCAATGGGCGTATTTAATGGAGCATTCAAGATTGAAGTTGAACATGACCTTTGGAAAACAAGTGACTTTTCAGCAACCTTACGACTTCTAGAGTTCTAGCCTTGAATAGGCAAATTCAATGGAGAGGAGATTTAAAGACACAAGCATTCATTGGCTGAATTTAGTAGAAGGAAGACCTAAGGTTTCACATATTTACTGGTCAGATTTAAGGGATAGAATATCAAAAGGTTCACATTCATCTTAAGTGACCATTAGGCTAGCCAAAGTCCCTTTAATTGCCAACATTCAAGATGAGAGTTTTGTGACTATTCGTGTGTGTTATGCATTCATGCATAGTTAAGGCATTTAACTTCATGGTGTTATTGACTGTTCGTATGCCTAAGAATAGACTATAAATAATTGTTCAGTTTGTACTTTGGGGATTGGTGAATGAATTTGCATATTGTGAGATTTCTCTCTTGAGTTCTTTAGAACGCACAAATCGAACTTATCAAAGCTTTTGCTTTGTGGTGTTCTTCTTCATTTCCTATACCTTCGATTCTTGTTTCTTTCATAAACAATGGGTCAAGGTTTGTTCGATTCTAATTCTTATTTCCAATTGTTTTTCGTTTAGAAAACATGTCAAGTTCTTTAGCATAGGTTCTTTTCTCGTACAAACCTTTGTTTTCAATATTCCTATTTTATTTCTTCCATAAGAAGTACCTGTTTAGAAATGGTCAGACATTTGACTAACTTGTAATTCTAAATCGATTGTAAACTCACGTCACCAACCAACACACCAACTAGTACCAAAGTGCATATCAGATAAACTGAAGTAGGAAAAACTAGCACATAAAGTGTATACTGGCACACGAAGTGCATGCTAGTGCACAAAGCACATACTGGAACATGAGTGCATCCTGGCGCATAAGCACATAATCTCATACACAATCCAATCTTATGACATGCCAACTATATCCGGCGTAGCCCAAACATCTAATAAGGTACCAATGTTTAAAATGACTCAATGCATATATCATTCCTTAATCACAATTACATCAATAATCTAAATCAATATTAATACACATTATATTTCATGTCATTTTTATAATCACAATCACATTTCATCATGGAACACATATTTCTTTTCAATTTCGATATCACCTATCATAATTCAAGTATTTAATGTCATTTTCCATTTTATTCATTTTAGTATTCTATCCCAATAATCCATACCAAAACTCAACACAACATTTCATATCATCATGACATACTCACCTTGGCATTCTCTCATTCAACTAACATATATATGCAAACAATTAATGCTACCCCAAATCATAAAAGTACAAACCAAAGTATTTGAGTCACTCGTAGAAAACTTTCATTTTTCCTTTCCCTCTCCAAGGTTCTATGTCGACATTAGTTACGAATAGTCATGAAACATGTAATACTATCAATTTCCATCCAATTCACAATCAAATACTAGTTCAAACATATTTATCAATTTATTCAATTTAGTCCCTAAACTCGGGACAAACATAACTTTCAATCTAAAGCTTCGGATTAAAATATGATTTTACATTTACCCATTAGGAACCCTATACTTTCTATTCCTGCCACTATTTCATAATAGGTTTTCATTTTATTCAGTTTTGTCCCTAATGTAAACAAGCTAACAATCAAGTCTGTTAAGCTTTACAATTTAGTCCTTTTCATAATCTAAGCTTAATTTTTATCAATTTCACATCTAGTTCATCTAATTCTCAACAATAGAAACTATCAAAAGCTCACTAATTGATCAAATTGATACATTGGTTAGCTTAATCAGGCTCCCATGATGAAAATTCTATAAAAATCAAAGGAAAATGGCTAGGGACTTGAAATGTTGGTCGAATGTTGAAACTAGATTTTAAACCTTTTCTTCAATGGCTTTTTATGGTGGACGATTGAGTTTAGAGAAGATGATAGCATATCTCTACTCAATTTTTATTTATATAGCTTCATTAATTTATAATTAAGCTTAATTAATCACTTTAATCATGTTAAATTAGCAATAATCTTTAATTAACTTAAAATAATGTCATTTAACATCACATCCCACTATCATTCATTTAGAATTGGCCTATTAGCTGTTTTATTCCTTATAATAATTTCTATTTATGTCACATCTTGATTTGGCGAACTGGGTCAGGTCAGGAAACTATGCCGGCAAACACTGCCTAAGCTGCTAAACATAAACTTAGTGGCGAAGTGCTTTGTAGAACTTTGCAAATAGTGCAAAATTTCACATTGTGGGATGACGAGTTCTAGTTAGTGATGATATTGTAGTTAGGGCGATGACCTTATTAGGCGGACACTCTTGCTAATAAGATTGCCACCCGTGTTTTAGTGTCGTTATTAAAGTAAGTATGATAGCTAGTGAGATACATTTAAGTCACTTGACATCCTAGTGGAGGCAACGTGTTAGTAACAAGGACACTTGGAGAGCCTTATAGGATGTGATTAATTAGTGGAAAAGTGTGAGAACGAGTAATGAATAGAGATAATCCTTATTGGGATTTGGACGTAAATTACCTATAAATAGGATAACATGAGAGTGGAGAGAAGATTTTTGATTCATATTTTCCACTAGAATTTGTTATCATAGAAGGAAGTAGGAGAGTTCTTCCTTGCTAATGAGGGTGTTAACCGTTAAAGCTTAGGAGAACTTCTGTGTTAGTTGTTGTCTAGTAAATTCTTAAACCTTCTTTTAATCTTTACCAGATAGATAGAAATCATAAGTTTTTCTTCATTTTTGATGTTTAAATATGTTGTTTTATTGTTTTAGCTAAAGAAATAGGAGAAGGTCCCAGTATTAAATGGAAAGAACTAGTAGAGTAGACAAAACTCTGAGTAAAGTATTCTGGTGAGTTCCTCTATACCTTGTGTTAGGTATCTCTGTTAATTCATTTACAACTAAACACTATACAACCAAGTAAGTGGCTTTTTCATTTGTCTCTGATGTTCATGTTTGAGGAAACCTATTCAAAGATTTAGTGCATGGATGGTTACATACAGTTAAACAAACCCAGAAAACTTGGTATATACATGGCATAAGTACTCCTTCCTTGATGCACAAGCTCCATATCCAAATTGGTGCAAGAAGGTATCAAAGGGATGTTGTGTATAGTGATAAAGAAGATACGGGAAATTTTTTTTTGCCTCTAGTATGGCACTTAGATGCAAACCGTGATTAGTGAAAACCCGACCTTGCTGGGGAACACCTATGTGTTCAAACAAGGAGGGGAGTTAGGACGATACAAAGGTGATGTTTGTTATATAGCTCTGATTAGCGGATATGAAGATACAAGAAACATTGATTCTTCTTTGGGAACCGGGGTAAGAAGCTAGAACAAGGAAGGGAGTACGTGAGAAAATGGTGCATGTGGTAGTGCACATTGCACTAAAACATAAATAGTAAACCTATTAGTCATAAATGGTAGTCCATGCAACTAGCATATTTGCAAAGCAGATGTGCCTGTGACCATTATATACGAGTTTAGAAACCAGTGTGATCTGCCAGTAGGTTGAGTTTGATTACGGTAGTGCCCGCCAACTGGTCTATAGACCAGAGTAATGTATCAAACCAAATATGGAAAACTAATATGATAGGTCAGGTCCCTTTTCTTAATGTCTCATAATAATCATTGTGGGATTGTTCTTCCTAGGAGCTCACTAAGTTCTTATGAAGTAACCCAATTACTTCTTTCTTTCAGGTTCTTAGGTTGAGCATGGTGATCGAAGGGATACAACCAGTTCTTTGGCCTTTTGTGATCCTTCTTATTTTCGTGGTTAACATGTATTTGTTGGGGGTGCTAGGAAAACTGTTAGATACCACCATTTTGAAACCATTAATCTGTATTGAATCATTATTTTAAACACTTTGAATGTTTTTCGGAAGCTTTGTTGGCATATTGCTACTTGTGATTTATAAATGTTGTTTAAGAAGCTGCCAAAGGTTATTGCTTGTATAATAAAATATGGTGTGGTACCATTTTAAAAATGTTTACAAATAAGTGTAGCCTTAAAATAATAGAATACCGCTCTGGTAATGAGGGTATCCACCAAAATGGATAATGTTTATTTAAAAGAAAAGAAGAATAATATGTTTTCTATTGGGTCAACCTGTGACGCTCCATACTCAGATCCGAAAATCGGGTCGGGCGTGGGGTTTTACAAGTTTACTTTGTATCAAAGCTTCGATGTAACCCATTCTAGGAAACAAGTGTGAGTTAGAAACCACTCAATACATGTTAAATAATTTTGGATATAACCTTCATACTTTTGCTAACTAAATATGTGTGTTGTAGCAAAGAAAGAAAAATGCCAGTGAATGCTAGGGATGTTGATGGGGAAGAAATACAAAGTAACTAGTAGGTAGCCCTGCGCATTTTGTAAGTCGAGGAGTATTAGGAGCTGAGGCTAAGGATGCCTTAATGGAAATGATGAGCCACATTATGGGGCAATGGTTTGACTATTACATAGGAGCTGCCCCAACCTCATTCCATAGTCGTTGTGATGAATCGGTAAGACAAGAAGAGATAGTGAGGATAGTAGAGGTTGCACAAGCAACAAACCCTACACCTCCAATTCCAACTGTAGCAATGTCAAGAAGGGACCCGGTAGAGGCTATCCGTAAAATGGGTGCTAAAGAGTTTTGAGGTAGCAAAGAGGATGATCCAGTTGCAATAGAAAACTGGTTTTCCTGAGTTTTTCGGGTAGTTAAGAAGTTATAGTATTCCCTTGTAGAGAGCTTGAGATATGCCATCTCTCTACTTGAGGATGAGATGTATCAGTGGTGGACTACAATATCTAGCATGGCCCCAAGATATCTGGTGAATTGGGAATTTTTCCTAAAATAGTTTAAGGAAAAGTTCATCAATAGGCTCTTTGTGAATAGATGAAGAAGGAGTTTTTGGAACTCAAATAGGGCAAAATGACAGTGGTTGAGTATGAGAAAGAGTTTATCAGGCTAAACAAGTACGCTAAAGATTTGGTCCAGACGAGGAAGGTCTGTGTGTTAGGTTTGAATGAGGAATTGAGGGTACTACTATCTGCCTTTTAGATTAAAGACTTTGCAACCTTTTCTGCTAAGGCCCAAACAATGGTGGTAGCCATTCAAGAAAGAAATAAGGTTAGGGACAGAGAAAGGACCAAACACGTAGCTTCTGGTGCAGTGTCCAATGCTAAGTTCAAAAGACCCAGAGATGTTAGAAGGTATTCTGTTGCCCCAGTAAGGGAGTAACAGATAGAGGGCTTCCAATGGGAACAGAGTGTGCACTAGGCGACGTCTATGGCCAACACGAGAAGATCTTAGAGAATAAAACTTCCCATATATAATAGTTACGAGAAGAACCATACTGGCGTATGTTGAAAGGCCACTAGGGGATGTTTTAATTATAGAGCCTAGGACCATTACAAGAGAGATTACCCCGTAAGATTTGAAGGAAATATTGAGCAATCTATGTAGGTGGTTAGAAAATCCCAACCAGAAGTGAAATTGGGGATGTTGGTTAAATCAAGATTAGTTTAAGGAGTTCTAAGAAGGAATACAGTCAGATCCATCCCAAAATCTTTAGTTAGGGTGTATGTCATGTAGGCAAAGGAGGATGCCAAAGCTCACAATGTTATTACAGGTAGCTTCTTTTTATTTGACAGCTGCATATATGTATTGATAGACCTTGGGTCTACCCATTCTTATATTTGTGATAAGTTTGTGAATGGGCGGTCTTAGAATTGTCCCCACGGAGGTTAGTATGTTAGTTACAAATCCTCTAGGCCAAAATACTGTAGTAAACAGAGTGCTAAAGGACTGCTCATTGAGTTTTGACGGACAAGCATTCTTGGCTAATTTGATGCTTTTGAGTTTTCATGAGTTTGGTTCCATATTGGGACTGAATTGGCTAATAAGACATAACGATGTAGTTGAGTGCAAGTCCAGAGGGGTATGGTTAGTATCCTCCAATGGCGATAAGGTGTTTGTCTTGGGAATAAAGCGAGATATCCGGAATAATCTAGTTCAACAGTTTCAACCTAGAAATTGTTAGTTAAGGGTGGAAATGCCTATTTGTCATATATCCTAGATTCTAAGATGTTGAGGGAAGACTTCATACAGGTACGAATTATGAATGAATTCTCGAATGTCTTTCCAGTACCAATTATGAATGAATTCTCGAATGTCTTTCCAGAAGATTTACTGGGGATTTCGCCAAACAGAGATATGGAATTCTCTATTGATGTGACACCAGGAACTGCTCCTATATCAAGTGTGCCTTATATAATCGCTCTAGTAGAGTTGAAGGAGTTAAAAAATCAATTACAAGAGCTGTTGGATAAGGGGTTCATCAGACCAAGTGTTTCACCTTGAGGTGCACTAATACTATTCTTTAATAAGAAGGATGGAACGCTTTAGTTGTGTATTGGCTACAGCCAGCTGAACAAGGTAACCATGAAGAACAAATATCCGTTGCCCAAAATTAAGGACTTTTTTGACCAACTTAGCAGAACCAATATGTTTTCAAAGATTGATTTGCGATCAAGATATTATCAAGTAAAGATAAAAGGGGATAATATTCCAAAGACTGCATTTTGTACGCACTATGGTCTCTATGAATTTTTAGTGATGCCCTTTGGTTTGACCAACGTGCCTACAGTATTTATGGATCTGATGAATAGAGTATTCCAGCCTTACCTTGATCATTATGCCATTTTCTTTATTGAAGACATTCTGGTTTACTCAAAGAGCAAGGCAGAGCATGAGGAACACCTGCAGATAGTTTTAAATGTGATTCGGGAGAATAAGTTGTATGCCAAATTCAAAAAGTGCAAATTTTTCCTAAATGAAGTTCATTTCTTAGGCCATATTATCTCTGTAGAAGAAATTCTGGTAGATCTTGAAAAGATACGAGTTGTAATTCATTGAAATCCATCAAAAATCATTATCGAGGTGCAGAAATTCCTTGGTCTAGCAAGTTACTATAGAAGGTTTGTGAAAGGATTCTCAATGATGGCAACACTATTAACAAGATTGCCAAGGAAAGATCAGAAGTTCCATTGTTCTAAAGAATGTCAGTGTATTTCTGATGAGGTGAAGAAAGCATTGACTGAAGCCCTGGTGTTGAATCAACCAAAATCAAGAGTAGAATATGTCATGTTTACGGATGCATCCTTAAACTGGTTAGGGTGTGTACTCATATAGAAAGAAGAGGTGATTGCTGACACATCATGTCAAATCAAGCTTCATGAGAAGAACTACCCAACTCATGATTTGGAGCTGGAAGTTGTGGTATTAGCCCTAAAGATTTAGAGGTATTATCTTTATGAGGAGAAATGTCGTATATTCTCTGACCACAAGAGCTTAAAGTATCTTCTCACTTAGAAATGAAGATGGATCGAGTTGTTAAAATATTACGACTTGACCATTGAATACAATCCAGGAAAAAACTAATGAAGTTGTTGATGCTTTGAATAGGAAAATTGTGTCAACTCAGGCTTTTTTGAGAATGAGAGTATGTCTAGAGAATGATGGGTCAATTATCGCTGAATTAAGGGCACAACCTATATTCCTATGTCAAATTTTGGAGTCTCAATTCCAAGACACGATGTAAGGAGATAAAGGAGTTTATTAAGTCAAGTAATGTTAATATTTTTAACCTGGGTAAAGAAGGAGAATAACGCTTCATGAGAAGGTTGTATGTTCCCAATAATGAAAATATAAGGCAGGAAATTATGAAAGAAGCTCACCAAGGACCTTATTCCCTTTATGCTGGAAGTGTAAAGATGTATCGAGATCTAAGGAATTTATTTTAGTGGCTAAGAATGAAAAAGGAGATATCAGAGTTTGAAATGAAGTCCTAAAACTTTCTAGAGGGTCAAAGTGGAACATTAGGTTCCTTTTAGTAAATTGTGCTCACTGGAAATCCAAGAATAGAAGGGGGACAAGATCCCGATGGTCTTTTTGGGGGTTATTTGGGAAATTGTGGATCGATTGACAAAGTTATCTCATTTTGTAGCGATGCGTACGAACTACTCATTAGAGAAGCTAGCAAAGTTATAAATTTAAGAAATAGTTCACCTGCACAATATACCTTTTTCAATTATGTCAGACTGAGACCCTAGATTCACATCGAGGTTTTAGAAATAGTTACAGATATCTATTATAACCAAGCTCTTTTAGTACCCCTTCCATCCACAAATCGATGAACAATTAGAGAGGGTGATCCAAGTGCTGGAAGACATGCTTAGAAGTTGTGTGATAGATTTTGGGTTGCATTATGAGAAGTATCTACCTTTGGCGAAGTTTGCCTATAACAACAGCTATCACGCTAGTTGGGTATGTCACCTTTTGAGGTGTTGTATGGGAGAAATTGTCCATCGCTGATATGTTGGATGGAGATTAGTGAGAGAAAGATATTTGGTGTAACACCCCTAATCCGTATTCGTCGCCGGACTAGAGTTAGGAGGCGTTACCAGACATATCGAAACATGTAATATTAAATTCACAAATATTATCCACATAGCATAGTATTAGAGTAAAAAATCATTTCAAAGCCCCTTCCTTAGGTCAACGAGATCTTAAACATGCTTTAGGAAGGGGTCAGGACTAAATCGAGCACATACAAAATTTCTCGAAAACTTAACAAATTTTCAAAGTTATAGAGGTCACACGCCCGTGTGAATAGGCCTTGTGCCTCACACGGCATTAGATACGCCTGTGTGTCTAGGCCGTGGTGAAACAGGGCATACATACTGACTTGTCCCACACAGCCGAAGACATGCCTGTGTGCCTTGACCGTGGTTGAAATTGACTTGGGTCACACAGCCGACCACACGCCCATGTGCCAGCCTGTGTACCACACACGACCAATAGACACGTCCATGTGTCTAGGCCGTGTCAAAACTATAGGACATACTGACTTTAAATTATAGGGTACCCCAGGGGACACACAACGTGCAACATAACTGTGTGTCGCACACGGCTGAGACACACGCCCGTGTCTCTACCCATGTGGACAAAAATAGGCTATTTACAAAGCCAATATGCCACCCATTTTGAGTCTTCCCTACAAGCATCAATTGCACCATAATTTCAATCAATTTCAATCCCAAATCGTACATCATTCATGTCATATAATTATTAACCTATTTCATGCTTATAATCCATACGAAATCATGCCAAATTATAAACTAAAGTCATACCAAAACATATGTTTCATAATCACAATTTACTTCATTCAATCTCATGCCATAATCTTACCAATTCCTCAAATAAGTACATACCAAAATCTTACCAAATTGACCAATTCTCTTTGGCCATCCATGAACACATCATATTGGCAGTATTGCATGACATAGTTTATACTCAAAAGTCATTCATAAACACAATCAAAACCAAGCCATATCACATGGCTAGATATACACATCTCAAAACATATACAAATACTTCTAGCCTATACATGCCATACTACATTATTCACATTTACAAAAGGTACCAAAATAGAGTTCGATAGTGTGGTGATGATCCTCGACAATCCCCAAGCTTATGGTAGCTTCGATGATCTATAAAACAATGCAACCACACACAAAGTAAGCTTTCAAAAGCTTAGTAAGCCATATACAAATAAATTTATCACATAACACAATATAAACCAATTCATTTATATGAATCATGGCATAACATAATAGCAAATTCCTATTTCTCATTTAACACAATAGTTCATAATCACTTACTTATAAGTACATCACATTTCCATGTAGCTCATATATCAAAAGATTATATTCATACTCACATTTCATTGCTAAATTCCATATACATTTCATACGTACCTAAGTTGGATATTCATTCACATTTTCATTCCATTCTTGATATTTCCCATTGAACCGTATGGAATCAAATAGGGTACGTGGATAGCTTGGGTATGGACTGGTTGACTTTGCATGATGCTGTTGTAAACTGCAAAAGAAAGATTATTGATTTACGGAGCTAGAATGATGAGATTGTTCGGATTGAATCTAGTGATTTAAAAGGGTTACCAGTAGTGATTTATTCAATGTTAGCTTAGAAATATGTAAGAAAGGGTTGCGAAGCTTACTTTGCATATGTGCTTGATAGTAAAGTGGCCGAAAGAAACATTGAAGCAGTACCTATTGTATGCGAGTATCCGGATATGTTTCCTGAAGAATTACCGGGTTTGCCACCTATTCGGAAGGTAGAGTTTGGTATTGAGTTAATGCCTGAGACAACTCCGATATCCATAGCTCCGTACAGAATGACACCAACAGAATTAAAAGAGTTAAAAGCTTAGTTGTAAGAGTTGACAGATAGAGGTTTCGCACGACTGAGTTTCTCTCCTTGGGGTGCACCAGTACTGTTTGTGAAAAAGAATGATGGAACTATGAGAATGTGCATTGATCATAGACAGCTCAATGAGGTGAATATAAAGAATAAGTACCCATTACCACGAATTGATGATCTGTTTGACCAACTGAAAAGGGCTACAGTATTTTTGAAGATAGATTTGAGATCAGACTACTATCAGTTAGATTTAAAGATTCATACTTACCAAAGACTGCTTTCCGAATGAGATAATGACACTACGAGTTTTTGGTTATGCGTTTTGGACTTAATAATGCACCAGCTGTTTTCATGGATTTGATAAATCGGATCTTCAGACCATATTCAGACCGGTTTGTGGTTGTGTTTATAGATGACATTTTGATCTACTCTCGTGATGAAGTTGAACATGCTGAACATTTGAAACTTGTGTTGCAGACTTTGCGAGATAAGCAGTTGTATGCAAAATTCAATAAATGTGAGTTCTGGTTAAGTGAAGTTAGTTGGTATCAACATCGAGTATTCGGGTTGATCCGAGCAAAATTTCAGCTATACTTGATTGGAAACCTTTGAAGAATGTTTCTGAAGTTTGAAGCTTTCTGGGACTTACTGGTTATTATAGACGGTTCGTGAAAGGTTTCTCTATGATTGCAGCCTCGTTGACGAAGCTATTGTAGAAAGATGTTAAGTTCGAGTGGTTAAAGAAGTGCCAGAAAAGCTTTGATTAGTAGAAAACCCTTTTGACTGAAGCTCTAGTATTAGTTCAGCCAGAATCAGGTAAATAATTTTTTATTTATAGTGACACATCTCTAAATGGTTTGGGTTGTGTTTTGATGCAGGAAGGCAAAGTTATAGCTTATACCCCGAGACAGTTGAAGCCACATGAAAAGAACTATCCGACACATGACCTAGAATTGGCAACTATTGTGTTCGCATTGAAAATTTGGTGTCACTATCTGTTTGGTGAGAAATGTCATGTTTATTCTGATCATAAAAGTCTGAAATACTTGATGACTTAGAAAGATCTGAATTTAAGACAACGCCGATGGTTAGAATTGCTAAAAGACTACGAGCTTGTGATTAACTATCATCCGGGAAAAGCTATTGTTGTTGCTGATGCTTTAAGCCAAAAATCACTATTTGCTTTGCGTGCATTGAATGCACATATGGCTATGTCTGATGATGGTTCAATAATAGCTAAATTGAATGCAAGACTGTTATTTTTTCAACAAATTTGTGATGCCCAAAAGGTTGATAATGAGTTGATAGAAAAACGAGCTCAATGTGATTTAAATGTTAATTTAGAGTTTCGAGTTAATGCTGATGACTGTTTGAGATTTTGAAACCGAATATGTGTCTCGTGGAATTCAGAGTTCATTCAGATGATTTTGAACGAAGCTCATAGCAGTCGGTTATCTATTCACCCATGTAGTACAAAGATGTATAATGATCTGAAACAGCTTTATTGGTGGCATGGTATGAAACGGGACATTTCTAACTTTGTTTCAAAATGCTTAATTTGTCAACAAGTAAAAGCCGAGTATCAGGTACCTTCTGGATTGCTTCAGCCGATCATGATACCTAAGTGGAAATGGGACAGAGTTACTATGGACTTTGTATCCGGTTTACCATTAACACAGAGCAAGAAAGATGCAATCTGGGTTATTGTGGATAGATTGACTAAATCGGCCTATTCTGTTTCGATATTACATACTACTCACTTGATAAGCTAGCTGAATTGAATATTTCTTAGATTGTGAGGTTACATGGTGTGCCTATATCTATTGTTTCAGATAGAGATTCGAGATTTACATCGCAGTTTTGGAAGAAATTACATGATGCATTAAGTACAAAATTACATTTCAGTACTGATTCCCATCTGCAAACAGATGGCCAGTCTGAGCGAATCATTCAGATACTTGAGGATATGTTAAGATGTTGCATTCTCGAGTTCGAAGGTACGTGGGAACGATACCTACCTCTGATTGAATTTGCATATAATAATAGCTTTCAATCGAGTATCAAAATGGCACCTTATGAGGCTTTGTATGGTTGTAAATGTCATACGCCATTGTACTGGACTGAGCTCAGTGAAAATAAGATACACAGGGTCGATTTGATATGAGAAACCGAATAGAAAGTGGAAGTGATTTGCGAAAGTCTAAAAGCAGCATCAGATCATCAGAAATCATATGCGGACTTGAAATGTAAAGAAATAGAGTTTCAGATCAGAGATAAAGTTTTCTTGAAAGTCTCACCGTGGAAGAAGATACTCAGATTTGGTCGCAAAGGCAAATTGAGTCTGAGGTTTATTGGGCCGTATGAGGTAATAGAGCGTATCAGGCCAGTTGCTTACAGACTATTTTTGCCACTTGAGTTAGAAAAGATTCATAATTTATTCCATGTTTCGTTGCTTTGTAGATATCGATTTGACCCTTCACATGTGATTAGTCCATCTGAGATTGAGATTAAGCCCGATATGACGTATGAGGAAGAACCGATTCGTATTCTGGCTCGTGAGATTAAAGAGTTGCAAAATAAGAAAATTCCATTAGTTAAAGTACTGTGGCATAAACACGGAGTTGAGGAAGCGACTTGGGAACCAGAGGATGCAATGGGAGAACGTTATCCAAACCTATTCACCGGTAAGATTTTCGGGGACGAAAATCCCTAAGGGGAGAGAGTTGTAACAACCTGATTTAGACCCTAATCGGAACGGTGGTTTTGGGACCACGAATCCAAATCAGAAAAATATTTTAAAATTATTTTGTGTGTTTATTATGTGTGAATTTGTGTGTGTGAAATTTTCGTGATTTAATTTTGTCGTTTGAGTGCTCGATTTAATAAAAGGACTTAATCGCGTAAAAGGGAAATTTGGTGGTTATTTCTAAAAGGGGACTTAATTGCTAGTGGCTTTCTAAATTGGAGTATTTATGTTGCAAATACTCTATTAACATATTGTGGGACGGTAATGGGCTTATATTATAAGATTTTTTTATTATTTCATTAAGGTTATAAAGGTAATTTAATAATAAACATATATTAGTTAAAAACATAAGTTATCAAAATTCATTTTATATTTTTGTTCTTCTTGCCAAAATTTAAAACAAAGAAGAAGAAAGAAACCAAGCTAGGGTTCGGCATATATTCAAGCTCAATCAAGGTTCGTTTTTGTTCAGTTTTTGATAATTTCTACGTTTTTGAGATCGTTGCTTTGAGTACTACAAAACCCATGCTTGAATTTTTGATTTTGATGAATGTTTTGAGTTGTGCCATTGTTGAGAGCTTGTTATTTTTGTTGTTTGATAATGAAATATGAAAGATATGTTTTAGATTAACATGTTTTTATTGGAGTTTTTGATGATTTTAAGTAATTAGGACTAAATTGCAAAAATAATAATTTGAGGGACTAAAATGTGAAATAAATGAATTATATGGGCTTGTATATATATGGGTAATATTCAACCTAGCTTGGGTATGGAGAAATTTGGTGTATTTTGTGTTTTGTGCAATAGGGACTAAATTGTAAAAATTGTAAATGCCAAGGGTAAAATGGTATTTTTCCCATTTATGTGTTTTTGGAATAAATTGAATGAAAATATGTTTGAATAAGCTTAATTTGATTATGTTTAGATCAAGAACCAAAGAAATCGAATTTGGATCAGGGAAAAACGAAAGTTGTCGACTAGCTGCCCTGTTCTGTTTTACATTGTCCGAGGTAAGTTTATAAGAAAATAGATGTGTTTAATTGTAGTTAAATGTTAATATTATATGCTGGTATGAAATGTATGAACATATATAAGCTATGGCCGAATATGATTAAGCTTGGCTATTATATCTCCGAACTAGTTTTGACCGAGTGACGACGTCCGAAAGCCCCGTATGAACCTTAGGAATAGTTAGGATACATATGTCATGACATAGGATTCCGATATATGTGTACGAGTAAGACCATAGCATCGATATGTGATTCCGATATGTGTTTATGAGTAAGACCCTGTCTGGGACAGTGGCATCGAAATGTGACTACATGTAAGACCATGTCTGGGACGTTGGCATTGTACAACTTGTGTGTTTATCTGAGTGTCCTATCCAATTCCGAATGGTTCATCAGGCTATGATAAGATGTGAACGTACATGTTGAATAAGCTAAATGACTAGGTATGAAATAGGTTATTATTACTTGTGATAAGGTAAGTAAGTACTTAATGCTTGTTACAAATGACTTATGAGGTAAATATAGAATGTGTATAATTATAAAAGTGTGTTTGATCATGATAGATATATTGTGATTGTCTTCGAAATGATATGTGATATGTGTATAGATGTAACCATGTGTATTCGGCCATTTAGGTAATGTGTACATGATGATATATTCTGATGCTTGAGTTTGTGTTTATGAGTATAAGTATATTTGATTATCTAATGATATATGTTGGCTTTGTAAGTGAAATGTGAATTACTTATATTGGTTATATGAGCATTCGACCAAGGTGGGAATTTTGTATAAAAAACAAAAATATCATTTATGAAATTGGTAGTTTGAGACTAAGCATATTTATGCTAGTATAATTCGGTTTAGTTTAAAATGAGTTGGTTATTTCACTAGATTGTTTATTTTCTTATGACTTAGTAAGCTACAATAGCTTATTGTGTGTATATTTGTTTTTATTTTATAGATTTTGGATTCAAGTTACAAGCTCGGGGATCGTCAGCAAAGTCTATCACACTATCGACCGCTTTTGGTATTTTATAAGTTGCATTTTGGAATTATAGCATGTATAGGCTGGATTTTGTTTGAAATAATGGACTTTGGTTATGTATAAGGCCATGCGAGAATGGCTTAATTTCTATGCTAGATTTCGATTTTGGCATATTTGTGGTTTAAGTCCATTTGATTATTATGCTATGTGTCATAAATGAATATCATTTGTGTTATGTGATTGTACATTGAAGTTGGCTAATGATTTTGGATGAGGCATGAAGAAATTGATCATAAGTATGTTTGATTACCTTGGTTGTGTTTCATATTAATATGAATTATATAGTGAATTTGATTACTATGTTTAGTCTTAATTTGTCATGTCTTTGATTGAAACATATTAATGAGCTTGATTGTTGATAAAATGATAATGGAAGCCTCGTATACATATGTAATTTTAAGTAATGAGGTTCGACTATGAAGGTATGTACTAGGTATGCTAGTCAGTTTTTGATGGAATTATGTAATGTGATAATTAAAGTGATGGATGAATGTATGCTAGTTTAATATTGCTAAGTGGTAGGTATTGCATGTGTTGCATGATCATTTTGGTTGGTTGTTATAGTATGTATTTAATGCTAAGTGTAATCCTTATTTTAGGGTAAGTTGCGCATTATATACATTTGTATGATGTTATATATATATTTGGCCATATGGTTCATTATGAATGTAATTGAGTCAAAGTAGATTATAAAATTAATTGGTAAAGAGGAAGACATATGCATGATGCAAATTTTGGTGTTCATTTATGAATTAAGTTAAGACATGCGTATATGACATTTGGTCTTATAATATTAATTAAGTTTTTATGTGTCTTGTATGAGTGTAAAAGTGTTCATATTTATGGGTGCTTTTTACCTATGTATATGGCTATATGAATTTACTAATTAAGTGTAAGTTGTGAATGTGTATAATGATATACATATCTTAGCCGATTAAACCAAGAAATGAAGTGAGTTGATTTATACCCAAATACTTGCTTTTAATGGTATTAATATGTAAAACATATGAGATTCATATAGATTACTATGTTAATGCCGCATATATGAAATTGTGATGCATATTATATTTTATACTATTACATGTGAACGATATGTCTATTTATATATACATATGATATGAAATGTCCAAATTTAAAAGTTGTATTAGTTTATGAAAATAATTTTGATTAACTTTCGAGACTTGTTTATATGATTAATTATATATATTTATATTTAACTGTTTGAGACTGTGTTTTATTCCGTAATGCCTTATGACTCTATTCCGACGACGGATACGGGTTAGGGGTGTTACAAAACATAACATATACAATAATGACATAATGATAACCAAGCAATATCAATGCATTAAAACATATCATATTGTCACATTATTTACATGTGTACTTACCTCGGTACAAAATGATAATAATCGAGTCTAATCGTCGTATACTTTATTCTTCCCTAGATCAAGACCTGGTTCACGTCTTTCTTGATCTATAATGCCAAATTTAACTCATTTATTAATCACATTCTTCAAATCAATTCATAACTTGTGTTTTGGTACAATTACCCTTTTACCCCTAACTTTTCACTTATTTACAATTTAGTCCTTAGGCTCGTAAAATAAAACACATACATTTTCCTTGTTACCCAAGCCTAGCCAAACTTATAACATGCTCATAATAGCCCATATTTCTCATTATATCATACATCTTCCTACCCATTTTTCAAACTTTACAAGTTATTCCCTTTTTAGCCATTTTCACTAAAAAATACCTAGCAAAAGATGGTTACCATGTCTCAAATATTCATAATCCTCCATTAATCAACAAAACACATGCATGTTACACATTGGTAATTTTTAAACATAAACCCTAGCTTAAAATATAGCTAGAAAAGGATAGATCATGCTACCGGGGCTTTAACAATACGAAGAACATTAAAAACGGGCTAGGGAAACACTTACTATTGAGCTTGGAAATGTTGAGCGAAACCGTAGCTATGGCTATTGTGATTTTCGACAGCACTTGGAGAAGATGGACAACATTTTCACTTGATTTTTCCCTTTTTATTCTTTTTATCACCAAATGACCAAAATACCCTTAGGGGTTCTCTTTCTAATTTTTCCTATGCATGCCTATTTTTGTCCAAAATTATAGAAATTGGTCAAATTGCTAATTAGGACCCTCCAATTCATAATCTAAAGCAATTTCATGCTAAAAGCTTCTAGAATGCAAGTTTTTCCTTTTATTCTATTTGGTCCCTAAAATTCAATTAGACATTTTATGCATAGAATTTCTTCATAAAACTTTCACAGAAGCATCCATTCATAACATAAACCTTATACAAATCATAAAATAATTATTTCTATCTTGGGTTTGTGGTCTCGAAACCATTGTTCCAACTCGGCCCTAATTCGAGAAGTCACATCTCCGCTACACACCAATATCGAGTTCCCCAGTACTCATCCATCCAATAACACACATTTTGTGAACAAGCCACCACATAGATACTGATGAACGATCAAATTGCACATCGTGGATAGACCACAACATAATTGTCGATAACGACCACATAATTACAGTTAAATTGCCATATAGCTTTCTCATTTCAGAATCCCACCTCATGTATGTGATATGGCCATTTAAACACATATGTCTCACTTTTCACATATTCATGCTCATAACTCATATTTCTAGGTTTTTACACATATGCATGTATCATGCTCACATTTTTAAATATCACATAGTTTTCACTGTAGCATGCTTTAATATACATATTTATATTAAAACATGGATCTTAACATACACATACACATACACATACACATACACATATATCCCATGTTTAGATCATCACATATCAATCTAGCCATAAATCAGATAACATAGAGTTGAGATCAACATACATCACATATTATAAAGCATGGATTTTCACAACACTTAATAGTTTAGGTCACTTACTTGGTTTCCTCTTCGATTGAGTTTTTCAACTCCATGCGAGTATGTAAGGTACTCTCACGTTAATTAATTGAATAACATTTTAATTAATTAGCAATATTAAACTTCACTTAAAACGAGAGTTAAATCCCACACCTTAATGTACATCTAAAGTGCTTGCTCCCTTCTAGAAGTTTCATTTTAGTCTAGTCTTGATTGCAAATATAAACACACGATTAACCCATTTTAATCATGATCTATTCAAATAATATGGCTTTTATTGTAACAACCCATTTTTAGTCAAATTGAAACAGTGGTTTCGGAACCACAAATCTGAGATCAAAAAATTATTTTAATATTATTTTAAGTGTTTACAACATGATAGTATGTATGTGTGAAATTTTAGTGAATTAATTTTATAGTTTGAATGCTTAATTCGGTAAAAAGGACTAAATCATGTAAAGCATAAAACTTGAGTTCTAATAGCTAAAGGTGTCTAATAGCTATAGAACCTTAAAGTTAAGGTCCTTATGTTATAATTAGACCATTAATGGCGTGAGTGGACATTTATGGATATTAATTGGATGTTTAAATGGTTTTATAATAAGGTTAATATAGTAATTTATAAAATAAAGGTTAATTAATAAAACAAAAACATAAAGATGAGTTTCATTCATCTTTCTTAACTGTACATAGCAAAGAAGAAAGCCATTTTAGGGCTTGAAACATTCAGCTAATTCAAGGTCCAATTGTAAGTCCCTTTTTGTCCCGCTTTTGATGATTTTTATGTTTTTGTGATCGTTGAAACTAGTACTAGCTAGCCCAGGAACTATTTTGCAAAACTGTTAAAGATTTTGAATGATGCCATTGATGAATACATTTGTATTTTGAAGTTTCTTGATAGATTATGAATACTTGTTTATAGATATACAAGTATTGTTAAGTGATTTTTAGTGAAAATACAAAATAGGGATTAAATTGAGAAATGTTGAAACATTATGGTTAAATGTGTGAAAAATTGAAAAATGTGGACTGCTAAGGTCTAATTGGTAAATCGGCTATCATGGGTTAGTATTGAATTGCATTAATTTGTGATTTTGTGGAATAAGGACTAAATTGTAAAAATGTGAAAGTTTAGGGGCAAATGTGTAAAATAGCCCTAATATATATTTTGGATTAAATTGAATAGAGAGATGATTAAATAAGTTAATTTTGAATATATTTAGATCAAGCAAAGCGAAATTCGGATCTAGATCGGGGAAAAACGAAAGTTATCGACTAAATGAATTATTTCGTCATTTCCACATTCGAGGTAAGTTCGTATGTGATAAATTATAATACAAATGTATTTCATATGCTTCGATATTGCATAAATTGCGAATACAAGACTGTGGATATGAACGATAGTGATTCGATGATGATTCAACATTTGAATTCCTGGTTAAACCTTAGGAATAGTTTAGGATGCTAGTGACATGTCATTAGGAAATACATTGAGTTGGCTTCGGGCCATCATATAGCGCTTCAGGTGCGAGTTATACTGATTTGGCTTTGGGCCATGCATATCGGTTGATTTGGCTTCGGGCCATGATATCAGTACTTTGGAGATAAGTTACCTGGATTTGGCTTTGGGCCATGGTATAGGTACTTATTGTGTGAAAACCTTAAGTATCAGACTTCTATTCTGAATGTTTCAATGGGTAAAAGAAAGGCAAGAATGTGTACGAGATGGTACAGGTATGTGTATAAACCATATTTGCTTTGAATCAAAGAAATGGTGAAGAAAGTATATAGTTTTGTGGATGAGTAATTGAGAGGTTTGTTAGTTGATGTGAATTCTTATACTTAAGATCGATTTTTGAATTATGTATTCATGATTATATCGAATTTATGTCATATGAGCTTATTAAGCTTTATAGCTTACATCAATTATTTTTCTATGTTTTATAGTGAACTTAAAGCTAGCTCAGATTCGGGGATTGTCGGAGATCGCTTCACACTATCCACCTATTTCTCGGTACCTATGAACTTGGTATTATAAGTATATAGCATGTATAAGAACTTGGTCTTTTTGGTATATGTGTTGTTATGAATTTCGCCATTTGTATTAGTTTATAACAGTTGTTTTTATAATGTTGTAAATGGCAATGTAAGTTGACCTGTTATGCCTCAAATCCCGAAATCCCCTGTTAAAATTATTTTTGTGTGTTTGTGACGTGGATGTATGACTGCTTTAGTGGTTTAGTGCTCTGGGAGTGTCTGGGAAGTCTTGAGTTCAAGCCTTGGCTTGAGCAAAATTTTTCTTCTACTTGAATAAACCCTTGTCTTCAGCTAGTAGACTTTTAAATTAAGGTGAGGGTTGCATGACAGAAAAGGCCTGCTGGTCAAGGGGTAAGTGGCATGTTGGGATGGCTAAGGGTCTTGAGTTCAAGCCCTTCTATGCGCAAAAATGTTTCATTTTGCTACTTTTGATATGTAAGAAGTTGCTGTTGACTGAAACTCTGCCTATTTGAGTAGAGTTTGAGTTGGTTGGATAAGGAGACGATGGGGGAGTGATTTTAGGAGAGATTAGGGGAGGAAAATGTGGGATTTGATATTAGGGGGAGAGTCATTGCCGAATTGGCAAGTGAACTGCTGAAGAATTTTGGTTGTGGTAGAGGATCCCTCTAGTGTTTGGTTTTGATTGTGGCATTTTGCTCTTTTCCTCTTTTGAAGCTGTTTTGTGCTAGGAAGTGAGAGCAACATCCTTTCGTTTTGCTAATTTCAAGTGCCGTTCGTGTTCACTTAGTTTTCAACTTTATTTTTCCTACATCTTCTTATTTTTTCAATTTTCCTTTCTTCTATCTCTCAGAAAAACCTTGGCCGAACACCCTTCTTTTTCTTTCCCTCAATCGGTTTGCTTTAGCCGGACCTCTTCTCTTCTTTTCTCCTTCCCTTCATTCAATTTTTCTGTATTAACTAATCCCCACTCTTTTCCCCTATTGTTGCATAGACCGATTACTTCTTAATCTTATCCCCTCTTCATCTTAATATTGTAGCCGAATACCTTGTTCTCTCTTTTCAGTTTTGAACTACAGATATTCAATCGATCTGGTGTGTAGGTGCGTGGTTGTTCCTTCTATCTTTCTTTCACTTTTCTGTCGCACTAAGAGTTTCATCTAATATCTCCCTATGGGGCTATTTTCTGATAGGTACAAGGCCCCTATCTTTTGGGCTCTTTCGGTTCTTGTGTGGTGTGTGCCGAATATTCTTCCCTTTTAATCTAGAACCTACGTTTCGGAAAGCGATTGTTCTTCTAGTTCAAAATGTTTGCTTGTGTGATGGTTGATAAGGTTTTATTGGAGTGCAGACAACACTTTAGGCCTAGGGATTGGGTTCTTGTAGTAAAGTTGGTGGACAAAACTTCAATTGACCGATCTAGCAAGTGAAAGGTAATCTTTTGATGAAGGGTTTTCGATTAAGGCTCATTTTAACTTGGTTGTTAGACTTCTAATCAAAGCTTTTATTGAAATAGGTTAGAGTGCTCGTGGTTTTGTTGCATTCTTGCAAACAAGTGTGTAATCACACTACTTTAATCGTAATTCGGCAAAAGCCGAAAAATATGGCTAGTGTCGCTACATGAGAGTGTGCTCGCTTGTGTGGTGAACCGAATGCACAAAACACAGGCATTCGATCGTAGAGGCCACCATGAGCGTTTTCATGGGGTTAGGCCGTTTTGGGCCACGTTGGGCCAAAATGGGCTGTGTGAGCCCATCGGCTCGTGGGCCCCATACGGGTAAACCACACGGATGTGCGGAGATTATTGTACCAGGCTGTGCAGTTCGTACGGCCAAGGCCATTTTTGGGCTTATTGGGCCACAAGGGCATGTGGGCCCACATGGGTCATATTATGGGCTTGGGCTCATTTTCACTGTTTGATTGTTAAGGTTTCACGAGTCGGCCGACACGACTATGGACCTACTGTTGGGTCGGTAAGTATACCTAGACCCTAATTTGATGAAATAACTGATATGCTCTTATAATAAGTTTGACTGTATTTGAGCATGGCATGATTTGCATACACGTATGATCTTATGACATGACATATTGCATGGGGATAGGTTATTATATTTGGAGGAAGTGTACTGTACTGGTAGCTCTACTGCAAACACTGTTAAGTGCCACAACCATGCTATATTTTGGAATGTAGGTATGGGTGGGTCGATTTTATCCCCACATGGAGTGTAAGGCTGGACGGAGTGGAGTGTAGAGGATGGATGGGTAGGATTTTCTGATTGCACTTCTGTTACTGTTACTGAAATGGGCTAAGGCCCACACTGATACTGTTACTATATTGGGCTAAAGCCCTAACTGAGATTGAACTGCTACTGAATCGGGCTTAGGACCAGACTGTATCTGCTTACTGTACGATTGTTTATTGTTAAAGGATTACACACTGAGTTATCATAACTTACCCTTTTGCTTTTCTGCGCAGGTAATCCTTAGGCCGACCGATGCTGCGAGGGACTCGACGGAGGCCACACAACCGTGCTTGTTTTCACTTCTTAATTTCTAATTTATAAGCAATTTAATTTGGGTTTCAGTTATGTAATAAGGCCTCTTAAAGTTTTTTTTTCTTGTTTTGAGATTTTATTTACTTTAAATCATATCTATTAGAAGTAGGCCATGGTTTTTCTAAAAAATATATATATGCTTTCAAAACACCACATTATTGCAACATATTCTAACAAGGTTCCGCAAACAAACATTGTTTTTAAAATACAATAACAACCTAATATGATTAACACTTTGCCAAATCAACTTGGGTTTTAACGATGAACAAGATACTTCAAATTTTCATAGGGATCACAACGTGGTTTTAATATAGAGCAGATTTTTTTCTACGGAACTATGTTTTTCTAAATTCACTCTAATATGACATCGCAGATTCGGCCATATTGTCTAGGTCAGGTTTGGGGTGTTAAATTTAGTGGTATCAGAGCTAGGTTGAAAAACTCAATTGTATATTTGGGTTTTTCTTTAAAACTTAAAACCTCGAGAAAGAACTGTTTTAGATGATTTAAAAATATTCGAAAGTGTTTTACTAAATGTGTGGTGCACCGAGTCTCTGGCATCGACCCTG
The DNA here is from genome assembly GCA_025698465.1 of Gossypium longicalyx. Taxonomy (NCBI): domain Eukaryota; kingdom Viridiplantae; phylum Streptophyta; class Magnoliopsida; order Malvales; family Malvaceae; genus Gossypium; species Gossypium longicalyx. The sequence goes on along the minus strand of CM047001.1, from coordinate 29,348,912 downwards.
TAAGTTCTCTGAAACTAAAACTTGTTTAAAATGAAATACTAAGAATATTATAGTTAGTAGACTGTACTGAAATACTCTGTTTAGGGTAAACTGGAACTGTACTGAAACTGCGATCTGCGAAAACAAAAACTCTGAATTATTGATACTATTTTCATAAAGCATTCGTTAATAAATACTAGAACTATAAAACTAATGCATAAAACTGTTAATACAGATAAAAGCGTAATATGATAATGAGCACCAGAGGTACTCGTGGAAGGGGTACAAGAGGCCGCGGGGGAGGCCGTGGAGGTGCTCAGGCTGGGTCGTCGGCATCGGGTCATATGCCTAACAATGAAGCTAGAGAGGCACCGGCTTCACCTGTGACTGAGACTGGGTCACATGATCGTGCGGCTGGGGACGACACACTATCCCAAGCTATGTTACAAATTTTGGAAAGGGTCGCTGGGCCTAATACTGGTACTGCAGGCCGTGGGTCGGTGACAGAAGGACTCAGGTCTAATGGGGTTGAAATTTTTAGGGGTGTCGCGGGAGTTGCCCTTAATGTGGCTGAATATTGGATTGAGGCCACAGAGTGGATCATGGATGACCTCGACTGCACCCCAGAGCAGAAATTAAAAGGTGCAGTGTCATTGCTACGAGATGAAGCCTATTAGTGGTGGCTTACAGTTAAAGAGTGTACCCAACTCGACCGATTGACTTGGGAATTTTTCAAAACTACATTTCAAGGGAAACATGTGGGCACTAGTTATATGAATGCCCGGAGGAGAGCGTTTCTGAATTTGACTCAAGGGGATAAATCAGTAGCTGAATATAAGTCTGAGTTTTTACGACTTAGCCGATATGCACGTGGTATGGTAGCAACTGAATATGAGCGCTGTGTTCATTTTGAGGACGGCCTCAGAGATGATTTACGAGTTCTGGTAGCTCCACAGAGGGAGCAAGATTTTGTTGTGTTAGTAAAAAAGGTAAAGTTCGCCGAGATGTGAAGTGCGCTGAGCGCCAGAATCGTGAGAAGGATAGGGGTAGGAACAAGAGGGTTTGGGAGCCCTCAAGTTCAGTTGTAAGGCCAAAGAAAAAGGCCAGAGTTGATGGGCCAGGCAGAGTTGGGCCCCCTGTTGTTGCTTTTGGGTTGCAACCTTGTGCTGAGTGTGGGAGACGCCATCAGGGTGAGTGTTGGAAACAAATAGGGGCATGTTTGAGGTACGGATCTTTGGAGCATCGCATCAGAGATTGTCCACGGAGGCCCAATCAGATGCTACGGGTATGGGTACTATTTAGCCACCGAGAGGTGTTCAGCAACCATTGAGAGGCCGTGGTCAGGCCAAAGGTGGAAATGGTTTGGGTCGTGGTCGTGGAGCACCGGGCAGAGGTGCTGGTCATATTGAGGCGAGGCAACTGACACTATTTTATGCTGCACGTCGCTGAGAGGACGAAGACGCCCCAGATGTTATTACGGGTACGTTCTTTATCCATAATGTACCTTATACTACATTGATTGATGTTGGGTCTACGCACTCTTATGTAGCATGTACTGTATCTGAGACTTTGGATGTGAGGGTTGAAAACACTACGAGTGGTGTTACTGTGTTGAGTCCATTAGGAAAGTCAGTAAGAGTGAATAAATTATTTAAGGATGTACCTTTGGAGGTTCAAGGAATGATCTTTTTAGCGGATTTAATGGAACTTTCTTTTGGAGAATTCGACTTAATATTGGGCATGGATTGGTTGGTTAAGCATCAGGTGAATTTGGACTGTGTTGCAAAGCGGGTGGTACAGAAAACTGAAAAGGGTGATGAGGTAGTTGTAATTAGGGAGCATCGAAATTATCTGTCAAATGTGATTTCTGCACTTAGAGCGGAGAAGTTGGTTCGTAAGGGTTGTGAGGCGTATCTAGCCTACAACAGTGTTTCGAGTCCTGAGGTTCTGTCTATTAAAGATATCAGAACAGTTAAGGACTTTTCAGATGCCATTCCCATGAGTTACCTGGGTTACCTCTAAACCATGAAGTTGAGTTCGGGATTGAGCTCCTACCGGGTACAGCTTCGGTGTCTATCGCCACTTATAGGATAGCACCGTAAGAGCTTGAGGAGCTCAAAGCTCAGATTCAAGAGTTACTAGATCGAGGGTTCATCCGCCCTAGTATGTCTCTGTGGGGAGCACCGATATTATCTGTAAAAAAGAAGGATGGATCCATGCGTATGTGCATCGACTACCGGCAACTGAATAAATTGACTGTTAAGAATAAGTACCCTTTACCAAGGATTGATGATCTATTTGATCAGTTTCATAGAGCTTCGTTTTTTTAAGATTGATCTTTGATCTGTGTACCATCAACTGAGGGTCAAAGAGACTGATGTTTACAAGACATCGTTTAGGACTCATTACGGTCATTACAAGTTCCTAGTGATGCCGTTTGGATTGACGAATGCACCAGCTGTAACACCCCTAACCCGTATCTATCGCTGGAATGGGTTACGAGATATTACCGAACCAAATACTTATTCGTAAAATTTTCATGCATCTTCTTCTATCATCTTCATTTCGCTAAGTTCATCTTTAATAATGCATAATTCATTATACTACCATATACGATCCTTATTCATACATAGCCGGAACACATAATTAATCATTATTAAGTTCAATCAAAACCACTACATAAGTTTACATCATATAACAACCATATCATACGATTTTATGTTATGTTCAGATATAACCAGACGACCCATTACGCTATCTCAATTTAAATACTAAGATCATATACAATAGCCAAATTGCAATTAATCACTTATATAAATGTGTCATAATCGAACCACCCCAAAAACACATAGTCAAAATTTCTTAGCATTTTCAACCCTCAAACATATGTATATTTTTATATATATATATCATTCATTAATAGCATTAAACATTATAACCAAGACAAATTACACCATGATTAAACATAACCAAGTTCAAACTTAGTATTTAGGCCATATTCGCATGGCTGGAAGTATACATATCAAAATTCAAACAAAATACATATTAGCCTATACATGCCGTAATGTTCACTTAGACCAACTAAGAAGAGGGTACCAAAACGTTCCAGGCTGGTGTGATGACTTCGACGATGGTCCCGAACACACAAAATGGATCAAAGAAATCTAAATAGGAGACAAGTAAACACACCAAATGAGTATTCAACTCAGTAAGTCGTAAGCAATATAATGAGACCATTAACATGAGATCATAATAAAAATATTGTAAGATCAACCATTTAACCATACCGAATTATGCCACAATTACTTAAATTATCGATTCAACCACAAGCCAAGTCTTGCCATCCAATTAAATATCAAAACAACTAGATAGTTTAGATCCTTTCCTCGAAGTATAAAACAATGATAAACTAGATGGTTCCATGCCTATACGTTTTATGTCTCAAATTCGATTTTTTTTCGTTAATAGCCCTAGCACTTTATTCTTTTCCGGCACACATTATATCCTCAACCGGTTTCGCACACATAGTGCTAATCAAATTCGCACACATAGTGCCATGCTAAACCGCACACATAGTGCTTTGGAAATTCACTCATTTATTGACATTCAAACCAGCATACATAGTGCCAATCGATTTCGCACACATAGTGCCATTTAAATCCGCACACTTAGTGCCAATGTTGGCTCATTATAATAAGGCAATTTACTTAAATCAAATAGCACACACTACCACATTTATAAATACGTATATCACTTCAAATAAATACCTACCCCAAGAAATTCTTTTACGATACGTTAGTATTAATTATGTATAAATTAATCAACCTACAAATGCTTATAGACTTACCTTATGTTGGATGATATGATTCCCAATCGTCTACTCAATATTCTTTGCTTTGCCTTTGCTTGTTTCCCCTCCTTTGGGTTCTTGAGCTAGAATAAATAAATTTAGTAGTTTAATTACCTTGCAAGATATTCATATATATGAATTTAATGATTCCACTTCTTCTTACAACCATCCTTGTTCAAGACATCAAACCTCAACTAATGCTTATATTATATCTCTATGCCGAATGCATTAAGACTTCCAAAATAATATTATGTCAAATATGTTTACATTCAAATATAAATAATTATGAATCAAACTCAACTTTGTAAGCCAACATCCCTCATTGGGTCGATTATATAGAATCAAAAATTATTTCACAAATGTGCATACTATTTAGCCGAATATGCAAGACCAAATTTAACATTACCTATGTATTTAATTATAAGGTCGAATATACAATTTCAAATGTAATATCATTTTTATTTCATTTAAACACTTAGTTCCTCCACATAACAATTTGACCGAATGTTTCTAACTAAAAAAAAAAAATAAAAACTCCACATCTATTCATAAGTTCATACCAATGTTCATATATCTATTAACTAGTTCATTCTTCATCTTTAATATTCCATCCAAAGCATCAAACACTATCCTCATAACATCTAAACATCACAACCGAATGCACATTTTGTCACCAAATAGAAAAATCAACCTATAGGTTATAATATAGATTTGTCTACTAAATAAATTTCATAAAATTTAATAAAAAAAAAACATGAAATCTTACCTTGATTAACCCTTAAATTGACCGAATGCTTTTAACAATTTTTCTTTCTTTCTTCACTTAGGTTCGGTTTTGCAAGAAGAAGATGAACACTTCTCTCTCCTTCCATTTCTTCTTTTATTCATCTTTTTCTTATTAATCTATTTTTCTATTTAGATTATTTTGTCATTTACCATTATAATATATATATTTAATTAGACTTAATGGAGGAACATCATCACATGGCCGGCCACTTCATGCATTAAGGGCATTTTGACATGCAAATCCATACTTTCTCACCTTGTTGTTATTTGATCCTTACAATTTACCTATCATCTTTTCTAAGTTTCTCAACTAAGTCCTTTCAGTAAAATTCACATTCCTAAGACTAATTTTAAACATTTTTTTTCACATACACTATCACACATAAATATATGCAATTAAAATAAAAATAAATTTTTGTGAATCGATTTTGTGGTCCCGAAACCACATTCCGACTAGGGTCTAATTGGGGCTGTCACAACTCTTCCCCACATAAGGAATTTTCGTCCCCGAAAATCTTACCAGCGAATAAGTTAGGATATCGTTCCTTCATAGTGTCTTCAAGTTCCCAAGTAGCTTCATCGACCCCATGTTTAAGCCACTGTGCCTTCACTAATGAGATTTTCTTATTTCGTAGTTTTTTACTTCATGACCCAAAATACGAACCGGTTCTTCTTCGTAACTCAAATCAGATTGAATCTCAACCTCTGATGGATTAATTACGTGCGATGGATTGGATCTATAACGTCGAAGCATCGAAACATGAAAAACATTGTGAATCTTTTCAAGTTTAGGGGGTAAAATCAATCTATATACGACCGGCCCAATTCGTTCGGATATTTCATACGGCCCGATGAATCTCAGACTCAATTTGCCCTTACAGCCAAATCTGAGCACCTTTTTCCAAGGTGAGACTTTAAGAAACACTTTGTCTCCAACGTGATATTCAATGTCTTTTCTTTTTAAATTCGCATACGACTTCTGACGATCCGAAGCTGCTTTTAGACTTTCACGGATCACTTTTACTTTTTGTTCAGCATCTTTAATCAAATCAACCCCGAATATTTTACTTTCACTAAGTTCGGTCCAAAACAACGGTGTACGGCATTTACGACCGTACAAAGCCTCGTAAGGTGCCATCTTAATGCTTGATTGAAAACTGTTGTTGTAAACGAATTCAATCAAAGGCAAATACCTTTCCCATGAACCACAAAACTCTAGGATACAACATCTCAACATATCCTCAAGTATCTGAATTATCCGCTCAGATTGACCATCAGTCTGGGGATGAAAAGCGGTGCTAAAATACAACTTGGTACCCAATGCTTCTTACAATTTCTTCCAAAATCGTGATGTAAATCTTGGATCTCTATCCGACACAATAGAAAGAGGTACTCCATGTAATCGAATAATTTGGGAGACATATAATTCTGCCAATTTATCGAGCGATAAATCCGTACGGACAGGGATAAAATGAGCAGACTTCGTCAATCTATCAACAATAACCCAGATTGAGTCTTTCTTACTCTGTGTCAACAGTAAACCAGATACAAAGTCCATCGTTACTCGATCCCATTTCCATTCGGGTATCATGATGGTGAAGTAATCCGAAGGCACTTGATGTTCTGCTTTCACTTGTTGACATATCAAACACCTTGAAACAAAGTCAGAAATGTCCCGTTTCATACCAGGCCACCAAAATTGACGTTTCAGATCGTTGTACATTTTTGTACTACCCGGGTAGATTGACATTCGACTACTATAAGCCTCGCTTAAAATCATCGAAATAAGTTCCGAATTTCTTGGAACACATAATCGACTCTTGAATGTCAAACAATCATTGTCGTCAATCTGAAACTCTGATTCCACATTTGAAACACATTCAGCTCGTTTAGCAACCAATTCATCGTCGACTTTCTGGGATTCAAGTATTTGATGAATCAATAATGGTTTGGCCTTTAATTCTGCTACTAACACATTATCGGATGAAACAGACAGGTGAACATTCATCGCTCTCAAAGCAAACAGCGATTTACGACTTAAAGCATCGGCAACCACGTTAGCCTTTCCCGGGTGATAATCAATGACGAGTTCATAATCTTTCAACAATTCAAGCCAACATTTTTGTCGCAGATTCACATCTCTTTGGGTCATCAAATATTTGAGGCTTTTGTGGTCCGAATAAATATGACACCTCTCTCCAAACAAGTAGTGTCGCCATATTTTCAAGGCGAATACAATGGCCGCTAATTCAAGATCATGGGTCGGATAGTTTTTCTCATGTGGCTTTAATTGCCTCGACGCGTAAGCCACAACTCGACCTTCTTGCATCAGCACACAACCCAGCCCAAGTAAGGATGCATCACTGTAAATAACAAACTTTTTATCGGATTCTGGCTGTACTAGCACTGGAGCTTCAGTTAAACAGGTCTTCAATCAGTCGAAACTTTTCTGACATTCTTCTGACCATTCAAACTCAACATCTTTTTGAAGTAGTTTCGTCATCGGTGTGGCTATCATCGAAAAACCCTTTACAAACTGTTTGTAGTAACTGGCAAGTCCCAAAAAGCTCCTAACTTCAGTAATATTCCTTGGAGGTTTCCAGTCAAGTACGGCCGAAATTTTGCTTGGATCAACTCAAATACCCGATGCGGATACCACTTGTCCCAAAAAGCTAACTTCTCTTAACCAGAACTTACATTTACTGAACTTAGCATATAACTGTTTATCCCGTAAAGTCTGCAACACTAATCTCAAGTGCTCGGCATGTTCAGTTTTGTCTCGCGAATAGACCAAAATGTCGTCGATAAACACAACTACAAACCGGTCCAAATACTATCTAAAGATTCGATTCATCAAGTCCATAAATACCGCAGGAGCATTAGTGAGTCCAAACGGCATCACTAAGAACTCGTAGTGACCGTATCTCGTTCTGAAAGCAGTTTTAGGTATATCTGAGTCTCGAACTCGTAACTGATAATAACCCGATCTCAAATCTATCTTTGAGAACACTGAGGCTCCCTTCAACTGATCAAACAAGTCATCAATACGCAGTAACAGATATTTATTCTTTATTGTCACTTTATTCAATTGACGATAATCAATGCACATCCTTATGGTTCTATCTTTCTTTTTCACGAATAATACTGGTGCACCCCAAGGTGAGAAACTCGGTTGAGCAAAACCTCTATCCGTCAACTCTTGCAACTGAGTTTTCAATTCCTTCAATTCCGTTGGTGCCATACGATACGAAGCTATCGAAATTGGTGTGGTACCAGGTGCAAGTTCGATGCCGAATTCTACCTCCCGAACGGGTGGTAATCCCGGTAACTCCTCAGGAAAAACATCTGAATACTCACAAACCACTGGTACTGATTCAAGTTTCTTTTCTGACCCTTTGCTATCAAGTACGTACGCAAGATATGCTTCACACCCCTTTCTCACATATTTTTGAGGGACCATCAAGGATATTATTGCTGGCACTCTGTTCAAGTCAGTAGACTCAACTCGGACTATCTCATTATTTGCACACCTCAAATCAATGGTCTTCCTTTTGCAATTCACAATTGCATCATGTACGGTCAACCAATCCATACCGAGAATAACATCAAATTCATTAAACGGTAAAAGCATCAAATCGACCGGAAAACAAGAATCTTGGATTATCAGGGGGCATTTCTTACACACTTTGTCAACAAGTACATATCGACCCAAGGGATTTGACACTCGAATTACGAACTCAGTAGACTCAACAGGTAGAGTCTTACTGGATGCTAAAGTCTCACATACATATGAATGAGTAGAACTAGGGTCAATCAATGCAATCACGTTATTATCAAAGAGAGTGAAAGTACCAGTGATAACATCAGGGGAAGATACCTCCTCTCGTGCACGGATGGCATAAGGTCTGGCAGGAGCACGAGTCTCACATCGAACAGTCGTATCAGGAGTCCCTCTCTGACTACCACCCCTGCTTACTATATTTCTCGGTGGTCTACCTCTAGTCGTTGTACCACTCGATCTCGTACCTTGTATCTTATTCTTTTCATCAGATTCCGTGCAATCTCGAATAAAATGATCCCATGATCCGCATCTATAACAGGCCCTGTTAATAGACTTACCCCAACATCCACCTACATGTCGTCTTCCATATTATGGACATTCAGGTTTTTCTTGTTGGTTGTTACCAACACTAGCAACCGAAGTAGCTCGAGAGTCCGTTGATGGTCGCTCCCTAATAGAAATTCCTGCAGTCGTCTTTGATCTAACAGTATCGTCTCTGAACTTCTTTGCAGCCAAGAAAGAAGTTTTACTAGCCGATCTTTTACGAAAGTCTCTAGCTTCAAATTTAGCTTTCTTTTTCTCCTTTCCAAGTTCTTCAGCCTTGCAAGCTCGTTCAACTAGGGTTACGAATTCTTTTAGTTCTAAAATACCCACTAGTAGCTTTAAATCTTCATTCAATCCCTCCTCAAATCTTTTACACATGGCAACTTCATCAGCTACACACTCCCGAGCATAACGGCTGAGTCTTACAAACTCACGCTCATATTCAGATACCGTCAAACGACCTTGTTTAAGCTCCAAAAATTCCTTGCGCTTTTGATCAATAAATCGTTGACTGATATACTTTTTTCGAAACTCCGTCTGAAAGAAATCCCAAGTAACTCGTTTCTTTGGAACAATAGAAATCAAGGTTCTCCACCAATAGTAGGCCGAGTCTCGTAATAAAGATATGGCACACTTTAAACACTCATCAGGTGTGCAAGACAGCTCATCAAAAACTCGGATGGTGTTAAGCCAAAACTCGACCCTTTCAGCATCATCAGTAGCTGTAGCTCGGAATTCCTCGGCCCCGCGCTTTCTAATCAAATCCACAGGAGGTTTACTCGGCCTCAAAGGATCAGTAGTTGGTGGTATTATAGGCACCTGAGGCGGATTATTTAAATTCGGGAATGGTTGAGCAGCCGGGTTAGTTCGGGCATATTGTGCGACCCATTCGTTCATCATGGTAAAGAAGGCTTGTTTTGCCCCATCATCTTGATTATTCGCAGATGGTTGAGGTTCAACAGGCGGTGTCCCTTGCGCAGGAGTAGCCGCTACACTCTCAACGTCATCCACTAAGGCTCTCTCTAAATTGGGTTCCATTTACTAATCAAAACAATAATTTCAACCGTCAGAAGTCATCACACTATCATATACTAACATTAAGGCATGTATAGCTAGACTCATACGCGCTACGGTAGTCCTAGAACTGACAAATCGTAGCTCTGATACCAATAAAATGTAACACCCCTAACCCGTATCCATCGCTGGAATGGGTTACGAGATATTACCAAACCAAATACTTATTCGTAAAATTTTCATGCATCTTCTTCTATCATCTTCATTTCACTAAGTTCATCTTTAATAATGCATAATTCATTATACTACCGTATACGATCCTTATTCATACATAGCCGGAATACATAATTAATCATTATTAAGTTCAATCAAAACCATTACATAAGTTTACATCATATAACAACCATATCATACGATTTTATGTTATGTTCAAATATAACCAGACGACCCATTACGCTATCTCAATTTAAATACTAAGATCATATACAATAGCCAAATTGTAATTAATCACTTATATAAATGTGTCATAATCAAACCACCCCAAAAACACATAGTCAAAATTTCTTAGCATTTTCAACCCTTAAACATATGTATTTATATATATATCATTCATTAATAGCATTAAACATTATAACCAAGACAAATTACACCATGATTAAACATAACCAAGTTCAAACTTAGTATTTAGGCCATATTCGCATAGCTGGAAGTATACATATCAAAGTTCAAACAAAATACATATTAGCCTATACATGCCGTAATGTTCACTTAGACCAACTAAGAAGAGGGTACCAAAACGTTCCAGGCTGGTGTGATGACTTCGACGATGGTCCCGAACACACAAAATGGATCAAAGAAATCTAAATAGGAGACAAGTAAACACACCAAATGAGTATTCAACTCAGTAAGTCGTAAGCAATATAATACAGACCATTAACATGTGATCATAATAAAAAATATTGTAAGATCAACCATTTAATCATACTGAATTATGCCACAATTACTTAAATTATCGATTCAACCACAAGCCAAGTCTTGCCATCCAATTAAATATCAAAACAACTAGATAGTTTAGATCCTTTCCTCGAAGTATAAAACAATGATAAACTAGATGGTTCCATGCCTATACGTTTTATGTCTCAAATTCAATTTTTTTCAGTTAATAGCCCTGGCACCTTATTCTTTTCCGGCACACATTATATCCTCAACCGATTTCGCACACATAGTGCTAATCAAATTCGCACACATAGTGCCATGCTAAGCCGCACACATAGTGCTTTGGAAATTCACTCATTTATTGACATTCAAACCAGCATACATAGTGCCAATCGATTTCGCACACATAGGGCCATTTAAATCCGCACACTTAGTGCCAATGTTGGCTCATTATAATAAGGCAATTTACTTAAATCAAATAGCACACACTACCACATTTATAAATACGTATATCACTCCAAATAAATACCTACCCCAAGAAATTCTTTTATGATACGTTAGCATTAATTATGTATAAATTAATCAACCTACAAATGCTTATAGACTTACCTTATGTCGGATGATATGATTCCCAATCGTCTACTCAATATTCTTTGCTTTGCCTTTGCTTGTTTCCCCTCCTTTGGGTTCTTGAGCTAGAATAAATAAATTTAGTAGTTTAATTACCTTGCAAGATATTCATATATATGAATTTAATGATTCCACTTCTTCTTACAACCATCCTTGTTCAAGACATCAAACCTCAACTAATGCTTATATTATGTCTCTAAGCCGAACGCATTAAGACTTCCAAAATAATATTATGTCAAATATGTTTACATTCAAATATACATAATTAGGAATCAAACTCAACTTTGTAAGCCAACATCCCTCATTGGGTCGACTATATAGAATCAAAAATTATTTCATAAATGTGCATACTATTTAGCCGAATATGCAAGACCAAATTTAACATTACCTATGTATTTAATTATAAGGTCGAATATACAATTTCAAATGTAATATCATTTTTATTTCAGTTAAACACTTAGTTCCTCCACATAACAATTTGACCGAATGTTTCTAACTAAAAAAAAAATAAAAACTCCACATCTATTCATAAGTTCATACCAATGTTCATATATCTATTAACTAGTTCATTCTTCATCTTTAATATTCCATCCAAAGCATCAAACACTATCCTCATAACATCTAAACATCACAACCGAATGCACATTTTGTCACCAAATAGAAAAATTAACCTATGGGTTATAATATAGATTTGTCTACTAAATAAATTTCATAAAATTTAATAAAAAAAACATGAAATCTTACCTTGATTAACCTTAAATTGACCGAATGCTTTTAACAATTTTTCTTTCTTTCTTCACTTAGGTTCGGCTTTGCAAGAAGAAGATGAACACTTCTCTCTCCTTCCATTTCTTCTTTTATTCATCTTTTTCTTATTAATCTATTTTTCTATTTAGATTATTTTGTCATTTACCATTATAATATATATATATATATATTTAATTAGACTTAATGGAGGAACATCATCACATAGCCGGCCACTTCATGCATTAAGGGCATTTTGACATGCAAATCCATGCTTTCTCACCTTGTTGTTATTTGATCCTTACAATTTACCTATCATCTTTTCTAAGTTTCTCAACTAAGTCCTTTCAAGAAAATTCACATTCCTAAGACTAATTTTAAACATTTTTTTCACATACTCTATCACACATAAATATATGTAATTAAAATAAAAATAAATTTTTGTGAATCGGTTTTGTGGTCCCAAAACCACATTCCGACTAGGGTCTAATTAGGGCTGTCACACCAGCGGCTTTTATGGATTTGATGAACCGAGTGTTCCAGCCCTATCTGGATTGGTTTGTGTTGGTGTTTATAGATGACATTTAGGTGTATTCGAGAACTAAAGATGAACATGATGCACATTTTCGACTGGTTCTGCAAATTTGAGGGAAAAACAATTGTACGCTAAATTCAGCAAGTGTGAATTCTGGCTACAAGAGGTAAATTTTTAGGGTCATGTGGTATCTTTTGAGGGGATTAGGGTTGATCCTCAGAAAATTGAAGTCGTTCTGGAGTGGAAGCAGTGTAACATCCCGAAATAAGGCCTAGTCAGAATAGTGGTTTCGGGACCACAAATCTGATATCAAAATATTTATTTTATGATTATTATGAGGTCTATAATATGAGAATATACATGTGTTACGATTTCATGAAGAAATTCTTTGAGTAAGGTGTCCAATTGGAAATTAGGGACTAAATTGAATAAATTGCAAAACTTGGATTCTAGAAGCAATTTGTACGAAATTGCTTTAGATTTTAAATTAAAAGGCCTTAGAGAAAAAATTTCCCAATTTCTAAGTTTTTGGACAAAAATGGGCTTGCATGGATGAAATTTTAAAGAAAGGACTTAAGGGCATTTTGGTCATTTGGCATTTTAATGAAATAAAATTGGAAAAATAAGCCAAAATCAGCCATTCATCTCTCTCATTCAGCTGAAACTCTAAGGTTCTCCATAGCTAGGGATTTCAAGCTTTTCAAGCTCAATAGAAAGTGCTCCCAAGTCCCGTTTTTAATGTTCTTTGTATTTTTAAAATCCCGGTAGCTTACTCTCTCCAGTTCTACCCATATTTCATGCTAGGGTTCATGCTTAAAAATTTACCCATGCATGAGTTGCTTTTATTTTGATGGTTTATGGAGGAATATGAAAGTTGAAAGTGTGTTAAACATAAATGATTTTCATGAAAAACCCTAAAGAGACCTTTTTGCAAAAATTGATAAATATGTGGTAGAGATGTGAAAATAATGGAAAATATGGGCTTCCATAAGAAGGAAAAGTGTTTGGCTAGGCTTGGGTAAGATAGAAATTGCATGTGTTTCATTATACAAGCCTAGGGACTAAATCGTAAAAATGTGAAAGGTTAGGGGCAAAATGGTCATTTGGACCAGGGGTGAAATTTAAGCTCATATAGTACAATGTGAGGTGTTAATGGTTTAATTTTATTGTTATAGACCCCGAGGAACAAATTTCAGAGGTCGACCGAGAAAAACGAAAAGTTTTAGAATAACCGAAACACAATACTGAAACGAGTACCAAGTAAGTTCGGATAACTTAAAGTAAACTCATAATCTACACAATTGTATGATGTATGAATGCATGATAATTGCATTGTTGATGGCATGAAAATGCATGGAATGCATCTTTGATAATGATTCGATGGATAATGTCCTGGTTGAGGTTAAAAAGGGAATTTGATGGATAAACCATGATTGACATGTGAATTGAGATCCTGCATGTGTTGCAGAAAGGATTTATCCCGGACGGGTAATCTGTTGATCTCGAATATAGAAAGGATCTAGCCCAGACGGGTGTTCCTTGGATGATCGAGCCTCCCGAGGAATATGTGTGCATTATGGATTTAGCCCAGACGGGTAATCCAATTAGGGTCTAAATTTAGCCTGGACTGTAATTCAAATCCGATCTCATTAAGGGTGTTTGCCGTTATAAAGGATTTAGCCTGGACTGGTAATCCCGACATCACCATATGATTTTATATTACGGGGAATTAGCCTGGACTGGTAATCCTGCCGTAAGATGTGAGGTTCGCGGGAATGCATACTGAAATGATCATTCGTATGAATTGACGGTGATTGGATAATCCATCGAGATTTCCTAGAAACTCAACGGGACTAAAACGAAGTATATGTATAAATGAAATGTTGAATGATGAGCTCATCTAAGATAAGTTACATGGTGTTTTGTTATGTGACTAACTCACTGATTGAGTGCATGTGATAGGGAAACCATTTTCATATTGCTGGTTTCATTATCTAATAAGAATGTATGCTAAATAATTGGTAAGCTTACTTTCCAGTTATTCGAGCTTACTAAGCATATATATGCTTACCCCTCTCTTTTTCCCTATTTTTAGAGCTCGAGGACTTGTAAAGATTAGAAGATGGTTGGAGAATCAACAGACTATCAACTAATTCAGCTTTAGTATATAGACACTTATGTTTTGTTCAATGGCATGTATAGAACTTTGAATAATTGGTTATATGTGTCATTTGATTTGCCAAGATGAAGGTATGTAAAATTATACTTATCCTTTTGTATATGGCCATGGAAATTGACTTATTTTGAAGTAGGCTATGACCTACAAATCTATGTATGTTTGTGTTCATATGTGATGGCTTGGTTATAATTGGCAATGAGTTATAAAAATGGGCCACCCTTAAATATGACAAGTAGACATGGAAATCCTTAAATACAAGATGAGAATAAACTTAGCATGTATGAAACCAATGACATAAGGTTTACATGCAATGAGGTTAATTAAAGTTTTTTATATATATATATACATAAGTGTATAATTTGGCCTTAACATGCACAAAGGTAATCAATAAGTATGTTTAGTTGATAGAGGGTGATTAAGGGCTTGGAAAATAGCCTAATAAGGTCCACATGGGTAGACACATGGGTTTGTGTTTAGGCCGTGTGTGACACACGGCCCATCCCCATGGGTGTATGGTATAGCCGTGTGTCCCCTGCACTTAAAATTTTAAGTCAGTATAGAACACGGGCTAAGTACACGGGCGTGTGTCTTGGCCGTGTGCCTTTAACAGATTGTTGAGGCTGAAGTCAGTGTTGCACACAGGCAGAAGACACGGGCGTGTCCTAAGCCATACGGGCGTGTGTGACCACATGGCCTCATGATACGGGCGTGTCACACTTCAAAGAAAGGAAAAATTTTCTAAAGCACCCAAAGTTTATCGAATGTTTTCGATTATGTCCTGTACTGCCCCTAGGTGTGTTTTAGGCCTCGAAGGCCTGTGTAAGGGACAGAGTGTACATGTTTGAAAGGTTTTAAATTTGGGTAGAATTTGGTGATCCAATTTAGTAAGTTTGTAAAGGTGAATTACCGGTAATACCTCGAACCTTGTCCCAGCATCGAGGACGAGTGAGGGGTGTTACATTTAGTGGTATCAGAGTTACGATTTAGTCGGTTCTAGGACTACCGTAGAGGGTATTGAAGTTCGCCATACAAGCCATTATATGAACGTTGATAGTGTGATATCTCGTAGCTATTTAAATCATTTCTGAATATAGTGAATATCTTCCAATCAAGCACAAGATAAGTCCGAGGGAGCCGAGAGCCATGCTCCAGCTTCTATACAATGAGCTGTATCTAGTAGTAGCAGACGAGTTATGTCTGAAGGTCGGGAAGAAGCCTGAGCCGCCTTCTTTAACATGATGGATGAATGGTTTGGGGATTATTTAAGGAATCGCCCCAACATACCACGGCCGCACCCACCCCGCCCCCGCCCCCTAACCAACTTGATGAGGATTTGCCACGAGGAATGGCACCGGTAAGAATTGGTAAAGCCCCTATAGATAAGCTTAGAAAGTATAGGGCCGAGGAATTTAGAGCTAAAATTGAGGATGATGCTGAGAGAGCCGAGTTCTGACTCAAGAATACTACATGGGTATTAGATGAGTTATCGTGCACACTTGAGGAGTGCTTAAAGTGTGCCGTATCTCTCTTGAAGGACACTGCATACCACTGGTGGAAGACCGTATCTTCGGTGGTGCCAAAGGAAAATATCACTTGAAAATTATTCCAAGTAGAGTTTAAGAAGAAGTATATCAGTAAAAGGTTCTTAGACTCGAAGCGAAAGGAGTTCTTGAAACTCAAACAAGGGAATATGACTATGGCAGAATACGAAAGGGAGTTTGTAAGGTTGAGCCAGTATGCAATTGAGTGGGTTCAAACTGAGTCAAAAATGTGTAAACTCTTCGAGGAAGGTTTGAATGAGGATATCAAGTTGTTGATTGGGATCCAAGAAGGCCAAGAAACTCAACAATGAAAGGAAACAAGCTAAGAGAGAGGCTTGAGTTACGAGCAAGAGATCTAGTGGTAAGACGCTCCCCTTTTCCACAAAGAAATCAAGGAGCCAACATGAACATTGCACCACATCTGTAGGATATTCGGGTAGAACGAGGTTCTAAACAATGAAATCAGAAGTCTTCCTCCCCGATGATGACTAGTGTGGGGGAGTGTAGATGACCAAAAGCCGAAGTGTAAGAGTCGCAACAAATTTCACTTTGGAGAGTACTGAGTAAAGAGCGGTGCATGTTTCAGATGCGGTTCTCTCGACCACTTTCTCTGGGATTGCCTAGAGCAGATTGAAAAAGAAGTGGAAGTAACCTCGAAGGCGAGTGCTCCCTTGGCATGGGGTAGACCTCTGAGATATCCTGGTAGTGCTAGTGGCAGTCGAGTTGCGGCCAAAGATGCTACAAAATCAGAGGCTCGAGCCCCGACAAGAACGTATGCAATACACGCTCGAGAGGAAACCTCTACTCCTGATGTTTTTACGGGTACTTTTTCTCTTTTCGATACATGTGTTATTGCCTTAATTGACCCGGGATCGACACATTCATACATTTGCATGAGATTGGTGTCTAGTATGAACATACCCGTTGAACTTACAGAATTTGTCATTAGAGTGTCGAACCCATTAGGAAAATCAGTTCTGGTTGATAAAGTTTGTAAGAATTGTCCTTTGACAATTCATGGTCAATGTTTTCCGGCTAACCTTATGTTGTTACCTTTTGATGAGTTTGATGTAATACTCGGTATAGATTGGTTACCCTTGCATGATGTAATTGTAAATTGCGGTAGAAAGTATATTAAATTAAAATGCCCAGATGGCAAGATTCTACGGGTTGATTTAAGAGATTTGGGCACGTCGCCAGCTGTAATCACGGCAATGGTTGCTCAAAAATATATGAGAAAAGGGTATGAAGCCTACCTTGCTTTTGTGTTAAACACAAGGGAAACAGAGTTGAAGATTGAGACTGTACCGATAGTATGTGAATATCCAGACGTATTTCCAGAAGAATTACCCGGATTACCTCCCGAGAGAGAGATAGAGTTTGGTATTGAATTGGTGCCAGGGACAACTCCCATCTCTATTGCCCCGTACAGAATGGTGCCAACCGAGCTGTAAGAATTAAAAGCACAGTTGCAAGAACTGACGGATAAAGGGTTTGCTAGGCCAAACTTTTCACCTTGGGGTACCCCCGTATTGTTTGTCAAGAAGAAATATGGTTCGATGAGACTATGTATAGATTACCGACAACTGAACAAGGTAACTATCAAGAATAAGTATCCTTTGCCAAGGATCAATGATCTATTTGACCAGTTAAGAGGAGCCACTGTGTTTTCTAAGATAGACTTGAGGCCTGGCTACTATCAGTTACGTGTTAAGGAATTGGATGTGCCAAAGACAACTTTTAGAACAAGATACGACCATTATGAATTTCTTATGATGCCATTTGGATTGACGAATGCTCCGGCCATATTCATGGACCTAATGAGTAGGATCTTTCAGCCATACTTAGATAAGTTTGTCGTTGTATTCATTGATGTCATCTTGATTTATTCTAAAGATGAGACAGAACATGCGAATCATTTGAGAACTGTGTTGCAGACCTTACGGGAAAAACAACTATATGCTAAGTTTAGTAAGAGTGAATTTTGGCTCTAAGAAGTTGGATTTTTGGGTCATATTGTTTCGGGTGAAGGCATCCAAGTTGATCCAAGTAAAATCTCTGCTATTGTTGAATGGAAACTGCCTAAAAATGTGACCGAGGTTAGAAGCTTTTTGGGCTTAGCCGGTTACTATCAAAGATTTGTGAAAGGATTCTCGATAATAGCAACTCCAATGATGAGGTTGCTACAAAAAGACATTAAGTTTGAATGGACAGAAAGGTGTCAGCAGAGTTTCGAGAAGTTAAAGACATTGCTAACTGAAGCTCCTGTTTTAGTATTACTTGAGTCGGGAAAAGAGTTCGTGGTCTATAGTGATGCATCATTGAATGGACTGGGTTGTATGCTTATGCAAGATGGCAAGGTGATAGCCTATGCTTCACGGCAGTTGAAGCCACACGAGAAGAACCATCCACACACGATTTAGAGCTCACCGCCATTGTCTTTGCCTTGAAAATCTAGAGGCATTATTTATATGGTGAGACTTGTCGTATATTCACAGACCACAAGAGTTAGAAGTATTTGATGACTCAAAAAGAATTGAATCTGAGACAGTGGAGGTGGTTGGAATTAATAAAAGATTATGAACTGATCATTGACTACTACCCGGGTAAGGTAAATATGGTCGCCGACACGTTAAGTAGAAAATCTCTATTTGCATTGAGAGCCCTGGACACTCGGATAGCTTTGCTTGATGATGGTTCGGTCTTGGCAGAGCTAGAGGTTAGGCTGACATTTCTTCAGGAAATCTATGATGCTCAAATTAATGAGAGAGACCTGCAAGCAAAAAGGACTCAATGTGAGTTGGGCATTGAATCAGATTTTCGAATTGGTCTTAATGAATGTTTGATGTTCAGGGATAGAGTTTGTGTACCCAAAGATGATGGAATTATTTGGAAAATCTTACAAGAAGCACATATCAGCCGTTTGCCTATTCATCTGGGAAGTACCAAGCTGTACAATGATTTGAAGAAAATGTACTGGTGGAACGGCATGAAAAAAGACATTTTTGAATTTGTATCGAAGTGCCTGATATGTCAGCAAGTTAAAGCTGAACATCGAGTGCCATCAGGTTTGTTACAACCTGTAATGGTCCCCGAATGGAAGTGGGACAAAGTTAATATGGATTTTGTGACAGGATTGCCATTAACTCCGAAAAAGAAAAATGCTATATGGGTTGTAGTGGATAAGTTGACAAAGTTGACTCATTTCATTCCGGTAAGAACAGACTACTCTCTTGATAGATTGACCGACTTGTACATATTTGAAATTGTGAGATTACATGGGGTACTGCTATCGATTATTTCGGATAGAGACCTGAGGTTCACTTCGAGATTTTGGAAGAAGTTACAAGAAGCCCTGGGTACAAAATTGAGTTTTAGTATGGCTTTCCACCCTCAGACTGATGGTCAGTCTGAGCAGATGATTCAGATTCTTAAGGATATACCGCGATGTTGCATCCTCGAATTTCAGGGTAGTTGGGAAAAGTATTTGCCATTGGTAGAATTTGCCTACAACAACAGTTTCCAAACAAGTTTTAAGATGGCGCCTTATGAGGCCTTGTATGGCAGAAAGTGCCGAACTCCATTGTACTGGACAGAACTTAAGGAAAGTCAAATTCATGGGGTTGATCTGATCAAGGAAACTGAAGAAAAGGTTAAAGTGATACGAGACCATTTAAAAGCGGCATTGGATAGGCAAAAGTCATATGCTGACCTGAAAAGAAAAGAGGTTGAGTTCCAAATTGGAGATAGAACCTGAAAAGAAAAGAGGTTGAGTTCTAAATTGGAGATAGAGTATTCTTGAATGTGTCTCCATGGAAAAAGGTGTTGAGATTTGGTCGAAAAGGCAAATTGGGTCCAAGATTTATTGGACTGTACGAGATCATTGAAAGAGTTAGACCATTAGCCTATTGTTTGGTATTGCCACCCGAATTGGAAAGAATTCATGACGTGCTTCATGTATCTATGATAAGGTAATATCGATCAGACCCCTCTCATGTGATTTCTCCAGCAGAGACTGAGATTAGACCAGACATGACCTATGGAGAGGAACCGGTCAAGATTTTAGCTCGTGAGGTTAAACAGTTGAGAAATAAAAATGTGGCTTTAGTAAAGGTTTTATGGCATCGAAATGGTGTAGAAGAGGCTACATGGGAACTAGAAGAAACTATGAGAAACCAATATCTGAACCTGTTTTGAGAAACCAATATCCGAACCTGTTTATTGGTAAGACTTTCGAGGATGAAAGTCCCTAAGGGGGAGAAATGTAACATCCCGAAATATGGCCTAGTCAGAATAGTGGTTTCGAGACCACAAATTTGACATCAAAATATTTATTTTATGATTATTATGAGGTCTAGAATATGAGAATATGCATGTGTTAAGATTTCATGAAGAAATTCTTTGAGTAAGGTGTCCAATTGGAAATTAGGGACTAAATTGAATAAATTGCAAAACTTGGATTCTAGAAGCAGTTTGTATGAAATTGCTTTAGATTCTAAATTAGAAAGCCTTAGAGAGCAATTTGCCGAATTTCTAAGTTTTTGGTCAAAAATGAGCTTGCATGGATGAAATTTTAAAGAAATGACTTAAGGGAATTTTGGTCATTTGGCATTTTAATGAAATAAAATGGGAAAAATAAGCCAAAATCAGCCATTCATCTCCCTCATTCAGCTAAAACTCTAGGGTTCTCCATAGCTAGGGTTTTCAAGCTTTTCAAGCTTAATAGTAAGTTCTCTCAAACCCCGTTTTTAATGTTATTTGCATTTTTTAAATCCCAGTAGCTTACTCTCTCCATTTCTACCCATATTTCATGCTAGGGTTCATGTTTAAAAATTTACCCATGCATGAGTTGCTTGTATTTTGATGGTTTATGGAGGAATATGAAAGTTGAAGGTGTGATAAACATATTTTCCTAAGTGATTTTCATGAAAAACCCTAAAGGGACCTTTTTGCAAAAATTAATAAATATGTGGTAGAAATGTGAAAATAATGGAAAATATGGGCTGCCATACAAAGGAAAAGTGTTCGACTAGGCTTGAGTAAGATAGAAATTTAATGTGTTTCATTATACGAGCCTAGGGACTAAACCTTAAAAATATGAAAAGTTAGGGGCAAAATGGTCATTTGGACCGGGGGTGAAATTTAAGCCCATATAGTACAATGTGAGGTGTTAATGGTTTAATTTTATTGTTATAGACCCCGAGGAACAAATTTTGGAGCTCGACCGAGGAAAACGAAAGGTTTCGGAATAACCGAAACATAATTCCGAAACGAGTACCAGGTAAGTTCGGATAACTTAAAGTAAACTCATAATACGCATAATTGTATGATGTATGAATGCATGATAATTGCATTGTTGATGGCATGAAAATGCATGGAATGCATCTTTGATAATGATTCGAAGGATAATGTCTCGGTTGAGGTTAAAAAGGGAATTCGATGGATAAACCATGATTGACATGTGAATTGAGATCCTGCATGTGTTGCAGAAAGGATTTAGCCCGGATAGGTAATTCGTTGATCTCGACTATAGAAGGGATCTAGCCCGTATGGGTGTTCCTTGGATGATCGAGCCTCCGAAGAATATGTGTGCATTATGGATTTAGCCTGGACGGGTAATCCGATTAGGGTCTAAATTTACCCTGGACTAGTAATTCAGATCCGAGCTCATTAAGGGTGTTTGTCGTTATAAGGGATTTAGCATGGATTGGTAATCCCGACATCACCATATGAGTTTATATTACAGGGGATTTAGCCTGGACTGGTAATCCCGCCGTAAGATGTGAGGTTCGCGGGAGTGCATACTGAAATGATCATCCGTATGAATTGACGGTGATTGGATAATCCATCGAGATTTCCTAGAAACTCAACGGGACTAAAACGAAGTATATGTATAAATGAAATGTTGAATGATGAGCTCATCTAAGATAAGTTACGTGGTGTTTTGTTATGTGATTAACTCACTGATTGAGTGTATGTGATAGGGAAACCATTTTCATATTGTTGGTTTCATTATTTAATAAGGATGTATGCTAAATAATCGGTATGTTTACTTTCCAGTTATTCGATCTTACTAAGCATATATACGCTTACCCCTCTCTTTTTCCCTATTTTAAGAGTTCGAAGACTTGTAAAGATTAGAAGATGGTTGGAGAATCAACACACTATCAACTAATTCAGTTTTGGTATATAGACACTTATGTTTTGTTCAATGGCATGTATAGAACTTTGAATAATTGGTTATATGTGTCATTTGATTTACCAAGATGAAGGCATGTAAAGTTATACTTATCCTTTTGTATATGTCCATGGAAATTGGCTTGTTTTGAAGTAGGCTATGACCTACAAATCTATGCATGTTTGTGTTCACATGTGATGGCTTGGTTATAATTGGCAATGAGTTATAAAAATGAGCCAACCTTAAATATGACAAGTAGACATGGAAATCCTTAAATACAAGATGAGAATTAACTTAGCATGTATGAAACCAATGACATGAGGTTTACATAAAATGAGGTTAATTAAAGTTTGATATATATACATAAGTGTATAATTTGGCCTTAACATGCACAAAGGTAACCAATAAGTATGTTTAGTTGATAGAGGGTGATCAAGGGCTTGGAAAATAGCCTAATGAGTTCTACATGGGCAGACACACGGGCGTGTGTCTAGGCCGTGTGTCCATGGGTGTGTGGTATAGCCGTGTGTCCCCTACACTTGAAATTTTAAGTTAGTATAGAACACAGGCTAAGTACACGGGCGTGTGTCTTGGCTGCATGCCTTTAACAGAATGTTTAGGTTAAAGTCAGTGTTGCACACGGGCGGAGGACATGGGCGTGTTCCAAGCCACACGGGCATGTGTGACCACATGGCCCCATCACATGGGCCTGTCACACTTGAAAGTAAGAAAAAATTTTCTAAAGCGCCCAAAGTTTATCGAATGTTTTCGGTTGTGTCCCATACTGCCCCTAGGTGTGTTTTAGGCCTCGAAGGCCTGTGTAAGGGACAGAGTGTACATGTTTGAAAGGTTTAAAATTTAAGCGAAATTGGGTGACCCGATTTAGTAAGTTTGTAAAGGTGAATTACCGGTAATGCCTCGAACCCTGTCTCGGCGTCGGGTACGTGTGAGGGGTGTTACAAGCAGCCTAAGTCGGTATCTGAGATTAAAAGTTTTTTGGGTCTGGCAGGGTATTATAGACGGTTTGTTGAGGGGTTTTCATTGATTGCTGCACCTCTGACTAAGTTGTTGTGTAAAGGTGTACTGTTTGACTGGACTGATAAGCAGCAAGAAAGTTTTGAGAGGCTTAAGAAGGTTCTGACTGAGGCCCCTGCCTTGATTCAGTCAGAGTTTGGGAAAGAGTTTACTGTCTACAGCGATGCATCATATGTTGGTTTGGGTTGTGTATTGATGCAAGAAGGTAAGGTGGTGGCTTACGCGTCTCGTCAGCTTAAGACGCATGAGGCGAACTATTCGACACATGACTTGGAGCTGGCTGCAGTGGTATTCGCACTTAAAATTTGGAGGCACTACTTTTACAGTGAGAAGTGTATCATTTACACGGATCATAAGAGCCTCAAGTATCTCCTCACTCAAAAGGAGCTAAACCTTAGGCAGCGTAGATGGTTTGAGCTGCTTAAGGATTATGACTGTTGGATTGTATACCATCTGGGTAAGGCTAATGTGGTAGCCGACGCACTGAGTTGTAGGGCTGTGACTGATCTGAGGGTGATGTTTGCTCATCTTAGCTTGTTCGCTGATGGTAGTCTGTTGGCCGAACTGCAGGTTAAACTAATGTGGACTGAACAGATTAAGGGTAAACAGTTGGAGGATGAGTCACTGGGTCCTCGTTTTTGACAGATAGAGAGTGGGGAAGCTTCAGATTTTGGACTGAATAGCGAATGGGTACTTTGTTTTCGTGGGAGAGTCTGTGTACCGAAGGATACTGATTTAAGGCAATCGATACTGCAGGAGGCGCATAGTAGTCCTTATGCTATACATCCTGGCGGGAATAAGATGTACAAAGACCTTTGTGAGTTATATTGGCGACCGGGTCTTAAGCGTAAGGTTATCAACTTTGTGAGTAAATGCTTTACTTGCCAGTAAGTTAAGGCTAAACACCAGTTACCTTCAGGGTTGCTTCAGCTAGTTAAGATTCCATTGTGGAAGTGGGAGAGAGTGACTATGGACTTTGTTAGTGGCTACCCTTAATGCCTACTAAGAAGGATTTAGTATGGGTCATCGTAGATCGATTGACTAAATCTGCCCATTTCATACCTGTTCGTACTGATTACTCGCTGCAGAAACTGGCTAAGCTGTATGTATATGAGATAGTACGACTGCATGGGGTATCGGTTTCTATAATATCTAATAGAGATCCTCACTTCACGTCTCGGTTCTAGAAGAAGTTACATGAAGCATTGGGTACAAGTTTGGACTTTAGTACTGTGTTCCATCCTCAGACAGATGGACAGTCAGAGAGGGTGATTCAGATACTGGAGGACATGTTAAGGAGTTGTATAATTGACTTCCGAAGCAGTTGGGAGGACTATTTGCTGTTAGCAGAGTTTGTGTATAATAATAGCTACCAGTTTAGCCTACGAATGGCACCGTATGAGGCACTATATAGTCATAGGTGTCGCACTCCTTCATGTTGGACTGAGTTGGGTGAACAGCGTGTTTTGGGTCCTAAGCTAGTTTATGATACAGAGGATAAGGTTAGATTAATTCAGGATCAAATGAAGGCAGTATCAGACAGACAAAAGTCATATGCGGATCTGAAGTGTAAGGAAATTGAGTATTCTGTGGGAGATTTTGTCTTCCTAAAGGTCTTGCCATGGAAGAAGGTACTGAAATTTGGGCGTAAAGGTAAGTTGAGCCCGAGGTTTATTGGGACTTACCGCGTATTGAGACGAGTAGGACAAGTTGCCTACCAGTTAGAGCTACCTCCAGAGTTAGAGCGGATTCATGATGTGTTCCACGTCTCTATGTTGAGATGCTACCGCTCTGACCCTACACATGTGGTACTAGTTGAGGAGATTGAAATTAGACCAAATCTGACTTTTGAGGAGGAACCAGTCTAGATTTTGGACCAGGAGCTGAAAGTCTTGAGAAGGAAATCAATCTCATTAGTGAAAGTTCTTTGGTAGAACTATAGTTTTGAGGAGGCTACGTGGGAACCCGAGGTGGCGATGTGATAACAATGCCCTCACCTATTCTGATCAGGTAAATTTCGAGGCCAAAATTTTCTTTAAGGAGGGTAGAATTGTAACGCCCCAAATCCCAAAATCCCCTGTTAAAATTATTTTTGTGTGTTTGTGACATGGATGTATGACTGTTTTAGTGGTTTTGTAACGCCCCAAAAATGTAAATCTGGTGATTATGCATGTTGTGACACTAATTACATGTTTGTTTTATTGGCTAAGTGATTTGGGTGTGTTTAGGAGTGTTTGAGAAGCTTGGGTTCAAGTCTTGGCTTTAGCAAAATTTTTGGTTTTTCCTTTTGAATGAATCTAGAAGTTAGCAGGTAGACTTTATAAATAATTGTAGTTGAAATGTGACACAAAGAGAGCGTATGGTCTAGTAGCAAGGTGGCGTGTTGCTTCTGCTGGGGGACTTGAGTTTGAGTCCTGGGTTGCTCGGGTAGGTAGTGGAGTTGGACTGAGACTCTAGGGTTGAATTGGTCATGAGAGCTTGAATAGAGATTGAATGGCGTGTTGGTGTGATTTGTGGAGAGGATCATGCAGAGATTTTAAGAGGAAAAAGGGGAGTTTGAGGGTGTTTGGATTTTGGTGCCGAATTTGCTTAGGGAAACTCATGATTTCAGTTTTGGGAGAGGTGTGTTTCATTTCGGCATTTGAGAGCACTTTGGGAGCTTTTTCGGGTTGTGTTTTGTTCTTCTTTTCTTTCTGTTTTCTATGTTTTTTTGTGTTGCTTTGGGTCCCTTTTGGTCAGTAATTGTTAGCGGACTTCTTGTGTGCTTTTCCGTTTTTGGTTAAAACCGAGGTGACCATTTGGTATTCCTTTTCTTTTCTTCCAACTCTCTGAACCTTAGCCATACACTTCTTCCCTCCTCATCTCCAAATCATCGGTTGTATTCAACCGTTCCTTGTTGCTGTGTTAAGAACCGAACATTTACCACTTACCCTCTGTAACACCCTTAACTTGCTGACGGGGTTACGAGGCATTACCAAAAAAGATAAAACTTTCTCACCTTCACACAGTCAATCAACCCAAGTTCAGAAACATACATTTATAACTTCAGTATATAAATTCATAAAACAATATTACAAAAATAACACAATCCAATTTTATTTAATTAACACATAACCATTTTTTTATATCTTATAACAGAATTGCTAATCACATGATAAGTTTTCAATACGGAAACAAAATATTTAAAAATACTATTTAAATATACTATACTCTGTAGCAATATTGTCTTTCTCCAACACTGTATACGCAAAAAACATTTCATAGTATCTAATCCATGTATTCAAAGTTCAATTCATATCAGATACCTAGTTAAAAAATTTACTATAAGTATTTGCGCAGTAGATCATAGTAACATAAATTTTCTTAAGCACAACACATAACATTACAAATATCCATTTCGCATGCTAAGTTACCAATCTTAAACTCATACACATAATTTCATTACTTCAATGTAATTCACAATCACACATATTATATGCACATATTTTTAGTATAACTATTATTAGCTGAATATGTACTTATGTCATTTATCAATTCCAAGTAAATTTAATAAGTCAATTTATGTATCAAAATTTGTGTCAACACAAACACACCAAATAGCCGAATTTCACTATATGATTAAGTCATTACATAGCTTATCAAAACATGTAATGTATATCACATAATAAACCATTTCCAACTTTAGTAACCGAAACGCATCCATCTATGTTATCGTACATTTCATACCTATATCTTAAATTAATCAAATGCACATTACCGTTGAAACTATTCAACTAAAATCGTCCATAGAATATTTCTCTTAAAACCATTAACAAATAACAAACATTTCACACATACTATATATATATACATGCAAGTGCTGAATCATCATTTATACAAATTCATTATCCAAATCCACCATTTAACCGAACTCACTCAACAACCTAAAATAATTATTAATACAAAATGTAAAACATCCTTGCATCATTTCTTTTACTATGAGTAGTCTAACAAACATACTTCATATTTATGCATATACCAAATTGATTCAACAGAAACACATTCAAAATCATCAACCATATTCCTTGCATATAACATATTTAAGCATGACTAAATTCATATAATCACTTGTTATATTAACCATTTTCGCATGGCTTAATATATACACCACATTACCCTTATCCAAAACTAAGTTAGCTTATACATGCCATAGATCCAAGTTTAACCTTTATTATACCAAAAACAGTCGATAGTGTGATTAACTTTGACGATGATCCCAGAGCTCGTATCCAAAATCTATAAAACAAACACACACATAAACATAAAGTAAGCTATTTATAGCTTAGTAAGTCATAAGCAATTGAGCAACCCAAAAATATCATCAATTTAATTAAACCAAACCAACGCACATTATTATAAAACATTTAGATCTAAACATGTAAAATCAATATTTTAAATATATATATACTCATTCATATTTATCACCTGGCCGAATACTTTTATATCCATGGTAACAAATTATCAATTGAATTCCAAAGCCAAATAATTAATATCAACCTATTTCATATGCTCATAAATACACAAACTCATGTATCATCATATAATTTTCATATACAATTTAATTAAATAGCCAAATACATGTATTTATACATACATATAATATAAACTCATTTTAAAACTATTCACAAGACCGAATGCACTTACCTAATTCACATGTAACCATCAATTGCATTATGCATAATTTGAAATAAGTACCAATTTACTTACTTACCTTGTCTTAATTAAATAGCAAGCCAATTCATACTTGGCCAATTAACTTATCTTACACATTCGAACACAACTTGTCTTTGCTCGATGAACCATTCAGAATTGGGTAGGACACTCGGATAATCACACATATATCGTACATTGCCAACGTCCCAGACATGGTCTTACATGTAATCACATATCGATGCCACTGTCCCAGACAGGGTCCTACTCGCACACACATATCGGAGTCACATATCGATGCCAACGTATAAACGTGGTCTTACTTACACACATATATCGATGCCATGGTCTTACTCGCACATCACATATATCAGAATCACATATCGATGCCAACATATTAAACGTGGTCTTACTCGCACACATATGTCAGAATCACATATCGATGCCACATATACTTCCAAGTATCAACTTTAAAGTCGGCTAAATTATACATAAGTTTATTAACAAAATTATCATTCATAACCAAAGTCACATTATCATTAAATATTCGAATATATATATACACATTTAACCATAATTCACATTTTAATATCACATACATATTTCATTTAGTCGAATATAGACTTGTAATTAATATACAAATAATCAACATTTTAACATATATAATTCATGTCATCACTTTAAACACTAAATTTATTCAACACTTATCATCAAACATAGATTATTTTCATTTTAAATATCGATTCGTAATTTAATTTTAATCAATATAACCATCTATTACTCACATATATTGAAATTTAACAACTTCTATTTACTTATAAACTTACCTCGGACGTTATAAAACGGAACAGGGTAGCTAGTCGACGACTTTCATTTTCCCTTGATCCAAATTCGATTTCTCTGGTTCTTGATCTTCATTGAGCTTGGAAAGCAATCGAACCCTAGTTTCTTTTTACTTTATTTGGTTTTGATAAGAACAATGAAAAATAACATATATGTTTATTTTATGTTTTTATGATATAAATTATAACATATTATAACTTAAAGTTTAATTTACAAATTTAACCTTAATGAATTATTATATAAACTTTATATTATAAGCCTAATACCGTCCAAATAACATGAAAGTGGGCTATTTACAACATAAAGGTTCTCATTTAAGAAGCCAATAGCAATTAGGCCCCTTTTAGAAATAACCACCAAATTTTCGTTTTACGCGATTAAGTCCTTTTATTTAATCATATACCTAAACAACAAAATTAAATCACAAAAATTTTATAGATATAAATTCACAAAAAATAAACATAGAAAATAATTTTTAAATATTTTTTTAACTCAGATTCATGGTCCCGAAACCACCATTCCAATTAGGGTCTAAATCGGGCTGTTACAACTCTCCCCCTTAGGGATTTTCGTCCTCGAAAATCTTACCGGTGAATAGGTTTGGATAGCGTTCTCTCATTGCATCTTCTAGGTCCCACGTTGCTTTCTCAACTCCGTGTTAATGCCACAGTACTTTAACCAACGAAATTTTCTTATTTCGCTACTCTTTAATTTCACAAGCTAGAATGCGAATCGTTTCTTCTTCGTACGTCATATCAAGCTTAATCTCAATCTCAGATGGACTAATCACATGTGAAGGATTAGATCGATATCTACAAAGTATCGAAACATGGAATACATTATGGATCTTTTCTAACTCAGGTGGCAACAATAGTCTGTAACCAACTGGCCCAATACGCTCTATAATCTCATACGGCCTAATGAATCTCAGACTCAATTTGCCTTTACGACTGAATCGAAGTATTTTCTTCCACAGAGAGACTTTCAAGAGAACTTTATCTCTGACCTGAAACTCTATATCTTTACGTTTCAAGTTCGCATATGATTTCTGACAATCTGGCGCTGCTTTCTGACTTTCACGGATCACTTTCACTTTCTGTTCAGTTTCTTTGATCAATTCGACTTCGTGTATCTTATTTTCAATGAGATCAGTCTAGTACAATGGTGTACGTCATTTACAACTATACAAAGCCTCATAAGGTGCCATTTTGATACTTGACTGGAAGCTATTATTATACGCAAATTCAATCAGAGGTAGGTATCATTCCCACGCACCTTCAAACTTGAGAATACAACATCTCAACATATCCTCAAGTATTTGAATGATTCGCTTAGACTGACCATCTGTTTATGGATGGAAAGCAGTGTTGAAATGTAAATTCGTACCCAGTGCATCTTGCAGTTTCTTCCAAAACTGTGATGTAAACCCCGGGTCTACCTGAATACCCGATGCTGATACAACATGGTCCATAAAACTGACTTCGCTTAACCAGAACTCACATTTGCTGAACTTTGCATACAACTGGTTATCTCGTAAAATCTGTAACACTAATCTCAGATGTTCAGCATGCTCGGTTTCATTACGAGAGTAAATCAAAATGTCATCTATAAACACAACCATAAATCGATCCAAGTACTGTCTAAAGATCCAATTCATCAAATCCATAAAAACAGCAGGTGCATTAGTAAGTCCAAAAGGCATAACCAAAAACTCATAGTGTCCATACCTCGTTCGAAATGCAGTCTTTAGCACATCGAAATCTTTAACTCGCAACTGATAGTAACCTGATCTCAAATCTATCTTTGAAAACACTATAGCCCCTTTTAGTTGGTCAAACTGATCGTCAATCTGTTGAAACAGATACTTATTCTTTATAGTCACCTTATTGAGCTGTCTATAATCAATACACATTCTCATAGTTCCGTCTTCCTTTTTCATAAATAGTACTGGTGCACCCCAAGGAGTAAAACTCGGTCGCGCGAAACCTCTATCTATTAAATCTTGCAATTGAGCTTTCAATTTTTTTAGTTTTGTAGGTGCCATGCTGTACGGAGCTATGGATATCGAAGTCATTCCAGGCATTAACTCAATACCAAACTCTACCTCCTGAATAGGTGGCAAACCCGGCAATTCTTCATGAAACACATCTGGATACTCGTACACAATAGGTATTGATTCAATATTTCTTTCAGCCACTTTACTGTCAAGCACATATGCAAAGTAAGCTTCACAACCTTTTCTCACATATTTCTGAGCTAGCATCGAAGAAATCATTGCTGGTAAACCATTCAGATCATTAGATTCAACCTGAATAATTTCATCATTCTAACATCGTAGATCAATGGTCTTCCTTTTGCAATTTACAGCAGCATCATGCAAAGTCAACCAGTCCATACCCACAATTATATCGAACTCATCAAATGGCAACAACATCAAATCAATCAGAAAGTACAAATCTCGAACCATCAAGAGACAGTTCTTACACTGTAACATCTTGAAATAGGGCCTAAATGGAATAGTGGTTGCGAAACCACAAATCTGAGATAGAAAAGTTTATTTGGATAAATTTTTATGATTTACCGAGTGATTAGATGCATGTGTTGGAGTATTGATAAGAAATTTTATAGATTGCATGTTTAATTTACCTATTAGGGCTAATTTGCAGAAGTTGCTGTAATAGCCCGATTTAGGGCCTAAACGGAACGATGGTTTTAGAACCACGAATTCGAAGAAAAAAAATTATTCCAATTAAGTTTTAAGGTTTATTAATTGATTAAAATATTGTGTAAAAATATCGTTAAGTAATTTTACTGATAAAGTGCTTAATTGGACTTTTAGGACTAAATTGTAAAGGTTGCAAAATATTTCATAAGTAATTGATTGAAATGGGGGTTTAAAGAGGACATCCTTAAATGGTAATTAGACCATTATATTTTGTTTGGACAAAAATGGGCATGAATAGGACAAAATTTTAAAGAAAGGCCTTAAGGGCATTTTAGTCATTTGGTAATTAAAAGAAATAAAAAGGGAAAATAAAGCCAAAATTGACTCATCTTTTTCATGGAGGCCGAAATTAGCATGGGGGAAGCCATGGTTAGGGTTTTCAAGCTTTCCAAGCTCAATAGTAAGTCCGTTCTAGCCCCGTTTTTCAAGTTCTTTACTTTTTTTAGAATCCCGATAACTTGATTAAGCTTATTCTAGCAATAATTTAAGCTAGGGTTCATATTTGGAAAATACCCATAGGTGAAATGTGTTTATTTTGATATTTTATGGTAGAATATGAAGGCTGAAATTATGTTAAACAACTTTTGCTAAGCAGTTTTAAGCAAAAATAAGTAAAACGGCTTAATCGGTAAAAGTTGTTATTGTTCATAACTATGTGTTAGAGTGAGAATTTGATGTTTCCATAGAAGGGAAAAATGATCAGCATGTCATAAAACATAAGAATAAGCGATGAAGTTTAATTCCCGAGCCTAGGTGAAAAAGTGTAAATATGCAAAAGTTTAAGGGCAAAATTGTAATTTTGCCAAAGTTTGAGTTAAGGACTGTTTTGAATAGTACATTAATTAAATAAGTAAAATATGATGTTTTAGATCCCGGAAAACGAGATTTGAACCTAGAATGGGAGAAAAATCGAAAATCAGGAAAGTTGGTAAAATGGCCATTTTAGTGTTAATTTATGCATGTTTCAATGTCAAATTGATATATTTACTATGATTGCCGAGGTGTTGAAAGTAAGTATAATTATGATGATTTAAATCTTCAATATTAATTCGACATGGAAATGAGAAAGTATGTAAGTTTGTATGTAAATAATACATTATTTTTTTTATGTTTTTATATTTCAGCATATTTTATGTATTGTAGCTAATTTTTGAATCATAATTGACTATTGGAAGTATGGAATCAAGTATTAGATAGAGAGAGAAATCCCGGTTGAACCTTCGGAAAGATTGGATGATACAGATGGTATGTAGCTAGGTCACATGTACGGTGCTGAGTGCACATCCTATGTACAAGAGAGTTACGAGACATTATGATGTAGCTAGGTCGCATGGGTGATACTATGTGTACACCATGTAGATAAGAGAGCTACGGGATACATGTAGCTAGGTCGCATGCGTGGTTCCAGGTGAAGGACACCATGTAGACAAGAGAGCTACGAGATAAACTGGCTAGGTCACATGGGTGGTACTAAGTGTTCACCATGTGTACAAGAGAGCCAAAATTATTTGTACAATCGAGCTGGGTCACATGAGTGGTGCTAAGTGAAGGCCACTATGTGTACAAGAGAGCTTCGATTTTAAAGGTGGGCTATGTGCGATACCATCGCGTATCTGTTATTATTCCGAAGCGTTCAACTGGGAAATTGATTAAATGAAATTATGTATGACTTTGTGATGATAAGTGTAAGTATATACGTGTGTAATTTATGAGCAATATGCTTGATATGTGATTGGAGATTGGAAAGATTGTTATGGGTAAGTGATGAATACAATTGAAGTGTGAAAGATCAAAATTGACAATAAAACTGTTATGGATAGTTGCAGTGACGTGAATCTAAAAATTTACCAAAAATATTAGAAATTGAATCAGAGACTGAATGAGATGTCAAATTAAATCTTAATGAGTCTATTTTCATATAACAGAAACAGAGCAAGCAAAGGAATTCTATATTATGAGATATTTAAGTTTTTGAGAGACTGGTTCAGAATGACTACGTGATCCCCTGTTCTGACTTGGAAAAATAATTAAAAATTGTACAAAAATAATTAGGGGATATAATTTAGATGCTTGAAATCCTTAATGAGTATAGTTTCAAATGAAATAAACGAGAACATCCTTTGAATTCTGTACAAGGAGAAAATTGATTCGTAGTGAGTAGTGGTCAGAACAGTTGAGCAGTGAAACAGGGGTAACTTCAATGAATAAACTGTACTAATTGGCTAGACCAAAAATTCTGAAAATTTTATGGTAAGAATATACGT
This sequence comes from Gossypium longicalyx, assembly GCA_025698465.1. Taxonomy (NCBI): domain Eukaryota; kingdom Viridiplantae; phylum Streptophyta; class Magnoliopsida; order Malvales; family Malvaceae; genus Gossypium; species Gossypium longicalyx. The sequence goes on along the minus strand of CM047001.1, from coordinate 29,314,879 downwards.
GAATGTAGTTTCATGAAAAATTAACGGTTTGTAATTTGGAGTTCTGTAGCTCCAGAAATAAATGATTTAGCTGCTGGTACTCTGCTAGACAGCTTATTTTGAACTTGTTTATGATTGTAATAGTGAAAGTATGTGTGTGTTTGTGATGGTAATATTCCGGGAACATATTGTGACTTCATTTAAAGTATGATAATGTATTGTTTATTAATATTTACATACTTACTTACTAAGCTATAATTCTTACTCCCTTCCTTTCCTTTTTCCTATAGTGTCTCAGATGTTAGCTCAAGTTGGAGGTCGCCGGAGGTTAAATCACACTATCAAACTATTGATCGATATATAAAGGTTTTAAAGTATTTTAGGTCTTTGGCATGTATGGAGACTCATTTAATTGTTTCTAAGTTGCTAGGAATTGGCCTAAAATACTGAACTATGTTATTTGAAGGTCTTTATTGCATAAAGTCATTTAATGTAGATAGTCTTGATTATGTTATTAATTAAATGATGCAATTTATGAATGTGCATGCTTGCCTATGTGTGTGGTTGAATTAAAGCATGATATGGGCCTTGTAAGCTCTTTTTAAGGGACAACTTGAATGTGTTTGAAAAAGTTTGAAATTAGAGTGAAATTACGAATCAGTTTTTATATGATGATTAGTGATTAAGTTTGGTAATGCCTCGTACCCTGTTCCGGCGTCGAACACGGGTAAGGGGTGTTACATTTAGTGGTATCAGAGGTATGATTTAGTCGGTTCTCGGACTTACCTAGTATGTGTAAAAGTTAAGCTATACATGCCATATTACTACCTGTGATAGTGTGATGCCTCCCGATCCCGATGAAATAGTTCTGTTGAGACAGAAGTGTTTTCCAACCGAGCTACCATCGACAGTGGAAAAAGGTGTTAAGTAAGTTCGTATAATTTGGTGGATATATTGGTGTAATAAAATTTATCTTGGTGACTTGTGATGATATGTGTGAGATCAATGAAATAGACATAAGTGGAGAAATATAGAAAAGTGAAAATAAACGAAAGTTTACCTCGTTATAAACTCATCTATGTTCGTTTGACATTGACATGATATTATGTGTCTAACTTATTTGACTAAGTGAATGTGATAAATAGATTTACTCAAATTTGTGGAATGTATGTTTGAGTGCATTTGTTTTAAAATATGAATATGTGTATAAGTCTATCTAAAGTGAATTATATAATTGTGATAATATTAAGATGAAATGAGACTCGTAAAAGGTAAGAGTACTAGTTCATGATGTTTATGTGATAATGAATGAGTCGTGAATAAGAATTTCTCTTGGAATATGAAAGATGAGATGAAGGGAAAGTTTATATTATGATAAGTGTTCATGTTGATTGGCAATTGTGTGATGCTATGAGTGTAACTTGTGAAATTAAATGAATGTTATGAGTAATTCTATTTGAGAATTATGAACGCATGTATAAGTGTATTTGTTTGTATAAGATGATAGGGGGGTTGTGTAAAATGAATATGCATGTTGAGTTATTTGAAGCAAATTATATATATTGATGAGTGTTAAGTTATATGCATGAATATATAAGAGGCAAGTTAAAAGTGTTACAGCCTCACCCCCTTCTAATAAGATTAATTGACAATGTGAAAGCATTTGAGAATGGTTTAATAAATGAACTCGATTTATGAGAAAAGATGTCGAGTTAATATGAAGATTTTTTGAATCCTGAAATGTTACAGTTAAAGAAAAATTAGACTTAGTTAATTAACTCATCCAGGTATAATGCTTAAAGTATATGATTACTGGATTTTTAAAAAAAAATGGATTGTGAATGAGATAATGTGGATTTAGTAATGATAAAATTAGACAGAAGAATAATGATTGAGTTGTATTAATAGCTGAATGCAGAGTTTTTGGTTAAAAAAAGGTGAAAGCAAATGTGAGAATTGAAAATAGTTTTCGATTAATATAGAGGTCATACCGAGTTGAAACTTAGTTATATTGGATTTCAATTTGATAGTGGGGTGATTTTGAAAGTACTGCTTTGAAGAAAATTTGTTTGGAGATGTTTAAGAAATTTTGAGAAAAGATATTGAATCTTTTTACCGGTAAGATTTTCGGGGACGAAAATCCCTAAAGGGAAGTGAAAGGTAACATCTTGAAATAGGGCCTAAATGGAATAGTGGTTGCGAAACCACAAATCTGAGATAGAAAAGTTTATTTCGATTAATTTTTATGATTTACTGAGTGATTAGATGCATGTGTTAGAGTATTGATAAGAAATTTTATATATTGCATGTTTAATTTGCCTATTAGGGCTTATTTGCAGAAGTTGCTGTAACGGTCCGATTTAGGGCCTAAATGGAACGATGGTTTTAGAACAACAAATTCAAAGTCAAAAAATTTATTCCGATTAAGTTTTAAGGTTTATTTATTGATTAAAATATTGTATAAAAATATCGTTAAGTAATTTTACTGATAAAGTGCTTAATTGGACTTTTAGGACTAAATTGCAAAAGTTGTAAAATATGTGTTCTAATTCATAAGTACTTGATTGAAATGGGGGTTTAAAGAGGAGGTCCTTAAATGGTAATTAGACCATTATTTTTCATTTGGACAAAAATGGGCATAAATAAGACAAAATTTTAAAGAAAGGCCTTAAGGGCATTTTAGTCATTTGGTAATTAAAAGAAATAAAAAGGGAAAATAAAGCCAAAATTGACTCATCTTTTTCATGGAGGCCGAAATTAGCATGGGGGAAGCCATGGCTAGGGTTTTCAACCTTTCCAAGCTCAATAGTAAGTCCGTTCTAGCCACGTTTTTCAAGTTCTTTACGTTTTTGGAATCCTGGTAACTTGATTAAGCTTATTCTAGCAATAATTTAAGCTAAGATTCATATTTGGAAAAATATCCATAGGTGAAATGTGTTTATTTTGATGTTTTATGGTAGAATATGAAGGCTGAAATTATGTTAAACAACTTTTGCTAAGTGGTTTTAAGCAAAAATGAGTAAAACGGCTTAATCGGTAAAAGTTGTTATTATTCTTAACTATGTGTTAGAGTGAGAATTTGATGTTGCCATAGAAGAGAAAAATGATCAGCATGTCATAAAACATAAGAATAAGGGATGAAGTTTAATTTCTGAGCCTAGGGGCAAAAGTGTAAATATGCAAAAGTTTAGGGGCAAAATTATAATTTTGCCAAAGTTTGAGTTAAGGACTGTTTTGAATAGTACATTAATTAAATAAGTAAAATATGATGTTTTAGATCCCGAAAAACGAGATTTGAACCTAGAATGGGAGAAAAATTGAAAATCGGAAAAGTTGGTAAAATGGCCGTTTTAGTATCGAGGTAAGTTCATAAGTATAATAAGCATTAATTTATACATGTTTCAATGTAAAATTGATATATTTACTATGATTTTCGAGGTGTTGAAAGTAAGTATAATTATGATGATTTAAATGTTCAATATTAATTCGACATGGAAATGAGAAAGTATGTAAGTTTGTATGTAAATAATACATTATCTTTATTATGTTTTTATATTTCAACATATTTTATGTATTGTAGCTGATTTTTGAATCATAATTGACTATTGGAAGTATGGAATCAAGTATTAGAAAGAGAGAGAAATCCCGGTTGAACCTTCAGAAAGATTGGATGATACAGATGGTATGTAGCTAGGTCACATGTATGGTGCTGAGTGCACATCATGTGTACAAGAGAGTTACAAGACATTATGATGTAGCTAGGTCGCATGGGTGATACTATGTGTACACCATGTAGACAGGAGAGCTACGGGATATATGTAGCTAGGTCGCATGCGTGGTTCCAGGTGAAGGACACCATGTAGACAAGAGAGCTACGAGATAAGCTGGCTAGGTCACATGGGTGGTACTAAGTGTTCACCATGTGTACAAGAGAGTCAAAATTATGTGTACAATTGAGCTGAGTCACATGAGTGGTGCTAAGTGAAGGCCACTATGTGTACAAGAGAGCTTCGATTTTAAAGGTGAACTGTGTGCGATACCATCGCGTATCTGTTATTATTCCGAAGCGTTCAACTGGGAAATTGATTGAATGAAATTGTGTATGACTTTGTGATGATAAGTGTAAGTATATACGTGTGTAACTTATGAGCAATATGCTTGATATGTGATTGGAAATTGGAAAGATTTTTATGGGTAAGTGATGAATACAATTGAAGTGTGAAAGATCAAAATTGACAATAAAACTGTCATAGATAGTTGCAGTGACGTGAATATAAAAATTTACCAAAAATAGTAGAAATTGAATCAGAGACTGAATGAGATGTCAAATTAAAGCTTAATGAGTATATTTTCATATAAAAGAAACAGAGCAAGCAAAGGAATTCTATATTTTGAGATATTTAAGTTTTTGAGAGACTGGTTTAGATTGACTACGTGATCCCCTATTTTGAATTGGAAAAATAATTAAAAATTATAAAAAAATAATTAGGGGATATAATTTAGATGCTTGAAATACTTAATGAGTCTAGTTTCAAATGAAATAAAGGAGAACATTCTTTGAATTCTGTACAAGGAGAAAATTGATTCGTAGTGAAGAGTGGTCAGAACAGTTGAACAGTGAAACAGGGTAAGTTCAATGAATAAACTGTACTAATTGGCTAGACAAAAAATTCTAAAAATTTTATGGTAAGAATATACGTGAATTTAGTTTCAAGAAAAATTAACGGTTTGTAATTTGGAGTTCTGTACCTCCAGAAATAAATAATTTAGCTGCTGATACTCTGCTAGACAACTTATTTTGAACCTGTTTATGATTGTAATAGTGAAAGTATGTGTGTGTTTGTGATGGTAATATTCCGGGAACATATTGTGACTTCATTTAAAGTATGATAATGTATTGTTTATTAATATTTACATACATACTTACTAAGATATAATTCTTACTCCCTTCCTTTCCTTTTTCCTATAGTGTCTCAGTTGTTAGCTCAAGTTGGAGGTCGCCGGAGGTTAAATCACACTATCAAACTATTGATCGATATATAAAGGTTTTAAAGTATTTTTAAGTCTTTGGCATGTATGGAGACTCTTTTAATTGTTACTAAGTTGCTAGGAATTGGCCTAAAATACTGACCTATGTTATTTGAAGGTCTCTATTGTATAAAGTCATTTAATGTAGATAATCTTGATTATGTTATTAATTAAATGATGCAATTTATGAATGTGCATGCTTGCCTATGTGTGTGGTTGAATTAAAGCATGATATGGGCCTTGTAAGCTCTTTTTAAGGGATAGCTTGATTGTGTTTGAAAATTTTTTAAATTAGAGTGAAATTATGAATCGGTTTTTATACGATGATTAGTGATTAAGTCTGGTAATGCCTCGTACCCTGTTCCGGCATCAAACACGGGTAAGGGGTGTTACATACACACTTTTTCAACCATAACACACCGGCCTAAGGGGTTTGACACTCTAATCCCAAACTCAATAGACTCAACAGGGAGGGTCTTACTGAATACTAAAGTTTCACACACATAAGAATGAGTCGAACCAGGATGAATCAATGCAATTACATTAGTATCATAGAGAGTGAATGTACCAGTAATGACATCTAGGGATGAAGCCTCCTCTCGTGCGTGAATAGCATAGGCTCTGGCAGGTCCACGAGCCTCAAATATAATTTTTGTATCTTTAACTCCTCTCTAGCTATTACTCACATTACTCATATTTTTAGGTGGTGCATCCCGAGCTATAGTGTTATCCGATCTCATATTCTGCACTGGATTATGTTCAGCTAACTCTGGGCTTTCGTGAATGACATGATCCGTCGATCCACATTTAAAACAGGCCCGATTAAGCAATCTACAACTGTCGGGATGTCGTTTACCACAATGTCCGCACTCAGGTCGATTTGACCGAACATGACCATCACTAGCAATCGAAATGGCTTGTGAACTCACATGTCGTCTATTTTGATCACGTCTAGAAAAACCCTAAGTATTCTTCGATTGGCTAAAATCATTTCTGCATTTCTTCGATGCTGATTGAAATGTCTTACTCGATGATCTTTTACAAGAATCTCTAACTTCAAAATCAAATTTTCTTTTCTTTCCTTTTTGTATAGCTTGGGAAGTTACAGGAACTTGAGGGGGTGGAGATTGTTGAGTAGCCTAATTCATTCGAACAAATTCCATAAACCATTCATTCATTAGCTGGAAGAAGGCTTGCTTAGCCTCTCCCTCTATATTTCACAAAATCGGCCTTAAATTAGCCAGCACTGCCCCTTGAGTAGGAGCGAGCGCATTATCTTCCACGTTATCCGTTACAGCTCGATCGAGATCCATTTACTATATGAAAACACATTTTCAAATGTCAGAAGTCATCACACTATTGCAATATATAATATGGCATGTATAGCTAGACTACACGCGTTATGTTAGTCCGAGAATCGACTAAACTGTAACTCTGATACCAATAAAATTGTAACACCCCTAACTCTTATCTGTCGACGGACGAGGTTACGAAGCATTACTGAAAAAGATAAAACTTTCTCACCTTCACACAGACAATCAACCCAAGTTCAAAAACATACATTTATAACTTCAGTATATAAATTCATAAAACAATATTACAAAAATAACACAATCTAGTTTTATTTAACTGACATAACCATTTTTTTTATATCTTATAACAGAATTGTTAATCACATGATAAGTTTTCAATACAGAAACTGAATATTTAAAACATACTATTTAAATATACTACACTCTGTAGCAATATTGTCTTTCTTCAACATTGTACACGTATAAAACGTTTCATAGTATCTAATCCATGTATTCAAAGTTCAAATCATATCAGATACCTAGTTACAAAATTTACTATAAGTATATGCGCAGTAGATCATAGTAACATAAATTTTCTTGAGAACAACAAATAACATTACAAATATCCATTTCACATGCTAAGTTACCAATCTTAAACTCGTACACATAATTTCATTACTTCAATGTAATTCACAATCACACATATTATATGCACAAATTTTTAGTATAACTATTATTAGTTGAATATGTACTTATGTCATTTATCAATTCCAAGTAAATTTAATACGTCAATTTATGTATCAAAATTTGTGTCAACACAAACACACCAAATAGTCGAATTTCACTATATGATTAAGTCATTACATAGCTTATCAAAACATGTAATGTACATCACATAATAAACCATTTCCAACTTTAGTAACCGAAGCGCATCCATCTATGTTATCGTACATTTCATACCTATATCTTAAATTAATCAAATGCACATTACCGTTGAACCTATTCAACTAAAGTCATCCATAGAATATTTCTCTTAAAACCATTAACAAATAACAAACATTTTACACATACTATATATATACATGCAAGTGCCGAATCATCAATTATACAAATTCATTATCCAAATCCAGCATTTAACCGAACTCACTCAACAACCTCAAATAATTATCAATACAAAATGTAAAACATTCTTGCATAATTTCTTTTACTACGAGTAGTCTAACAAGCATACTTCATATTTATGCATATACCAAATTGATTCAACAGAAACATATTCAAAATCATCAACCATATTCCTTGCATATAACATACTTAAGCATGACTAAATACATATAATCACTTGTTATATTAGCCATTTTCGCATGGCTTAATATATACACCACATTACCCTTATCCAAAACTAAGTTAGCTTATAAATGCCATAGATCCAAGTTTAAACTTTTATTATACCAAAAATAGTCGATACTGTGATTAACTTTGACGATGATCCCCGAGCTCGTATCTTGACTCCAAAATCTATAAAACAAACACACACATAAACACAAAGTAAGCTATTTATAGCTTAGTAAGTCATAAGCAATTGAGCAACCCAAAAATATCATCAATTTAATTAAACCAAACCAAAGCACATTATTATAAAACATTTAGATCTTAACATGTAAAATCAATATTTTAAATATATATATACTCATTCATATTTATCACTTCACTGAATACTTTTATATCCATGGTAACAAATTATCAATTAACTTCCAAAGCCAAATAATTAATATCAACCTAGTTTATATGCTCATAAATACAAAAACTCATGCATCATCATATAATTTTCATATACAATTTAATTAAATATCCAAATACATGTATTTATACATACATATAATTTAAACTCATTTCAAAACTATTCACAAGACCGAATGCACTTACCTAATTCACATGTAACCATCAATTTCATTATGCATAATTTGAAATAAGTACCAAGTTACTTACTTACCTTGTCTTAATTAAATAGCAAGCCAATTAATACCTGGCCAATTAACTTATCTTACACATTCGAACACAACTTGTCTTTGCCCGATGAACCATTCGGAATTGGGTAGGACACTCGGATAATCACACATATATCATACATTGCCAACGTCCCAGACGTGGTCTTACATGTAATCACATATCGATGCCACTGTCCCAGACAGGGTCTTACTCGCACACATATATCGGAGTCACATATCGATGCCAACGTATAAACGTGGTCTTATTCGCACACATATATCGATGTCATGGTCTTACTCGCACATCACATATATCAGAATCACATATCGATGCCAACATATTAAACGTGGTCTTACTTGCACACATATATCAGAATCACATTTCAGTGCCATATATACTTCCAGGTATCAACTTTAAAGTCGGCTAAATTATACATAAGTTTATTAACAAAATTATCATTCATAACCAAAGTCACATTATCATTAAATATTCGAATATATATATATACACACATTTAACCATAATTCACATTTTAATATCACATACATATTTCATTTAGCCGAATATAGACTTGTAATTAATATACAAATAATAAACATTTTAACATATATAATTCATGTCATCACTTTAAACACTAAACTTATTCATTACTTATCATCAAACATAGATTATTTTCATTTTCAATATCGATTCATAAGTACTTTTAATCAATATAACTATATATTACTCACATATATTGAAATTTAACAATTTCTATTTACTTATAAACTTACCTCGGACATTATAAAATGGAACAGGGTAGCTAGTCGACGACTGTCGTTTTCCCCCGATCCAAATCCGATTTCTTTGGTTATTGATCTTGATTGAGCTTGGAAAGCAACTGAACCCTAGTTTCTTTTTTCTTTTATTTGGTTTCAGCAAGAACAATGAAAAATAACATATATTTTAACTTTATTTTATGTTTTATGATATAAATTATAATATATTATAACTTAAAGTTTAATTTACAAATTTAACCTTAATGAATTATTATATAAACTTTATATTATAAGCCTAATACCATCCAAATAACATGAAAGTGGGCTATTTACAACATAAAGGTTCTCATTTAAGAAGCCAATAGCAATTAGGCCTCTTTTAGAAATAACCACCAAATTTCCCTTTTACGCGATTAAGTCCTTTTATTTAATCGGATACCTAAACAACAAAATTAAATCACGAAAATTTCACAGATATAAATTCACACAAAATAAACATAGAAAATAATTTTTAAATATTTTTTTGACTCAGATTCGTGGTCCCAAAACCATCATTCCAATTAGGGTCTAAATCGGGCTGTTACACCCTCATTCTTTTGTTTCGATTCTTCTGTGATTGGGAATTCTTCTTGATGAAGCGGTAAGGGTTCATGAGATTCTCTTGTTGTTTTCATTACTACAATGATCCTCTTTCAATACCTTCTCTTCCTTCTGTTACGCTTATATCTGATATCTCATTACACTATCATTTTTTGGAAGGTGCTAGTGTTCCTGTTTGCTTCAGTGATTGAGCACGTTCGGCTTTGGTGGGGGTAAGCTGAATACTCTTCTTCTGAGTGTGGGTATTAAGTTTTGGTAAGAAATTGTCCAACTAAGTTCAATCTGTTCTGTTACTTGTTGGGGATTTAAGCCTTTATTGTTTTTCTTCTTCTTTGGGTAACCAATCCTATTTAATAAGTTTTGATGCTAAAACAGATAATCGGTAAGGACGTAGGATCGATTCCTAATTAGCGATCTGAGGGCAAGAAGTTCTTTTCGCTCGTTCTGGGTGAGTAGTGAGTGACGATTTAGGTTTTAGTTTTAAGAACTCTATCAAATGGGAACTGATAGTGAATCTTGAATGAATGTAGGCTTTGGCGTGGTGGGCAGTCCACTCGATTTCCCAATCAGGTGTGTAATCACACCCCCTTTTCAACTGTAATACGACAAATACCGAAAAGTCAAAAATACGAAGTTTGAGGCCACGTGAGTGTGCGATCGCTCATGAGGTAAGTCGAGCCCGTGAAATATAGGCGTTGGATGGTAGAGGCTGCCATGAACAATCTCATAAGTTTGGGCCGTTCTGGGCCACGATGGACTGTGTGGGCCCAATGGGCTTATGGGCTCCACACGGATAAATTCCACATTATATGGTAAATACTAGAATGGGCTGTGTAGTTCGCATGGCCGTGGTAACTTTTGGGCTTGATGGGCCACACGGGCGTGTGGGCCTGCTTGGGCCGCATGGTGGGCCTTTGGCCCATTTACACTGTTAAGATCGTTAAGGTTCCACGAGTCACTCGAGGCGACCGTAGGCCTTCTGATGGGTCGATAAGAGTACCTAGACCCCAAAGCAGGTAAAATGACTAAAATACCCCTATGGGGTAAAATGACTATTTTACCCCTCGAGGGTAAATGACTATTTTGTGTTATGATATAACTGTTCTTTCTGAGCATGACATACTGCATACACGTATGATTTATGACATGACATTCTGCATGGGGTTGGGATTCTGTTAAGGTGGAAGCGTCACATTCTTGGTGGCTCGCCACATATATCGTTATCGGCAACTTTGTTGCCATATTGTCTTAGCGAGTTTTTGCGATATTGGTGTTTTGGCTGGGTGGGTCGATTTTGTCCCCACATGGCGTGTTGGTGGTACGGAGTGGTATGTTGGCTGGATTGGGATGGGTTGCATTACTGAACTTTTTTGTTACTGTATTGGGCTATGGCCCACTCTGTACAATTTTTGAATAGGGCTCAGGCCCAGACTGTTATTGTATACTGTATATTGATCGACTGCTAGGGGATTGCACACTGAGTTTTCATAAACTCACTCTTTCTCTTCGACTGTGTAGTTAATCCCCAGCTATAGGCGATGTGGTACTGTAAGGGACTCAGAGGTGGCCTCACGACTGCAATTAATTTATATTTGATTTTATTTATACTTAAAGTTTCGTTTTGGGTTTATGTTTTTGTAATCAGGCCATTTATGGGTTATAATTTTTAATTGGGCTTTTTTATATTCGCTTCAAAACTACTAGTTCTAAGAAGTCATGTTTCCAAAATAATAACTGCTTTTCAAAAACACGTGTTTCAACTTCAAGGTTTAAAAAGCTTTCGCAAATCTTAAACAGTTCAGCATGTCAAAGGCAATTAAATTGGTAAAATGTTTCGACAGGTGATTTGGTAATAGCAAAGAATTTAACTCACTAAAGTGTTCGTAATGACACTTCGATGTGACACGCCGAATTTGGCCATAACGTCTGGGCCAGGTTCGGGGTGTTACAGGTTTAGTGCTCTAGGAGTGTCTGGGAAGTCTTGAGTTCAAGCCTTGGCTTGAGCAAAATTTTGCTTCTACTTTAATAAACCCTTGTTTCAGCTAGTAGACTTTTAAATTAAGGTGAGGGTTGCATGACAGAAAAGGCTTGCTGGTCAAGGGGTAAGTGGCGTGTTGGGATGGTTAAGGGTCTTGAGTTCGAGCCCTTTTATGCGCAAAAATGTTTCATTTTGCTACTCTTGCTATGTAGAAAGTTGTTGTTGACCAAAACTCTGCCTGTTTGAGTAGAGTTTGAGTTGGTTGGATGAGGAGATGATGGGGGAGCGATTTTAGGAGAGATTAAAGGAGGAAAATGTGGGATTTGATATTGGGGGGAGAGTCATTGCCGAATTGGCAAGTGAACTGCTGAAGAATTTTGGTTGTGGTAGAGGATCCCTCTAGTGTTCGGTTTTGACTGTGGCATTTTGCTCATTTACTCCTTTGAAGTCGTTTTGTGCTAAGAAGTGAGAGTAGCATCCTTTCGTTTTACTAATTTCGAGTGCCGTTCGTGTTCACTTGGTTCTCGAATTTATTTTTCCTATAGCCTCTTATTTTTTCGATTTTCCTTTTATCTATCTCTCAAAAAACCTTGGCCGAACACCTTTCTTTTCTTTCCCTCAATTGGTTTGCTTTAGCCGAACCTCTTTTCTTCTTTTCCCCTTCCCCTCATTAGATTTTTCTATATTAACTAATCCCCACTCCTTTCCCTCATTGTTGCATAGACCGATTATTTCTTGATCTTATCCCCTCTTCATCTTAATATTATAGCCGAATACCTTGTTCTCTCCTTTCGATTTTGAACCATTGATATTCAATCGATCTGGTGTGTAGGTGCGTTGTAACAGTCTTGTTTTGACCCTAGTTGAAATAGTGGATTCGAAACCAAAAATTCGAGTCTAAAAAATATTTTAATATTACTTTCTGTGTTTGTGATATGTGAATTTATATCTGCGAAGTTTCTGCGATTTAATTTGTCTGTTTCTGTGCTTAAATTTGAATAAGGACTAAATCGCGTAAAATGTAAAAGTGGCCTGCTATATGTAAGTATGTTTATTTGACATGACTTTTAAGTATGAGGTCCTTATTATGTTATTTGATCATTGGAAGTTTGAATGGACATAAAATGGCATGTGTTAGGTGAATGAATAATTTTATAACAAAGGGCAAAGTTGTCATTTAGTTAATATGTTAATATTAATAAAATGAAAACATGAAAGTGGCCATTTTTATCATGCAAGATAGCCAAAAATCAGCAAAAAGAAGTAGGGTTTGAAGCTTTTATACATTCGGCACTTTGGTAGCTAGATTGAGGTATGAAATTTGTTCGGTTTTTGATAATTTCTACGTTTCTGTGATCGTTGCTTCGTGTTCTTCAAAACCCATGTCTGAATTTTTGTTTCTGTTGAAGATTATGAAATGTGCCATTGATGATTATATGAGTTTTGTAATGTTTTTATATAGATTATGAAAGATATATGTGAGATTATCATACTTTGTTCATGAATTTTTGATGGAATAGAGCTATTTAGGTTAATTTGTGAAAATGAGGTTTTGAAGGACTAAATTGTAAATTAAATATGTTATTTGGGCTTGTATGAAACCTATGTATATTCGGCCAAGCTATAGTCTAGGTGAATTTTATATATTTGTGATTTTGTGAAAAATGGACTAAATTGTCAAAGTGTGAAAATGTAAGGGCTAAAATGCAAAGTACCCTAAATATGTGTTTATGGACTATTTTGAATGAAATGAATGGTTGAATGGTTGAATTTGAATTGTATTAGATCAAGAACAAAGAAAATCAGACTTAGATCCAGGGAAGTCCAAAATAGTTGAATAGTCGACTTGTTTTTGTCCAAAATCCGTACGAGGTAAGTCAAATTACAATTATGTATTAAATTGACTAAATTCTTTGCATACAAACTGTAGTCTATATTCGACGGCCTTGAGAGCCTGATGAATAAATTTTGAGTAGACTCCGTTAGTATGCTAGTACCTGAAAAGCTCTGTACGTTTCTAAAAGAACGTTGATATTGATCTGAGATATTGAGTAAGACCGTGTCTGGGACACAAGCCTCGATTTGAGATTAATGTGTAAGACCATGATTGGGCCATCGGCATTGTATCTAATTTTGTATAAGACCCTGTTTGGGACAGAGGCATCGATACTGAATTACATGTAAGACCACGTCCGGGACGTAGGTATTGTACCCATTTATGAATATCTATATCTTTTCTGAACCGTCTGATGATAAAGTACGAGATATGATAATGAATACATGAAATGTATAATCTATACAGGTACGTTTGTATCATACTAAACTTCTAAAAATGAAAGACTCCGTTTCTGTGAAATAATGAATACAGAGTATGTATGAAATTATGGAAATGAAACATGACATGTATACAAGCAAATGAGCATGGTTAGGCTCATGAAATACTTTGTGAAATGGTTATGAATTCTTGCTATTGATTTTTATTTTCTATGCTTAAATGGTTAGACCAATTGTATTTGGCTTACTAAGCTCTTTGTAGTTCACTCCGTGTGGTTTCTATCTGTTTTATAGTTATTGTAGCTACTGAAGGCTCGGGGATAGTTAAGGATCGTCACCACACTATCGAACCCATTTTGGTACTTTTGAAAGTGTATTTTTTTATGAAGTATGGCATGTATAGGCTAGAATGTCTATGTGAGTAAGCTTCGATATGTTTATATGTTATGCAATGAGAGTTGGCTAGCAAATGATATGTTTGTGCATAGTTTTGGTATTTGGTTGGTGGTGCTAAAAGGTGTATGCTTGTAATGATTTATGATCTAATATGATTTGGTCATTTAAAGCTTGGAATTGGCTAAAAATGTTGGTATGAATGTTGTTTAATTTTGTTTGTAGGAATGACCCAAAAAGGGTTGACAAGTTGGCTTAAACCAAGCCTGCATTGTGCCACATGGTTAGGGACCACAGGCGTGCCTTGTGGCCGTGTAGGTAAAGTAGTAACCTCTTAAGACAACACGGTTAAGACACACGGTTAAGCTCAAGCCAATAACTAGCTAAGAATCACACGGCCATAGTACACGGGCATGTCTATTGGCCGTGGGTGAAAGTCAGTATGTATGTCTTATTTTGGCACGGATGGTTCACATAAGCGAGTCTAGTACCCATGTAAGGCACACGGGCTGGTCACATGGGCGTGCGACCTCAATAGAATTGAAATATTTTCTGAGTTCTGAAACTCATAAATGTGTTCGGTTTAGTCCTGATCTTTTCTAAAAGTATGTTTTACGATTTAGTCCTGATCTTTTCTAAAAGTATGTTTTAGGTCTCATAGACCATCACAAGGGATGAATTGTTGATGATTGCTTATGTAATAATGTTATTTGATATCTATGATTCTAAATCGGTTTGAAATGTTCTGTCTGTCTGGTAATGCCCCTTACTTATTCCGGTGACGGTTACGGGATAGGGGTGTTATAAGCGTGGTTATTTCTTCTATCTTTCTTTCGCTTTTCTATCGCACTAGGAGATTCATCTAATATCTCCCTCTGCGGCTATTTTCTGATAGGTACAAGGCCCCTATCTTTTGGGCACTTTTGGTTCTTGTGTGGTGTGTGCCGAATATTCTTCCCTTCTAATCTAGACCCTACATTTCGGTAAGCGATTGTTCTTCTAGTTCAAACTGTTTGCTCGTGTGGTGGTTGGTAAGGTTTTATTGGAGGGATTGGGTTCTTGCAGTGAAGTTGGTGGACAAACTTCAATTGACCGATCTAGCAAGTGAAAGGAAATCTTTTGATGAAGGGTTTTTGATTAAGGCTCATTTCAACTCGGTTGTTAGACATCTAATCAAAGCTTTCGTTGAAATAGGTTGGAGTGCTCGTGGTTTTTTTGCATTCTTGCAAAACAGTTGTGTAATCACATTACTTTAATCGTAATTCGCAAAAGCCGAAAAATATGGCTAGTGTCACTACATGAGCGTGCGCTCGCTTGTATGGTGAACCGAATGAACAAAAAGTGGGCGTTCGATCATGGAGGCCACCATGAGCGTTTTCATGGGCTTAAGCCATTTCGGGCCACGTTGTACTGAAATGGGCCATGTGGGGCCCACGAATCGGTAAACCACATGGACGTGTGGAGATTATTGGGTTAGGCTGTCCAGTTCGCACAACCAAGGCCATTTTTGGGCTTATTGGGCCACACAGGCGTGTGGGCCTACATGGGCCGTATTATGGGCTTGGGCCCATTTTCACTATTTGATTGTTAAGGTTTCACGGGTCGCCTGAGACGACTGTGGACCTAATGTTGGGTCGGTAAGTATACCTAGACCCTAATTTGATGAAATGACTGATATGCACCTATAATATGTTTGACTGTATTGGAGCATGACATGATTTGCATACACGTATTGTAACAACCTGATTTAGACCCTAATCGAAATGGTGGTTTCAGGACCATGAATCCAAGTCAAAAAAATATTTAAAAATTATTTTATGTGTTTATTATGTGTGAATTTATATCTGTGAAATTTTCGTGATTTAATTTTGTCGTTTGAGTGACCGATTTAATAAAATGACTTAATCGCATAAATTGAAAACTTGATAGTTTAAAGCATAAGGGCCGAATTGCTAGTGGCTTTCTAAATTGAAGCATTTATGTTGCAAATAACCCTTTTGACTTAGTGATAGTCGATTGTACCCTTATTAGTTATGTTTTAGTTATTAATTTTAAAAGGGAAAATAGTAAAATATGAAATAATATATGTATAATAAAACATAAAAGCTTATAATATGGTTTTATAATATCATCTTCTTGACCAAAACTAAAACAAAAGAAAAAAGAAAAGAAACTAGGGTTCGACCATTTCTAAGATCAATCAAGGTATGTTACTAGCTCGGTTTTTGATAATTTTTACGTTTTTGAGATCGTTGCTAAGTTATCTTCAAGACCCATGCTTGAAGTTTCGATTTTGATGAATATTTTGAGTTATGCCATTGGTGAGAGCTTTTGATTTTTTTTGTTTGATGATGAAATATGAAAGATATGTTTTGGATTAACATGTTTTGAAATGGAGTTTTTGATGATTTTGAGTAATTAGGACTAAATTGCAAAAATAATAATTTGAGGGACTAAAATGTAAAATAAATGAAATATATGGACTTGTATGAATATGGGTAAGATTCAGCCTAACATGGGTATAGTGAAATTTTGCATATTTTGTGCTTTGTGCAATAGGGACTAAATTGTAAAAAGTGTAAATGTTAGGGGTAAAATGGTAATTTTCCCATTTATGTGTTTTTGGACTAAATTGAATGAAAATATGTTTGAATGAGCTTAATTTGAATATGTTTAGATCAAGAACAAAAGAAATCAGATTTGGATCGGGGGAAATGAAAGTTGTCGATTAGCTGTCCCATTCTGTTTTACATCGTCCGAGGTAAGTTTATAAGCAAATAGACATAATTAATTTTAATTAAATGGAAAGTATATATGCTAAATTGAAATATATGAAATTATATATGTAATAGCCAAATATTGTTAAGCTTGGCAACTATGTTACGACTTCGTTTCGATCGAGTTACGACGTCTGAAAGTCCCGTATGAACCTTAGGAATAGTTAGGATACATATGTCATGACATAGGATTCTGATATGTGATGTGCGAGTAAAACCATGGCATCGATATGTGATTCTGATATATGTATGTGAGTAAGACCCTGCCTGGGACAGTGGCATCGATTTGTGATTACATGTAAGACCACATCTAGGACGTTGGCATTGTACGATATGTTTGATTATCCGAGTGTCCTATCCAATTCTGAATGGTTCATCGGGCAAAGGTAAATCGAGAACGGATGTGTAAAACGAGCCAAATGGCTAGGTATGAATTAGTTGGTTACCTACCTGAAATAAGGTAAGTAGTAACCTGATATTTGTTATAATCATGTGTGATGCAAATGTAGGATAAATATGGTTGTGATATGAGTATTTGGCTTTATGAATAAATAATTTGAGTATTATTGAAATGATTCTTAACTTGTGTTTATGTGATCATGTTTATTCGGCCGCATATCAAGTATAGATATACGAAGTTAAATTTTGGTACATGAGCTTATGCATTGGAATGTATGTGGATTAGGATTAACAATGAATATTTAGCTTTGGAAGTTGAATATTGATATGTTTATTTGATCATGAGAATATTCGGCCAAGGTGACTTCTATGTATGAAAACATATCAATTATGAAATTTATATGTTTGAGATTAAATGTGATAACAACGATATAATTTGGTTTAGTTTAGTTGAATTGATAATGTCATTGAGTTTTCTATTTGTTTATGACTTACTAAGCTATGATAGCTTACTTTGTGTGTTCATGTTTACTCTGTTTTATAGATTTTGGAGTCAAGCTACGAGCTCGGGGACTGTCAGCAAAGTTCATCACACTATCTACTATTTTGGTACCTTTATAAGTTAAACTCGAATTATTGCATGTATAGGCTAGAATGTGTTTTAAAATGATGAACTTTGGTTATGTATAAAGGCCATGAAAAAATGGCTTATTTTCTATGCTTGAATTCGGTTTTGGTTTTATTTATGGTTTGGGCTTATTTTGGTTATTATGCTGTGTGCCATGGTTGATTATAAAATTGTGTTACGTGATCGTATATCAAGGTTGGTTGTTGAATTCAGATGTGGCATGAATGAATTGGCTATATTATATATATGCTTGATCTTGGTTTGAGCCTATATTGAAAGTGTATCCAATATATATAATGTTTGTGATGTTGCTATGTGTTTCGGCCACATGATGTATAATAAATGTTAATTGTGCTAAGGTAAGTCATGCATTTGTTAAGTAAGAATCAAGACATTTATGCATGAGGTAAATTCGGTGTCGACTTATAGGCTATATTAATGATGTGTATGATACTTAATTTATTTATCATGATGAGTTAGACATATTGGGCCTTTGATTAATATAAGGAGATTGGTTTAACGACAAATGGATACGTGTGCTTAGGTATTCGGTCATGGCATATTGAATGAGCCTTTATATGTCTTTACATGTACATATACGTGTTTATATTATGGTTAATATGTATACGTGCATGGCCGTATAAATTCATTGGTTATTTTTAAGGTTATGAAAATCTGTAAATGAATTCTGATAGCCAAGTAGATAAAGATTGGAATGGGTTTTATATATAACCGAATGCTTGTTCTTAATTTGTATAAATATGCATAACACATGAATTCTATATAGACTAATATATTAATGCCGCATAAATGAATAAGAAGATTGGTAAATGACATTTGTTTCAATTGATGTATAATTTGTGCATACGCATGACTTTCATAAAATAAGTCTAATATTCAATAATGAAGTTATTGATGTGTTATTTGTCCTGTATATGTATAAATAGTTTGATATATATATATTGGATTATGTATTATTTGTGCTATGTTGCGAATGTTAAAATTTTTAAGATTTGATATTTGATTGAGATATAAGCATTGATCTGATCTAGATCTCGAATTGCAAATTATAATAAATATTTGTATGAATTGTATTATGATCAGTAATGCCTCATAACCCTAATCCGGCGACAGATACGGGTTAGGGGTGTTACACGTATGATCTTATGACATGACATATTGCATGGGGATGGGTTATTATATTTGGAGGAAGTGTACTGTACTGGCAGCTCTGTTGCAAATACTGTTAAGTGCTACAACCGGTGCTATATTTTGGAGTGTAGAGATGGGTGGGTCGATTTTATCCCTACATGGAGTGTAAGGCTGGACAGAGTGGAGTGTAGAGGATGGATGGGAGGATTTTTCGATTGCACTTCTATTACTGTTACTGAAATGGGCTAAGGCCCACACTGACACTGTTACTGTATTGGGCTAAAGCCCTAACTGAGATTGAACTGCTATTGAATCGGGCTTAGGCCCAGACTGTATCTGCTTACTGTATGATTGTTTATTGTTAAAGAATTACACACTAAGTTATCATAACTCACCCTTCTGCTTTTCTGCGCAGGTAATCCTTAGGCGGGCCGGTGCTGCGAGGGACTCGACGGTGGCCACACAACCGTGCTTGTTTTCACTTCTTAACTTCTAATTTATAAGCAATTTAATTTGGGTTTCAGTTATGTAATAAGGCCTCTTAAAGTTTTTTTTCTTGGTTTGGGATTTTATTTACTTTAAATCATATCTGTTAGAAGTAGGCTGCGGTTTTTCTAAAATATATATATTCTTTCAAAGCACCACACTATTGCAATATATTCAAACAAGCTTCCATAAACAAACATTGTTTTTAAAGTACAATAACAACCTAATATGATTAACACTTTTCCAAATCAACTTGGGTTTTAACGACGAACAAGATATTTCAAATTTTCATAGGGATCACAACGTGGTTTTAATATAAAGCAAATTTTTTTTCTACGTAACTACGTTTTTCTAAATTCACTCCAATGTGACATTGTAGATCTGACCATAATGTCTAGGCTGAGTTTGGGATGTTACATGACCTATTTGGCTTGGTTGGTGATGTATGTATATAGTTGTGCTAATGGCATTTTATGATGTGGTTTATATTACTTATGGAAGGGTTGATAATGGATTATTGGTTGGATTAACTAATGGTTGAATTGGAAATTTGGTATGTTTGTGGTTTTAGATAAATGAATGGTTGAAATGCTTGAAAGTATAGATCAAATAATGCATATTTGTAAATGGTCATTTTAATGATTTGAGAAGAGAAAGATTAGTATGAACTTAGATGACATATTTTGGTATTATGTTTTGTATTGATGGGTAATGAAATGATATAGAATATGCTTGGTATGAGATTGATTTAATGCTTATTATGCCTTGAGTTGGTGCCTTTGAATTGTGGTGTAGGTACTTGAAATTTGGGTGGCAAAATTGGCTTGGCAAATAGCCTAATTTTGTCCACACGGGCAGAGACACAGGTGTGTGTCTCAGCCGTGTGTGACACATGGTCAAGTACATGGCTGTGTGTCCCCTGGTGTTAATTTTGAAATCAAGTCAATATGCTCCACACGGCCTTACACAAGGGCGTGTGAGTTGGCCATGTGGCATAAGTCAGTATACCCTACAGGTTTGGCATGGCCTAGCACACGGCCTGGCACACAGGCGTGTATGGCCATTTTTAGGGAACACGAGCTAGCCATACGGGCGTGCCGTGTGATCCAATCAGAGAGTTACATAGCGTCAGACACGGGCTGGGACACGACCATGTGCTTCCATTTCAAATGTCCACATGGCCTGTGACACGGGCGTGTCTGGTGGCTGTGTGAGACACACGGGCGTGTGTCCTCTGTTTTGATAAAAAATTTAAAAGTTTGTGAATGTTTCTTAAGTTCTCGGTTTAGTACCAAACCACTCCCAATGTATGTTTAGAGCCTTGTAGGCTTGTATTAGGGACAAATTGATTGATATTGATTGATGAATGTATGAATTGATTAAATGTATCTGATAAGTATGTATAAATGTGTTGTAAGTCTGGTAATGCTCCATAACCCTATTCTGGCATTGAATACTGGTGAGGAGTGTTACATTTATTATGAGATTTAATGTGAAAATCTCACCAATACTTACCCTCAGTTCGAATGCTCAGATTCGTCACTCTCGTGATGTTTCACTATTAATTTCTCATCGGTCCTTCATGTTAACACAATATCATTTTAGTACTAATAATTTTCGAAATAATAAAAATAAAATACAATTATTTGGGTCCTATACTATTCGGCCATGTCACAATTTTAAGATGAAGGATTTTCAATCCCAAAACATCGCTTACACTTGTTTCGTTAAAGATGATCGAAGGAACAAAAATAGAGCAAAAATGATGGTTTGGTAATCTAAAATAATCAAAAAAAAAAAGAAAAGAAAATATGTGTTTTAGTCACTACGGTAATAGGCTAGAAAGGAAGAAATCGATCATCAGCAGCGACGACGATGGTGGACCAATGATGGTGACTTGGTAGTGGTCTGGCTACGGGGGTACGGTTGTCTGGTGGTGGTGCAAAATACAAGTAGGGTGGAGGGTTCAGTCACTTCTAATTGAAAGAGAGGAGAAAAAAGAGGGAAGAGAAGAAAATTAGTGGAGAAGAAGGTGACATACGGTGGTTACGATGGTGGAAATGGTGGTTCACAGTGGTGCATGATGGAAGAGGGGAGGGGAAACCGAAAGGAAAAGAGAGGGAATGTTGGTTGTGGACAGTGGTGAGGTGATGGTGCAAATAAACTCACGGTGGTGGAAAGAAAATGGTGGTGGTTAGAGTGGCGAAAAAGATAGAAAAAGGAGGGGAAGAAAATGAAAAAAATGCAGACTAGGGTGCAAATTGGGGTGATGGATGGTACAAGGGGTGGTGTAGCTTGGTCAACCATGACCAGGTTTAATGCACCACAAGCTTATGACAAGAGAAGAGCTGTTGCAAAGGTAGTGAGACAAGGAAGGAAAAGGGGGATGTGTTTCATTTAGAAAAATGTAATTTTGACTTGCTAATAGAGGAAAGGAATCCTCTCTATATGGTAACATAGGTGGACGACAATGCTTGCTAACACATGCTAAAATGTTCAAATATTAAAAAAAAA
This sequence comes from Gossypium longicalyx, assembly GCA_025698465.1. Lineage (NCBI taxonomy): Eukaryota > Viridiplantae > Streptophyta > Magnoliopsida > Malvales > Malvaceae > Gossypium > Gossypium longicalyx. Next base: position 29,292,635 of record CM047001.1, on the reverse strand, counting down.
ATTGTACAAAAGGGGTTCAAACTAGAGAGCTCAAAGATAGCTAAGGAGTTCCCTACCACGAAGCCACAACACTTCCTTGTTTTTAATAATACGCGAATAATTTTAAGACATAAGAGCTAGCAAATTCTCCCTCTTTACTAAATCAAATTAATTAAGAAAATGGGATGTTACAGGTAAATTCTTAAACCTCCTTTTTAACTTTACTAAATAGATAGAAATTAACGGAAAAGGGGTTGGTAGGATTTCTTTGAATACTGGGTAGGAAGGAAACTTTTATCCAGAAATTGTTTGCATGTCCATAGATTCTTATTGTATCTGTAACGCCCCGAATTTGGGCCTAGAAGGAATAGGCCTTAAGCGTGGGAACAACTAGGAGACTGCACGTAAGTATTTAGTTGTCCAAGAAAATGACACAAACGCATGTTTGTTTTAGTGGTTAAGTGTCCTGTGAAGTGTTGGAGAAGTCCTGGGTTCAAACCTGGGCTTTAGAAAAAAAATTAATTTTATGTGAATAGGGCCCTTGGTTCTAGATAGTAGGCTTCTTTAATTAAATGGGGTAATATATGACAAAAATGAGCTTGTGGTCTTGTGGTAAGTGGCGTGTGGTAGTTGCTGGAGGTCTGAGGTTCAAGTCATTGCAATGTAATAGAGTATTTATTTTGCTACTCTTGCTGTGTAAGAAACAAATGTTGTTTGAGACTCTATTGAGTGGAGTTTGACTTGATCAAGGAGAGGATTATGGAGAGATTTTAGGAGGAAAAAGGGGAGTTTGAGGGTGTGTGGGTTTGTGCTAAATTTGCTGAGGGAAACTCATAATTTTAGCAATTGAGAGAATTTTGGGGGTTTTCTCTTCTTTGGAAACCGTTTGGGGATTAGGGAATTCTTCCAGTGTTTCTCTCTTTCTTGGGTGCTTTCAGGTTTTCTTTTAGGGATCTTTCCTCCTTGCCGACTTCTCTCTTTGCCTCTCTCAAGTGGTTCTATTTTTTCTTTGCTCCGGGGTCTAACAGATTCTTTCCTCTTCTTTCTTATTCCAAACCTTGGTCGAATACTATAAGGGTCATTTTTGTGTTGCTTTCCTTCAGGCCTTGTTCTCTTCCATCCTTTTGGGTTTACTGTTTGCTGAATACTGCTTCTTCTATCTCTCTTGTTTCGGTTTGGGCAATCTAGTTTACTTCCCTACTGGTTTCCCCTCCTCTATTCTTCCTCTTAACGCTTATCCACCTTAATACTTTAATCATTCTCTGCATCTCCTTTCCCCCCAATTCAATCAGTGAGTACTTGTTCTCCTCAGCCTTTCTTTTCCTCATAGTGGTTTTCTTTCTGACATATTCCTTGCTGTCATTTATGGCTTGGGGCTCGTGTGGATTCTCATTTTGAAAGTGAAGGCTGATTGTTCCCTTCCCTTGGAATCGGTCTTGCACTTTTTGGTAAGTGCTTTATTTGTTGGTTTACTGTTATACGAACATTTGTGGTAAAGGTTAATAGGTTTTGGTTCGAATGCAAATGGTTTGTAAAAACCTGTGATCAGTCTGCCGCAACGATTGGAGGGTGAGGAGCTTTAACTGTTTGAACAAGTCAAGTGTTGATTTATGGTTTGGTTAAGTGTTAGTTAAGGGATTTTTAGCCCGTTAGTTAAAGGGCTGACTTGGGTTGTGATTGAATATAGGTTTGGGGTTCGTGGAGACTGCGCTCTTTTCGTAAACAGGTGTGTATGCACACACTGAATAGACTGTAGATCGGCAAAAGCCGAAAAGCTGAAAAGCCGAAGGAATGGCCTTTTGGCCACATGGGTGTGCGAACGCACATGTGGTAAACCGAGCCCGCGAATCATGGGCGTAAGACTGTTAAGGCCGCCATGAGCATTCTCATGGGTTTGGGCCGTTCTGGGCCACGATGGACCGAAATGGGCTGTGTGGGCCCAATGGGATTGTGGGCTCCACACGGATAAATCCCACAATATTTGGTAATTACTGGACTGGGCGGTGTAGCTTGCATGGCTGTGGTAATTTTTGGGCTTGATGGGCCACCCGGGCGTGTGAGCCTACTTGGGTCGGCCCGTTTTCACTGTAAGGACCGTTAAGGTTAGGCCAGTCGCTCGAGGAGACAGTAGACCTTTTGTTGGGTCGATAAGAGTACCTAGACCCCAAAGGAGGTAAAATGACCAAAATACCCTTATAGGTTAAAATGACTATTTTACCTCTCGAGGGTAAATGACTGATTTGTGCTATGATTTATCTGTATTGAGCATGACCTTCTGCATACTTGTATGATTTATGACATGACATTCTACATGGGGTTGGGATACTGTTATGGAGGAAGTGTACTGTACTGGTGGCCTTGCCACATATACTGTTACTGGTGGCTTTGTCACATATATTGATACTGGTAGCTTTCTTTGCGTTATCGCATCGCAAGCTTTTATCTGCGATATTATTACCGCGGCTATCTTTGTCGTGATATTGGTGTGTTGGCTGGGTAGGTCGACTCTGTCCCCACATGGTGTGTTGGTGGTACGGGTGGTGTGTTGGCTAGATTGGGATGGGTTGCATTATTGTACCATACTTTTACTGTATTGGGCTAAGGCCCACACTGTTACTATAATGGGCTAAAGCCCACTCCGTACTAATTCTGAGTAGGGCTCCGGCCCAGACTGTCACTATATTCAGACTGTTAGATAGGTGATTACACACTGAGTTTTCGTAAACTCACCCCACTGTTTAACTGCATAGGTAGTCTCCAGCGTTAAGCGGATCGGTGCGGCGAGGGACTCAGAGATGGCCATACTACTGCTCCTGTTTTCTTTTATTTGGCATTTACATAAATTTAGATTTCGTTTTGGGTTTTATATTATGTAATAAGGCCTCTCTAATTTTCTAGCTTTTAATTTGGGATTTTTGTCTATGGGTTTTCATCAACAAGAGCAAGTTTTCAAAAAGCACTCCAATGTGACACCGCCAGATTCAGCCATAACGTCTAGGCCGGGTTTGGGGTGTTACAGTATCATAAGTTTTTGGTCATTTTTTTATGTTTTATTATTTTAGCTAAAAAAATTGGAGAAGGTCCCAATATTAAATGGAAGGAACTAATAGAATAGAAAAAGCTCTGACTAAAGTATTTTGGTGAGTTCCTTTGTACCTTATGCTTGGTATCCGTGTTAATTCATTTACTCCTAAACATTATACAGCCAGGTAAGTCTCTAATGATTATGTTTGAGGAAACTTATTCCAAGAGTCAGTGAATGTACAGTTATATACGATTAAACAGACCTAGAAAACCTGGTATATACATGGTATGAGTATTCCTTGCTTGGTGCATAGGCTCCATATCTAGACTAGTGTAAGGAGGTATAGGTGGGATGTTTTGTATAATGGTAAAGAAGAAATAAGATAGAATGTTTTGCCTCTGGAATGACACTTAGATGCAAACCGTGATTGGTGACAACTCTGCCATGCGGGGGAACACCTGTGTGTTCAAACAAGGACGAGAGTTAAGAGGATATAGGGGTGATGCTTTTTACATAGATATGATGAGCGGATATGAAGACACATTAAAAAATTGGTTCTTCATGAATCAGGATCAGAATCTAGTATAAGGAAGGGAGTACATGAGAAAAATGTGCATACGCTAGTGCACGTTGCATGAAAACGTGAACAGTAGATGTAAAGAGAAAGCATGTTAATTAAGTTGACAAGATAGAGTAAATGAAAATGCTTGATTGTATTGTAGTTAAGCATGAATCCATAGAGTTTGAATGCTTCCACAATTCAGATCTCTTGAAATCAACAAGAACAACTGAAATAAATCTAATACCCTAAGAAAGAAAGAAAACCAAACACAATTTACAAGAGAGAATTTAGGTAAAAGGAATGATGTTCAAAACAGGTGACAAATGAGCCTAGTTATAGCCTCCAGGTGGTCGTCATCCTTAACCCTAGGTTAGTTGGCACTCCCGAGCTTAAAGTTTGATTGTGTAGACCAAAATGCCCCTACTTCGATTGTTGTTTCTATCACAGAGTCAATGTTGCGACACACTAGGAACCTTGCCGCGACATATTAATCAATATACTCCTCTACAACTATCTTTAGGGGTATGTCAAGATACCCTCAGTCTATGTCATGACATCGAAGGCAGTCTTGAGTTTTCTCTATTCTGCTTCCTATGTTGCAACATCGAGTCATCCGTGTTGCGACATAGCATCCAATACCCATTTTGTGCACCTTCCAATGGTCTACTGCACACTCACAAAGTGCGTTAGCTGACCCTTAGCCCTCATTCGACCCTTAAGGTCAATAAAAGACTCAATTTACACATTTTATTGAATATAAATAAAACTACGAAAACTTAATTAAAACATAACAAAAATGCTTGTATTCAAGCTCCTTATGTAACACCCCTATCCCGTAACCGTCGCCGGAATAGGTAAGGGGCATTACTAGACAGACAGAACATTTCAGTCTGATTCAGAATCACAGCTATCACATAACATTAATACATAATTAATCATCAATAAATCATCCCTTATGATGGTCTACAAGACCTAAAACATACTTTTAAGGGCAATTGGGACTAAACCGAACACATTTATAAATTTCAGAACTCAGAAAAATTTTCAATTCTGTTGAGGTCACACGGTCGTGTGACCAGGCCGTGTGCCTCACATGGGTACCAAACACGCCCATGTGAACCATCCGTACCAAAACAAGACATACATACTGACTTTTACCCACGACCAATAGACACGCCTGTGTGTTATGGCCGTGTGATACTTAGCTAGCTACTGACTTTAGCCCACGGCCAGATGACACGCCCATGTGTCTTAACCGTGTGGTCTTAAGAGGTTAGTGCTTTGCCTACGCGGCTACAAGGCACGCCTATGGTCCCTAACTGTGTGGCACAATGCAGGCTTGGTTTAAGCCAACTTGCCACCCCTTTTTGGGTCATTCCTACAAGCAAAATTAAACAGCATTCATACCAACATTTTCAGCCAATTCCAAGCTTAAAATGACCAAATCATATTAGATTATAAAACATTACAAGCATACACCTTTTAGCACCACCAACCAAATACCAAAACTATGCACAAACATATCATTTGCTAGCCAACTCTCATGGCGTGATATATATACATATCAAAGCTTACGTACATAAACATTCTAGCCTATACATGCCATACTTAAAAATATTTACACTTTCAAAAGTACCAAAATGAGTTCGATAGTGTGGTGACAATCCTCGACCATCCCTGAGCCTTCAGTAGCTACGATAACTGTAAAACAGAAAGAAATCACACAGAGTAAGCTACAAAGAGCTTAGTAAGCCAAATACAATTGGTCTAATACTAAAGCATAAAAAAATACAAATCAACAGTAAGAATTCATAGTCATTTCACATAATAGTTCATAAGCCTAACCATGGTCATTTGCTCGCATACATGTCATACTTCTTTTCCAATTTCCATACACACTTCGCATTCATTACTTCACAGAAACAGAGTCTTTCATATTCAGAAATTAGTACGATACAAACGTACCTGTATAGATTATACATTTCATATATTCATTCCCATATCTCATACCCTATAATTAGATGGTTCAGAAACGATACAGATACTCATAAACGGGTACAATGCTGACGTCCCGGATGTGGTCTTATATGTAATTAAATATCGATACCTCTTTCCCAGACAGGGTCTTACACGAAATCAGACACGATGCTGATGTCCCAGACATGGTCTTACACATAAATCTCAAATCGAGGCCTGTGTCCCAGACACGGTCTTACACGATATCTCAGATCGATGTCAACATTCCTTTAGAAGCATACAAAGCTTTTTAGATACTAACATATTATCGGAATTTACTCGGAATTCATTCTTCAAGCTCTCACAGCTGTCCAATACAGATTATAACTAGTATATACAACATTCAATCGATTTAACACGTAATTGTATTTTGACTTACCTCGTACGGATTTCGAATGGAAACGAGTCGACTATTCAACTATTTTGGATTTCCCTCGATCTAAGTCTGATTTTCTTTGTTCTTGATCTAATAAAATTCAAATTCAACCATTCAATCATTCATTTCATTCAAAATAATCCATGAACACATATTTAGGGCACTTTGCATTTTAGCCCTTACATTTTCACACTTTGACAATTTAATCCATTTTTCACAAAATCACAATTATGCAAAATTCACCAAGACTATAGCTTGGCCGAATATACATAGCTTCCATACAAGCCCAAATAACATATTTAATTCACAATTTAGTCCTTCAAAACCTCATTTTCATAAATTAGCCCAAATAGTTCTATTCCATCAAAATTCAAGAACAAAGCATGATAATCTCACATATATCTTTCATAATCTATATAAAAACATTACAAAGCTCATATAATCATCAATGGCACATTTCAAAATCTTCAACAAAAATAGAAATTTAGACATGGGTTTTGAAAAACACGAAGCAACGATCACAGAAACATAGAAATTATTAAAAATAGACGAAAATTCATACCTTAATCAAGGATCAAACTAGTCGAAACCTTGAATGGCTTTCTTCTTTTTTTGTTCTTTGATTTTTGGATATATGCATGATAATATGGCCACTTTCATGTTTTCTTTATTTAATATACATTATTAATTAATTTACTATTTTATCCATAACATATATCATAAAATTTTAACTACTACATGTCCAACATTGTCCACCATTAGCATAAATGGTAAATTTGACATGCAAGGACCTTTATTTTAAAAGCCAAGGCCAGTTAACCCCATTAACATATAGCATGCAACTTTTACATTTTACGCGATTTAGTCCTTTATCATAATTAAGTAAAGAAACAGACAAATTAGATCACAGAAACTTCACAGTTAAAAATTCAAGTATCACAGACATAAAAAATAATATTAAAATATTTTTCAGATTCAGATTTGTGGTCTTGAACCCACTATTCTAACTAGGGTCAAAACCGGACTATTACACCTTATATGTGAAAATTAGTTTAATTTGCTACACCGAATCACGACTAATCAAACTCCCCCACACTTAAGTCATTGCTTATCGTCAAGCAACATAAACAAAAATTAAAAATAAGAGGACGAGCCTTGAGCAAATATTGTACAAGTATTGATTTCGGAGCATATGACTTAGACATTTTATGCTTACTAACAATTTCAGCATTATGAATAGTTGATTTACCACCTTTGATTTCAAACATCTAAGTTCAATATCTTGCACAATATACAAGTAGTATTAAGGGTCTCACTTATAGGAATCCATCAACAAATCATACAAGTACTTTGATTATCTAAGCGTAAGACAATTAGTCATTTATGCATATGTTTAGTATGATATCTATTCATGTATAAAGGTATTTAGGTCACAGAAGATTTTTCAGCTTGAAACGTTCTGAGGCTTAGAATAGGTATGGAATTCAAAAACAGTAAGCATCAAAAGGGTTACAAACATGAAATAGTTTGGAAAATTGATCCCTATTCTTCCTCCGATAATGACCTTTACTATTCACCGCCTTATTTCTCATTCTTTCACCTTCCTTGTCTTTACATGTATAGTAAATCATTGTATGACATAGTAACTACGATTAGGCTACGAGTTTTTGTGCACTAATGAGTGGGTTTATCTTGCTTTTTTTACTTTGCCACTTTATTTTTTAGCTCATCTCACTCAAGAATGCTTTTTTTTTCAAGAACTTTTTTTACTCGTGTTACTTTTGCTCTTTTTGGATTTTTCTTTTATTTTGCACTTTTCAGGCTAACCTATAGTCACCATATCATACTAATCCTTCCTGTCTCACTCTATTTTTTCAAAATCTGCCTTAATGTATCTACTGAACCCTTAATACGTATGGCCAGACATCTATAACCGTAGAGCGCAGGACCAAAGAAAAAGGGCAAACACAAATTAACGCTTTTAGGCTTGAGGTTTGTAATGAGGTTCATTAAGACGTGTTAATAGGCTCAAAAATCGATACTAAAAGTGAATATGGCACTGTTGTTCTCAATAAACTGATTGCACTTAAAAATGTTCTCTTTGTATCAAATCTGGCTTGCAATCTCATTTCTGTTAGTAAACTTTCCACAGACTTGCACTGCTCCGCAGTTTTTATATCCTCCCTTCCTCTCCTAAAACTGAGATCTTCAAATCTTTCACTACTTTAAAAAAGTTGATACTGTTATGTTATGACATTTTCGTTTAAGCCATCCTAGTTTCCAATACCTTGCAAAATTGTTTCCTGCTCTATTCATTAATAAAAGGCCAAATTCTTTTTCTTGCACAGTTTGCTCTCTTGCCAAACATACTAAATCATCTTATTTTCCTTCTACATACAAGCCTTCTCACCCTTTTGCTTTGATCCATTATGATATTTGGGGTCCTTCTTGGGTGAAGAATGCTGATAATTGTAAGTGGTTTATCACTTTTATTGATGATCATAGTAGGATAACTTGGACTTATTTGCTGAAAGATAAATCTGAAACTACTGGTGTTTTTTCGCAATTTTATAACATGGTTCTCACACAATTTGGGTCTAAAATCCAGCTCTTTAAATTGATAATGGTAGTGAATTTTTTGCTAGGTCTTTGAGGTATTTTTTCAAGGAAAAGGGCATAGTTTAGCTTAGTTCTTGTGTTGGAACCCCACAGCAAAATGACATTGCCAAAAGAAAAAATAGGCACCCCCTTAAAGTTACTCGTTCTCTTTTGTTTACCACTAATGTTCCCAAATATTTGTGGGTGGAAGCCTTATTAACTACCACATATTTAATCAACCGAATGCCTAGTAAGGTTTTAAAATTTCAAATACCTCAATCTATATTTTTGCAGCACTTTCCCCATTTTAAGCCTATCTCCTCTATTCTACCACTTAAAATCTTTGGCTGCACTGTTTTTATCCAAAATATTGCTCCTAATAAGTCCAAGTTAGATCCTAAGTCTTTGAAATGTGTACTGGTTGGGTATTCTTCACTTAAGAAGGGTTATAAATGCTATCATCCTCCTTCTAAATGATTTTTTACCACTATGGGTATAACATTTTATTAGTAGGATCCCTATTTCACTCCGGTTGAAATTCAGGAGGAAACATGGAGTGATTTTTAGCCACATTAGGTATCTCCTCCTAATCTTCATTCTCAACCTTTAGAAAATACACCTACTCCCATTGAAAGTCTCCTAAAAACACCACCACCCAAACAACTTCGTGTCTACACAAGAAAAGGAAAATATATCCCTAAGACTGTTTTGCAATCTCATTCTTGTTGAGAATTGGATTTGGGTCCAGTTGCCAAAATGGAAGAAGAAATCAGTAAGTCCACTACTCTAGATGACTTTCCTAGTGCTATTAGAAAAGGGGTTAGATAGTGCACCAAGCATCCTATTGAAAAATTTGCTGGTTATAATTTATTGATGCCTTCTTTTCAAGCATTTATAGCAACCTTGGATAAAGAACAGGTTCCCACAAGCATAGCTGAAGCTCTAAAGGATCCAAAATGGAGAAGGGCCGTTAAAGAGGAAATTTGTACACTAGAGAAAGATGCTACTTGGACCGTTATAGACCTTTCTCGAAGAAAAATGGCTGTCAGATGTAAATGGATCTTTGCTGTAAAGTATAACTCCAATGGCAGTATCCAACGATACAAAGCTAGACTAGTGGCCAGAGGCTTTACGCAAACATATGGGATAGATTTCGTAGAAACTTTCACTCCTGCGACAAAGCTTAACACTATCCGAGTACTCCTAAGTTTGGCTGTAAATTGCAATTGGCAATTACACCAACTTGATGTAAAAGATGTATTTCTTAATGGCAAGCTAGAGAAAGAAGTCTATATGAAATTGCCACCTGGCTTAAAGTCTGTTGAAGGTAGCAACAAGGTTTGCAAGCTCAAAAAGTCTCTATACGGATTAAAACAATCACCTAGAGCTTGGTTCGAGAGGTTCACTAAAGTTATTCTTAAAAACGGCTACAAGCAGTCTCTTGCCGATCATACTCTTTTCATCAAGGTAACTTCTACAAATAAGAAAGCTATCCTAATTATGTACGTGGATGACATAATTCTTACTGGATATGATGAGGAAGAGATTAGCAATCTGAAGAAGTTGTTAAACAGGGAATTTGAAACCAAGGAATTGGGAAAGCTAAGGTATTTCCTAGGAATAGAGGTGGCAAGATCAAAAGGACTTGTAATCAACCAAAGAATGTATGTACTTGATTTACTCAAAGAAACTGGTTTTCTTGGCTGTAAGCCGGCTGATACACCAATAGAGGCAAATTTCAGATTTAACAAAAAAGATGGATCCTTAGTAGACAGAGAGAAATTTCAAAGATTAGTTGGGAAACTAATTTACTTATCCTTGACGAGGCTAGATATAGCCTTTCTCGTAAATGTGATAAGTCAACACATGACTAAACCTACTGTAGAGCATATGGCAGCAGCAAATAGAATTCTCAAGTACTTAAAGAAAACTCCAGGAAATAGTTTAATGTTTAAGAAGACACAAGATAGAACTATTAAGATTTTTATAGACTCTAGTTGGGCCGAAGATCTCACTTAAAGAAGATCCACTAGTGGCTACTGCACTTTTGTTTGGGGTAACCTTACAACTTGGAGAAGTAAAAAACAATTTGTCATTTCAAGAAGTAGTGCTGAAGCTGAATTTAGAGCACTAGCTTTGGGGATATGCAAAGGAATTGGGCTACTTAAATTACTAAAAGAACTTGGCACTAATCAGGAGGGTCACTTTGAAGTTTTGTGTGATAATTAGTCTGCCATTCAAATTGCCAAGAACCCAATTCAGCATGATCGAACAAAGCATGTTGAGATTGATAGGCATTTTATTGCTGACCAAGTCAACAAAAAGACAGCCACTCTTTCATACATTCCTTCAGAAGGACAGATTGCAAGCATTCTTACTAAGGCTTTACCAAAGCCTGTTTTCAATAAATTCCTATTCAAGCTGGGATTATACAATGTATATCCTCCAGCTTGAGGGGGAGTGTAGGAATTATAGAAATATATGAACTGTTGTCATCCCTTCAGTTAAGGGATTCTATAAATATTTTTTTATTACAATCCCTTATTTTAAGGGATCATATCTTCTAATGTTAGTATCTTTCCTAACTTAGAGTTATCTAAATTAGAGACATAGTTTGTATATATAAAAGATGTAATATGTTCTATTGAAATAATAAGAAAATATAGAGAATACTCTAATTTCTACATTGTACAACCAGGTAAGTGGTTTGTCATTTGTCTCTGATGATTATGTTTGAGGAAACTTATTCCAAGAGTCAATGCATGTACGGTTATATATGATTAAATAGACCCGAAAAACCTGGTATATACATGGTATGAGTACTCCTTCCTTGGTGCACAGGCTCCATATCTAGACTAGTGTAAGGAGGTATGGGTGGGATATTTTGTATAATGATAAAGAAGACACAAGATAGAATGTTTTTCCTCCAGTATGACGCTTAAATGCAAACCGTGATTTGTGACAATTCTGCCTTACGAGGGAAGACCTATGTGTTCAAACAAGGACGAGAGTTAAGAGGATATGGAGGTGATGTTTTTTACATAGCTCTAATGAATGGATATAAAGATACATGAAAAAATTGGTTTTTCGTGAACTAGGATCATAAGTTAGCACGAGGAAGGGAGTACGTGAGAAAAATATGCGTACGCTAGTGCACGTTGCATGAAAACGTGAATAGTAGATGTAAAGAGAAAGCATGTTAATTAAATCGGCAAGATAGAGTAAATGAAAGTGCTTGATTTTATTGAATTTAAGCACGAATCCATAGAGTTTGAATGCTTCCACAATTCAGATCTCTTGAAATCAACAAGAACAATTGAAATAAATCTAATACCCTAAGAAAGAAAGAAAGCTAAACTCAATTTACAAGAGAGAATTTAGGCTAAAGGAATAATGTTTATAACAGGTAACAAATGAACCTATTTATAGCCTGAAGGTGGTCATCGTCCTTAACCCTAGGTTAGTTGATGCTCCCGAGCTTAAAGTTTGATTCTGTAGACCAAAATGCCCCTACTTCGAGTGTTGTTTCTATCACAGAGTCAATGTTGCGACACACTAGGAACCTTGCTATGACATATTAATCAATTTACTCCTTTACAACTATATTTAAGGGTATGTCACGATACCCTCAGTCTATGTCATGACATCGAAGGCAGTCCTGAGTTTTCTCTATTCTACTTCCTATGTTGCAACATCGAGTCATCTGTGTTACGACATAGCGACTAGAATCCATTTAGTACACCTTTTAATGGTCTGCTGCACACTCACAAAGTGTGTTAGCTGATCCTTAGGCCTAATTCGGCCTCTAAGGTCAATAAAAGACTCAATTTGAACATTGTATTGAATATAAATAAAACTATGAAAACTTAACTAAAACATAACGAAAATGCATGTATTCAAGCTACTTATACATGAAAACTAGTTTAATTTGCTATACTGAATTACGACTAATTAAACTTCCCCCCACTTAAGTCATTACTTGTCGTCAAGCAACATAAAAAAATGAAAAATAAGATGACAGACCTTGAGCAAATATGATACAAACATTGACTTCGGAGCATATAACTTAGGCATTTTATGCTTACTAACAATTTTAGCATGATGAATAGTTGATTTACCACCTTTGATTTCAAACATCTAAATTCAGTATGTTACACAATATACAAGTATTAAGGGTTTCACCTACAAGAATCCATTAACAAATCATACAAGTACTTTGATTATCTTAGCAGAATCTAATTAGCCGTTTATGCGTATGTCTAGTATGATATCTATTCATGTATAAGGGTATTTAGGTCACATAGGACTTTTCGACTTGAAATATTCTGAGGCTTAGAATAGGTATGGAATTCAAAACTAGTAAGGATCAAAAGGGTTACAAACATGAAATAGTTTGGCACATTGATCCCTACTCTTCCCTCGTTAGTGACCCTTACCATTCACCGCCTTATTTCTCTTTCTCTCACCTTTCTTATATCTCTACGTATAGTAAATCATAGTATGACATAGTAACTGAGGCTAGCCTATGATTTTTGTGCATTAATGAATGAGTTTATCTTGCTTTTTTGACTTTTTCATTTTCTTTTTCAGCTCATCTCACTCAAGAATGCTTTTCATTTTTCGAGAACTTCTTTTACTCGTGTTAGTTTTGCTCTTTTTGGATTTTTCTTTTATTTTACAGTTTTCAGGCCCACCTATAGTCACCATATCATACTAATCCTTCCTGTCTCACTCTATTTTTAAAAAATCTGCCTTAATGTATCTACTGAACCCTCAATACGTATGGCCAAACATTTATAATCGTGGAGCGCAGGACCAAAGAAAAAAGGCAAACACAAATTAACGCTTTTAGGCTTGAGGTTTGTAATGTGGTTCATTAAGAAGTGTTAATAGGCTCAAAAATCGGTACTAAAAGTTAACACTAATAGGTTGGCTTTTTGGCTTCAGATGTGTTCTAAGCCATGCCTTAAGTCATCCCTAAATATCTCAACATGTACAAATTTAATCAACTAAACAAATACAAATTCAACCATTTATCATTCGTACTAGCATGCTCGTTTCCTTGTATTTTCTTTATCACTTGGTACAGTTGATTGTTTAATACCTATTTATAGCGTAGCATATATAACTTTAGTAGTCTAATGCTATAAAATTTAAAATCAATTACCATCATGCAAAATTTATTCATAAACATAATAAATCTATGTACATGCTCCTTACCAATCACTTGTATTTCTACAAGCTCAAGCACCCCAAATGAAACGAAAAATGTTTAAAAAACAAATTTCCTATGTTACCTCTCCACATTTAACTGACACATTGTCCTCAATGTGTAGCCCATAAGAACATAAGGAAAGAAGTTACCCGATTGATCATGGGCAGTCCAACTGGTAATGGTGGGTGCTTCCTCCTTTGATCATGTGACGTTCAAATTGTTTGTGTCTACTTTGTGTTGGGTGTCTAAAAATTAAACAAACTACAACACAAAGAATTATGTATGTATGTATCCTTAATCCTAAAAATAAATTTTCATTACCCTAAAAATTAATGCAATCCCTAAAGTAATCATTTATTAATGAAAAGTACAAATTCCTAAGAAAGAAGCATTCAATCTTTGAAGACTCTCTGTTGCAATGGAGCCACTTGCATCATCAAATTAGATTTAAGCTGAATTTCAAATCAGGCACACTTATCTTGCTCATCAGCTACCATTCTTGGAGCATAGCAACTGATCCTTAAGAACTCCACCTCGTAGTTGGCCACAAACATATTACCTTGCCTCAGCTCAATGAACTCATGCCTCTTGGTCTCCACGTATCTCAATCCCACATATTTCTTCTAGAATACCTCTAGAAAGTAATCCCACATTAAGCGGTCAGCTTGGGTGCCTCTTACAATAGCTTGCCACCAACAGTAGGCCTCATCACACACTAATGACACAATCCCCTTAAGCTTTTGTTAAGTGGTGCACTCCATATCGTCGAGAATCCTCTCTGTAGCCTCCAACCAATACATAGATACAGGGGGTCATCCTAGAAATGCCCCTAAATGGTTCAACCCTACTCGATCGGAGCCTCTTAGCAATAGTGCCATGGCTGTTAAGACTAGATTGGGCACCTGCCACTCGTTACAAAACTCGTAACATGGCCTGTGATACAACCTCGTTTGTAGGCTCTTGCTGACTCTTGTCAATAGTAGGTGCTCACTCCACATTCTCCGCAACAGGTTTTGGGGTTCACACCTGAGACGCGGATGAGTCGATTTGGGTTCCTTGACTCGACTCCCCACGTGCTCTCATTCCCCTAATTCTAACACCGCGAGAACCTATTTTAAAATTTTATGTTGTCAAAAGAGATAAGTTTTTATTGTTATCACTTGAATATTCTTTTCAATTGAAATTTTTGTTTTATTGCTTTTATATAAGTTTAACTATTTATCGTTCTCACAATCTAAAGTTTGTCTTAGTCAAAAGTTTTCTACAATTTCTTATACTCTCACAATCTATAGTTAATTCTATAGTTTCAAAGTCTATAGTTTCACATCTAAAGAACACTTACCTTGAATCGATCTTTGGAAGGTCTTAATCAGATTTCTTTATAACAAAATCACATTTAACATTTTTTTTTCAAAATACACCTTTTTTTATGCATGACATTTTTTGAAAACCTTTTCACCCAAAGCTCGTGTTTTGAACCGGGCTATGATACCATAAAATGTAACCTCTAAAATTGAGCTTAGATGCTATGGTCGAATTTGAACGATTAAATGGGCCTTAAAGGTGGACAAAATGATTCTTAACAGAAAATTCACTTACCTTTTTAAAACATCTTGTACTTTTCATTATAGAGTTATGTGTTCCTTTAAAATTAAAAATTATTTGAAATGTAAATTTGATTTTAAAACACATATTTGCAGTGGCTAATAACCATTAAAACATTTCTTTGATCATTTTAGAAATCACATAAAAATAATTCATGTATAATACCTACTTATATCAAAATAGTGTCATTTACCACAGTTCATAATATAAAATTTAAAGTCTAAAAACCATTTTAATAAACCTAATTTAAAGTCTATAGTAGAAGTCCAAAAAAAGTTCCAAATATTCCATAAAAACACCAAACCATTTAAAAAATCTTTAATCATAAAAACATATTACATAGAGAGCCCTTTCGAAGATCCAAATCCGAGCCTTAAGTACGAGGATTACCTGAGACACATGATTACCATGGGTGAGCTTTAAAAGGCTCAGTGTGAGATCAAAACAAACACTTATTTCAAAACATACACATCGAAATATCACAAGGCATTTTTCATAAAATTCACATATTATCTTATTTATTGAATCAAACATGGCATGCTTGTAAACAATGACAAATATAGGATTTCCTACCCATCTCCGCTTCCTTCTTTCACAATCCCAGCCGCGCATGTGATATGGACATTTAAACACATATGTTTCACTTCTGACATTTTTCACATATTCATGCTCATAAGTCATATATCTCAGTTTTTACATATATGCATGTATCATGCTCACATTTTCACATATCCTATATTTTTCACTTTAGAATGCTTTAATATGCATATTTATATTAAAACATGGATCTTAACATACACATACACATATCTCACATGTTTAGATCATCACATATCAATCTAGCCATAAATCATATAACATAGAGTTGAGAGCAACATTACATACATCACATATCACAAATCGTGGATTTGCACAACACTTAATAGTTTAGGTAACTTACTTGGTTTCCTCTTCAATTGAGTTTTTCAACTCTAGGTGAGTACGTAACGTACTCTATAACAACCCGTTTTTGGGTTAAATTAGAATAATGGTTTTGGGACCACAAATTTGAAGTAGAAATGTTAATTCTATTATTACTGTAAGGTCTACAGTATGATTGAATGATTTTGTGAAAATTTTTTTAAGAAATTTTATCGATAGAGTGTCCAATTTGACTAATAGGACTAAATTACAATAGGTGCAAAATATGTGTTCCAGAAGCTAGAGGTGTCTAATTGTTATGAAATTTTAAATTAGAGGTCCTTAAATGGTAATTAGACCATTATACTCTAAGTTGGACAAAAATGGACATGGTTAGGTGTAATTTCAAAGTTTGGCATGAAGGGCATTTTGGTTATTTGGTTAATAAACACAAAATAAAATAAATAAAAGATGTCATCTTTTCTAATTTCACCCCCCTGGCCGAAAATCACAAAAGAAGACATAGCTAGGGTTTGCCAACTTTCAAGCTTGATTGTAAGTCCGTTCTTGTCCCGTTTTTGATGAGTTTTTTTATATTTTTGAGATCGTTGTAACTTGATTTAGCTATTTTAAGGACTAAGTTGAAAGAAAATCAAAGTCTAAAATTTTACCCATGTTGAATATTTTTGTATTTTGATGTTTAATGGTAAAAAATGCAAGTTGGGTGTTAGATAAGCAACATTTACCAAGTGATTTTTGATGAAAATGTCAAATAAGGACCTATTTGTAAAAGTTATAAAATATGTGTAAAAATGTGAATAAGTGAAAAATTTGGGCTGTTATGAGCAAGAAATAGGTTCTGCTAGGCTTGGGTGTGATGAAATTGAATGAAAATCATTTTACGAGCCTAGGGACTAAAATGTAAAAAGTTGAAAAGTTAGCGGCAAAAATGTAATTTTTGCCATAAGGTGTTTTTGGGATTAAATTAAATAATGTGATGATTGAATGAGTTAAATTTGATATTATAGATCAAGAAAGAAGAGGTTCTGACCTAGACCAAGAAATAGCAAGGTTGTGGACTAAATCGAACTATTAGCCATTTTGTACCGAGGTAAGTTCGTATGTTAAAAATAAGCTTGAGAATAATTGTACTTAAATGATTTAATATTGCATGAATTGTAGGTTTGATTATGTAAATGAGTATAATTCTACGAATGAGTTCGACAACATTTCGGCAAATGAGAAGTCCCGTTGAATCCTAGGAATAGATTAGGATACAAGTGACATGTCACTAGGGTCATTATGTGTTATGTGATTATGTGATCCAGGTGCTGGTCTTATACGTCCTACTAGTGGCTGAGTATACCGGCATATGTTGAGGATACTTGACAGCTTGTGTGAGCAGCACTGCGTAGCTACATCTTGACTGACAGCTTGGGTGAGTAGGTCCGTCGATAGCTCGAGAGCGAGCGATTATGTGATATGAGATTGAGGTAGCATTGACTACGTATGTGGCACTTTGTGTACAAAAATCCTGAGTTTCTGACATTATTATTCCGAGTGGTTCACAGGTATGTCAAAGATGAGAATATGTGTAAATTCATTTCGAGATGGTTCAGGTATGTACATAAAGCCAATGTTTATTTAATGCTTTAAACGATGAATATAAGGTAAGTTTTGTGGTGGAATGAGTTATGATCATGAGACTATGGTAAATTTACATGTAATTATGTTATAATATTTAAATGTTATATACATGGTAAGGTTGCTTATTTCTTGCATACGAGCTTACTAAGCTATATAGCTTACTCCGTTTATGTTCCATGTTTTATAGTGTCGCCAAGCTAACTCGGATCAGAGATTGTTAGAGATTCAAATCACACTATCAAACTCTTATTTTTGGGTATTGATGATCTTAGTATTTTGAAAGTATGACTTGTATAGGGACTTGGTCATTTTCATGTAAGTGTCATTATGATTTTAGCCAATGTATTGGCTTGTAATTGTCAAAGGCTTGATTTGATATTTGGCCTTGTAAATTGGCTTATTTTGGCTAACATGGTTGTAAGCCTAAGTATTTTCATATATGTGCCAATGTCTTAATGATATGGTCATGGTATGATTGGTGAATGATGGAATGTGATTCATAGCATGAATGTGAAATGTTTAGAAATGTGATATATTGATGAGATGATAAATATGTGCACAATTAGGTGTCTTGAAAGTAGTAAATTGAAGCTTAATGACTGTGAAATTTGCATGATTGATTTAGGGCTTAATAAATGTTGTAAGTATGATAGATGTTGCTATTTTATTGGAATGTGTTGGTCATAATTGTGGGTGTTTTGGCTGCTCAAGTATATTATGTTTTGTACCATTGAATTGGTGTATGTGTATGTGTGAATAAGGGTGGTAAATGGCTTGGTAAATAGACTTTATTCTGTCTACACGGGTAGACACACGGGCGTATGTCTTAACACACAGCCTGTCTGATGGGTATGTGTTCTGGCCATGTGTCCCTTGCACCTTAATTTTGAGAAATAGAATGCTCAGAATTGAGCATACAGGCAGAGACACGGGTGTGTGTCTTAGCCGTGTGAGGGACACCACCTCAGACACAGGCATGTGTCCCGGGCGTGTGAAGTCTACACCTATTTAATGAAAATTTAATTACCTACACGACCTAACACATGGGCGTGTGACTTGGTTGTCTGACATCAATGTGTTCATGCATTGCAAAACAGAGAGTTACATAGGTTAGGGACACGGGCGTGTGTGACCACATGGCCTGGCCACACGAGCATGTCCCATATCCACATGGGCGTGTGACCCCTATTTAGTAGAAAAATTTTCTAAGTTTTGTAAAAATTTCTCAAGTTCTCGATTTAGTCCTAGACCACTCCCAAAGCATGTTTAGGGCCCCATAGGCTCGTATTAGGGACTTTATGATTTATTTGCAAATGGTTTTAATTTGGACGCAAATTTATGGCTTAGAATTTGTATGATTGTTTGTGTGATAAGTCCAGTAATGCCTCGGACCCTATCCGGCGTTGAATATGGGTAAGTGGTGTTACATTTAGTGGTATCAGAGCTATGGCTTACTCGATTCTCGAACTAACGTAGCGTGTGTAAGAGTCTAGCTATAGATGCCATATATAAATTTTGATAGTGTGACTACTCTTGACAATTTAAACTGTGTCTTCATATAGTAAATGGATCCAGACTGGGAAGTGGCTGATGATGTTGAGAGTAATGCGCCGGCTCCTGCCCAAGGGACCGTGCCATTTGAAATTAGACCAGTCACGATTAGTCAAGGAGGAGAGGCTAAAGAAGCTTTCTTCCAAAGGATGAATGAGTGGTTTGCCGAGTTTGTTTGGACAAATCCAGCAGCCCAACATTCTCCACCCCTTCCTAACCCCTAATCGGTCCCCGTAGCTCCCCAAGGTGTGGAATTGGAGTAACACCCTTCACCCGTATCCGATGTCAGGACAGGGTTCGAGGCATTACCAGACTTAAACATAAACATTTTAGACCAAATTAAATTCATCCAATCACATGCATATCGTCCCTTATACGGGCCCATGAGGCCTAAAACATACGTTAGGAGTAGTTCGAGACTAAACCGACTACACTTAGAAAATTTTCATACTTTGGAGAGCCACACGTCTGTGTGGGTAGGTCGTGTGGTCATACACACACCCATGTGGCTTGGGACACGCCCATGTCCTCAGCTCGTGTAACTCTCTATTTATGACGTCATGCACAATTTGTAACACCCCTAAGCCATATCCGTTACCGGAATAGGATTAAAGGAGTTACCAGACATATCGAAACATTCACATATACTTAAGCATAACGTAATCAAAACATATAACAATCATTTACAATTGTCCCTTATATAGGTCTACGAGACCTTAAACATGCTTTAAAAAAGGGGTCAGGACTAAACCGAGCTCATACAAAATTTTTCGAACTTAAACATTTTTTTTAAAGTTATAAAGGTCACACGCCCATGTGGATAGGCCATGAACCTCACACGGCATTAGACACGCCCGTGTGTCTAGGCCGTGGCAAAACAGGGCATACATACTGACTTGTCCCACACGGCCACAAGACACGCCAATGTGTCAGGCCATGTAAAAAAAAAGGGAGGGTACTAACATGGGTCACACGACCGACCACACGCCCATGTGCTAGCCCATGAGCCACACACGGCCAATAGACACGCCCGTGTGTCTAGACCGTGTCAAAACTGTAGGATATACTAACTTAAAATTGTAGGGTACCCTAGGGGACACACGGCCGTGTAACATAACCGTGTGTCACACACGGCTGAGACACACACCCGTGTGACAAAAATAGGCTATTTGAAAGCCAATTTGCCACCCATTTTGGGTCATCCCTACAAGCATAAAATCAAGCATGTTTCATACCAATTTCCATCCAATTCATACACCAAAACATACACCATTCATACCATATCGTAAACAACCAAATTCATGATTATAATCATACCAAAATCATGCCAAATCATAAGTCAAAGTCATACCAAAACTTATGTTTCATAACTTCAATTTATTTCATTCAATCTCATAACATAAACTTACCAAGTTCACAAATAAGCACATACCAAAACTTACCAAAATTGACCATTTCATTTGGTCATTCAAGAGTGCATCAAAACATACCATTTTTGAACACAAAGAATATACTAAAATTCATTCATAATCACATCCATAACCAAGCCATATCATACAGCTAAATATACACATTACAAAACATATTCACAACCTTCTAGCCTATACATGTCACACTTTAATATATATACTTTTAAAATGTGCCAAAATAGAGTTTGATAGTGTGGTGATGATCCTCGACGATCCCCGAGCTCTCAATAGCTTTGCTATCTATAAGACAATGCAAACACACACAAAGTAAGCTTTCAAAAGCTTCGTAAGCCATATACAAATAAACTCATATTATAACACATATAAGCAACATGAAATACATATACTTCATAGTAGAAAACTATCACAAACCACATTGTTCATATACATTTCATAAATTCCCAATCCATTTGCACATATAACATAATTTCTTATAATTATATCAATTATAATTATTTTCTCATATACTTACCTTTCATTCTCGAATAATTATAAACACATCAAGTGTACCTAGATCGGTTACAAATTCACATAGTCATCCATTTTCTCAGAATGCCTGTTGAACCTTTCGGAATCAATAAGGATACTTAGATAACTCGAAAAGCTCGTACAATGCCAATGTCCCCAACGTGGTCTTACATGTAATCAAATATCGATGCCATTGTCCAAACAGGGTCTTACACGAAATCAAATACGATGCCGATGTCCCAGACATGGTCTTACACGTATATCATAAGTTGATGCCAATGTCTCAGACATGGTCTTACATAAAAACACATATCGGATCCTATGTCATGACATATGTATCCTAACTATTCCTATGGTTCGTACGGGGCTTTTTGGAAGTCGAAACTTTGTCGATACTTTCTCAGATATCTCAGACTCAAATCATATCATCATTCATCATTATTCAAGAGCATATAAACAATAATAATTCAATTCAAAATACATTTATTTTTATATCGATTTACCTCGTACAAATTTGAACGAACGGAATCGACTACTCGACGATTTTTGACTTCCCCCGATCTAATTCCTTTTTCTTTGGTTCTTGATCTAAACATATTCAAATTTAACTCTTTTATTCACCAAATCATTCAATTCTACCCAAAAACACATATTTAGGGCATTTTACAAATTAGCCCTTACATTTTCACGTTTTAACAATTTAGTCCTTAATTCATAAATTTACAAAATACACCAAATTTATTTAGACATATGCTTAGCCGAATATTCCTATTGTTCATAAAAGTACACATATTTCATTTATTTCACATTTTAGTCCCTCAAAATCTCATTTTCACAATTTAGCTCAAATTACTCAAATTCATCAAAAATTCAAAGACAAAACATATTAATCTAACACATATCTTTCATTTTCGATCATCTAACTTCATAAAGCTCACAATTTCATCAATGGAATATTCCAAAATCATTATCAAAATCAGAAATTTAGGCATGGGCTTGATAGAGCACAAAGCAACAATCGCAAAAACGTAGAAATTATCAAAAATCGAGTAAAATACATACCTTAATCAGAAATTTCTTTAGCCGAACCCTAGAACTCTTTTTCTTTCTTTTTCTTTTGATACATTCGGCCAAAAAAGATGATAATGGCTTTAATTTCATGTTTTATTTTAATTATATTAACATTATTAACTTGTTTACCATTTTACCCTTGTATTATATCATTAATAAACCATTATTTAATGTCCATTTAAGTCATTTAATGCATGCCATGGTCAAATAACCACATAAGGACCTCACAAATAATAAGCCATATCAAATAGACACTTTTAACAAATAACAGGCAACTTTTACATTTTATGCGATTAGGTCCTTTTATCAAATTAAACACACAAACGATTAAATTTTCATATAAAACTTTCACACATGCTTAACCACATACTGTAAACACAGAAAACAATATTTAATTCCTAACTAGAATTTTTGGTCCCAAAACCACTATTCTGACTAGGGTCTAAACCGGGCTATTACAACTCTCCCCCTTAGCGATTTTCATCCTTGAAAATCTTACTATTGAACAGATTCAGATGTTGCTGTCTCATAGCATCTTCGGGCTCCCACGTAGCCTCTTCAATACCGTGTTGATGCCATCGCACTTTTACTAACAAAATTTTCTTATTTCGCAGTTCTTTAACCTCTGAGCCAAAATACGGATCGGTTCTTCTTTATAAGTCATATCGCACTGAATCGCAATTTCAGATGGAGGAATCACATGTGAGGGATCAGATCTATATAGTCGAAGCCTCGATATGTGAAATACATTATGAATCTTTTCTAACTCGGGTGGCAACAACAATCTATATGCAACTGGCCCGATATGCTCAATAATCTTATATAGCTCGATAAATCTTGGACTAAATTTGCCCTTTCTACCGAATCGGAGTACTTTCTTCCATGGAGACACTTTCAGAAACACTTTGTCACCGATCTCAAATTCTATCTTTTTTCATTTCAAATCTGCATAAGATTTCTGACGATCGGAAGCTATTTTCAAACTCTCTCGGATCACTTTTACTTTCTGTTCAGTCTCTTTTATCAAATCAACCCCATGAATCTTATTCTCGCTGAGCTCAGTCTAATACAAAGGTGTACGGCATTTTCTACCATATAAGGCTTCTTATGGTGCCATTTTAATGCTTGATTGAAAACTGTTATTATAAGCAAATTCAATCAATGGCAAATATTGTTCCCACGAACCTTCAAACTTAAGAATGCAACATCTCAACATATCTTCGAGTATCTAAATAATCCGCTTGGATTGACCATCTGTCTATGGGTGAAAAGCAGTACTGAAATGCAATTTCGTACCTAATGCCTCTTGTAATTTCTTCCAAAATTGTGAAGTGAATCTCGGATCTCTATTTGACACAATAGATAATGGCACACCGTGCAATCTCACAATATCAGAAATATATAACTTAGCTAACTTATCAAGCGAGTAGTCAGATCGTATTGGAATAAAATGAGCTGATTTCATCAATTGATCAACCATAATCCAAATCACATCTTTCTTTCTCAGAGATAGGGGAAAACCCGAAACAAAATCTGTAATATCCCGAATTAGAGCTTAATCAGAATAGTGGTTTTGTGACCACAAATCTGAGATAGAAATAATTATTTTATAACTATTTTGAGGTTTATGATATGATTGCATGATTGTGTGAAAATTTCATGATGAAATTCTATGCATAAAGTGCTTAAGTTGAAATTAGGGATTAATTCGAATAAGTTGCAAAACTTACATTCTAGAAGTTTTTAGTATGAAATTACTTTGGAATATTAATGAGGAGGTCTTAAATAGCAATTTGGCCAATTTCTAAAATTTTGGACAAAAATGGGCTTGTACATGAAAATTTTCAAAGAAATGTATTAAGGGTATTTTGGTCATTTGTATATTAAATGAAATAAAATGAGAAAAATAACACAAAATAGTCATCTTCTCCATATAGTTGCTGCCGAATTTTGCTCTCTCCCTAGCTAGGGTTTCTTCAACTTTTAAGCCTCGATTGTAAGTGATTTATATGCTCGTTTTTAATGTTCTTTACATTTTTGAAATCCCGATAGCTCGATTTAGCTTATGCTAGCAATAATTCAACCTAGGGTTCATATTTAGAAAAATACCCATAGGTGAAATTTGTGTATTTTGGTGTTTTATGATAGAATATGAGGTTTTAAATTATGCTAGACAACTTGTGCTACTCGGTTTTAAGTGAAAATGAGAAAAAAATGGGCTTAATTGGTAAAAATACCTAATAGTTATAAGTACATGTTAGAATGAGAATTTGATGTTGCCATAGAAGGGAAAAATTATCAGCATGTCATAAAACATAAGAAAATGGGATGAAGTTTAATTTCTGAGCCTAGGAGCAAAAGTGTAATTTTGCAAAAGTTTAGGGGTAAAATGATAATTTTGCCAAAGTTAGTATTTGGGGCTGTTTTGATGAATGTATGTATTAAATAAGATTAATTTGGCATCATAGATCAAGAGAAACGAGATTCAAGTCGTGATCGAGGGAAAAACAAAGTTTACGAGGAATAGGCTTGATTGCTAATATTTTGTATCGTGGTAAGTTCATGTGTAAATGTAGTAACATAATTGTCATTTTAAGTAATTTAATGTTATTTATGTGATATGATTAAGTCATTTTTAGTAATTAATATCATGAAATATTATGCTTTATGGTTATTATTGAATAATATGAAAATTATGATTTGCTACCGAGTATCGGTTTCGATGTTCCGTGGAAGACGGTAAAGATGTGTAATCAAGGAAAAAGCCCGTTTAAACGTTGGGAATAGATTAGAATACAAGTGACATGTCACTAGGCTGGTTAGGCATCCGAACTCATTGAGTTGAGTCCGAGTTCACTTATGGATGCAAATGTCTGAACTCGTTGAGTTGAGTCTGAGTTCGTGAGATGTAACTACGCATCTGAGCTCGTTGAGTTGAGTCCGAGTTCACTTAAGGATGCAAATGTCCGAACTCGTTGAGTTGAGTCTGAGTTCGTGAGATGTAACTAGGCATCTGAGCTCATTGAGTTGAGTCCGAGTTCACTTATGGATGTGAACGCCCGAGTTCGTTGAGTTGAGTCCGAGTTCGCTTATGGGCGGGTTACATGGTAGCTTGGCTACATATGTGGGACTTATGTACAAACTTTCCGTGTATTCG
This sequence comes from Gossypium longicalyx, assembly GCA_025698465.1. Taxonomy (NCBI): domain Eukaryota; kingdom Viridiplantae; phylum Streptophyta; class Magnoliopsida; order Malvales; family Malvaceae; genus Gossypium; species Gossypium longicalyx. Next base: position 29,266,996 of record CM047001.1, on the reverse strand, counting down.
AATTATATTCCGATGTGTTCAACGGGTGAATCTTAAGAGAATAAGGAGAATACCTAAAATGAAGGTGACATGTTGGTAAGTGTGGTAAATGAGAAAATTTGACAGGTATGATGAAATCGTAGCATGATATTAAATGCAAATGTAACATGAATGTCTTGGTGTTGTTTATGCAAATGATGTTTTTATGTGGAATGGCATGATTATGTTACTTACTATTTGCATGTGAACTTACTAAGCATTTATGCTTACTTCTTCCTTTTCCTTCATTGTAGTTTTGACAAACTGGCTTGAGAATCGGGATAGGTCGAAGACTCGTTCACACTATCCGAAGGCCTAAATTGGTAAAATGGCTTGTGTATCTTGAATGTGGCATGTATGGCAAAATACTCAATTTGTGTAAATGATCTTATGATATGATTATGCTTTGGCAAGAAAAGAGTTTGTGAATGATTAGCCATTGGAATGGCCAATCTAAATCATATTTGATACCATATATATTTAAAATGCTATTTAGCCCATGAAAATTTATAGTAAAGTAAAATTTGCTATAAAACAGAATATTGCTGCAGCAATGACGTGAATTTGAAAAATCACTAAAAAATAGTAGAAATGGACTTAAATAATGAATAAGTTATAGAACCGAAGCTTAATGAGTCTATTTTCATATGGATGGAACAAAACTGGTATATGAATGATATTTTATGAGATGTTTAAACTTTTGTGAAACAGGGCCAGAGCGATTTTTGGATCCTCTGTTCTGACTTTGTAAATTCACCATAAATTGTATAAAAATAATTAGAAGTCATGCTTTATATGTAAAGGTTCCTTATAGAGTCTAGTTTTAATAGAAATAAACAAAATAGTCATTGAAACTCTGTACAGGGAGGTATCTGATTCGTAATACACAGAGGTCAGAGCAGTCGTATCCTAAAATAGGGAAGATTTAACTAATAATCTATACTAATTGGTCCGAAAAAAAATTCTAGAAAAAATTAGTAAATAGATATATGAGTCTAGTTTTAGGAAAAATTTACAGAATTGTATTTCGAGTTTTGTAACTCGAGATATGAATTTTTAAGTGACTGTGATGCAATTAGCCAGCTTGTCTAGAAATTTTAAAAATAAATTGTTTAAGCTGTTTAATTGATGAAATTAAGTTTAATAACACCTCATGCTCAACTCCGGCGACGGTCTCGGGTACGGGGTGTTACATTTGGTGGTATCAGAGCAGGTTTAGTCAGTTCTCGGGCTAACGTGTTGTATGTACGGATTTTGCTATACATGCCATATATATATTGTGATAGTGTGACGACTTCTGACCTTTTAAATGATTTTTTTTATAGTAAATGGATCTCGATCCAGCTGTGGCTGATAATGTAGAGAGTAATGCACCAGCTCCGACTGAAGGGGCGGTGCCAACCGAAAATCCACCTCCTACTGTTGGTCAAGGAGGAGGAGAAGGGGCTCGAGAAGCCTTTTTTCAGATGATGAGTGCCTGGTATACTGAGTTCGTCCGTACGAACCTAAATGTACAACCTCCCCCACCTCCCCCGATTCCTCAACCTGTACCCCCGATGCCTCAAGGTGTGGATCTGATGAAATTTCACAGAACTCCAGTTGACAGAATCCATAAGCAAGGGGCCGAAAAATTCAGGGCAAATGTTGATGATGATGCTGAGAAAGTAGAGTTTTGGCTTGAGAATTCTATTCGGGTATTTGATGAATTGTCTTGTACACCTGACGAATGCTTGAAATGTGCTATATCATTGTTGAGGGATTCAACCTATCATTGGTGGAAGACATTGATTTCAGTGGTACCGAAAGAGAAGGTGACTTGGGAATTCTTTCAAGAAGAATTTCGGAAGAAATACATCAGTGAAAGATTTGTTGATCAAAAGCATAAAGAGATTCTCGAGTCGAAGCAGGGGAGCATAACAGTTACTGAATACGAAAGGGAGTTCGTCAGGTTGAGTAAGTATGGTAGAGAATACATTCCTACAGAGGCTAAAATGTGCAAACGATTTGAAGACGGACTCAATGAAGATATCAAAGTATTTTTTGGGATTCTTGAATTAAAAGAAATGGTAGTACTTGTCGATCGAGCTTGCAAGGCTGAAGAACTACTTAAAGAGAAGAAAAAAGTAGAGGCTGAGACTAGAAGTTGGAAGAAAAGATCGACGAGCAGTTCATTTTCACAGCAATCTAGGAAATCTAGAAATATGAATCCTCATTCTTAGGTTTCAGCCGGACAATCATATGGAAATTCTAAGAAGCAAAATGTGGGTCTTAAATCTCAGACTACTTCTGTGGCTAGTGTGAGAAATACGAGTTTTGTTAATCCCGAGTGCCAGCGGTGTGGTAAGAATCATTTTGGCCAATGTAGAGCGAATGAATGTTTTCGGTGTGGTTCTCCGGATCATTTCATTAGAGACTGCCCAGAGAGAGTTGAGAAAGAAAAAATTCAGAGTGTAAAAGCTAGTGGTGCAGACTCGAGGGGAAGATATTCTAGAAAAGCTGAAAATGAAGCAAGCAGCAAGAATGTAGTCAGAGATTCAGTAGTTAAACCTGAAGCAAGAGCTCCAGCTAGAACTTATGTCATAAAGGCACGTGAAGATGCTTCATCACCCGACGTAATTACTGGTATATTTTCTTTTTATGATGTTAATGTTAATGCTTTGATTGATCCCGATTCTACTCATTCATATGTGTGCATGAAACTGGTGTCTAGTATGAATATACCTGTTGAGAACACAAAATTTATGATTAGAGTGTCGAATCCATTAGGCAAATGTGTGATAGTTAATAAAGTATGCAAGAAATACCCTTTAATGATTCGGGGTCATTACTTTCCGGCTGACTTGATGTTGTTGCCATTTGATGAATTTGATATTATTTTGGGTATGGATTGGTTGACATTGCATGATGCTATAGTAAATTGCAAAGAAAAGGTTATAGAATTAAAGTGTGAAAGTGTTGAAATTCTACGGGTTGAACCAGGCAATTCAGAGGCACTATCTAGCGTGATTTCTTCGATGTCAGCTCAGAGATATTTGAGGAAGGGTTATGAAGCTTATTTGGCGTATGTAATTAATACAAAAGAAATTGAAAAGAAAGTTGAATCAGTGCCAATTGTGTGTGAGTTCGCGGATATATTTCCAGAAGAATTGTCGGGTTTGCCTCCAGTCAGGGAAGTAGAATTTGGTATTGATTTAATACCGGGAACAGCTCCAATCTCGATTGCTCCGTATAGAATGGCATCAGCAGAGTTGAAGGAATTAAAGTCGTAATTGCAAGAATTGAATGACAAAGGCTTTGTGAGACCGAGTTTTTCACCTTGGGGTGCTCCCGTGTTATTTGTGAAAAAGAAAGATGGTTCTATGAGATTGTGTATTGACTATCGGCAATTAAACAAGGTGACAATCAAGAACAAGTATCCGTTGCCGATAATTGATGATTTGTTTAATCAGCTAAAAGGAGCAATATGGTTTTCAAAGATTAACTTGAGATCTGGGTACTACCAGCTGCGAGTAAAAGAGTCGGATGTGCCTAAAACTGCTTTTATAACAAGGTACGGTCATTATGAATTTTTGGTCATGCCATTTAGATTAACAAATGCTCCTGCTGTGTTTATGGATTTGATGAATCGTATATTTCGACCATACTTGGACAAATTTGTTGTGGTGTTTATTGATGATATCTTAATTTATTCAAAAGATGAGACAGAGCATGCTGAGCATTTGAGGATAGTTTTGCAAACTTTGATAGATAAGCAATTATATGTCAAGTTTAGTAAAAGTGAATTTTGGCTTCGGGAAGTTGGATTTTTGGGTCACATTGTTTCAGGTGATGGTATACGGGTTGATCGTAGTAAAATTTCGGCCATTGTTGATTGGAAACCATCGAAAAATGTAACTGAGGTTAGAAGTTTCTTGGGGCTAGCTGGGTATTATCGGCGGTTTGTAAATGGATTTTCTATAATTGTTACTCCTATGACTAGATTGCTCAGAAAGGATGTTAAGTTTGAGTGGATGAGAAGAATGTCAATGAGTTTTGAAGAATTGAAAAAGTTATTTAATGAAGCACCAGTGTTGGTACAACCCGAATCAGGGTAAAGAATTTGGGTTGTAAAGTGATGCTTTTGAAATGGCTTAGGATGTGTACTTATGCAAGAAGGAAAAGTGGTGGCTTATGCTTCGAGGTAGTTAAAATCTCACAAAGAAATTATCCGACTCATGATTTGGAATTGCATTTGCTATAGTATTTGCTTTGAAGATTTGGCGACATTATCTGTATGGTGAAAAATGCTGAGTATATACCGACCACAAAAGTCTTAAGTACTTGATGTCACAAAAAGACTTGAATTTGAGACAGTGAAGATGGTTGGAGTTATTGAAAGATTACGAGCTTGTTATTGATTACCATCCGGGAAAAGCGAATGTGGTTGTCGATGCTTTGAGCAGAAAATTGCTATTTACTTTGAGAGCTATGAATACTCAGTTAAAGGTATCAGATGATGGTTCAATTTTAGCAGAGTTAAGAGCAAGACTGATGTTTTTACAAGAGCTTTGTGAAGCTCAGAAAAGTAATGAAGATTTGCAAGCCAAGAGAAAACAGTGTGAAGCTGATACGAGGTCAGATTTCAAAATCGATTCTGATGGTTGCTTGATGTTTAAAAACTGGATTTGTGTACCGAAAAATGATGAGTTGATTGAAAAGATTTTGCATGAAGCACATAATGGTTGTTTGGCCGTTCACTCGGGCAGTACAAAAATGTATAATGATTTGAAGAAAAATGTATTGGTGGAACGGAATGAAAAGAGATATCTCTGAGTTTGTATCAAAGTGCTTAGTTTGTCAACAAGTGAAAGCTGAACACCAAGTACCTTCGGGACTACTCCAGCCTATCATGGTTCCTGAATGGAAATGGGATCGGATTACTATGGATTTTGTATCAGGATTGCCATTAACTCTGGGGAAGAAAGATGCCATCTGGGTAATAGTTGACAGACTGACTAAATCGGCTCATTTTATTCCAGTACGTACGGATTATTCTCTTAATAAGTTGGCCGACTTGTATATTAGTGAGATTGTTAGACTTCACGGAATACCTTTGTCAATCATTTCAGATAGAGATCCAAGATTTACTTCACGGTTTTGGCAAAAATTGCAAGAGGCATTAGGTACAAAGTTAAATTTTAGCACTGCTTTTCATCCACAAACTGATGGACAGTCAGAGAGAGTGATTTAGATTATTGAAGACATGCTCAGATGTTGTGTATTGGAATTTCAAGGAAGTTGGGAAAGATACTTACCATTGGTAGAATTTGCTTATAATAATAGTTATCAGACGAGTTTGAAGATGGCACCTTATGAAGCATTGTATGGTCGTAAATGTTGGACACCATTGTATTGGACTGAACTCAAGGAAAATCAGATTTATGGAGTTGATCTAATAAAAGAAACCGAAGAAAAAGTGAAAGTGAATTGAGATTGTTTGAAAGCCGCTTCGGATAGATAGAAATCTTATGCAGATTTGAAACGAAAGGAAATCGAGTTCAAGTTGGTGATAAGGTATTTTTAAAAGTGTCTCCATGGAAGAAAGTTCTTAGATTTGGACGGAAGGGCAAGTTGAGTCCACATTTTATTGCGCCGTATGAAATAATTGAAAGAGTTGGACCAGTAGCTTATCGGTTAGCATTGCCATCTGAATTACAGAAGATGCATGATGTGTTCCACGTATCTATGCTACGTCGGTATCGTTCGGATCCCTCACATATAATTTCACCGGCAGAAATTGAGCTACGACTGGATATGACTTATGAAGAAGAACCGATTAAGATTTTAGCTCGAGAGGTCAAACAATTAAGAAATAAAAGTGTCGCTCTCGTGAAAGTATTGTGGCAAAAGCACGGGGTAGAAGAGACTACATGGGAACCTGAGGAAACTATGAGAAATCAATACCCACACCTGTTTACCGGTAAGATTTTCGAGGACGAGAATCCTTAAAGGGGGGAGAGTTGTAATATCTCGAATTAGGGCCTAATCAGAATAGTGGTTTCGTGATCACAAATCTGAGATAAAAATAATTATTTTACAATTATTTTGAGGTTTATGATATGATTGCATGATTGTGTGAAAATTTCGTGATGAAATTCTATGCATAAAGTGCAAAAGTTGAAATTAGGGACTAAATCGAATAAGTTGCAAAACTTGCATTCTAGAAGTTTTTAGTATGAAATTACTTTGGAATATTAATGAGGAGGTCTTAAATAGCAATTTGACCAATTTTTGAAATTTTGGACAAAAATGGGATTGTACATGAAAATTTTCAAAGAAAGGTATTAAGGGTATTTTGGTTATTTGTATATTAAATGAAATAAAATGAGAAAAATAACACAAAATAGTCATCTTCTCCATATAGTTGCTGCCGAATTTTGCTCTCTCCATAGCTAGGGTTTCTTCAACTTTTAAGCCTTGATTGTAAATGATTTCTATGCCCGTTTTTAATGTTCTTTACATTTTTGAAATCCCGATAGCTCGATTTAGCTTATGCTAGCAATAATTCAACCTAGGGTTCATATTTGGAAAAATACCCATAGGTGAAATTTGTTTATTTTTTTGTTTTATGATAGAATATGAGGTTTTAAATTATGCTAGACAACTTGTGCTACTCGGTTTTAAGTGAAAACGAGAAAAAGGGCTTAACTGGTAAAAATACCTAATAGTTATAAGTACATGTTAGAATGAGAATTTAATGTTTCCATAGAAGGGAAAAATGATCAGCATGTCATAAAACATAAGAAAATGGGATGAAGTTTAATTCCCGAGCCTAGGGGCAAAAGTGTAATTTTGCAAAAGTTTAGGGGCAAAATGGTAATTTTGCCAAAGTTAGTATTTGGGGCTGTTTTGATGAATGTATGTATTAAATAAGATTAATTTGGTATCATAGATCAAGAGAAACGAGATTCAAGTCGTGATCGAGGGAAACACAAAGTTTACGAGGAATAGGCTTGATTGCTAATATTTTGTATCGAGGTAAGTTCATGTGTAAATGTAGTAACATAATTATCATTTTAAGTAATTTAATGTTATTTATGTGATATGATGATTAATATCATGAAATATTATGCTTTATGGTTATTATTGAGTAATATGTAAATTATGATTTGCTACCGAGTATCGGTTTCGATGTTCCGTGGAAGACGGCAAAGATGTGTAATCGAGGAAAAAGCCCGTTTGAACCTTAGGAATATATTAGAATACAAGTGACATGTCACTAGGTTGGTTGGGCATCCAAACTCGTTGAGTTGAGTCCGAGTTCACTTATGGATGCAAATGTCCGAACTCGTTGAGTTTAGTCCAAGTTCGTGAGATGTAACTAGGCATCTGAGCTCGTTGAGTTGAGTCCGAGTTCGATTATGGGCGGGTTACATGGTAGCGTGGCTACATATGTGGCACTTATGTACAAACTTTCCGTGTATTCGAATTATATTCCGATGTGTTCAACGGGTGAATCTTAAGAGAATAAGGAGAATGCCTAAAATGAAGGTGACATGTTGGTAAGTGTGGTAAATGAGAAAATTTGACAGGTATGATGAAATCGTAGCATGATATTAAATGAAAATGTAACATGAATGTTTTGGTGTTGTTTATGCAAATGATGTTTTTATGTGGAATGGCATGATTATGTTACTTACTATTTGCAAGTGAACTTACTAAATATTTATGCTTACTCTTTCCTTTTCCTTCATTGTAGTTTTGACAAACCGGCTTGAGAATCGGGATAGGTCGAAGACTCGTTCACACTATCCGAAGGCCTAAATTGGTAAAATGGCTTGTGTATCTTGAATGTGGCATGTATAGCAAAATACTCAATTTGTGTAAATGATCTTACGATATGATTATGCTTTGGAAAGAAAAGAGTTTGTGAATGATTAGCCATTGGAATGGCCAATCTAAATCATATTTGATACCATGTATGCTTAAAATGCTATTTAGTCCATGAAAATTTATAGTAAAGTAAAATTTGCTATAAAGCAGTAATATTGTCTGCAAGCAATGATGTGAATTTGAAAAATCACTAAAAATAGTAGAAATGGACTTAAATGATGAATAAGTTATAGAATTGAAGCTTAATGAGTCTATTTTCATATGGATGGAACAAAACTGGTATATGAATGATATTCTATGAGATGTTTAAATTTTTGTGAAACAGGGCCAGAGCAATTTCTGGATCCTCTGTTCTGACTTTGTAAATTCACCATAAATTGTATAAAAATAATTAGAAGTCATGCTTTATATGTACAGGTTAACAAACGGCATAGTTATTGAAACTCTGTACAGGGATATATCTGATTCGTAATACACAGAGGTCAGAGCAGACGTACCCTGAAACAGGGGATACTTTAACTAATAAACTGTACTAATTGGCCTGACCAAAAATTCTAGAAAAACATTAGTAAATAGATATATGAGTCTAGTTTCAGGGAAAATTTACAGAATTGGGTTTCGAGTTTCAAAACTCGAGATATGAATTTTTAAGTGACTGTGACGCAGTTAGCTAGCTTGTCTGGAAATTTTAAAAATAAATTGTTTAAGCTGTTTAATTGATGAAATTAAGTTTAATAACACCTCATGCTCGACTCCGGCGACGGTCTCGGGTACGGAGCATTACAAAATCCATCGTCAATCTATCCCATTTCCACTCGGGAATCATAATCGGTTGTAACAAACCAGAGGGCACTTGATGTCCAGCATTAACTTGCTGACAGATCAAACATTTCGAAACAAAGTCGGAGATATCTCTTTTCATTGCATACCACCAGTAATGTTGTTTTAAATCATTATACATTTTTGTACTACCCGGATGTACAGATAAATGACTGTTATGAGCTTCATTCAAAATCATCTGAATCAACTCTGAATTTCTCATAACACAAATCCGACCTTGAAATCTCAAACAATCATCATTATCAACTTGAAATTTAGAATCAGAATTCAAATCACACTGAACTCGTTTTGCTGAAATCCCATTATCAACTTTCTGAGCATCAGTAATCTACTGTAAGAATAAAGGTGTCGCTTTCAATTCCGCTAAAATCGAACTATCTTTAGACAAAGCTAAATGAGCATTCATGGCATGTGATGCAAACAATGATTTCCAATTTAAAGCATCAACAAGAACATTTGCTTTTCTCGGATGATAATCAATAACAAGCTCGTAGTCTTTTAGCAATTCTAACCATCTTCTCTATCGCAGGTTCAAATCTTTCTGAGTCATCAAATATTTCAAACTCTAATGATCTGAATATACATGACATTTCTTACCAAATAGATAGTAGCGCCAAATATTCAAAGCAAACACAATAGTTGCCAATTCCAAATCGTGTGTCGGATTGTTCTTTTTGTGCGGTTTTAATTGTCTCGAAGCATAGGCTATAACTTTGTCTTCTTGCATCAAAACGCAACCCAGACCATTCAATGAAGCATCACTCTAGATCACAAATTCTTTACCCGATTCTGGCTGTACTAGCACTGGAGCTTCAGTCAATAGAGCTTTTAACTGATCAAAGCTTTTCTACCACTTTTTAGACCAATCAAATTTCACGTCTTTTTGAAGCAGTTTCATCAATGGAATCGCGATCATCGAAAAGCCTTTTACAAATCTCCTACAATAACCGGCAAGTCCCAAAAAACTGCAGACTTCAAAAACATTTCTCGGAGGCTTCCAATCCAGAAGAGCTGAAATCTTGCTCGGATCAACTTAGATAACTGATGCTGACACAATATGGCCTAGAAAACCAACTTCGCATAACTAGAACTCACATTTATTGAACTTCGCATACAACTGCTTATCACGCAAAGTTTGTAACACTATTCTCAGATGTTCCGCATGTTTAGTTTCATCAGCGAATAAATCAAAATGTCATCAATGAATACAACAACAAATTGATCTAAATATGGTCTAAAAATTCTATTCATCAAATCCATAAAGATAGCAGGTGCATTCGTTAATCCAAAAGGCATAACTTAGAATTCAAAGTGTCCGTACCTCATTCGGAAAGTAGTTTTCAAAATGTCTGAATCTTTTTACTCGCAACTGGTAATAACTCGATCTCAGATCTATCTTTGAAAACACAGTAGCTCGTTTCAACTGATCAAACACATCGTCAATTTTGGGTAGAGGATATTTATTCTTGATAGTTATTTTGTTCAATTGACGATAATCAATGCATATTCTCATCGTGCCGTCTTTCTTTTCCACAAACAGAATAGGAGCACCCCAAGGTGAGAAACTCTGTCTTGCGAATCCTCTATCAGTCAATTCTTGCAACTGAGATCTTAATTCTTTTAACTTGGTCGGAGCCATTCTATACAGAGCTGTCAAAATCGGAGTAGTTCCCGGTACTAACTCAATGCCAAATTCAACTTCTCGAATTGGAGGTAATTCCAAAAGTTCTTTAGAAAACACATCAGGGAATTCATAGACAACAGACACTGATTCCACTTTCTTTTCTATTACTTTCGGATCAATCACATAAGCAAAGTAAGCTTCACAACCCTTTCTCACAATACTCGGAGCTTTCATTGACGAAATCACAGCCGGTAACCTATTCAAATCACTAGATTCAATTCGGACTATTTCATTATTCTTGCATCTCAAATCAATAGTTTTCCGTTTGCAGTTTACAATAGCATCATGCAAATTTAACCAATCCATACCAAGAATTATATCAAACTCATTAAAGGGTAATAACATCAGATCAACCGAAAAACAAATGTCTCGAAACATTAACGGATAATTCTTGCGAACCTTATCAACCAAAGCACATCTGCTTAAGGGGTTCGATACTTTAATTACAAATTCAGTAGACTCTACAGGAAAAGTGTTACTGTTCACTAAGTTCATGCATATATAAGAATGCATTGATCCAAGAATGCAATCACAGAAGTATTATAAACAGTAAAAGTACCCGTAATCACATCTGGAGATGAAGCTACCTCACGAGCTCGAATGGCATAGGCTTTGGCAGGTGCTCTAGCCTCGGATCGAACAACGATGTCTTTAGTCCCCTTTGACTACCACTCCGATTGCCTGTATTTCTGGGAGGTCTACCTCTAGTTGAAGTGTTACTAGGTCTCAAAGTTTTCACAATCTCTTGCTCAACAGACTCGGGACAATCACGAATAAAATGATCCAAAGATTCACATTTGGAACAAGCCCGATCATACAATCTACAATTACCAAGATGTCTTTTACCATAATGTTTACTCTCTGGTCGATCAGACCTGACATTTCTGACACTAGCAATCGAAGTAGCTCGAGTTTTAAAGCTCGAATGCGATCTAGCACGGTCTCTACTCGAATACCCCAATTAGTCTTTGAATGGCTATAATCATCTCGAAATTTCTTTGATGAAGACTGAAATGGTTTACTTGCGGATCTATTTCTCACATCTGTAGCTTCTGAGTCAGTTTTTCTTTTCTCTTTCCCGAGTTCTTCAGCTTTACATGCTCACTCAATAAGCACAACAAATTCTTTTATTTCTAAAATCCCGACTACCAATTTGATGTCTTCATTTAAGCCATCCTTGAATCTCTTGCACATAATTGCTTTAGTCGAAACACATTCCCGTGCATACTGGCCCAGTCTCACAAATTCTTGCTCATATTACGTAACAGACATACGGCCTTGTTTCAGCGTAAGAAACTCATTGCGTTTCTGATCGATGAATCTCTAACTGATATATTTCTTTCAGAATTCAGCTTGAAAGAAATCTTAGGTGACTCGTTCCCTTGGAACCACAAATATTAATGTCTTCCACCAATGATATGCCGTGTCTCTCAAAAGTGGAATGGCACATTTTATGCATTCGTTTGGAGTCAATGATAATTCATCAAACACTCGTATCATGTTCTCTAACCAAAACTCAGCTCTCTCAGCATCATCATTAGTAGTAGCACGAAATTCTTCGGCCCCATATTTTTTAATTTTGTTAACAAGAGGCTTATTCAACTGGATTGTATTAGCTTGTGGCATGACAGGGGCTTGCAGAGGATTTAGCGGGGGTGAGGGTTGTGGCACAGCCGGATTAGTTCGGATATATTGGATGAACCAATCATTCATCATTTGATAGAAGGCTTGCTTAGCCTCTCCGTCATGACTACTAGTAGCTGGTCTAGATTCGGATGGCGTTGTCCCTTGAGTGGGAGTAGGTGCATTGCTTTCAACATCTTCAGCTATGGCTCGTTCGGGATCCATTTGCTATATAAAAACACATTTCCATTGCCAAGATTCATCACACTATCTCAATTCATAAATATGGCATGTATAGCTAGACTCACATATGTTACATTAGTCCTAGAATTGACTAAACTGTAGCTCTGATACCAACCAAATGTAACACCCCTAACCCGTATCCATCACCAGAATAGGATTAAAGGCATTACCGGACATATCGAAACATTCACATATACTTAAGCATAACGTAATCAAAACATATAATAATCATTCACAATTGTCCCTTATATAGGTCTACGAGACCTTAAACCCTACAAGCATAAAATCAAGCATAGTTCATATTAATTTCCAACCAATTTGTACACCAAAACATATACCATTCATACCATATCATAAACATTCAAATTCATGATTATAATCATACCAAAATCATGCCAAATCATAAGTCAAAGTCATACCAAAACTTATGTTTCATAACTTCAATTTATTTCATTCAATCTCATAACATAAACTTACCAATTTCACAAATAAGCACATACCAAAACTTACCAAAATTATCAAAACATAACATTTTTGAACATAAAGAATATACTAAAATTCATTCATAATCACATCCATAACCAAGCCATATCACATGGCTAGATATACACATTACAAAACATATTCACAACCTTCTAGCCTATTCATGCCATACTTCAATATGTACACTTTCAAAATGTACCAAAATAGAGTTTGATAGTGTGGTGATGATCCTCGATGATCCCCGAGCTCCCAATAGATTCGATATCTATAAAACAATGCAAACACACACAAAGTAAGCTTTCAAGAGCTTAGTAAGCCATATACAAATAAACTCATATTATAACACATATAAGCAACATGAAATACATATACTTCATAGTAAAAAACTATCACAAACCATATTGTTCATATACATTTCATAAATTCCCAATTCATTTGCACATATAACATAATTTCTTATAATTATATCAATTATAATTATTTGCTCATATGCTTACCTTTCATTCTCAATTAATTATAAACACATCAAGCGTACCTAGATCGGTTACAAATTCACATAGTCATCCATTTTCTCGGAATGCCTGTTGAACTTTTCAAAATCAATAAGGATACTCAGATAACTCGAAAAGCTTGTACAATTCCAATGTTCGAGACGTGGTCTTACATGTAATCAAATATCGATGCCATTGTCCTAGACAGGGTCTTACACAAAATCAAATACGATGCCGATGTCCCAGACATGGTCTTACACGTAAATCATAAGTCGATGCCAATGTCCCAGACGTGGTCTTACATGAAAACACATATCGGATCCTATGTCATGACATATGTATCCTAACTATTCCTATGGTTCGTACAAGGCTTTTTGGACGTCGAAACTTTGTCGATACTTTCTCGGATATCTCATACTCAACTCATATCATCATTCATCATTATTCAAGAGCATATAAACAATAATAATTCAATTCAAAATACATTTATTTGTATGTCGACTTACCTCGTACGAATTTGAACGAATGAAATCGACTACTCGACGATTTTTGACTTTCCCCGATCTAATTCCGCTTTCTTTGGTTCTTGATCTAAACATATTCAAATTTACCTCTTTTATTCACCAAATCATTCAATTCTATCCAAAAATACATATTTAGGGCATTTTACAAATTAGCTCTCACATTTTTACCTTTTAACAATTTAGTCCCTAATTCATAAAATTACAAAATACACCAAATCTATTTAGACATATGCTTAGCAGAATATTCCTAGTGTTCATATAATCCACATATTTCATTTATTTCATATTTTAGTCCCTCAAAATCTCATTTTCATAATTTACCCCAAATTACTCAAATTCATCAAAAATTCAAAGACAAAACATATTAATCTAACACATATCTTTCATTTTCTATCATCTAACTTCATAAAGCTCACAATTTCACCAATGGCATATTTCAAAATCATTATCAAAATCAAAAATTTAGGCATGGGCTTGATAGAGCACAAAGTAACAATCACAAAAATGTAGAAATTATCAAAAATCGAGTAAAATACATACCTTAATCACAAATTTCTTTAGCCGAACCCTAGAACTCTTTTTCTTTCTTTTTCTTTTGATACATTCAGCCAACAAAGATGATAATGGCTTTAATTTCATGTTTTTTTAAATTATATTAACATTATTAACTTGTTTACCATTTTACGCTTGCATTATATCATTAATAAACCATTATTTAATGTCTATTTAAGTCATTCAATGAATGCCCTGGTCAAATAACCACATAAGGACCTCACAAATAATAAGCCATATCAAATAGACCCTTTTAACAAATAACAGGCAACTTTTACATTTTATGCGATTAGGTCCTTTTATCAAATTAAACGTACAAACGATTAAATCTTTATACGAAACTTTCACACATGCTTAACCTCATATTGTAAACACAGAAAATAATATTTAATTATTTTTTGACTCAGATTTGTCGTCCTGAAACCACTATTCCAACTAGGGTCTAAACTGGGCTGTTACACAATTTGGGGTCACACGGCCAAGTCACACGCCCATGTCTCGAGGCCGTGTCCTTCACATGGCTGAGACACACGGTTGTGTCTCTGCCCGTGTGGCCAATGGAATGGCTATTTACCAAGCCATTTGCCACCCTCATTTGCACACTCACATACACACTTTCAATGGAAATTAACATGGCACAATTAAGCTACCAACACAACCATAATCAAGGCTTAAACATATCAAAATAATTATTACTGTTCAAAACCAAACTGCCCACTTGAGTCTCAGTCACTAAATTATTTATATCTTGAGCTACAGAACTCTAAATTAAGATTCGCTTGATTTTTTCGAAACTAGACTCAAATATATTCCTACCATAAAATTTTTAGAATTTATTGTTTGGCCAATAAGTACAGTTAATTCTTCAAATTCATCCATATTCTGCTATTTGACAGTTTCGACCTTTCTTCACTAAAAATTAATTATCTCTTAGTACGGGATTCAGATGATGTTCCAGTTTGTTTCTCTTGAAATTAGACTCATTAAGCCCACAATTATTTTTATACAGTTTTTAATGATTTTCCAAAGTCAGAATAGGGGAACCCGAAATCATTCTGACATTTTCTCACAAAAATTCAAATATCTCATAAAATGAAATTCTTTTTCTTACACCATTTCTTCTATGTAAAACTAGACTCAATAAGCTTTAATTTCATGTTTTATTCAACCTCTAATTTGGTTTCCACAATTTTTGATGATTTTTCAAAGTTGAACTACTGCTGCTGTCCAAAACTGTTTTAATGCTAATTTTACTCTTTCAGGATTCCCTTATACTAACTTTCATTAACATACCATTATAAACCACATCACACAATGACACTGGCATAGGCATATGAGTAATTAATATGCTTGCAACCCATTAGCCAATATAAGCCAATTTATATGGCTACATATCAAATCAAATTCTTATTCATTACAAGCCAATACATTTGGCCATATCATAATGACACATACACAAAATGACTAAGTCCCTATACACGCCATAGACTCAAAGGTTTGCGTTCATTTAGCCAACATGATAGCTTGATAATGTGATAGAATCTCCGACGATCTCCAACCTGAGCTAGCTGAATAAACCTATGAGAGGTGGGAAAGAAAAGAGGGTAAGCTATATAGATTAGTAAGTCCGTATGAAAATAATAAGCGAATCATTTACATGCATTTACCAATTTCATCGATATGTTCTCGTGGTTACACATTAATCAATTGCAATACCCATCTTTTAATCTATAAACATAAATTTATCATGTCTTGACATTAGTCAAGCAAACATAAACTTTCATAATAAAACACTTCAACATTTGACAAATCATTTCAGCATTCATAATAAAAGTGCGTACTGATTATGTATATTCATATTTCCCAATTCATATAGCTTAGCATCCTTCAATGGTCCAAAACTCTTAGCTATCCATACTTTCATATCCATTTTTATTAGGCTTTTATGCTGGTCTTTCTTTCTTTTCATTATTCATTGAATCACAACATTAAAAGAATAAGCACAACGTGTCTCAATTCAATTTTGCCTAAAAGCCTTACACATTATTCTCAATCGAATTCACCATATATTTTTACGTCATAAATATAAACCTATAATCACAAGGTCATCATGGAAAATCATTTTCATAGACATAATTCATTCATTTGCATTTTTACCACATATCAAGCTTAATGCTTATGAGTTTTGAGTACGTACCTGTACTATCTTGTAACAACCCTCGCCCGTATCCGACGCCGGGATAGGGTTCGAGGCATTACCAGTAATTCACCTTTACAAACTTACTCAATCGGATTACTGAATTTCGCTCATGATTTAACACTTTTCAAACGTGTGCACTTTGTCTCTTATACAGGCCTCTGAAGCCTAAAAACACTCCTAGGGGTAGTGAAATTGTTCGATAGACTTGGGGCACTTAAGGAAATTTTCCCTTAGTTGAAGTGTAACATGCCTATGGGGCTTAGAACATGCCTGTCTCCTTTTCCCAGTATACAACACGGCCAAGGAACACGCTAGTGGGCTTAGCCCGTGTGCTACACTGACTTCAACTTCACCATTATGTTAAATATACACGGCCAAGGCACACGCCCGTGTGCTTAGCCCGTGCTCTATGCTGACTTAAAATTTCAAGTGCAGAGGACACACGGTCATAGGACACACCCATGGGAGTAGCCCGTGTGTCACACACGGCCTAGACACACGCCCGTGTGTCTACCCATGTAGACTTTGTTAGGCTATTTTCGAAGCCTTAAGTCACCCTCTACTAGCCAATTACACTTATAGATTACTATAGTGCATATTTGGGCCAAATTATTCATTTGTAAATGTGAAACTTTGATTATCCTCATTGCATGTGAACCTCTTGTCATTGGTTTCATACATGCTAAGTTAATACTTATCTTGCATTTAATGATTTATATGTTTGCTTGACATATTAAGATTGGCTCGTTATTATAACTCATTGCCAATTATAACTAAGCCATCGTATATGATATAAACATGCATATATTTGTAGGACATAGCCTACTTCAAAATGAGCGAATTCCCAATGCCATATACAAAAAAAGATAAACATAATTTTACATGCCTTCACTAGGAAAATCAAATGACATATATAACAAAATACTCAAAAATCCTATACATGCCATTGGACAAAATAGAAATGTCTTTATACCAAAGCTTGTCTAGTTGATAGTGTGTTGACTCTCCAATTGTCTTCCAATCCTTATGAGTCCTTGAGCTCTGAAAAGCAGGGAAAAGAGAGGGGTAAGTATTTACATGCTTAGTAAGCCCGTATAACTAGAAAGTAAACTTACCAATTATTTAGCATACAACCATATTAGGTAATAAAACTAACAAGCATAGGATAGTTTCCCTATCACATACACTCAGCCATCGAGTTAGTTACATATCAATGCACCATGTAATTCATCTTAGATAAGCTTATCATTTAACATATCATCTATGCATATTCCTTGTGATAGTCCCGTTGAGTTTCTAGGAAATCTCGATGGATCATCCATTTACCATCAATTGCATTTAATAATAATCGTTTGGTATGCACTCATGAACCTCACATCTTACGATGGGATTACCAGTCTAGGCTAAATCCCCCGTAATATAAACTCATAAGGTGATGTTGGGATTACCAGTCCAGGCTAAATACCTTATAACGACAACCACCCTTAATGAGCTCGGATCTGAATTACCAGTCCAGGCTAAATTTAGACCCTAATCAGATTACCCGTCTGGGCTAAATCCACAATGCACACATATTCTTCGAGAGGCTCGATCACTCAGGGAACACCAGTCTAGGCTAGATCCTTTTTATACTTGAGATCTTTGGATTACCAGTCCAGGCTAAATCCTTTTCTGCAACACATGCAGGATTTCAAGTCTCATGTAAATCATGGTTTATCCATCGAATTCCCTTTCCAACCTCAATTGAGACATTATCCAACAATTCATTATTAAAGATGCAATTCATGCATTTTCATGCCATCAACAATGCAATTATCATGCATTCACAAAACATACAATTATGCATGTTATAGGTTTACTTCGAGTTATCCAAACTTACCTGGTATTCGTTTTGGAGCTGTGTTTCGGTTATTTCGAAACCTTGTGTTTACCTCGATCGACCTTCGAAATTTTTTCCTCGGGGTCTATAACAAAAAAATTTATATCATTAATTCACTACATTACACTTTTCAAGTTTTATTTCTACCCCGGTCCGAATGACCATTTTGCCCCTAACCTTTGACATTTTTACTATTTAGTCTTTAAGCTTGTATAATGAAACACATGGAATTTCTATCTTACCCAAGCCTAGCAGAACATTTTTCTCTCTTATGGCAGCCCACATTTTCCATTATTTTCTCATTTCTACCACACATTTTAAAACATTAGCAAAGTGATCCCCACAAGGGCTTTTCATGAAAATCACTTAGAAAAAGATGTTTATCACACTTTCAACTTTCATACCCCTCCATAATCCACCAAAATACAAGCAGCTCATGCATGGGTAAATTTTAAACATGAAACCTAGCATGAAATATGGGTAGAAATGGAGAGAGTAAGCTACCGAGATTCCAAAAATACAAAGAACATTAAAAACGGGGCTTGGGAGCACTTACTATTGAGCTTGGAAAGCTTGAAAACCCTAGCTATGGAGAACATGAAATTTTTGGCAGCTATGGAAAAGAAGATGGCTGATTTTGGCTTATTTTTTCCATTTTATTTCATTAAAATGCCAAATGACCAAAATGCCCTTAAGTCCTTTCTTTGAAATTTCATCCATGCAAGCCCATTTTTGTCCAAAAACTTAGAAATTGGGAAAATTGCTCTTTAAGACCTTCTAATTTATAATCTAAAGCAATTTCATACAAATTGCTTCTAGAATCCAAGTTTTACAATTTATTCAATTTAGTCCCTGATTTCCAATTCGACACCTTACTTAAAGAATTTCTTCATGAAATATTAACACATGCATATTCTCATGTTCTAGACCTCATAATAATCATAAAATAAAAATTTTGATGTTGGATTTGTGGTCCCAAAACCACTATTCTGACTAGGCCCTATTTCGGGATGTTACATATCTCATATCATAACCATATACTTATTCTTTTCATTGACTTACCCCTCAGGTTTTCAGTCAAGTTACTTGATAATTTACCCATTGAACACTTGGAATACCATCGGATACATTAGAATCTCGCACCTAAGTGTTCCATATGTAGCTAATGCTACCTCATATCACATGTTGCTCGCTTTCGAGCTACTCATGGGTCTGCTCACACAAGCTGCTGGTCAGGATGTAGCTATGTAGGCTGCTCACACAAGCTGTCAGGTATCCACAACACATGCTGGACTACCCAGCACCGGTAGAACATACAAGACCAGCACCCGGACCGCCATAACATGTGTCACATATATCATGAACTCAGACCACAATGAGCTCAGATCACATAGTTCCTAGTGACATGTCACTTGTATCCTAAACTATTCCTAAGATTCAAACGAGATTTCCTTAATTACACGTCTTCGTTGAACTTGTCCAGAGGACCAATCATATAACTCATGATAATGATTAATCACATAATTCTTCATAATGATAATAATAAATATAATAAAATTAAAACATGAAATTACAGCTCATTATAATGCCATCAAGTATCATAGACATGTTTTTGATCATATCATTGCATAGTGTATCGTAAAATCTCAAGGTCATTTCCGTAATACCGTACTCCATAGCATTCACATTTCATTTTAATAATAAGGCATTTATCGTAATTATATCAATTAAACATTTATACATGTACAATTAAATGCTTACTAAAGATATGAACCTACCACGATACCAGAAATGGTGAAAAAGACCTAACCGTCAAATACACTTTTTCCCCCGTTCTAGGTCCAAACCTTATTTTTCTTGATCTAAAATATCACATTTAGCTTATTTATTAGTCACATTATTCATTGTGACTCAAAAATCATATTATGGAAAAATTAAGTTTTTGCCCCTAAACTTTAAAATATTTACATTTTTGCCCTTAGGCTCGTAAAATGATTTTTATTCAATTTTTTGTACTTTAAGCCTATACGAACCACTTTCATAACTATAACAACCCACAATTTCCACTAGAACACACTTTTACTACATATTTTATAACTTTTACAATTTAGTCCTTTTAAGCATTTTCACCGAAAATCACTTAGCAGAAGTTGTTTCTCCAACCATAAACATGCATAATATACCATTAAACATCAAAATGCACAAATTTATAACATGGGTAAAACCCTAGACCTTCATCATAACTCAAATAAATGGTAGAAATAGGTAGATTTTGTTACGAGGATTTTAAAAATGTAAAAACCATTAAAAACTGGGCAAGAACGGACTTACAATCGAGCTTGGAAGCTTGGAAAACCCTAGCCATGGTTTCTTCATGTAAAATTCAGCGAAGGAAGAAGATGGACGAGAAATTTTGGCTTTATTTTGTTTTTAATTCATTTTAATTACTAAATGACCAAAATGCCCCTAACTTAAAAATATTCTATTTCACCTATTTCATGTCCATTTTTTCCAAAAAATAAAACAATGGTCTAATTACCATTTAAAGACCTCCAATTTAAAATTTCATAACAATTGGACACCTCTAACATGTAGAACTCAACTTTTTCAATTTTTAGAATTTAGTCCTTTTGACTAAATTGAGTGCTCAAATGTCAAAATTTTCGAAGAAATTTTCACGAAATCATTTTGTAAAATTTTAGACCATAAAAATATAATAAAAATAAAATTTTCCATGTCAGATTTTTGGTCCCGAAACCACTGTTCCGACTAGGCCCAAAATCGGGCTGTAACAATTGGTAAGTTTGAACAAGCTTCTAGTTGAGAAGATTAGGAAACAAGGGGCTGAAGAATTTAGAGCAAATGTCGATGATGATCCTGAAAGAGCATAATTCTGGCTTGAGAATTCTATCCGAGTATTTGATGAGCTTTCTTACACCCTACATGAGTGCTTGATATGAACTATATCACTTCTGAGGGATACGACAGATCAATGGTGGAACAATCTTATATCTGCGGTACCGAGGGAAAGAGTTACTTGGGATTTCTTCCAAGAGGAATTTAGAAAGAAGTAAATCAGTCAGCGGTTTATTGATCAGAGATGCAAAGAGTTCTTGGAGTTGAAACAAGGCTGAATGACTATGACTGAATACGAGTGGAAGGTTTCTAGACTCAGTAAGTATGCTCAAGAATGTGTTTCAATAGAGGCTATTATGTGTAAGAGATTCAAAGATGGGCTGAATGAGGACATCAGGCTGTTAGTTGGGATTTTAGAGTTGAAAGAATTTGTTGTGCTAGTCGAACGACCTTGCAAAGCTAAAGAGTTGAGTAAGGAAAAGAGAAAAGCTGAGTTTGAGGCTAGATTTTTGAGAAAGAGGATGATGAATAAGTCGTTTCAATCTTCATCAAAGAAGTCGAGAGATTAGTATGCTCGCACCAATGCTTCAGCCGGGTATCCCAATAGAGATGTGGGAAGCAATATTTGGGTCCTAAGGCCCAAACTACATCCGTAGCGAGCGTAGGTAATGTTAGATCTAATAAGCCTGAATGCCAACATTATGGTAGATGACATCCCGGTGAATGTAGGATGAATAACCGGGCTTGTTTTAAATGTGGCTCCCAAGATCATTTTATTCGAAATTGCCCGAAAATGGTTGATAAATATAATTTTTAGAATGCAAGATCTAGTAACACTGCTACTAGAGGGATGCCAATGAGAAATACGAGAAATAGGACCAGTAGCAGAGGAATATCCAAAGACTCAGCTGTGAGATCAGAAGCTAAAGCACCTGGGAGAGCTTATGCTATTCATGCTCGTGAGGATACGTCCTCCCGTGACTTGATCACTGGTACATTTTCTCTTTATGATACTAATGTAGTTGCATTAATTGATCTTGGATCGACTCATTATTTTTAATAATGTGCGAATAATATTAAGACATAAGAGCTAGCAAATTCACCCTCTTTACTAAATTAAATTAATTAAAAAATGGGATGTTACAGGTAAATTCTTAAACCTTCTTTTCAACTTTACTAGATAGATAGAAATTAACGAAAGAGAGGTTAGGATTTCTTTGTAACTGGGTAGGAAGGAAACTTTTATCCAGAAATTGTTTGCATGTCTATAGATTCTTGTTGTATAATAAGTTTTTGGTCATTTTTTTATGTTTTATGATTTTAGCTAAAGAAATGAGTAAAGGTCCCAGTATTAAATGGAAGGAACCAATAGAGTCCAAAAAGCTCTGACTAAAGTATTCTGGTGAGTTCCTCTGTACCTTATGCCTGGTATCCGTGTTAATTCATTTAATCCTAAAAATTGTACATCCAGGTAAGTGGCTTTGTTAGTTGTCTCTGATGATCATGTTTGAGGAAACCTATTCAAAGAGTTAGTGCATGTATAGTTATATACGATTAAACAGATCCGAAAAACCTAGTATATACATGGTATGAGTACTCCTAGCTTGGTGCATAAGCTCCATATCCAGACTAGTGTAAGGAGGTATAGGTGGGATGTTTTGTATAATGATAAAGAATACACAAGATAGAATGTCTTGCCTCCGGTATGACACTTAAATGCAAAGTGTGATTGGTGAAAACTTTGCCTTGTGAGGGAACACCTATATGTTCAACCAAGTACGGGAGTTAAGAGGATATGGAGATGACGTTTTTATATAGATTTGATGAGTGGATATGAATATACAAGAAAAACTGGTTCTTTGTGAGCCAGGATCAGAAGCTAGCACAAGGAAGGGAGTACATGAGAAAAATGTGCATACGTTAGTGCACGTTGCATGAAAATGTGAATAGTAGATGTAAAGAGAAAGCATGTTAATTAAATTAACAAGATAGTGTAAATGAAAGTGCTTGATTGTATTGAAGTTAAGCACGAATCCACAGAGTTTGAATACTTGCACAATTTAGATCTCTTGAAATCAACAAGACCAATTCAAATAAATCTAAAACCCAAAGAAAGAAAGAAAACTAAGCTCAATTTACAAGAGAGAATTTAGGCTAAAGGAATGATGTTCATAACATGTGACAAATGAGCCTATTTATAGCCTTTAGGTGGTCATCATCCTTAACCCTAGGTTAGTTGATGCTCCCGAGCTTAAAGTTTGATTGTGCAAACTGAAACACCCCTGCTTCAAGTGTTTTTTCTATCACAGAGTCAATATTGTGACACACTAGGAACTTTGTTGCAACATACCAATCAATATACTCCTCTACAACTATCTTTAGGGGTATGTCGTGACACCCTCAGTCTATGTCGCGACATCAAAGGCATTCTTGAGATTTCTCCATTTTGCTTCCTATGCAACATCAAGCCATCTGTGTTGCGACATAGTGACCAATATCCATTTAGTGCACCTTCTAATGGTCTGTTGGACACTCACAAAGTGCATTAGGTTACCCTTAGGCCTTATTCAGCCCTTAAGGTCAATAAAAAACTCAATTACATATTTTATTGAATATGAATAAAACTATGAAAACTTAACTAAAACATAATGAAAATGCTTGTATTCAAGCTCCGTATATGTGAAAACTAGTTTAATTTGTTACACTGAATTACAATTAATCAAACTCCCCCACACTTAAGTCATTGCTTGTCGTCAAGCAACATAAACAAAAATGAAAAATAAGATGACAACCCTTGAGCAAATATGATACAACTATTGACTTCGGAGCATATGGCTTAGGCATTTTATGCTTATTAACAATTTCAACATGATGAACAGTCTATTTACCACCTTTGATTTCAAAAATCTAAGTTCAGTAAGTTAGACAATATACAAGTATTAAGGGTCTCACCTACAAGAATCCATCAACAAATCATACAAGTACTTTGATTATCTAAACAGAATACAAATAGTTGTTTATGCGTATGTTTAGTATGATATCTATTCATGTATAAGGGTATTTCGGTCACATAGGACTTTTTGACTTGTAATATTCTGAGGCTTAGAATAGATATGGAATTCAAAACTAGTAAGCATCAAAATGGTTACAAACATGAAATAGTTTGGCACATTAATCCCTATTCTTCCCCCTTAGTGACCCTTACCGTTCATCGCACTATTTCTCCTTCTCTCACCTTTCTTGTCTCTCCATGTATAGCAAACCGTAGTATGACATAGTAGCTACTGCTAGCCTACGAGTTTTTGTGCACTAATGAACGAGTCTATCTTGCTTTTTTGACTTTGTCACTTCCTTTTTCAGCTCATCTCCCTCAAGAATGCTTTTCATTTTTCGAGAACTTTTCTACTCATGTTACTTTTGCTCTTTTGGGTTTTTTCTTTTATTTTTCACTTTTCAGGCTAGCCTATAGTCACCATATCACATTAATCCTTCTTGTCTCACTCGATTTTTACAAACATCGCCTTAATGGATCTACTGAACCCTTAATACGTATGGCTAGATGTCTATAATCGTGCAGTGCATGACCAAAGAAAAAGGGCAAACACAAATTAACATTTTTAAGCTTGAGGTTTGTAATGAGGTTCATTAAGAAATGTTAGTAGGCTCAAAAATCGATACTAAAGGTGAACATTATTAGGTTGGCTTTTTGGCTTAAGATGTGTTCTAAGCAATGCTTTAGGTCATCCTTAAATATCTCAACATGCACAAATTTAATCAACTAAACAAATACAAATTCAACCATTTATCATTCGTACTAGCATGCTTGTGTTCTTGTATTTTCTATATCACTTGGTACAGTTGATTGTTTAATACCTATTTACAGGGTAACATGTAGACCTTTAGTAGTCTAATGCTCAAAAATTGAAAATCACCTACCTTCATGACAAATTTATACATAAACACAAGCAACCTATGTACATGCTACTTACCAATAACTTGTATTTCTACAAGCTTAAGCACCGCAAATGAGATGAAAAATTTTTAAAAAACAAATTTCCTATGTTACCTCTCCACATTTAACTGACACATTGTCCTCAATGTATAGCCCATAAGAATATATGAAAAGAAGTTACCCGAGTGATCGTGGGAACTCCAACTAGTAATGGTGAGTGCTTCTTTCTTTGATCATGTGACATTCGAATTGTTTGTGTCTACTTTGTGTTGGGTTTCTAAAAAATTAAACAAACTACAACACAAAGAATTATGTATGTATGTATCCCTAATCCTAAAAATAGATTTACATCACCCTAAAAATTAATACAATCCCTAAAGTAATTATTTATTAATGAATTACAAATTCCTAAGAAAGAAGCATTCAATTTTCCTAAATTCCTCTACTCATAATCCTACTAGATTACTCTTCAATATTTGTCCTCATTTTCTTGAAATCCTCCTTTTCTCCTTTCCTCTTTTTGTTTCGTCTGTAGAAGAAAAAATCTCTTGAATAAATCATCATTGAGTAATTTTCTTGGGGATTCATGGTTTTATCCATCCGCTCAATGAGTACTCTTGACCTTTTACATAATTCCGTAATTAGATAAGGGAAAAATATTTCATTTCCTAAATTCCTTATACAATCAACCATGTCCTTAGATATCCATGTTCCAACACATATTTTCTTCTTTTAGAGGATCCCATGTGTTATGATAGCTTGAATTGGACTAATCTCGGACATCTCTATTATAGGCCATATTCTCAAACATAAGAATTTCATTCACATCTTGTCTTTTGGTGTCATTATATCTTGATTGAATGTTTTAGGTATTGTTGTTCCCGTTCGATATGTTCACATCTCTTTCCCTTCCATTAAGAATCTCAATATTTCCTTTGTATCAATGTTTCTGAATTCCTTCAAATATGTTTTATAGAGATAATCGCGATAATAATATGGTGCATCATATCATCTCAGTTACTAGAACATTAACCCCTTTAACCTTTACAAAGGAGCGCATCTCATAGAACGATCTAGCTGCTTCCCTTTGTTTTAATGCTAGATTAAATTCTTGCACCACAGTAATTATTAGGGGTTCTTAGGCTAGAAAACAAAATTTTGTCCATTCCCTTTCATTTGCATTTTCTCATATTCCTTTACAATTCCTCATTAGAGGGTTAAATCCCTACTCTTGAATAAAGGTACACGACTATAGTTGTTTTAGGTACTTATCCATGTCGCCTTATTGAAACTCAATAGCTAGGCTTGAGGTGTTTGCATTGAAACTGGCCATTTGATAATATGTTCTTATTGTGCCTGCAATTTAACCTTTGTTGATGATAAAAGAGGGTAGCCTACAATTTAATCTTTGTTAATGATAAAATAGGGTTGCCATGTATCCTATAAATAGATTAGAAAGAAAGAATAAATTATTCAAGAGTTATAGTCTAGTTCTACTAAATAAATAGTTAAAGAACAAGAATCCTAGCATAATAAAGCTGCAAAAACATTAATAGTTAGGTTCGTTAGGAAAACAGAGTTATGTAGTGGTGTTACGACATCCTTAGCTGATGTCGGGACATCAAGGGCAAGTTCCAGAATCAAAATTTTGTTCCTTGTGACGACATTTTGGAGTGATGTCATGAAATGACAACCAAGTTTCTCTTTGTTTCATAAAATCAATACTTGGGTGACCTTCTTCATTATTATTCTTCATGTTTGTTGGTTTCCCATTCATTCCTTGGAAATCCAAAAGAGCGATACATTGCAAGGTTTTTTCATCCACTACAATATTAATAGTTCCTGTAAAAAAAAGTTTTTAATCATTAGCCATTAACAAGAAAAGGTTGACCCCCTTTTTCGATTAACTCTATTGTCCCATAAAGAGTTATCTGATGTATTGTATATTGTAACGCCCCAAAAATCCCGAACTTTCTTTTTTTTCCGTTTTGATAAAAAGTGTGCTTAATATTCCTAGTCAAGTGTTATTTATGTGATAATAGGCCTTGGTTAAGTTTTGAGTTTGAACTTTGGGGTGAAGGAAATTATAGTTTAATAATTTAAAAAAACCTTGTTGGCAAGTAGTTTGGTTTTTAAATAAATGAAGGAGGGATTGGACACAAGGCCTTGTGTTGGAGTGGCAAGTAGTGTCACATGTGGGGCTTAGAGGTGGCGTCACATGCATGACAAGGAGGTTTGGGGT
This sequence comes from Gossypium longicalyx, assembly GCA_025698465.1. Lineage (NCBI taxonomy): Eukaryota > Viridiplantae > Streptophyta > Magnoliopsida > Malvales > Malvaceae > Gossypium > Gossypium longicalyx. The sequence continues at coordinate 29,239,537 of CM047001.1, read as the reverse complement.
TTGAATCCCTTCTTGCTCAAAAGAAGGATTTATTTTTGCTCAATGAATGGCCAGTGGTGGCGTTGGGTATGAACTCTGAAGGTAGTGATCAGAGGAGAAATTTAAGGAAGGGATTAAGGAGTTATTAGGGAGAAAAGCTAGGAGATAAAGGGTGTAGAGAAGTGTTGCCGAATTAGGAATTTAGGGATAGGAAATTCGACTATAGTCTATATATAGGTGCCGATTGTGGGGATTCTAGGCTAATGCCGAATTCTTCCTCCCTATGTTACCGAAAACACTTTTCTCTCCAAAGATCTAAAAGCCGAAATCCCTTGTTCTTCCTCTTTTATTTTGTGCTGATTTTCCATTCTTTCTCTACTCAAATTCTCTTTTTATTCACCTTTGGTTTTAGCTGATCCCTTCTCCTCTTCTTCTTATTTGTGCCGAATAACCCTTTTCACCATACAAATCTCAAAATTCGAATACCTCTTTGGTTGAAGACCCTCTGTGCCGCCACTACTCCCTCTACTTCAGTCGATTATTGTGTAAGTGCTCGCTCTTTCATTCGGTTTTCCTAGTACCAATTTCTTCTCTCCCTCACCTTTTCTAAATCAGTTTTGGTAGGGGATTGGTATCAAATGTCAGAGTTCAGATCTCTACCGAATCGTTTCTTAGGCATTTTGGGGGTTTTGGGTAAGTGTTCCTCATTTATTGGTTAAGGTTGGCCGAATGGTCATGGGTGATTTAAGAGTGACTTAAGATGATTGTGATTCACTTGTGTTTGGGTTTTAATGATAAAGATGGGTGCAGATTTAAGGAATACTCGTGATTAGTGATCAAGGAAGGGTTGTTAAGGCTTGTCGTTCAAGTCAAGGCAAAGGTGAGATTTTCGATTTGTAGTGATCGTATTTGATAAGTGTGTGATTAATCGTTGAGTGACATCATTTGTAGGTTCGTGGCTAAGGAGATCGCAGCACATTTTACTACCAGGTGTGTACATACACTACACACACACAGTAGATCGGCAAATCTCGAAATGCCGAAAAGCTGAAATGCCAAAAAGCTGATAGTTTGGCTACGGTAGACTTGCGAGTGCACGAACACTCGTAAGGGGGAACTGATACATTATCAGAAGCCCTATGAAAGATCTCCTGGTCTTGGGCCGTGTTTTGGCCAATCAGGCCAGAATAGGCTAAATAGGTCGATGGGCTGTAGGGCCCCATAATAGGCAAAATTGACAATTTGATACTAAGTGATGAAAAATCATATGATTGCATGACTATAAATGTGATTGGGCCTGATGGGCCATTTGAATGTGATTGGGCCTAATGGGTTATATGAATATGATTGGGGTTGATGGGCTATATGAATGTGATTAGGGCCGATGGGCCATATGAATGAGATTGGGCCTAGTGGGCCATATGCAGGTATGTAGACTTGTTTGGGCTTTGTAAGGGATTTTGGGCCAAGTATCTGATAACTACTTAAACAGGCATAAAACTTAATTAATTAATTAATTCTGACCGTGGACAAGTCATAAGGTTAAGGTGTGGCAATGGGTATATGCATGTCCAGGATTGGATCTAGGGAGAGCTTAGTACTTAAGTAGTCTTAATGGCCCACCTCTTCTTCTCTGGAATCCTACCTGCTGCATAGTATTTGCTCACTTTAACCAATGAGGACTTGTTAATGGGCCAAGGTAAGTAACAAACTCATAATAAAAAGAAACTACTGAAATGCCCCTAAGGGTGTAAAATGACTAAAATACCCCTATGTGTTGAATGTAAGACTTATGAATGTTATTTGTACACCTGCTGCATTCATATGATATTCTGTTAAGTTGCATATGGGTTGGGAATTATGGAACGGAGGAAGTATATGAGGATCGCATGGTTGCTTGACGACCGTGGATCCACCGATGGCTATTAAGCCTAGTATTTGATTAGCAGCTTGCTGCAATGAAGGTAGTACTGCAACCGGGCTACCATTGATGTGTATCGGATGGGTGGGTGAATATTTGTATCCCCACATGATATGTACTGGGGGATGGAGTCTGTGTATAGCAGTTGGATTATTGGGGTGGGTTGCACAGCATTGCATGTATGATATTATGGTGATTGATGATTGCTTAATACTTTTTGAGGGTTGTACACACTGAGTTTTCGAAAACTCACTCCCTCTTTTATTTTTCTCAAGTGATCCTCAGTAAGTGGTTCGACGGTTGGAGGGACTCCAAGGTGGCCAACTAGTTAGGCGACTTCGACTTATTTTTTTAAGCATATCATTTCTAGTATTTTAAGTTATTTCTGTTCCGATTGTAATAAGGCCTATTCGATGGATATTTTTTTTCAAACTAGGATTATTATTATTTTTATTCTTTATACTTGATAGAAGTTGAACATGGTTTTCCTAAACCATAACTATTTTTAAAACTACTTTTTCGCAACTTAATTTAAAAATGACAAGTTTTCATAGATCACCTATTTTAACTAAAGCTTCCGCAACTGAATGTTACATAATATTCTCTTTTGAAGGGTTTTCAATGAAAACAAGATTTTTGATAAAATACTTCAATGTGACACGCTAGATTCGGTCATAACATCTGGGCCTGATTTGGGGTGTTACATTTAGTGGTATCAGAGCTAGGTTGCAAAACTCGGGATGTGAAGTGGGCCTTTTTATTTGGGTATGTTTTTAAAAAAATAAAAAAATTTGGATCACAATGTTTTGGAGAAAAAAAACTTGTTGTGCGGCACACCGAGTCTCCGACGTCGAACCAAGTAAGTTATTTTATTATTAAGTTTGTTTAATTTGATATATGTAGATAGTTAGTGGGCTACTTTAGATGATTATACTGATGCTTTTAGTTGGAGTGAAACTGAAGCCCATAGGACCTTAAAACTGTAGAGGATTTATGAAAACAACTTTCTTTTTAATACTTTCATAAGACATCGGCTTAATTATTGGAACTACTAAAACTTTATAAAATTTCTAATGTAGATAATACGTGAATCAACGATGAGTGCTAAAAGAGGTGCAAGAGGCCGTGGCCGAGGCCATGGAAGTGCTAGGGTTGAATCGTCGGCATCGGGCCATATGCCTAATGTTGGAGTAGAAGAGGCTCCAGCCTCACCCGTGGCTGAGACTGGACTGTATGGTCAAGCCATGAGGGAGGATGCATTGTCGCAGGTAATGCTGAGGATTTTGGAAAGGGTCGCAGGGCCCAATATTTACACGAGAAATCGAAGGTCAATTCCGGAGCGACTTCGATCAAATGGGACTGAGATCTTTAAGGGCATGGCAAGTGTGGCTCCTAATGTGGCTGAATACTAGTTGGAGGCCACTGAAAGGATAATGGAGGACTTAGACTGTTCACCTGAACAAAAGTTGAAAGAGGCAATGTCACTGCTTAGGGAAGAAGCTTACCAGTGGTGGATGACAGTGAAAGTGGGCACCCAACTTGAGCAGGTCACTTGGGAGTTCTTCAAAACTGTGTTTCAAGGGAAGTATGTGGGTGCAAGTTATGTGGATGCTAGAAGGAAGGAGTTCCTGAACTTGACCTAGGGAAACAAATCTGTGGCGGAGTATGAGGCGGAATTTCTACGCCTTAGTAGGTATGCAAGATTTATGGTGGCAATGGACTATGAGTGTTGCATTAGGTTTGAGGATGGTCTTAGGGATAGCCTCAGAGTATTGATCGCTCCACAAAGGGAGCGAGTTGTCTCGGAGTTGGTAGAGAAAGCAAAGATTGCAAAGGAGGTGAAACGTACTGAGCACCTAAATCAAGAAAAAGAAACGGGTAAGAATAAAAGGGAGGCTGAAACTTCTGGTGCTGGACAGAGGCCTAGGGCTAGGGCCAAAATTAATGGGCCAGTTAGAGCAGGGCCCCCTACTGTTAATCTAGAGGTACCACCTTTTGCTGATTGTGGGAAAGGTCATGTAAGTGAGTGTTGGAAGAGGACGGGAGCATGTTTAGCTTGTAGATCTATGGAACATAGGATCAAGAGTTACCCTAGAATGCCAAGTCAAGTGCCAGTCGTGGGTCGAGATGGTGTGTAACATCCCTAATTAGGGCCTAGTCAGAACATGGTTTCGGGACCACAAATCCTACGTAAGAAAATTTATTTTTATTATATTTTTATGGTCTACATACGAAATGATTTTGTGAAAATTTCGTTCGAAAATTTCGACGTTTGGACACTCAATTTGGTCAAAAGGACTAAATTGTAAAAAGTGTAAAAGTTGAGTTCTATATGTTACAGGTGTCTAATTGTTATGAAATTTTAAATGGGAGGTCCTTAAATGGTAATTAGACCATTATATAACTTGTTGGACAAAAATGTCCTTGGATGCATAAAATTTCAAAGAAAGGCAAAAAGGGCATTTTGGTCATTTAGGGGTAAAATGCATTAAAAGACAAATTTTAAAACCCAAATGTGTCCCTTTCTTCTTGATTCAGAAAAATTTATACAGAGAAGCCATGGTTAGGGTTTGGCGAAGCTTCCAAGCTCAATAGTAAGTGATTCCGAGCCTTGTTTTTAACGTTCTTTACATTTTTTAAATCCCGGTAACGCGTTCTAGCTATTTCTACCATTATTTTGAGCTAGGGTTTGTGTTTTAAAATTTAACTATGAATGAAATTCTTGTATTTTGATGTCTAATGGTAGAAAATGAGTGTTGGGTGTTTAATAAATGACTTTTACTAAGCGGTTTTCGATGAAAACGTCCAAAAGGACCGTTTTGTAAAAGTTGTGAAATTGGTCTTAAATGGGTGATTTAGTGGAAATTGGGGGCTGTCATTATTATAAAAAATGATCAAAATGTCATAAAATATAAGAAAATAGGATGACATTTAATTTTCGAGCATTGGGGCAAAAGTGAAAATATGCAAAAGTTTAGGGGTCAAAATGCAAATTTGTAAAAATATGATTTTTGGACCCCTATGAATAATGTGATTAATTATTAAGCTAAATGTGATATTATAGATCAAGGAAAACAAGATTTAGGCTTAGAACGAGGTTGAATAAGGTTAAGCACAAACTCGAAATAAATAGTCGTTCTCGAAACCGAGGTAAGTTCATATGTCAATGATAATGCAAGGATATTATTATTGTTCATACTTGAACTTAAAATGATGTGTTGATATTGTGTGATGGATATTTATTTAGTTGATATGAAGATTATATATGGTAACAAATGTCAAATTATAATTATATGCAACATGTTTATTTTATGGACTAATGTCTAAAGAAACATGGAAATGTGTTGAATTGGATGTACATTGCATGAGCAGCTATGCATAATGATATAATTGATGGAAAGAGAAAATCTCAGTTGAATAAAAAGGGAAATTTGATGGGTAAACCATGATTTACTTGAGACTTGAGATCCTGCATGTGTTGTAGAAAAGGATTTAGCCTGGACTGGTAATCCGAAGATCTCAAGTATAAAAAGGATCTAGCCTGGACTGGCGTTCCTTAACTGATCGAGCCTCCCAAAGAATATGCGTGCATTAAGGATTTAGCCCGGACGGGTAATCCGATTAGGGTCTGAATTTAGCCTGGACTGGTAATTTAGATGTGAGCTCATTGAGAGTGCTTGTCGTTACAAGGGATTTAGCCTAGGCTCGTAATCTCGACATCACTCCATGAGTTTATATTATTGGGGATTTAAACTGGATTGGTAATCCCGCCGTAAGATGTGAGGTTCGCGGGAGTGCGCACAAGAAATGATCACTTGTATGAATTGACGGTGAATGGGATATCCATCGAGATTAATATGAAAAATGAAATAAAAGGTTCTTTCCATGATACATCATGTATGTTATATGATATTATTATGATGCATATGAGTTGTCATGTTTGGACGAGTGCAATGCTAAATGATAGCACAGGTAAGTACTCGAAACCCATGAGCACGTGTTTGACATGTGAAAAAGAAATGGACTTATGATGATAGTGCAATTGAATGAATGATATTTATGAGAATAATTTTTATGACAAATTTGTGATGGTTATTATCTTGTTGCACTAAGATAGATTTGGTACAGTAGCATTGGTCTGACTTTTAAAATCCACCAAAAATAGTTCAAATTGAGTTAGAGACTTAACTAAATATGAAATTAAATCTTGATGAGTCTAGTTTCACGTAAAAGAAATAGTATGAGCAAAAGAATTTTTTAATATGAGATATATGAATTCTTGTGAGACAGAGTTGGAGTAATTCCAGACTCCCCTGTCTCAAATTTGGAAAATCACTAAAAATTGTACAAAAATAATTATGAGTTAAAATTCATATGAATGAAATCCTTAATTAGTCTCCTTTCAAGAGAAAGAGATATGAACATTATCCGAGTCTCGTACTATGAGATAAATAAATTTTAGTGAAGAAAGGTCGAAGCTGTCAAATAGTAAAATAGGGGAGAATTTGAATAATAAACTGTACTTATTGGATAGACCAAAAATTCTATAAATTTTATGGTAAGAATATATATTAGTCTAGTTTTAAGGAAAATTAATGGATCTTAATTTGGAGTTTCGTAGCTCAAGTTATAAATGATTTATCGACTATGACTCGAGTAGACAGCTTGACCAGAATATGAATAAAAGTGTAACTATTGTTGTTTTACTTAAAGAAACATGTTTTGTTAATGCTTATTATTTTCATATGGACTTACTAAGCGTAAAGCTTACTCCCTCCTTTCCATTTCTTTTAGTTTTGACAGGTCAGCTCGGGTTGGAGATCGTCGGAGGCAACATCACACTATCGAGCCTTTACCTTTAGAGTATTGACATGTATATGTTATATATTTTCAAGTGAGTGTCATGTATGGGGACTTAGTTTTTCTGTGATCGATGTTGTTGTGATTAGCCAAATGTATTGGCTTATAATGATTTGTTGTATGTAGCCATGAGATGTGGCTTATAATGAATTTGGCTTGGAAGCCTATTTATCTATGATATGTGTAAATGTCTTGTGATGTGGGTTTGTGATTATGCTTGTTCACTATGTTTAATAAGTATATGGCATATGTACATGGCGAATGCCTTAGGACCATTCAAGGTGGTCATGGCCATGGAATAAATGTGTGATATGGTAATAAGTTGTTAGTGCCCTGAAGATGGATGTTTAATTTATAAGTTAGTAAACATAGTATAATGGTATAAATGATTAATAAGATGACAAGGTCACATGAATGTGTAATAATGTGTCTAGATTATTTTATAACGAGTAGAAGGAACAAATGCATAATAACGAACTATTGAGAAATGCCATAGAAATCATGTATATGTGTGCTTGTAAAGATGACAAAAAAAATTAGGAAATTCGCCTAAGTTTTGACTACACGGGCAGGCCACACGGGCGTGTATCTTGGCCGTGTGTCTTTAATAGAATGTTAAGGATTAAGTCAGAGAGTTACACGAGCCAAGAACACGGGCGTGTCCAGAGCCACACGGGTGTGTATGTCTACACGGCCTACCCACACGGGCGTGTGATTCTCCAATGCTAAAAAAAATGTTAAGTCGTCTAAACTTTACCGACTATTTTTAGTTTTGTCCCAAACCACCCTAATGTATGTTATAGGCCTCGAAGGCCTGTATAAGGGACGATATGCATGTGTTTGAAAAGTTTTAATTTTGGGCAAAATTTGGTGACCTGATTTTATATGTTTATGAATGTTTAAGTCTTGTAATGCCTCGAGCCCTGTCCCAATGTTGGATACGGGTGAGGGGTGTTACATTTAGTGGTATCAGAGCTATGGTTTACTCGGTTCTTAGACTAACCTAGCATATGCATGAGAGTTCAACTATACATGCCACCGATTTGTGATAGTGTGATGTCTCCCGACGCCCTTGAGAGCCATTTTGTTTAGACAATGGTGCCCTCCAACCGAGCTATACCGACCATGTTTGATGAGAAGCTAAGGCATTCGGGTAAAGTGCAATTATGATGAGCTTAAAATTTGAAAAGCATGAATAGAAGTTTATGATATGTACACAATAGCATATGAGATGAAAGTTTAAACTATGATGTATTTGTCCATGTTTGTTTGGCCTTTATAAAATGTTATATGCCTGATTTGTTAGATTGAATGAATGAGATTAGTAAGCTGTCCAAAACCCATAGAATGCATACCTAAATATACTTGTTTAAATAAGATAACTGAAAAGTTCTTGTCATACGAATGTGAATAAAGGTCTGCCTGAAGTGAAGGATATGCTTATGAAAATATTACTTTGATAATGAACTAATGATATATGTATATGAGTATGAGAAACGAGTTAGGGATCTTACAACCCCACCCCCTTACCAGAGTAGTGTTTTGTGAAGGAATTTCACGAGAATCATATTGAATAAGTTCACAAATATGATACCAAATGGTTCAGCTATAGAATGGTTATGAACATGATCAGAGATTAAATTGGATTGATAAGTAACGACAGGACTAGTAAGGTAAGATGTTGGGAAATGTATTAACTAGAAATTTCTTCAGAACTGAACTTCTTTAATGAAAATCATATGTGAGATTTACGATGGCAGAAATAATTAAAGGAATAATGTTGAAAGGTAAGATATCAGATTATGGTAGTCTTTTCCGAGGTATTTTGTATGTTTAATTATTCTCGGAAATATTTTTACAGTTACTGCTCTACTGATAAAATCTTTGTTTTATGGGAGTGTTTTCTAATCATGATGTATAGACGAAAGTATTGATAGCCCGACTGGTACATAATATGTATTGCTTTATTCTCTGGCATTCCATTACATTCCATCTAATGGGACTTTATGAAATAATACGCACGATGATATAAATTTGTTTCTCCAAATTGATGCTCTATTCAATATACATACATGGGAAGGTAAATTATCTTTATTGCATGTAATCCCAGTGGATTAGATTGATGTATTCTTCTGGACTTCTTTTCTCTGAAGAATTATCAAGATCCTTCATATTTTTCTTATGAACATTTTTCTGGGTCTTTCATTATGATATGTTATCTTGGATTTCTATACCTTGGATATCTTTATCTTGGATTCCTCTGTCATGGATTTCTTTATTCTGGTTTTGTTGTTATCTTCATCTCATAAATTACCTATGAACACTTGTATTCAAGGTATGTTCTTCAACCTATGATGACTATGTCGATTATGAACATGTTCCTGGCTTAATTATAGCAATGTGATGACCTCCGTATCTGGATTTCTCTAAATCTTCGTGTAAAGATCTGATATCAATAAAGGCATACATGATGAAATTGTAGTTTCAGTTGGTATGGTGGACTCCTTTCATCGAGTAAGTTAATTAAAGTTAATGCATTCAATTGAGGCACTTTTGTTATCTTGAGCTAATGCAATTGAACTGGACTTTGGTTAGTATGATAAGTGAGTATGAATGGTTTCATGTCAAACTGTCCTATCAACTGAAAAAGAGGATCTCTTAAAATGTCATTTATTGATGATTAATACTGACTCAGTGGTTCAAGTGGTATTGATTATTATTTGAAAGATTAAATAAGGTATTCATGTTTGGAGACAAGATTTTACCTCTCTTCGGGTAAAAGATAGATAGTCTGAATGAAAGTGTATATATCTTAGGAGACCCTGATACGATCTAAAGCTGTTCTAAATGATAAAGTTTCCGTATTGTGAAAGTTGAATGGTCTATTACCTGTCATTAAAGCTTTGAATGAGCGAGAACGTTATTGACCAAAGTCTTTGAACTGATGGGGTATGTGTTGAATAAAAACTTCTTGAATTTCAATAATGTGTTATTGAATAAATTGTTATGTGTTCTAAGTCAGTAAAGTAATGGGATGACTAATGTATCTACTGTCATAAAGGGAATTGAGTATGGGATTGTGCAAATGACTTATGTCTATTATTGCCTGATTCCTGAAAAGGGAAAAATGTGGTTACAAGTACTTGAAATAAAAAATTTTCGGGCTTATGCAGAGAGTTTGCAAGAAAAATCACAGGAGTAATACATTGATGATCGAGTTTAGAACTCGACATTTCTGATCTTTGTAATTGAATACATGAAAGGTTATCAGGACTACTGTTGAACATCGGGTGATATTAGAACGATCTTCGTCAGTAGTGATATTAGAATGGAAATGAGAACGAGATGATTATGGATTTCTTGTCAGGATTATTCTTATTTTTGAAAGAGAAAAAGGATGTATAGATTTCTAGTTGACATATGATGAAATTCATAAATCGTCTTGGTAAATGTTAAATTTTCCCAACAGGTTAAAGGAATCATGTATTGATGAGAGTATCAAATTTCTTGAGAAGCTAGTCCTGGTTAATTGGATTGGGATACAGACTTTTATATATCATGAGTTATTGGGAAAGCTAAATAAGATCCTGGATTTTAATGAAGGCTAAAGTAAAAGTTCTTTAGCACTAATTATGACATAGTAAAGATCATGAGGAACTAAACCACTCCTCTGGTAAGATTTTCGGGGACGAAAATCCTTAAAGGGGAGAGAAATGCAACATCCCGAATTAGGGCCTAGTCGGAACAGTGGTTCGGGACCACAAATCTGACGTAATAAAATTTATTTTTATTATATTTTCATGGTCTACAATTTCACGGAATGATTTTGTGAAAATTTGGTTCGAAAATTTCGACGTTTGGACACTTAATTTGGTCAAAAGGACTAAATTGTAAAAAATGAAAAAGTTGAGTTCTATATGTTACAGGCGTCTAATTGTTATGAAATTTTAAATGGGAGGTCCTTAAATGGTAATTAGACCATTGTATAACTTTTTGGACAAAAATGGCCTTGGATGGATAAAATTTCAAACAAAGGTAAAAAGGGAATTTTGGTCATTTAGGGGTAAAATGCATTAAAAGATAAATTTTAAAAACCAAATGTGTCCCTTTCTTCTTGCTTTAGCCGAATTTACCAAGAGCAGCCATGGTTAGGGTTTGGCCAAGCTTCCAAGCTCAATCGTAAGTGATTCTGAGCCCCGTTTTTAATGTTCTTTACATTTTTGAAATCTTGGTAACGCGTTCTAGCTATTTCTACCATTATTTTGAGCTAGGGTTTGTGTTTAAAAATTTACCCATGAATGAAATGCTTGTATTTTGATGTCTAATGGTAGAAAATGAGTGTTGGGTGTTTAATAAATGACTTTTACTAAGCGGTTTTCGATGAAAACGTCCGAAAGGACCGTTTTGTAAAAGTTGTGAAATTGGTCTTAAATCGGTGATTTAGTGGAAATTGGGGGCTGTCATAGTTATGAAAAATGATCAGCATGTCATAAAACATAAGAAAATAGGATGAAGTTTAATTTTCAAGCATTCGGGCAAAAATGCAAAAATGCAAAAGTTTAGGGGTCAAAAAGCAAATTTGTAAAAAAATGATTTTTGGACCCCTATGAATAATGTGACTAATTAGTAGGCTAAATGTGATATTATAGATCAAGGAAAACAAGATTCAGGCTTAGAACGAGGTTGAACAAGGTTAAGCACAACCTCGAAATAAATAGTCGTACTCGAAACCGAGGTAAGTTCATATGTCAATGATAATGCAAGGATATTCTTATTGTTCATACTTGAACTTAAAATGATGTGTTGACATTGTGTGATGGAATTTATTTAGTTGATATGAAGATTATATATGGTAACAAATGTCAAATATAATTATATGCAACATGTTTATTTTATGGACTAATGTCTAAATAAACATGGAAATGTGTTGAATTGGATGTACATTGCATGAGCAGCTATGTATAATGATATACTTGATGGAAAGAGAAAATCTTGGTTGAATAAAAAGGGAAATTCGATGAATAAACCATGATTTACATAAGACTTGAGATCATGCATGTGTTGCAGAAAAGGATTTAGCCTGAACTGGTAATCCGAAGATCTCAAGTATAAAAAGGATCTAGCCTGGACTGGTGTCCCTTAAGTGATCGAGCCTCCCGAAGAATATGTGTGCATTAAGGATTTATCTCGGACAGGTAATTCGATTAGGGTCTAAATTTAACCTGGACTGGTAATTCAGATCCGAGCTCATTGAGAGTGCTTGTCGTTACAAGGGATTTAGCCTGGACTGGTAATCCCGACATCACTCCATGGGTTTATATTATTGGGGATTTAGCCTGGACTGGTAATCCTACCGTAAGATGTGAGGTTCGCGGGAGTGCGCACACGAAATGGTCACTTGTATGAATTGACGGTGAATGGGATATCCATCGAGATTCTGAGAAATTCAACAAGATTAATATGAAAAATGAAATAAAAGGTTCTTTCCATGCTACATCATGTATGTTATATGATATTATTATGATGCATATGAGTTGTCATGTTTGGACGAGTGCAGTGCTAAATGATAGCACAGGTAAGCACTCAAAACCCATGAGCACGTGTTTGACATGTGAAATGAAATGGACTTGTGACGGTAGTGCAAATGAATGAATGATATTTATGAGAAGAATTTCTATGGCAAATTTGTGATGGTTATTATCTTGTTGCACTAAGACAGATTTGGTATAGTAGCATTGGTCTGATTTTAAAAATTCACCAAAAATAGTTTAAATTGAGTTAGAGACTAAACTAAATATGAAATTAAAGTTTGATAAGTCTAGTTTCACGTAAAGAAAATAGTGTAAGCAAAAGAATTTTGTAGTATGAGATATATGAATTCTTGTGAGACAGAGTTGGAGTAATTCCAAACTCCCCTGTCTCAAATTTGGAAAATCACTAAAAATTGTACAAAAATAATTATGAGTTAAAATTCATATGAATGAAATCCGTAATTAGTATCCTTTCAAGAGAAAGAGATATCAACATTATCAGAGTCTCGTACTATGAGATAAATAAATTTTAGTGAAAAAAGGTCAAAGTTGTCAAACAGTGAAACAGGGAAGAATTTGAAGAATAAACTGTACTTATTGGATAGACCAAAAATTCAAAAAAAATCATGGTAATAATATATATGAGTACAGTTTCAGGGAAAATTAACGAATCTTAATTTGAAGTTCCGTAGCTCGAGTTATGCATAATTTATCGACTATGACTCGAGTAGACAGCTTGGCCAGAATATGAATAAAAGTGTAACTATAGTTGTTTTACTTAAGGAAACATGTTTTATTAATGCTTATTATTTTCATATGAACTTAATAAGCGTAAAGCTTACTCCCTTCTTTCCATTTCTTTTAGTTTTGACAGGTCAACTCGGGTTGAAGATCGTCAGAGGCAGCATCACACTATCGAGCCTTTACCTTGGAGTATTGACATGTATATGTTATATGTTTTCAAGTGAGTGGCATGTATAGGGACTTAGTTTTTCTATGATCTATGTTGTTGTGATTAGCCAAATGTATTGGCTTATAATGATTTGTTGTATGTAGCCATGAGATGTGGCTTATAATTAATTTGGCTTGGAAGCCTATTTATCTATGATATGTGTAAATGTCTTGTGATGTGGGTTTGTGATTATGCTTGTTCACTATGTTTAAGAAGTATATGGCATATGTACATGGTGAATGCCTTAGGACCATTCGAGGTGGTCATGGCCATGGAATAAATGTCTGATATGGTAATAAGTTGTTAGTGCCCTGAACATGGATGTTTAATTTATAAGTTAGTAAACATAATATAATGGTATAAATGATTAATAAGATGACAAGGTCACATGAATGTGTAATAATGTGGCTAGATTATTTTTTTACGAGTAGAAGGAACAAATGCATAATAACGAACTATTGAGGAATGCCATAGGAATCATGTATGTGTGTGCTTGTAAAGATGACAAAAAAAATTAGGAAATTCGCCTAAGTTTTAACTACGTGGGCAGGCCACACGGACATGTGTCTTGGCCGTGTGTCTTTAACAGAATGTTAAAGATTAAGTCAGAGAGTTAGACGGGCTGAGGACACGGGCGTGTCCAGAACCACACGGGCGTGTATGTCTTCACAGCCTACCGACACGGGCGTGTGATTCTCCAAAGCTAAAAAAAATGTTAGTCGCCCAAAATTTACCGAATGTTTTCGGTTTTGTCCCAAACTGCCCTAATGTATGTTATAGGCCTCGAAGGCCTATATAAGGGACGATATGCATGTGTTCGAAAATTTTTAATTTTGGGCAAAATTTGGTGACCCGATTTTGTATGTTTATGAATGTTTAAGTCTGGTAATGCCTCAAGCCCTGTCCTGGTGTTGGATATAGGTGAGGGGTGTTACATAGTGCTCAGCCACCAAGAGGTGGTCAGCTGCCGCCAAGGGGCCGTGGATAGGCCAAGGGTTGTAACGGCAATGGATGTGGACGTGGAGCACTAGGCGGAAATGCAGGCCATGCTGAGACGAGGCAGCCAGCTTTGGTTTATGTTGCTCGTCACCGAGAAGATGGGTGTAATATCCCGAATTAGGGCCAAATCGGAATAGTGGTTTCATGACCACAAGTTCGAGATAGAAATAATTATTTTATAATTATTTTGAGGTTTATGATATGATTGCATAATTGTGTGAAGATTTCGTGAAGAAATTTTTAGCATAACGAGTTTAATTTAAAGTTAGGGACTAAATCGAATAAGTTGCAAAACTTGCATTCTAGAAGTTTTTAGTATGAAATTGCTTTGAAATATTAATTAGGAGGTCTTAAATAGCAATTTGACCAATTTTAAGTTCATGGGCAAAATTAGGACATGGAAGGAATTTTTGAAAGTTTAGTAAGGAGGGGCATTTTGGTCATTTGGATATTAAATGAAATAAAATGGGAAAAATAACACAAAATGGTCATCTTCTTCATTTAGTTGCTGCCGAATTTTGCTCTCACCATAGCTAGGGTTTCTTCAACTTTAAAGCTTCATAGTAAGTGATTCTAAGCCCCGTTTTTAATGATTTTTACGTTTTTGAGATCCCGGTAACTCGATAAAGCTTATGCTAGCAATAACTTAACCTAGGGTTTATATTTGGAAAAATACCCATAGGTGAAATTTGTGTATTTTGATGTTTTATGATAGAATATGAGGTTTTAAATTATGTTAGACAACTTGTACTACTCAATTTTAAGCAAAAACTAGTAAAAGGGCTTAATCGGTAAAAATACCTAATAGTCACAAGTACATGTTAGAGTGACAATTTGATGTTGCCATAGAAGAGAAAAGTGATCAGCATGTTATAAAACATAAGAATAAGGAATAAAGTTTAATCCCGAGCCTAGGGGCAAAAGTGTAAATATGTTAAAGTTTAGGGGTAAAATTGTAATTTTTCCAAAATTTGAATTAAGAATTAATTTGATAATGTGAATATTAAATAAGCTAAATGTGTTATTTTAGATCAAGAAAGACGTGGAATCGACCCCAATCGAGGAAAAGAAAAGATTGTGGACTAAATTGCAAAATCTTTGTATTTTGGTACCAAGGTAAGTTCATGTGTAAATAATGTAGCATAATGGTTATTTTTAAGTTATTGATGTTAATTATATGATATGCTTATTTTTTTTATGAAATATATGCTTTGTGGTTAATTTCGAATAAAATGCAAATTATGTGAGCTACTTGTTAAATATAAATTGTTCTGAAAGTATT
Organism: Gossypium longicalyx; assembly: GCA_025698465.1. Taxonomy (NCBI): domain Eukaryota; kingdom Viridiplantae; phylum Streptophyta; class Magnoliopsida; order Malvales; family Malvaceae; genus Gossypium; species Gossypium longicalyx. Next base: position 29,224,013 of record CM047001.1, on the reverse strand, counting down.
GGTTTTGGTATTCTACTAAGAGGCGGCAAGGATATGTGTTCGAGGAAAATCCCGTTTGAACCTTAGGAATAGATTAGGATACAAGTGACATGTCACTAGGATGGTTGAGCATCCGAACTCGTTGAGTTGAGTCCGAGTTCACTTATGGATGCGAATGTTCGAGCTCGTTGAGTTGAGTCCGAGTTCGTGAGATGTAACTAGGCATCCGAACTCGTTGAGTTGAGTCCGAGTTCACTTATGGATGCGAACGCCCGAGCTCATTGAGTTGAGTCCGAGTTCATTTAAGGGCGGGTTACATGATTGCTTGATTGCATATGTGGCACTTATGTGCAAATTATCCATGTATCCGAATTATATTCCGATGTGTTCAACGGGTAAGGTTCTACTCAAATGGAGGAATACTCGAGATGAAAAGAGACGTATTGGTAAGTGTTGTGAAATGGATACTTTGGAAAGGTATGTACTTAACCCTCGGGTTGAGTATTGATACAACAACGATAAGGTAATAAGATGATGAAAAATGATTAGAAATGTGATATATGTTTTGGTGATACCATGCTAATTTTGATTGGTATGATTGTTTGTTATGTTACTTATTATTTGCATATGAACTTACTAAGCATTTATGCTTACTCCCTCCTTCTTACTCATTGTAGTTTTGGACAATCCAGCTCAGGAGTCGGGATAGGTCGAAGGCTCGACCAAACTATCTGGAAGACTTTTTGGTAAATGGCTTGTAAAATTTAAGTATGGCATGTATAGCAATATACCTATTTTGTGTAAATGATCTTATGATACGATGAAGGATTGGTTGAGAAAATGCTTGATAATGATAAGTTATGGAAATGGTTAGTTTAGATTATGTTTAATGTTATGGAAGGTTAATAGGTTATCTAGTTCATGAAAACTCATAAAAAGGATGAAATTTGCCATAAATAGAACATTGCAGCAACACTGATGTGAGTTTGAAAATTTACTAAAAATCGTAGAAATCAAATTTGGTGATGGATTAAATATGAAATTGAATTTTAATATGTCTAGTTTCACATAAAACAAACTAAACAGGTAAAGGAACTATATGTTAGAAGATATTTGAATTTTAGTGAAACAGGGTCAGAGCAATTTCTGGATCCCCTGTTCCAAATTCAGAAATTCACCATAAATTTTACAGATATAATTAGGTGGTTTATTTTATATTCTCAGAATCCTTATTGAGTCTAGTTTCAGGAGAAACAAACATCATAGTCATATGAATTTTATACGGAGAGAAATGTGGTTTGTAGTAAACAGAGGTCAGTCCAGTAAGTCCTGAAACAGGGGTAACTTTAACTAATAAATTGTACTAATTGGCCCAACCAAAAATTCTATAAAAAAAATTAGTAAATAGGTATATGAGTCTAGATTCAGGAAAAATTTACGGATCTTGATTTCAAGTTTTTTAAATTGAGATATGATTTTTCTTGTAACTGTAACGCAAATAATTAGAAAGCTATGAATGTAGAAACAAATGATCCAAAGTTCTTAAAATGTTAAATTAAGTTTAGTAACACCTCATACTCGACTCCGGCGACGGTCTCGGGCGTGGGGGCATTACATTTAGTGGTATCAGAGCAGGTTTAGTCGGTTCTCGGACTACGTGTTGTATGTACGGGTTTTGCTATACATGTCATATGTATAAATTGTGATAGTGTGACGACTTCTGACCTTTTTAAATGATTTTTTTATAGTAAATGGATCCCGATCCAGCTGTGGCAGATGAAGTAGAGAGTAATGCGCCAGCTCCGGCTGAAAGAGCAGCATCGACTGAAAATCCACCTCCTACTGTTGGTCAGGGAGGAGGAGAAAGTGATCAGGAAGCCGTTCTCCAAATGATGAGTGCATGGTACACTGAGTTCGTTCGTACGAACCCAAATGTACGACCTCCCCCACCTCCCCCAATTCCTCAACCTGTACCCCCGATGCCTCAGAGTGTGGATATGATAAAATTTTACAGAACTCCAGTTGATAGAATTCGTAAACAAGGGGCCGAAGAATTTAAGGCAAATATTGATGATGATGCTGAGAAAGCAGAGTTCTGGCTTGAAAATTCTATCTGGGTATTTGATGAATTATCTTGTACACCTGAAGAATGTTTGAAATGCGCTATATCTTTGTTGAGGGATTCAGCCTATAATTGGTAGAAGACTTTTGATTTGGTGAAATGCAGAAGAGAGAATAACCTGGGAATTCTTTCAAGAAGAGTTTCGGAAGAAATATATTATTGAAAGATTTATTTTTCAGAAGCGTAAAGAATTTCTTGAGTTGTAGCAAGGTAATATGACAGTTACAGAATACGAAAGAGAGTTTGTTCGATTAAGTAAGTATGCCAGAGAGTATGTTCCTACAGAGGCCAAGATGTGCCGACGATTTGAAGAGGGGCTTAACGAAGATATCAAGGTATTTGTTGGAATTCTTGAATTAAAAGAAATGGTAGTACTGGTTGATCGAGCTTGCAAGGCTGAAGAACTACTTAAAGAGAAGAAAAAGGTAGAGGCTGGGACTAGAAATTGGAAGAAAAGACCGACGAGCAGTTCATTTTCACAGTAACCCGAAAAGTTAAGAAATATGAATCCTCGTTCCCAAGTTTCAACTGAGCAATTATATAGGAATTATAAGAAGCAAAATGTGGGTCCTAAGTCCTAGACTACTTCGGCAGCCAGTGTAGGGAACTCGAGATTTGTTAAACCCGAATGCCAGCGGTGTGGTAGAAATCATTTTGGTCCGTGTAGAGCAAATGAATGTTTTCGATGTGGTTCTCCGGATCATTTTATTAGAGACTGCCCAGAGAGAGCTGAAAAAGAAAAATTTTAGAATACAAAAATAAGTGGTGCAGATTCGAGAGGAAGATATCCAAGAAAAGCTGGGAGTGAAGCAAGCAGTAAGAATGTAGCCAGGGATGCACCAGTTAGACCTGAAGGAAGGGCTCTGGCTAGAACTTATGCTATTAAAGCGCGCGAAGATGCTTCCTCACCTGATGTGATTACCGGTACATTTTCTCTCTATAATGTTAATGTTATTGCTTTGATTGATCCCAGTTCTACTCATTCACATGTGTGCATGAAACTGGTGTCTAGTATGAATATACTTGTTGAGAACACAGAATTTATGATTAGAGTTTCGAATCGTTAGGCAAATGTGTGATTGTTGATAAAGTATGTAAGAAATGTCCTTTAATGATTCGGGGTCATTACTTTCCGGCCGACTTGATGTTGTTGCCGTTTGATGAGTTTGATGTTATTTTAGGTATGGATTGGTTGACATTGCATGATGCTATAATAAATTGCAAAGAAAAGGTTATAGAATTAAAGTGTGAAAATGGTGAAACTCATGAGTTGAATCGATAAATCGAGAGGCATTGCCTAGTGTGATTTCTTCAATGTCGGCTCAAAGATATCTGAGAAAGGGTTATGAAGGTTATTTGGCATATGTAATTAATACAAAAGTAGTTGAAAAGAAAGTTGAATCAGTGCCGGTTGTGTGTAAATTTGCGGACGTATTTCCAGAAGAATTGCCGGGTTTGCCTCCAGTCAGGGAAGTAGAATTTGGTATTGATTTGATACCGGGAACAACTCCAATTTTGATTGCTCCATATAGAATGGCACCAACAGAGTTAAAAGAGTTAAAGTCGCAGTTGCAAGAGTTGATTGATAAAGGTTTTGTGAGACCGAGTTTTTCACCTTGGGGTGCTCCCGTGCTATTTGTGAAAAAGAAGAATGGTTCTATGAGGTTGTGTGTTGATTATCGGCAGTTAAACAAGGTGACAATCAAAAACAAGTATCCGTTGCCAAGAATTGATGATTTGTTTGATCAGCTAAAAGGAGCGACATGGTTTTCAAATATTGACTTGAGATCTGGATATTACCAACTGCGGGTAAAAGAGTCGGATGTGCCTAAAACTGCTTTTAGAACAAGGTATGGTCATTATGAATTTTTAGTTATGCCATTCGGGTTGACAAATGCTCCTGCTGTATTTATGGATTTAATGAATCGCATATTTCGACCATACTTGGACAAATTTGTTGTGGTGTTTATAGATGATATTTTAATTTATTCAAAAGATGAGACAGAGCATGCTGAGCATTTGAGGATAGTTTTGCAAACTTTAAGAGATAAGCAACTGTATGCTAAGTTTAGTAAAAGTGAATTTTGGCTCCGAGAAGTTGGATTTTTGAGTCATATTGTTTCAGGTGATGGTATACGGGTTGATCCTAGTAAAATTTCAGCCATTGTTGATTGGAAACCACTGAAAAATGTAACTGAAGTTAGAAGTTTCTTGGGGCTAGCTGGGTATTATCGGCGGTTTGTAAATGGATTTTCTATAATTGCTGCTCCTATAACTAGACTACTCCGAAAGGATGTTAAATTTGAATGGATGGAAGAATGTCAACAGAGTTTTGAAGAATTGAAAAAGTTATTAACAAAGGCACCAGTGTTAGTACAGCCCAAATCAGGTAAAGAATTTGTGGTGTATAGTGATTCTTCTCTAAATGGTTTTGGGTGTGTACTTATGCAAGAAGGAAAAGTGGTGGCTTATGCTTCGAGGCAGTTAAAACCTCATAAGAGGAATTATCCTTCTCACGATTTGGAATTGGCTGCGGTGCTGTTTGCTTTAAAGATTTGGCGACATTATTTGTATGGTGAAAAGTGCCGGGTATATACCGACCATAAAAGTCTTAAGTACTTGATGTCACAAAAAGACTTGAATTTAAGACAGCGAAGATGATTGGAGTTATTGAAAGATTACGAGCTTGTTATTGATTATCATCCGGGAAAAGTGAATGTGGTTGCCGATGCTTTAAGTAGAAAGTTGTTGTTTTCTTTGAGAGTTATGAACACTCAGTTGAAAATGTCAGATGATGGTTCGATTCTAGCAGAGTTAAGAACAAAACCGATGTTTTTACAAGAGATTTTTGAAGCTCAGAAAGATGATCAAGATTTGCGAGCCAAGAGAAAGCGATGCAGAAATTGATCACAGTCGATTTCAAAATCGGTTCTGATGGGTGCTTAATGTTTAAAGATCGGATTTGTGTACCAAAGAATGAGGAATTGATTCAAAAGATCCTACAGGAAGCACATAGTAGTTGTTTCTCAATTCAACCGGGTAGAACGAAAATGTATAATGACTTGAAGAAAATGTATTGGTGGAGTGGAATGAAAAAGGATATATCAGAGTTTGTGTCCAAATGATTAATTTGTCAACAGGTGAAACCTGAACACCAAGTGCCTTCGGGATTACTTCAGCCTATTATGGTTCCTGAAGGGAAATGGGATCGGATTACTATGGATTTTGTTTTAGGGTTGCCATTGACTCCAGGAAAGAAAGATGCCGTCTGGGTAATAGTTGACAGATTAACTAAATCGGCTCATTTTATCCCGGTACGTACGGATTATTCTCTTAACAAGTTGGCTGAACTGTATGTTAGAGAAAATGTTAGATTACATGGAATACCATTGTCGATTATTTCAGATAGAGATCCAAGGTTTACCTCGCGGTTTTGGCAAAAGTTGCAAGATGCGTTAGGTACGAAGTTAAATTTCGAGATCGCTTTTCATCCACAAACTGATGGACAATCAGAGAGAGTAATTCAGATTCTTGAAGATATGCTCAGATGTTGTGTATTGGAATTTCAAGGAAGTTGGGAAAAATATTTACCGTTGGTAGAATTTGCTTACAATAATAGTTATCAGACGAGCTTGAAAATGGCACCTTATGAAGCATTGTATGGTCGTAAATGTCGAACGCCATTGTATTGTACTGAACTCAAGGAAAATCAGATTTATGGAGTTGATCTAATAAAAGAAACCGAAGAAAAAGTGAAGGTAATTCGAGATTGTTTGAAAGCTGCTTCGGATAGACAGAAATCTTATGCAGATTTAAAACGAAAGGACATTGAATTTCAAGTTGGTGATAAAGTATTTTTAAAGGTGTCTCCGTGGAAAAAAGTTCTTAGATTTGGACGGAAGGGTAAATTAAGTCCGCGTTTTATTGGGCCGTATGAAATAATTGAAAAAGTTGGACCGGTAGCATATCGGCTAGCTTTACCACCGAATTAGAGAAGAGTCATGATGTGTTCCACGTATCTATGTTACGTCGAGATCGTTCGGATCCTTCACATGTGGTTTCACCCGATGAGAAATTGAACTACAACCAGATATGACCTATGAAGAAGAACCGATTAAGATTTTAGCTCGAGAGGTCAAACAACTAAGGAATAAAAATATTGCACTTGCGAAGGTGTTGTGGCAAAAGCATGGAGTAGAAGGAGCTATATGGGAATCCGAAGAAAATATGGGAAATCAATACCCACATCTGCTTACCGGTAAGATTTTCGAAGACGAAAATCCTTAAAGGGGGGAGAGTTGTAATATCCCGAATTAGGGCCTAATCAGGATAGTGGTTTCGTGACCACAAAGCCGAGATAGAAATAATTATTTTATAATTATTTTGAGGTTTATGATATGATTGCATAATTGTGTGAAGATTTCGTGAAGAAATTTTTAGCATAACGAGTTTAATTTAAAGTTAGGGACTAAATCGAATAAGTTGCAAAACTTGCATTCTAGAAGTTTTTAGTATGAAATTGCTTTGAAATATTAATTAGGAGGTCTTAAATAGCAATTTGACCAATTTTAAGTTCATGGGCAAAATTAGGACATGGAAGGAATTTTTGAAAGTTTAGTAAGGAGGGGCATTTTGGTCATTTGGATATTAAATGAAATAAAATGGGAAAAATAACACAAAATGGTCATCTTCTTCATTTAGTTGCTGCCGAATTTTGCTCTCACCATAGCTAGGGTTTCTTCAACTTTAAAGCTTCATAGTAAGTGATTCTAAGCCCCGTTTTTAATGATTTTTACGTTTTTGAGATCCCGTTAACTCGATAAAGCTTATGCAAGCAATAACTTAACCTAGGGTTTATATTTGGAAAAATACCCATAGGTGAAATTTGTGTATTTTGATATGATAGAATATGAGGTTTTAAATTATGTTAGACAACTTGTACTACTCGATTTTAAGCAAAAACTAGTAAAAGGGCTTAATCGGTAAAAATACCTAATAGTCACAAGTACATGTTAGAGTGAGAATTTGATGTTGCCATAGAAGAGAAAAGTGATCAGAATGTTATAAAACATAAGAATAAGGAAGAAAGTTTAATCCTGAGCCTAGGGGCAAAAGTGTAAATATGCAAAAGTTTAGGGGTAAAATTGTAATTTTGCCAAAATTTGAATTAAGGATTAATTTGATAATGTGAATATTAAATAAGCTAAATGTGTTATTTTAGATCAAGAAAGACGTGGAATCGACCCAATCGAGGAAAAGAAAAGATTGTGGACTAAATTGCAAAATCTTTGTATTTTGGTACCAAGGTAAGTTCATGTGTAAATAATGTAGCATAATGGTTATTTTTAAGTTATTGATGTTAATTATATGATATGCTAATTTTTTTTATGAAATATATGCTTTGTGGTTAATTTCGAATAAAATGCAAATTATGTGAGCTACTTGTTAAATATAAATTGTTACCGAGTATTGGTTTTGGTATTTTACGGAAGACGGCAAGGATATGTGTTCGAGGAAAATCCCGTTTGAACCTTAGGAATAGATTAGGATACAAGTGACATGTCACTAGGATGGTTGAGCATCCGAACTCGTTGAGTTGAGTCCGAGTTCACTTATGGATGTGAATGTTCGAGCTCGTTGAGTTGAGTCCGAGTTCGTGAGATGTAACTAGGCATCCGAACTCGTTGAGTTGAGTCTGAGTTCACTTATGGATGTGAACGCCCGAGCTCGTTGAGTTGAGTCCGAGTTTATTTAAGGGCGGGTTACATGATTGCTTGATTGCATATGTGGCACTTATGTGCAAATTATCCATGTATCCGAATTATATTCCGATGTGTTCAACGGGTAAGGTTCTACTCAAATGGAGGAATACTCGAGATGAAAAGAGACGTATTGGTAAGTGTTGTGAAATGGATACTTTGGACAGGTATGTACTTAACCCTCGGGTTGAGTATTGATACAACAACGATAAGGTAATAAGATGATGAAAAATGATTAGAAATGTGACATATGTTTTGGTGATACCATGCTAATGTTGATTGGTATGATTGTTTGTTATGTTACTTATTATTTGCATATGAACTTACTAAGAATTTATGCTTACTCCCTCCTTCTTACTCATTGTAGTTTTGGACAAGCCAGCTAAGGAGTCGGGATAGGTCGAAGGCTCGGTCACACTATCTGGAAGACTTTTTGGTAAATGGCTTGTAAAATTTAAGTATGGCATGTATAGCAATATACCGATTTTGTGTAAATGATCTTATGATACGATGAAGGATTGGTTGAGAAAATGCTTGATAATGATAAGTTATGGAAATGGTTAGTTTAGATTATGTTTAATGTTATGGAAGGTTAATAGGTTATCTAGTTCATGAAAACTCATAAAAAGGATGAAATTTGCCATAAATAGAACATTGCAGCAACACTGATGTGAGTTTGAAAATTTACTAAAAATCGTAGAAATCGAATTTGGTGATGGATTAAATATGAAATTGAAGTTTAGTATGTCTAGTTTCACATAAAACAAACTAAACAGGTAAAGGAATTATATGTTAGAAGATATTTGAATTTTAGTGAAACAGGGTCAGAGCAATTTTTGGATCCCCTGTTCCAACTTTATAAATTTACCATAAATTTTACAGATATAATTAGGTGGTGTATTTTATATTCTCAGAATCCTTATTGAGTCTAGTTTCAGGAGAAACAAACCTCATAGTCATATGAATTTTATACAGAGAGAAATGTGGTTCGTAGTAAACAGAGGTCAGTCCAGTCAAGTCCTGAAATAGGTGTAACTTTAACTAATAAAATGTACTAATTGGCCTAACTAAAAATTCTAGAAAAAAAATTAGTAAATATGTATATGAGTCTAGATTTAGGGGAAATTTACGGATCTTGATTTCGAGTTTTGTAACTCGAGATATGATTTTTTTTGTAACTATAACGCAAATAATTAGAAAGCTGTGAATGTAGAAGCAAATGATCCAAAGTTCTTAAAATGTTAAATTAAGTTTAGTAACACCTCATACTCGACTCCGGCGACGGTCTCGGGCGTGGGGGCGTTACAATGGGGATGCCCCAGATGTGATAATGGGTATGTTCTTTATACACGAGTTACCTTACACTGCATTGATTGATATCGGATCAACGCATTCTTATGTTGCATACAATATGACTGAACCTTTGGGTGATATGTTTGAAATTACTGCGAATGAAATTACTATGATAAGTCTATTAGGTTAGTCAATGGGAGTGAATAAGTTGTTTAGGGAGGTACCCTTAGTAGTCCAAGGGGTTACCTTTTTAGCGAATTTGATGGAACTGCCGTTTAGCGAGTTTGATTTAATCTTGAGTATGGATTGGCTGGTGAAACACCGAGCAACCTTGGATTGCACTGCAAAGCGAATGGTGTTAAGAACGGCGGAGGATAAGGAGATGGTGGTGATTAGTGAACACCGTAATTATCTGTCGAATGTGATTTCAGCATTAAAGGCTAAGAAGTTGGTACGAAAGGGATGCGAAGCCCATTTGGCTTATATTAGCGATACAAAGGCTAAGAGCCCTACTGTTAAGGAGTTGAAAACAGTTAGAGAATTTCCTGATTATTTTTCCCAAGTTCCTGCCAGGATTGCTGCCCAACAGAGAACTAGAATTTGGAATCGAGTTGTTACCTAGTATGGCTCCAGTGTCTATCACCCCTTATCGAATGGCACCGAAGGAGTTGGTAGAACTTAAGGCATAGATTCAGGAATTGTTGGTCGAGGATTCATCTAACCAAGTGCATCTCTGTGGGGAGCACCGGTGTTATTCGTGAAGAAGAAAGATGGGACATTGCGAATGTGCATCGACTACCGGTAGTTGAACAAGTTAACGATTAAAAAAAAGTACCCCTTGCCGAGAATCGATGATCTTTTTGGTCAGTTTAAGGGAGCTTCCATTTTCTCGAAGATTGATCTGCATTTGGGGTATCACCAATTAAGGGTTAAGGAGGCGGATGTTTGTAAGATAGCTTTCAGAACTCGTTATGGGCACTACGAGTTCTTGGTGATGCTATTCGGGCTGACGAACGTACCTACTGCTTTCATGGATCTCATGAATCGGGTCCTCCAACCCTACCTGGATCGGTTCATGATGGTTTTTATAGATGACATCTTAGTGTACTCAAGAAATAAGAATAAGTATGATGCACACTTAAGGATTGTGTTGCAGATTTTGAGGGAGAATCAGCTGTATGCCAAATTCCGTAAGTGCGAATTTTGGCTAAGGGAGGTTACTTTTCTAGGACATGTGGTGTCAGTTGAGGGGATTAAGGTGGATCCCCAGAAAATTGAAGCGGTGTTAGATTGGAAAACACCTAAGTCAGCATCGAAAATTCGAAGTTTTCTGGGCTTGGCAGGGTACTATAGGCGGTTTGTTGAGGGCTTTTCGTTAATTGTTGAACCTTTAACTAAGTTGTTGAGGAAGGGGGTACTATTTGAGTGGATGGACAAGCAGCAAGAGAGTTTTGGAAAGCTTAAGAAGGTTTTAATTGAGGCCCCGGTGTTGACACAGCCAGAGCCTAGAAAGAAGTTTACGGTTTATAGTGACACGTCACATGTGGGTTTGGGCTGTGTATTGATGCAGGAAGGAAAGGTGGTTGCGTATGCGTCACGTCAACTTAAGACTCACAAGGTGAATTACCCAACCCATGACTTGGAACTAGCTGCGGTGGTTTTCACGCTAAAATTATGAAGGCATTATTTATACGGAGAGAAGTGCATAATTTATTTGGACCATAAGAGTTTGAAGTACCTCCTTACCCAAAAGGAGCTAAACCTTAGGTAGCGTAGGTGGGTGGAATTATTGAAGGATTATGATTGTACGATTGAATACCACCCTGGCAAAGTAAATGTGGTAGTCGACGCTTTGAGTCGTAGGGTTAAGTCGGACTTGAGGGCTATGCTCGCCCGTTTGAGCTTGTTGGATGATGGTAGCTTGTTAGCTGAGCTTCAAGTAAAGCCGGTGTGGGTCGAGTAGATAAAGAGTAAGCAGTTAGTGGATGAGACTCTGGGTGCTCGTTTTAGACAAGTAGAAAATGGAGAGACGTTAGATTTTGGGATAAATAGTGAAGGAGTGTTGTGTTTCCGTGGTAGAATGTGTATAATAAAGGATGATGATCTAAGACAGTCTATTCTGCGGGAATCGCATAGCAGTCTATATGCTATGCATCCTAGCAGAAACAAGATGTATCAGAATTTGCGTGAGCTTTATTGGTGGTTTGGACTTAAGCGCGAGGTTATGGAGTTCGTAAGTAAATGCTTGATTTGTCAAAAGGTGAAGGCAGAACATCAGTTGCCTTCAGGATTGCTTCAACCAGTAAAGATTCCACTTCGGAAGTGGGAAATGATTACTATGGACTTTGTTAGTGGGCTACCCTTGACACCTACTAAGAAAGACTCGATATGGGTTATAGTGAATCGGTTAACCAAGTCTGCCCATTTTGTACCGGTCCACACCGATTACTCATTGCAAAAGCTGGCTAGGTTGTATGTGGCGGAGATTGTAAAATTGCATGGAGTGCCAGTTTCCATAATATCTGATAGGGACCCATGTTTCACTTTGTGATTTTGGAAGAAGCTGCACGAGGCGTTGGCTACTAGGTTGAACTTCAGTACGGCTTTCCACCCTCAAACTGATGGACAGTCAGTAAGGATGATCCAAGTTTTGGAAGATACGTTGAGGGAATGTGTAATTGAGTTCCGAGGTAGCTGGGAAGAATATTTGCCATTAGCCGAATTTGCGTACAATAATAGTTATCAAACAAGTATTGAGATGGCTCCGCATGAAGCACTGTATGGGCGAAGGTGTCGAACTCTGACATGTTGAACGAAATTGGGCGAATGGAGAGTTTTGGGCCCTGAGTTAGTAGCAGATACTGAGGGTAAGGTAAAATTGATTCGGGATCCGTTGAAGGAGGCCTCAGATAAGCAGAAGTCGTATGCTAACCTTAAGCATCGAGAGATAGAGTATGCAGTAGGGGACTTAGTTTTTCTTAAGGTCTCTCCCTGGAAGAAGGTATTAAAGTTTGCACGGAAGGGGAAGCTAAGCCTAAGGTTCATTGGGCCATATCGGGTTGTGAGGCAAATTGGGCCTGTTGCTTATCAGCTGGAATTACCTTCTGAACTAAGCCAAATCCACGATGTGTTTCATGTTTCCATGCTAAGACGATATCACTCGGATCCTTCACACGTCGTGTCGGTTAAGGAGATTGAGGTTAGGCTAGACCTAACTTTCAAGGAAGAGCCCATACAAATAATTGGATGCGATGTTAAGGTACTGAGAAGGAAGTTTGTCCTATTAGTCAAAGTGCTTTGGCATAATCACAAGGCTGAGACGTTCAGTATCAGTCAATACACATTTTGCACAGATCCTTACTACTTTAATTTACCACTACATATTTAACTTGGGTTTGCCATAACATTAATCATAATTCGATCTAATAACTTGACCACTTTTACACCTTATCCGATCCTTGTGGAGACAATCTCACTCATCACTTTATTACTTTATTCGACATGTATAATTGCACAATTCGCATACCATTTCACACAGGACAAGTTTTTGGCGTTGTTGCTGGGGATCAAGAATTTGGTGAAATTTGGCTTTGTTATTTTACTTAATTCCATCAGCTTTATTTAACTTAGTTTAATTAAATTTCTACTGGTTTTCTATCAGTACATGAGAAGAGGAATTCCTCCTAATAAAGAGTATGCTTTTGATCTAGAGATCGAAAGAACTTTATAGAAAAGACAGAAAAAAATGCAAAAAAAAAAAGGCTAGGAACAAGAATGATCCTAGTCTCAATGATAATCTGAATGGTCAAGATATTAATCCTTCTGTTCTTCTATTAGCTTTACGAGAGCAAGTTATGCCAATTTAGGTGACTTGAATCTAGGGACAGTCAAACCACAAATATAGGATTATCAATATCCTACCACAAGAGTTGGGATGGGCAAAAGAGTTGTTGGTACCATGGAACTAGATGCTATCACTTCGTTAATAGCCCAAGTATCTTCTTTGGCTAATATGATCAAAACAATGAAAAAGCCCACTACAGTTTAGGAGATGAAATAAATCGAGCTTTTGCGTGTGTATTGTATTGAAGACTATGTGTTTGATGAATGCCCATCAAACCTAGCATTCGTGTGTTACATGGGTAATTTCAAGTCGAACAATAACCCCTATTCCAACATGTATAATCGAGGGTGGAAGCAACATGCGAACTTTTGTTGGAATAATCAAGGTGTAGGGAATTTTAATAATACTGTAAGACAGAATGCCAACAATACATTGCTTGGTTATAATCATCCTATGTTGAGGCAAAATGTCTAGTAGGGTCAAGTATCGGCTTCATCATCATCATCTATTGAAGCCTTTTTAAAGGAATATATGGCCATGAATGATGCTATAATTTAGAGTCAGGCTGCATCTCTCTAAGCTCTTGAGAATCAAGTGGGGCAATTTGCGAATGCTTTGAATTCGAGACCATAAGGAGCATTGCCAAGTGATATTGAGAATTTGACATCTCAAGGGAGGGAATAATGCAAGGCCATTACTCTTAAAATTAGAACTTAGCTTGATGACATTGCTTAAAAGGCCACAGTAGGAGAGGATAACTCAAATAACAACTATGTAAAGATCCTAGAGTCATCTGACAAACATATTGAACCTGAAAAGGGTAAGCAGCAAAATGTTGTGGCAGAATTAGATCATGTTCTCAACAAGAATGCCACGACAAAATAATATCAATAACCTGAAGGATGAGCACATTTACCTTTTCCTCAGCAATTTCACAATTCTAAGTAGAATATTCAGTTCAAAAGATTTTTGAATGTATTGAAGCAATTCCACATCAACATAACACTAGTCAAAGCTTTGGAGAAAATGCCCAATTACGTGAAATTTATGAAAGATATATTGTCAAAAAAGCGTAGATTGGGAGAATTTGAGATTGTCGCTCTTTCTAAAGTTGAAGGACCCAAGGAGTTTCACTATCCCATGTTCAATTGGAAATCTTTATGATGATAAGGCGTTACGTGATCTAGGAGCGAATATAAATCTGATGCCTATGTCTATTTTCAGGAAACTGGGAATTGGAAAAGCAAGACCTAGTACGGTTATTTTGCAACTAGTTGATCGATCCTACGCGTATCCAGAAAGTATAATTAAAGATGTGTTGGTAAAAGTAGATAAATTTATCTTTCTTGTGAATTTTCTTATTTTTGAATGTGAAGCTAACCAAGATGTGCCAATTATCCTTGCAAGACCTTTTCTTACTACTGGCAGACGTTAATTGATGTGTAGAAGGGTGAGCTGACCATGAGGGTAAATGATCAGTAGGTTACCTTCAATGTATTTAATGCTTTGAAATGTACCGATGCTAATTACGAATTCCATGCCATTGGGCTAATAGAAATAGAAGTGGAGGAGTTCACTAGATTTTGCCACAACAATTCCAACAGTGACAAAGACCCACTCAAGTAGAGGATATAATAAGTATGGAAGCCAAAAAGATAATGGATAGACCAGGGAAGAAGTTTGAATCCTTGGATTTATCAAATTGATCCTTCAATCCTCCTAAAACTTCTATAGAGGAACCTCTTACACTTGAGTTAAAACCTTTATCGTCGCATTTGAAATATACTTACTTGGGTGACAACAATACCTTGCTAGTAGTAATTTCTGTAGAGCTGACACCCGAGTAAGGGACAAGGTCGTTAGAAGTTCTTCGGTGATTTAAGAAGGCATTGGGATGGACCTTAGCTGATATAAAGGGAATTAACCTTGGATTTTGCATGCATAAATTTTTTTGGGGGGATTGCCCTAGCAATTCCATTGTACAGCGGTGAAGATTGAATCCGGGCATGAAAGAAGTTCTCAAGAAAGAGATTATTAAGTGGCTCGAAGCTGGCATTATTTACCTGATTTGAGATAGCTCATGGGTGAGTCTTATACAATGTCTACCCAAGAAAGGAGGTGTCACAGTGACAAGTAATGATAATAATGAGCTCATACCAATTACATTGTCACAAGATGCAGAGCATGTATGGATTACCGTAAGCTTAATAAGGAAACTAGGAAGGACCATTTTCCCTTACCATTCATTGATTAGATATTGGATAGATTAGTTGGGAAAGTTTTCTACTCTTTTTTGGATGGTTATTCAAGATATAATCAGATTGCCTTAGCTCCCAATGATCAAGAGAAGACAACTTCCACATGTCCATGTGGTACTTTTGCGTTTAGAGGGATGTTGTTCGAATTATGTAATGCCCAGACAACTTTTCAATGTTGTATGATGCCTATATTCTCTGACATGGTGGAAACTTTTTGTGAAGTCTTCATGGACGACTTTTCTGTGTTTGAGAATGATTTCAGGATTGTTTGAAATCTGGAATTGGTTTTGTGCCGTTATGAAGAAATGAATCTTATTTTAAATTAGGAAAAATACCACTTCATGGTTCATGAAGAAACTGTCTTGGGGCATAGGATATCACAAAAATGAATTAAAGTGGACAGAGCAAAATTAAAATGATAGAAAAACTACCACCTCCCACCAGTGTCAAGGGTATTAAAAGTTTTTTAGGGTATGCAGGTTTTTATAGAAGGTTTAAAAGGATTTTTTGAGGATATCTAAACCCTTTTGCATTTTGTTGGAGCAAAATAGACCCTTCAATTTTGATGAACATTGTTTGGTAGCCTTTGAAGATTTAAAAAAATAACTTATAGCAACACCAATCATAGTAGCCTCGGAATGGAAATTGCCTTTTGAACTCATGTATGACACCAGAAATTATGATTTGGGAGCTATGTTGGGGCAAAGGAAAGACAAAATACTACGTACAATATATTATGCTAGAAAACTTTATTGGAAACACAACTTAATTACACTACCATGAAAAAGGAGTTGTTGGCTATGGTGTTCGTGTTTGATAAATTTTTCATTCTTATCTAGTTGGTATAAAGGTCATAGTCTACACAAATAATTCAGTTATTAAGTATCTAATAAGCAAGAAAGATGCTAAGCCAAGGTTGATTAGGTGGATACTTTTCCTGCAGGAGTTTGACTTGGAAATTAAAGATTGGAAAGGGACTAAGAATCAAGTGGCTGATCACTTGTATAGGTTAGAATCTGGAAGCAAAGGTGGTCATGACACGATTATTAAAGAATAATTTCCAAATGAATAGCTATTAGTTGCCACGACATTACCTTGGTATGCCAACATACTAAACTATTGAGTAAGTGGTGTGTAGCCACCCGATCTCAACAGTCAAAGAAGACATAAATTTCTTCATGATGCCAAACACTATTATTG
The DNA here is from genome assembly GCA_025698465.1 of Gossypium longicalyx. Lineage (NCBI taxonomy): Eukaryota > Viridiplantae > Streptophyta > Magnoliopsida > Malvales > Malvaceae > Gossypium > Gossypium longicalyx. The sequence goes on along the minus strand of CM047001.1, from coordinate 29,207,558 downwards.
GGATGGACTTTTCTTGTTTAAACATTGTGCTGATCAAATAATTAGGAAATGTATCCCGAATGACGAAATCCATAGCATTCTACAGCATTGTCATTTAGCTCTCTACAGAGGACATTTTGAAGAGATGAGAACTGCTGCCAAAGTATTACTTCGGTTAGGATTTTATTGGCCAAGTCTGTTCAATAACGCTCATAAATTCTATCAGTCATGTGACTATTGTCAGAGAAGGAAATCTATCTAGAAGACACGAAATGACATTGCAAAGTATACTGGAGATTGGGTTGTTTGATGCATAGGGGATAGAGTCTATGGGTCCATTTCCACCATTAGTGGGTAAATGGTACATACTGTTAGTAGTGGACTATGTTTCTAAGTGGGTTGAGGCTGTTACCCTTCCTACTAATGATGCAAGGTCAATAATGAAGTTTTTACACAAGAATATTTTTACAAGATTCAATACACCTAGAGCCATTATTAGTGATGAGGGGTCTCATTTTGACTGCAAGTTGGTAGTTAATGCTTTACATTTATATAGGGTGAAACATAAGATTGCCATAGCATATCATGCCCAAACAATTGGACAAGCTAAAATTTCTAATAGAGAAATTTAAAAAAAATTAGAAAAGGTGGTGAATCCTACTCGTAGGGATTGGTCTACTAAATTGGATGAAGCTTTGTTGGCATATCATACCACGTACAAAACACCTGTGGGGATGTCACCTTTTAAGCTTGTCTATGGAAAGCCATGTCGCCTTCCTATTGGACTTGAGCATAAAGCATTTTGGGCTATTAAGAAGCTGGCATGGATTGGGTCGTTGCTGGCCATAAAATGTTGTTAGAATTGAATGAAATTGAGGAATTCCAAGCACAAGCATATGAGAATGCTAAGCTGTACAAGGAAAAGACCAAGTATTGGCACGATAAAAGCATCATGCCGCAACAATATGAACCAGGACAACATGTATTGTTATTCAACTCCAGGCTCAAATTTTTCCCTGGTAAATTAAAATCTCACTGGTCAGGTCCTTTTGAAATAGCTCAGGTGTATCCTCATAGAGCTGTTAATATCAATGACTTGAATATGGGAGGTCAAATTTATGGTTAATAGGCAAGGCTTAAAACATTACTGGGGTTCCCATGTTGTTCGAGACAAGCACGCCATTGACCTCCGAGATGTTTGAGATAAGATAATAATTTATTTTATCTCTCTTTTCATTACTCGTTTTACTTTAATTTTATTTTTAGTACTCATTTAATATTGTTTCCATTTTTGTTTTCTTATTTTTGAATAGTTTTCTTTGATTTCCAAAGAACGAAAAAAGAATGTGAACTGAGCAGTTGTGATATTAAGAGGAGTTAGTTATAGTATTGTGACAAACTAGGTAAATGGATAACTGAGGATGACCGAGCAGATAAGTCCAAGGAAAGAGATTTGTTTTTTTTAGCTAGGCCAATTTTGCAACGTGGAAAGCCCATGGAAGAGAAGTTAAACCTTTTTTTTTTAAGGATTAGGGCACTTCACATTTTTCCTTAAAAAATCTTCCTTATTCCTTTCTTTTCTCTTCCATGTCACACAACTTCCCTAGCACGTTTCATTTTTGCTGAACTGTCATCACTGTCTCCCTTATTTTCCTCTTCTCAATTACTCACATCTCTTAAGTTCTCCTAAAGCTTTCATTTTTATTACTCTTTCTCTTCAATCTCTGTTATCTTTTCTTCCACTACATTCTCCAAGATTTTTTCCAACCTTCTCCAATGGCTCATGTCAAAACTACCTCTAAATCTGTTGAACCATCAAGGGTTGATGCTGCTTAGCCAAAGACATTCTTTAACAGTGCTGCAGCCACGAGATACAATAACCACATCGTGAAACGCCCTTTCTATTTTGAGCAAGGGTTCTTGTTTAAAGATGAACCATACATGGGATACGATGAATCTGTGTCCTCCATAGTAGAAAAGCATGCGTAAAATATTTTCTGTTTGCACCCCAAAGATGTTTTAAGGAAAATTGTTTGAGAATTTTATACCCATGTCAATTATCCAGATTTCCCTTTTATCTACGTAAGGGGCACTTTCATTCCTTTTGATGAAGACCATATTAATGCATAGTTTGGTCTTAAAGGTGTCCAACACGAACATAGACCATTTGTTGACTGTATCATTTTCTGAAGAGCCGACTTATGTCATCTATGCACAATACAACTATATCAAAAGAGTGACTACTTTTACTCATCATAAAAGGGAGAATAATTAATGTCGATACGATCATTTTTCAAGAAGTATACCAGTGTGCTGAGAAGAATTCTTGTAGCTTAAACTTTCCCTCACTTATTATTGCTCTATGTCGAAACGCCCAAGTCCCTCTTAATGGGAATGAGGATATCACCCTTAACAAGGGTAGACTATTTAAGACCATCTTTGCCAAAATTCAAGGCACTAATGTTGCTAGGGCAACTCAACATAGTCAGGCCACCTTCCACTGTTGTGCATTCCCCCACGGTAGCACCTTCAGTTTCTCGTAGCTCCCTTGAATAACAAATATTGCACTCCTTAAAGCAATTAGAGAAAAAGGATGTGCCTCTTTGAAATTTAGCAGTTTGACCTAGTTGAAGAGATGGTCCAGGCCCAGCAGCAGCAAGCTCAATATTGGGCCTATATGAGGAGTAAGGGTTTGGCTCTTAGGAGATACTTGCAAAATAATTTTACAAAGCCAATGCCAGACTTTCCTGTCTTCCCTAACACTTTGCTCCAATCTTTTGATGCTTTCAGGCGCTACTCAAACAACTGCTGAGGAGCCTACTCAATCTGTTGCCGAAGAACCCAAAATGACAACAACTCTAAATAATCAGACGGATGAAGAAGATGAAAAAGATGACATTGCCACTACTGCAACCACCAAAGGTAAAGACCCTAGTACACCTTCGTCACCAGCTTCCATAACTGTACATGACCATCATATTGATCTTCTGATTGATGAGCTCACGGAAATTGATAAGGAGGGGAAGGAAATGAACCCCAAAAAGTGGAAATGGTGATATAAAGTTAGTGCCCGAAAATCCACTCGTCAGGCAGACTAAAGTATCTACATGCTATTCCAAGCCAGGAAAGTTTTCTATTTTTTTCATGCATCTTGCATTTCATTTCTTTTTCTCTGGCATTTTTTGTACAAATTTCCCTTTTGATTGTTTTCTTCATCCATTGAGGACAACACATCTCTTAGGTTTGGGGGTGTGTTGTTGTGCATTTAGGCTACATTTTATATTTAGTATGTATGATCATTTTAGTATCGTAATTTTAGTTTAGTTAAATATGTTTTGTCATTGCAATGTAACTATTAAGTACTGTTCGCTTACGAGGAGTACAATCTGTACTTATAAAGTTCGATGGTGAGCTTAGATTCTTCAATACACCTAGAACAAGTGACATTGGATTAGGTGAATTTATCTTAGGATTGGTTCCTTGAAAATCAATTACTAAAACTAAGATGACCTATAATCAGTTTTTTCCAGATTATAGTAAGTATCTTCTAATGAACTTAGGGACTTTTAAATCCAAATTCAGTCATATTGCCTCAGCATTATTAAATAAAAGACAATAGGCACTCCAATGGTTAGAATTGCCAAGTAAGTCAGTACCACATTGTTTTCTCCATTGTGTTGTTGATTAGAAAGATGATTTTAAGTAAGAGTGTGTAATAGAAAGTAAATAAATTAAGGGCACTCCGCTGTAGTAACAAGTCGAGTAGCTAAGGAGGTAGTTATTTTCTTCATCCATCTTCTAAGTCAAAAGCCTTAGCTTCAAGAGTGAATGTACGCTCTATTTTGATTATCAAGTCAAAGAATTTTGTGACATGCTAAATCCCCTAATATATTTGATTTAAAAAGAACACAAATACAAATGGTTTATACATTTCAATTATGCTTAGAGCAAGAGTAACTTGAATTTAGGTAACAAATGAACTGAGTAAACTAGGAAACATTTGCTATGGCCAGAAAACACATGGTACTTAGGAAATTTTATTTTTAGGGAGCAATTTTTTGCATTGCCTTTCTTAAACTGAACCTTTGAAACTCTAACAAGTTTTTAAAAAGATTGTTAAGAACTGATGTATATATTGATCTTTGAGTGGATTGACAATACAAAAAGGGTTTATGCACTGGCAATATTTTTGCATTCATGCACTTATGCATATTTTGCTTGAGGGCAAGCAATAACTCAAGTTTGAGGGAGTAATAACTTTTAAAAGGAGTTGTATTTCATGCCTTTAGACTTAGCTAATTGCTTGTACTCAGTACATTTAGTTGCATTTTAGCACATTACATTGGTATTTTTATCATTGGATTAGGAGCTTGGACTGTGTTTAAATGTTAGGTACTTTTAATTGCATACGGAAGGGTTGGGTTTGGTGGTTTGGCAGGTGCAGGATGTGGAGAAAGAAATAAAGAAGTGAAGGTTTGCCGGGGCAAAAGGCTGGGCAATTTGCCAATGTAACACCCCTTACCTGCATTTGATGCCGGAACAGGGTTCGAGGCATCACTGAACTTAAACACAAACTAACATACAAAACCGAGACATAAATTTCCATCCAAATTTAAAACATGCATTGGAGGTGGTTCAGGACTAAACCGAGAACTTTAGAAAATTTTACAACACTTAGAAAATTTTTCATCTAAACAGGGTCACACACCCGTGTGGCTTAGGACACACCCATGTGGGTAAGCCATGTGGTCACACATGCCTGTGTCCCTGACTCGTGTAACTCTCTGATTATGACATTATGCACCAAAGGAAATCACACGGTCAAATCACACGCCCGTGTGCTAGGCCGTGTGGCGAATTTAATTTTTGAAATTTCTCATAAAATAGGTGCAAACTTCACACGCCTTGGACACACTCCATGTCCCTAGGACATGTCTTTCACACGGATGAGACACACGGTCGTGTCTCTGCCCATGTGGCCAAAATAAGGCTATTTACCAAGCCAATTTGCCACCCTTATTTGCACCAACTTGCACAACATCAAGAAACACCAAATCAAAGCATATATATACAACCAAATCAGCCATAAACAAGATATCAATACATCAATTACACATACTAACATCTATCATGCATAAACATCACATACTTTCTTTTCCATTCATACCAATTTTATCTTCATGATAAGCTTCATCACATAAATATACCAATGACCAATAAAATTAATATTTTCCAACTTCCAATGGCCATATACAAAATGAATCATTAACCATAACAATGCCAACACATTTGGCTAAACCAATATGACACATAACAAAATAACCAAGTCCTTATACATGCCATACTCAAAATATTGAAACCAAGTATACCCAAAACAATTGTTTAATAGTGTGAATTGAGCTCCGACGACCCTCGATCCTCGAGCTAGCTTGGCGACACTATAAGGAATGGAAAGGAAATGGGAGTAAGCCTTAAAACTTAGTAAGTTTGCATGCAAATAATAAGAAACATAACTCATTCATTAATCATTTAACTACTCAACATAAGTTAACATAAATATCATCATGTATCTTAGGCATAACTTACTCATTAGCATTCTTACCAAGAGTTCATCTCATACCAAAGTTCATACTCATGGGTTTTACATACATACTTGTACCAACTCGTAACATAGTCACATACTTTGTTATCTTTGGCATACTCTTCGAATTACCGGTTGAACACTTGGAATACTATCGGATACATAGAAAATCTTGCACTTAAGTGCCACATATGTAGCCAATGCTACCTCATATCTTATAACACATAAAGCTCGCACACAAGCTAATCAAGGGCCTGCTCACACAAGCTATCAGTCAAGACGTAGCTACACGGGCTGCTCACACAAGCTGTCAAGTATCTGCAACACATGCTAGACTACCCAGCCACCGGTACAACGTACATGACCAGCTCATGCAATATTAAGCCTTAAATACATGGTTTCCTAGTGACATGTCACTTGTATCCTAAACTATTCCTAAGGTTCAATCGGGATTTTCTCGTCGTCGAAACTTCATTGAATATTTCCATAGAAACAATCGTACAACTCTTGCAATATTAAGCCTTAAATACATAATATAACAATGCATTATTTACACACAAACTGACCTCGGTACAAAATAGTAGGAAATGGACCTAATTGTCAATAACCTTGTTCTTTCCCTGGTCAAGGTCCGAACTTCGTTTTTCTTAATCTATAATAGAAAATTTAACTTATTTAATTTTCACATTACTCAATGCTGTCCCAAAAATAAAATTATGGAAAAATTATAATTTTACCCCTAACTTTTCATATTTTTACAAATTAGTCCTTAGGCTCGTAAATTGAAATGTATCCATTTTCTTTGGTACCCAAACCTAGCCAAACCTAAATCATGCTCATAACAACCCACATTTTTCATCAAATCACATTTCTAGTACCCATTTTTACAAATTTTACAAATAAGTCCTTTTTATGCATTTTCACTAAAAATCACTTAGTAAAAGTTGTTTATCACACCTTAAACATACAATATCTTCCATCAAACATCAAAATACATGCATGTCACACATGGGTAAAATTTTAAACATGAACCCTACTTCAAAACAATGGTAAAAATAGGTAAATCGGATGATAATGACTTCAAAAATGTAAAAAGCATTAAAAATGGGGATAGGATGCACTTACTATCAAGCTTGAAAGTTGAAGAAACCCTAGCTATGGTGTTCTTCAAATTTTTGGCCAAGGTTGAAGAAAGATGAGAAAATTTTGGCTTTATTTTCCCTTTTTGTTCTTTTATTTACCAAATGACCAAAATGCCCTTAATGCATAACTTTGAAATTTTACCTATTCATGTCCATTTTTGTCCACTAACTCATCTAATGGTATAATTACCAACTAAGGACCTCTAATTTAAAATCTCGTAGCAATTGGACACCTTTAACAAGTAGAACTCAACTTTTTGCACTTTTTACGATTTAGTCCTTTTGACTAAATTGAGTGCCCAAACGTCAAAATTTTCGAACGAGATTTTCAAAGAATAGTTCCATAAAAATATAGACCATAAAAATATAAGAAAAATGAATTTTTCTATGTCAGATTCGTGGTCCCGAAACCACTATTTCGACTAGCCCCAAAATCGGGCTGTTACAGCCAACATGAATGCCATGGCAATTTTAGAAAGATGACCGAGTCAACACTCAACACATAACAGTTTTAGCCCAATTCTACTTGTACAAGAAAAATCTACCAAAAAAATTGGAGAAGATATTGTGGACCATTGGAGTTACCCTAAGAAGAAAAACTTATAAAAAGCCAAAAGAGGAAACCCTAAAGGGTGTGGAGATCCAGAGGCAACAATAGAGGGTAGCAATTGAGTATAGATGAAAGAAGGAAACCAAAGGCAGTCCCTCTCAGTACCACAAGACATTGTGTTGCTGGATTGTTGATTCACTTGGTGATAGCCATCTTTCTAAGTTCTTCCGTTATTTCTCAATAAGTTCTTCTGTTAATTTATTTGATCGAAACGATGTTGGGTGTTATTTTGAACTTGAATTTTAATTCCCAACCCGTGAGCTAAATCTCATAGGGTTGGGATTACATGATGAACCTTTTATTTTTGTTACTGGTTGAAGCATATATTTGATTTAATCTACTATTTCATTCATTTGTTTTTATTTCCCAATTGTATGCATACATTCTCTAGGCATATAAGAGTGTGTAGTATGCCTATAAACCGAATCTAATTCTGAAAAGGATAGATTAGTTAGACTAGAGTTGAATGATACAATTGAGTATTCGACCGAATACTTGTAGCAGACTCTAGACATAGAGCAACAGTTGTATAGAATGAAGACAAAACAATGCAAGGTACCATGCTAAGGCCTATAGACATAGGCCAGGTAATTTAAGATCTAGCTCTCAAAAGAAGCAAGTCACTTTAGGTCTCTTTTGAGTAGTAGATTGAGTACGATTTATTGAGGTATTACTGAAAGTAAGGTTAGATTCTTAGTAATCCCAACCTTCCAAATCAACATTGTAGTCCCTTAATCCTTTGTCGTAGTATCTTTTCCATAGCATTCTTAGATATTTATTTATTCGCTCATAGATTATTTATGTAATTATTCTTGTAATTGCCATTGCATCTTTACCCTCGCTTTGCCTTAGCTTTTTTCAGTATCAGTCAATACATATTTTGTAGACATCCTTACTACTTTAATTTACCACTGCGTTCTTAACTTGGGTTTATAATAACATTAATCATAATTCGATCTAATAACTTGACCACTTTTACACCTCATCCAATCCCTGTTGAGACGATGTCACTCATCACTTTATTACTTGATTCGACGTGTATACTTGCACAATTCGTATACCATTTCACACGCGATACTTACCTGGTCTTGATTGATTAATGTCTACTCTGAAAAATTGTTCATTTGCAATGGTCTCCTTAATTTCTTCAATATGCTCCTCTTGTAAATTGTTTTCAATTATGGATAAATGATTTGCAATTTGATTCTCTATCCCTTTTCTATCCATTATCCATAAATCAAATTCCTAAAGTAATAAAACCCATCTCATTAGTCTTACTTTTGTTTCCTTTTTCTTCATAACATATTTTAGCGCAGAGTGATTAGTATACACATATACTCGATTCGCCATTAAGTAGGGTCAAAATTTTTCACAAGTGAACACTAGTACCAATATCTCTTTCTCAATTGTAGTGTAGTTGTACTGTGCTAAATTTAGTCTTTTGCTAGCATAATGAGTAGCTTCAAATAGATTATTCAGCTTTTTTTCCCAGAACTGCACCTACTGTATAATTACTAGCATCACATACAATGATAAAAGGTTTCGACCAATTCGGGGTGATGATTATAAGAGAATATATGAGTTTTTTCTTTTATTACCTCAAAGGCTTTGACGCAGTTTTGGTCAAATATGAAAGATGTCTCTTTTTGGAGAAGTTGATTAAGAGGTTTGGAAATATGAGAAAAAATCATTTATAAATCTTTGATAAAATCCTGCATGGCCCAAAAAATTTCAAACACCTTTAGCATTTGTCAGATTTGGAAGATGCTTTATAACTTCTATTTTGGCTTTATCTACTTTTAAAACTTTTCCCAATATTTGATGCCCTAAGACCAGTCCTTCATTCACCATGGAATGGCATTTGTCCTAGTTGAGCACTATGTTAGTCTCCTCTCATATTTTTAACACTTTTTTGAGGTTACCCAGGCATTTTTTAAAAGATTTCCCATATACAGAAAAGTCATCCATGAATGCATCTAACCTCTATTCTAACTATAACGCCCCAAAAGTGTTAGGTCTTAATTTGTTTTTTTTTTGTGTGTATTGTGCTGGTTAAGTATGTGGTTATTCTTGGTTGAATGTCCTGAGGGGTGCTAGAGAAGTCCTGAGTTCGAGCTTGGGCTTGTACAAAATTTTGGTTTTTGTCTTGATCAAACCCTGTGTGCTGGTGGTGAGAGTATTAAATAAATCTAGGAGAAGTATGTCACAAAAAGCCTAGTGGCTTAGTGGTAAGTGGTGTGTCAGTTCTGCAAGGAGACCTTGGTTCCAGTATTTGTATGCGTAAGGAGGTTAATATTTTGCTGCTCTCGCAAGGCAGGTGGTAGAGTTTGGCCTAAACTCTAAGAGTGGGGTGGTTGTGTGGGAGTGGATAGCTGAATTGGTGGAGAGAATCGTGGGAGTGGGTGAGGGAGTTATCAGTTTGAATTGGTAAAGAGGAAAAATAGGAGGAAATCAAGGAAGTGGGGAGTTGGGGTGTTAGTAGTGACCGAATGTGGGAGTCCCTTGTTGCTAGTTCAGTTTTGGCTTGAGGGTTGTCAAAATTAAGTGTGGTGATTGCCATTTTGGTTAGCTTTTGGTCTTTTGATAACTTTGCTTACTTTTTCCTCTTTTCGAGTTTTGCATATTGTGGATTTCTTTCGTTTGTTTCAGAAAAGAGTGTTTCATTGAAAGGGTATTTTTCGGTTCTCGTAGTTTGCATTTTCCTTCTTCTCCCTCACATCTCGTCTCTTGTAGCTGCTCTGCTTGGTCGATTTCTTTCTTTTCTTCTCTTGGGATCGTTCGGCTTTTGCTTCTAGGACCAATTGACTCTCTTCTCCCACCTCTAGCTTTGGCCGAATATTGTAGGGGTTTTTGTGGGTTCTTCTGATGTTACTTTTCTCTCTCTCCCCTTTTGGTCTTTTGGTTGCCGAATACTGTATCCTTGGTACCCAAAGCTGAACACTTCATCTCCTATTATCTTCGCTTTTCTTCGATGTGCTGCTGCTTTCTGACAATCAGTGAGTTCTCCATTCTTCGTGTTTCTCCTCTCTTTCAACATTTATTGAGCCTTTCCTCTATCATTCTAGTGGAGCCGAACATTCATCTCTTATGGCCGAATCTTACCTCTTTTCTATTGTGGTGGTTCTTTTAGTTTTTAGAGTTCTTCGAGGAGTGAAGTTGTGTGCAAGGAATAACTACATCATTCGAAACCTCTCCCTCATCTGTTGGTTGAAGGTAATTCTACTTGTAGTTACTGTGCTGAGAATGGGGATATGTCGGCTTGCATTCCTGGGTAAGGGCCGAATGCTCGTTTTCCATATTAATGGATTTCTATTAATGCAGGTTTCAATGGCAAACGTGTGAGCAATCTTAGTTAAGCGGTTTAAGAGATCTAAGCCGTTCTTGGAAAATCAAGGCAAGTATTATGTTTAGTCAGGATTGTTTTAAGGAAGGTTTTTATTCTGTGGACAAATGGCAAATAGAATACCTTTCTTGAATGTAGGATTTGGGTGCGTGGAGGCTGTTCACACTTTTCACAACCAAGTGTGTAATCACACTGCTTGTAGCAATAGTTCAGTAAAAGCCGGAAATGTTCGATTGTTGACACTACACAAGCATATGCTCGCACGTGTGGTGAACCGAATCCTCAAAACATGGGCATTCAATCAAAGAGGCCACCATGAACGTTTCATGGGCTTAGGTCGGTATTGGGCCACGATGGGCCGAAATGGGCCATGTAGGCCCCATGGGCTTGTGGGCCCCGCACCGGTGAACCTCACGAATGTGTGGAGATTGTTGGGTTGGGTTGGTAAGTATACCTAAACCCTAATTTATGAAATGACTGTTGTACCCCTATAAGCTAAATTACGATTATACCCCTATGTGTTGTGTGACTGCTAAGCATGCCATATTTATCGTATGTATACTTATATTATATTGCATTGCATGGGGTGGGAAATATATATGTATATTGTTGGAGGAAGTGTACTGAAAGGCTATAAGCCTATTATTGGCAGCTCTATTGCAAATACTGTTAGTGCTGGAACCGGTACTTTATTCTGGAGTGTAGGGATGGATGGGTCAATTTATTCCCCACATGGAGTGTAGGGCTAGTCGAAGTGGAGTGTAAAGGATGATTGGGTAGGTTTTCTTTGTGCATTACTGATACTGTTCTGTAATGGGCTAAGGCCCACACTAATATTGCCACTGATATGGGCTTAAGCCAAGACTGTTCAGATATTGCATGTTTGACTGCACTTTAGCTAGGGATTGCACACTGAGTTTCGTACTCACCCTTTTCTGCTTAATTGTGCAGGTAATCCTTAGATGGATCGGTGTTGCGAGGATCTCGATGATGGCCACGCCACTATTTATATTTTCTTTAAATTTCTATTGGATTTCGGTTTGGGTTATGTAATAAGGCCCCTTTAATTCCTTTGTTTAAATTCGGGTTTTGGTTTCTAAGATTTATATCTATTGAGAACGTAAAGTGTGGTTTTCTAAAACGATAACTGTTTTAAAAACACTATGACATCGCAACGCTTTTGAAATGCTTTCGCAACAATAAGGGGTTTAAAGTAATGATAATTTTAAATAAATAATGAATAAGCTAGAATAATTTGAGAACTGACAAAGAGGTTTCTCATTTCCAAATGGGTTTCCATCAAGAACATGTTTTTCTAAAAGCACTTCATTATGACATAACAGATTCGGCTATAATGTCTAGGCCAAGTTTGGGGTCTTATACTAGCATATCAGCAAAGATCGCAGTCATGCATCTCATGAAGGTTGCTAGAGCATTGTATAGGCCAAAAGGCATTCTTTTAAAGGCATACTACCAAAGGGACAGGTGAAAGTAATTTTCTCTTGCTCATCGGGATGAATTGGGATTTGATGATACCCTAAAGGAAGCAATAATAATCTTTTCTTGCTAATAGATCAAGCATTTGGTCTATACAAGGAAATGGGAAATGGTCTTTTTTGGTTGCATCATTCAGTTTCCAATAATCAGTGCATACTCTCCAACTTGTAACTATTTGAATTGGAATTAACTCACTGTTATCGTTCTCAACTACAATTAGACCTCTCTTCTTCAGAACACACTGGGTTGGACTAACCCATTCACTTTCAGGGATAGCATAAATACTATTTGCATCTAACAATTTAAGCAATTCCTGTTTTACCATCTCCTTCATGGCTATATTAAGTCTACGATGAGCATCTACCATAGGCCTTTTCCTTTCTTCTAATCAGATCTTGTGCTGACAAAATGTAGAATTGATTCCTTTAATATTAGAAATTGTCCATCCTATCGCTTTTTATGCATTTTCAAGGCATTTAATAAAGCCTATTCCTATTTTGTATCTAAACCTACAATAATAATTACTTGTAAAGTATTTTGTTTCCCCAAATATCCATACTTTAAATGGTTGGGCAATGGCTTTAGTTCTAATTTTGGGGGTTTGACAATAGATGGCACCATTTTCATCGAGTTTGTGATAATTTGCCCTGGTTGTTCCTTATTATGTCTCCACCAGTCCAATTGATTTACCATGTGATGGTTCTCTTGTTCCGCATTGTCCCTTTCTTCTTCTATTTCGTAACCCATTGATTCTTTCGTACTGAACTCCAATTGGTTACATTCTTGGTCCTTATGAAATACATATTCTAGTTATTGATTTTGTATTTTAGGACATTCTTCCCAAGTTGATTCATTGGTGCTGAATCTTTCCAATATTTCCATTACTTCCTCCAGGATTTTCGTCCAAATACTTCCCCCCATCATGATATCAAATTTTTGTCTATCCTGACTATTGAACCCATAGTAAAAATGTTGTATTTGAACTGTGAAATGTGTTTCTCCACCAAATATAGATATAAGGATTGCCTTGAAACTTTCCCATGCTTATCCAAAAGTTTCAGTGATACTCTATTGGAAATAAAATAATTGTGTTTAACTGCTTAATACCTTAGTCATAGCAACACCTAGCGAAGGAATAATTGCACAAAGTCAGTCAACGTCATGATGGTGTCTAAAGGAAGTGTCTCTAGCCACATTTTTGCTTTTCCCTCTAACGTGAACTAAATCAATAATAACTTGATAGTCTTAGATGAAATTCATGTGCAATTAGCATTGACACATATAAGGTCAAATTTCAACAAGAATGCTATGGGATCTTCATTGACATGATTGGAAAATCTGACATTATTAGATATCCATGTTAGTAGAGTAGGATTTAATCCAAAATGTGAACTATGGATAACATGTCAGGAAATGCTAGACTTAACCAATTTACATCAAATAATGTCCCCAAGACTTGCATATTGTTAGTAACTTATGTGTGAATCGAATGTATAACTTAAAAATTTTCTTAATTATTCTAATTTAAGTGCAAAAATTAAAATTAAACTAGTGATGTTGCTTACCCAGCAACAACTAGCGGACGTACTAACGTCTAGGGTGTAAATACTACAATAAAATATAGACAGCTAATATGGTATCCGCAAGTATATGGGTCGTGTTGTAATATAGTTTTACAGTGAAGTAGGTGAGTACTCCGAGGATTGTACCCATAGGAGGCGAGTGGTAGATCAATTTTAACTTAAATAATAAAAGATTTAATTAGTACTTTAAATTAGTTATAATACAAAAACGTAAAATAAAGGATTTTTGAGGTTTTATTATAATATTAATAAAAACAAAAATAACATAAAAAGATAAATTTCAAGAGATTAAAAAGGGAGAACAAATCAAATCTGATTATGGGTGATTAGCTCGCATCAGTATTTTCCATTAACTGTTATTTTCAGGTTCTTCGTCCACCAACTAGTCGCTACCCTAGCAGCATCTTCCAATCTTCCACTAACATAACAAGTCAGCAAGAACTACTTACCTTCTGACCTCACATTTCAAACTGGTTTGGAGTTAAGATGTTCACAGATCGGCAATACCAATTTTAGGTTAATTCCCACCTTGATGACTTCTCGAGGTTCTCAGACTTGGGGCTTGTTCCATGTTCTTCCTTTCCTAAATAGCTAATTTATTTACTCACCCTACAAAATAGTGAATAGATCATACATATACTCACTAATCACCCATAGAGGGATTAGTTCCTCATGGCTTCCAAAGATAATATATAATCGATGTAAAGAGAAAGCATTCTAATTAAATAGATAAGATATAGTAAATGAAAGAGCTTGATTGTATTGAAGTTAAGCATGAATCCATGAATTTCAAATGCTTCCACAATTCAGATCTTTTCAAATCAACAAGAATAATTGAACTAAATCTAAAACCCTAAGAAAGAAAGAAAGTTAAACTCAATTTACAAGAGATAATTTAGGCTAAAGTAATGATGTCCATAATAGGTGACAAATGAGCCTATTTATAGCCTTCAAGTGGTCATTGTCCTTAAACCTAGGTTAGCTAATATTCCCGAGCTTAAAGTTGATTGTGCAGACAAAAATGCCCTTGCTTCATGTGTTGCTTTCAGTGTTGTTTCTATCACAGAGTCAATGTTGCGACCCACTAGGACCTGTGTCGTGACATATCAATCAGTATACTTCTCTACAGCTATTTTTAGGGGCATGTTGCGACACCCTCAGTTTGTGTCGCGACATCAAAGGCAATCTAAAGTTTTCTCCATTTTGTTTCCTATGTTGCGACATCGAGTCATCCATGTTGTGACAGAGCTACCGGTATCCGTTTAGTGAACCTTTCAATGGTCTCCTGGACACTTACAAAGTGCGTTAGCTCACCCTTAGGTCTCATTTGGCCCTTAAGGTCAATCAAAGAATCTATTTTCACATTTTATTGAATGTAAATAAAACTATGAATACTTAACTAAAACATAACAAAAATGTTTGTATTCAGGCTCCTTTTTTAATTTGCTATATCGAATTATGAAAGATCAACCATGACCTCTAACAAGCACGGAAGTAGGTGCCAAACTTTGAGTCTATGAATCCTCTATTTGGGCAATCCCTTAGAAAATGTTCCTTCGAACCACATTTAAAACAACCACCTGTCATCTTGCAGAACTTACCAGAATGCCTACTCTCACAATGTGCACAAAATGGCCATCCAAAACGACCTGTCAAACCACCAGTACTAACCACAACACTACTCTACTTCTTAGACTGACTCAGTCAAGACCCACGTCTCACATCCCTACCAAAACTATGACTATCATGCTCTCTCTTAGGCAGTCGGCTAGATGCACCATTAGAAGTCCTTTTACCAGACTCAGTAACCACAGAACGGGGCGACTTAGCCAAAGTCTCCTCAATTCTTTGGCTTTCTCCACTAGCTCATCAAACATCTCCACGTTCTGAGCTACGAAATAAACTCGAATCTTACAATTAGGCCCAAAATGAAACCTCTTACAATAGTCCCTTTCAAAAAGAACCATCTTAGGAGTGTATTGACTAAGTCACACAAACTCCACCTCATAGTTAGCCACTGACAAATCACCCTGAACCAAATCCAGGAACTCATGTTTACAAGCCTCCATATACCACTCACCTATAAAATGTCTCCTAAAAACCTCAACAAAATAATCCCAAGTTAAATGATCAGTAATAGTACCTCTCTTAACCGTATTCCACCAACGATGAGCCTTACGGTTAAGTAGGGACATAGCACAACCCAACTTCTCATTGTTAGAATAGGATATTTTCTTGAGGATCCTTTCAACTCCTTCCAACCGGTATTTAGCTACGGTCGGATCGATCTCTTTTACCCCAGAAAACACTTTACCACCCAACGCTTATAGACGTTCAAGCAGCAACCCTCGATTAACAGGCCTGGGATTGGCAAGTGTAAGAGTAGGGTTAGTATCAGCAATCCATTGAAACGCTCCAATCATAGCTTCCATAAGGGGCCCAACACCCTCATCAGGTATATTCACTCTACACTGCGACACAGTAGGTACAGAGGATGTACCATCATCTTGGGCATTAACTCTGACATTAACATGTCTAGAAGGCATATCTAATAATCTAACACACAAAAAATCAAACAAACAAGGGTGTGAGTGGTAGAAAATGATCCAAGTTACGTTCCTCTAAACAAACTTTAGAATTAAGGCAATGTATTCCCGTTCCTACTCCACATGCAATTGAATCAGAGATATTTCCAAATAATTTTAAGCAATCAAAGTTACTTAAACACATGGGTTCCACAACCCCAATCCACACAACAATCATCTGGGTCAGAGTGTTACATCTTCCCTCTACCAGACCGATCGTCGAGCTCGAATATTAGGATGTCACACCAGTGTCACACATCACATTCATTGCTAAAGATCTCATTATTAAGCAAACATCTTCCCTCTTAACTTTTGTAATAACTATAAGTCATACATGTTCCAATTATCAATAAAACATGTTAAGCATTCATCAAGCGAACTTCAAACGTAAATTAAACATGTATTAGAATCACATAGAAAAATTTCAAAGCAAATCATGTAGGTATTGATACAAAATCAAAGGTATTAATATTTCTCTCAAATAGTATCAATACTACTTGCAAAATCGATACCAAAACAGCATCATGGTTCTCGTTTAAAATCAAAACCTCAGAAATTATTGGTACCTTTCAAAAAGTATCTATTATTTTACCCCAAGTTTCGATACTAGTGGTGTGGTATTGATACCAAATAATATTACTGACTTCCTATACTTTCAAAAAATCATACAGGTATCATTTTTAAAAAACAGAATACCGATACCTTTGCTCCAGACCTCAAAAATTATAGTAGTTTAATGTAACACCCCAAATCGGCCTAGACGTTACGGCTGAATCTGGTGTGTCACATTATAGCGTTTTGTGAAATCTTGTACTTTTTGGTGGAAACCATTAGTTAAACCCATTTAGTTTTTAATGCTTGAGTAAACTCGGTAAATTCTGTGTTACATCTGAAATTAACTTATCACAACGTTTGTTATCTTTGATTACCTAACTCGAGTAAAACTGCGGAAGCTTTTCTAGTTGAAAACCTTAAGGTTAAAAATGCAGGTTTTTTATTTGAAAATGTTATTATTTTGAAAACTCGATGTTCTTACTCTAGCAGTTTAAAATACGAAATCAAAGGCCCAATAAAAGTTAAAAACCCCCAAGTGGCCTTATTACATAATTAAAACCCAAATATAAAATCTTTGAATAAATTAAGTCATAATCAAATAGTCTGCGGTCGTGTGGCCACCTTTGAGTCCCTCGTGGCTCCAAATCGTCTAAGGCTGGGGATTACCTGTACAGTACAAAGGAAGGGTGAGTTTACGAAAACTCAGTGTGTAATCCCCTACCAGTCAAACGGTAAACAAAGCATACAGTATCAGTCTAGACCTGAGCCCTACTCAATAACAGTGCAGTCATGGCCTAAGCCCTATACAGTGACAGTGTGGGTGTAACACCCCAAAAATCTTGAAATCCAAAAATCCTGAAATCCCGAAATTTCTTTATTTTCAATTTTGTTGAAAATTATGTTTAATATTCTTATCCAAGTGATAATTTTAGTAGGCCTTAGCTAAGGTTGAGTTTGAATTAAGTGGGTAGAAGAAATTATAATTTAATTATTAAAAGAATCAGGGCTGACAAGTAGGTGGGCTTTTGAATAAATAAAGAAACAATTGTACACAAAAAGAGCCTGTGGTGGAGTGGCTAAGTGACACAATATAAGGTGTAGTGAGGTGGCATTAGTAGCTAGCAAGGGGGTCCAAGGTTCGAATCCTAGCTTAGTATTTTTAGAATTTAATTTTAGCCTTCTAAAAGGATGGAAGTGGCGTGAAAATGGACTCCAAGGGAAGTGTTCAGGAGAGAAAATTAAGGAAAAGATCAAGGGGTTATCAAGGAGAAAAATGAGAAGATTAGATGGGAGAAGTGGTGGAGCCGAATTGGGAACTGGGGCTTGAAGAATTCGGCTATAGGGCTATAAATAGGGCCTGAATACAGGGTTTCCAAGCTACTGCCCAAATTCTTCTTCACTTTGTGCAAAAAACCCTTTTCTTTTTAAGATCCAAAAAGCTGAAAACCCTTTTGTTTTTCTTTCTTTTCTTTCTGCCGATTTCTATTCTCCCTTACACAATCTTCTTTGCTGATTTCTTCTACTACTCTTCTTTTTCAATCCGTGCCAAATAAACCTTATTCACCATACTTAGTTTAAAAAGCCAAAAAATTGAAGCTTCTAAGGGCTGAATACTTTTTGACCGAATCTAGTTTAAGTGTTGCTCTTCCAATCGATTTTCTTTGTTTAGTATCTATTATTGTCCCTCACTTCTTCTAATCAACTTTGGTAGGGAATTAGTATCGGATCTTGGTTTTTAGCACTCTACCAAATTGCTCTTTAAGGTGTTGCGGGTTTGGTAAGTAATCTTCTCCCATTGGCTAAGGTGGCCGAATGGTCATAGTTATGGTAAAGAGACTTGTGTTGGATACGAGTCACCTATTATTCAGGTTTTAATAGTTAAGATTTGTGCAGATCTAGGAAATACGTGATCAAGGAAAAAGCGATTAAGGATTGGGCTCAAGGTAAGGTTAAGGTGAGGTTTTGGTTTTTAAGTAAATAAGTATTAAGCATGCGATTAATTGAAGGGTGATATCGATTGTAGGTTTGGGCTAAGGAAATTGCATCACGCGTGCTTACCAGGTGTGTACATACACTACACACACACAATGAATCGATAAAAGCCGAAAAGCTGAAATGTCAAAATGCCGAAAAGCTGAAAGTTTGGTTACAGTAGTCTTGCGATTGCACGAACACTCGTAATGGGGAAGCCAATAGGTTACCTGAGGCCCACGGGCGATTCCGTGGACTTGGGTTGTGATTTGGCCATATGGGCCCGATGGGCTAAATGGTCCTAATGGGCTGTTGGGCCCCATAATAGGCAAAAACTAAATATTGATGCTATGTGATAGGAATTTGTATGTGAGCATGAATATGGATGTGACTGGGCCTAACAGGCCATATAAATTTGATTTGGGCCTAATGGGCCATATATAGGTGATTTGGGCCTAATTGGCCATATGAATATGATTGGGATTAATGGGCCAGATCCAGGTATGTGAATTTGATTGGGCTTTGTAAGGGGTTTTGGGCCTAGTATATGATATCCACATAAGACTTAATTAATTATTTGTGACCGTGGACAAGTCATAGGGTTAAGGTGTGGCAATGGGTATATGCATGTCTAGGATTGGATCTAGGGAGAGCTTGGTACTTAAGCGGTCTTAATGACTCACCTCCTCTTCTCTGCAATCCTACATGGTGCATAGTATTCATTCATCTTAGCTCACAGGACTTGTTAACGGGCCAAGGTAAGTGAAAACCGTAATTAAGGGAAAATGACTGAAATGCCCCTAAGGGCGAAAATGACCAAAATACCCCTAGGTGTTGAATGTAAGTTTTGTGGATGCGACATGCATACATATGATATTCTGCTTAGGTTGCATATGGGTTGGGAATTATGGAACGGAGGAAGTATATGAGGATCGCGTGGTTGCTTGACAATCGTGGATCCACCGACGGCTTTTAAAGCCCAATATGTAAATGAAGGTAGTTCCGCAACCGAGCTACCATGGTGTGTGGGTTGGGTGGGTAAATATTTATATCCCCACATGGTGTGACGGGGGACAGAGCTGGTGTGTAGCGGATGGATAATTTGGATGGGATTGCATTACATGAATGATGAATAATGTTTTTTTAATGCTTGTTTTTGTCGAGGGTTGTACACACTGAGTTTGTGAAAACTCACCGCCTTTTTTATTTTATTTTCAGGTGATGGTCGGTAGAAGGTTCGATGTTTGGAAGGACTCTTGGTGGCCAGCTAGCAAGATGATTTGGACTTGGGTTTTTTTTTTCAAGCATTTAAGTTTTTGCTTCTTTTTAAGTATGTTCCAAACCAGATTGTAATAAGGTTTTCATTGTGTTATTATTACTTGAATTATTATTATTTTCAATGTAATTATAAGAAGTTGAACATGGGTTTTCTAAATTATAGTATGTTTTCTACGCTTCCGCAATTAAATTTTTAAATGATAAGTTTTCTTAAATCAAATGTTTCAACAAGGTTTTTGCAATTGAAAGGTGTATTTTTTTTAAGTTAATTAAGGTTTCCTTTATTTTAAGAAGGGTTTTCAATGACCACACGGTTTTTGCTAAAACACTTTAATGTGACACACCAGATTCAGCCATAACGTCTGGGCTAGGTTTGGGGTATTACATTTAGTGGTATCAGAGCCCGGTTGCAAAACTCGGGCTGTGAATTGGGCCTTATTATTATTTGGTTTCTTTTCAACTTATTATTTTAATTTTAAAAAATATATATATTTTGGATCGCGATGCTTTGGAAAAAGAGAAATCTTGTTGAGCGGCACACCGAGTCTCCGACATCGAACCAAGTAAGTACTTTTATTTGAGTTTGTTTAAATTGTTATGCAGTAGATAGTTAGAGGGCTACTTTAGATGATGGTCAGAATGGAGCTAAAGCCCGTAGAATCTAGAAACTGTAGAGGATTTTCGAAAATGATCTTCTCTTTAAATATTTTCATAAAACATCGGTGTAATTATTAAACTAACTAAAACTTCATAAAATTTCTAATTTAGATAATACGCGAATCAACGATGAGTGCTAGAAGAGGTGTAAGAGACCGTGGCTGAGGCCGTGGAAGTGTTAGGGCTGAATCGTCGGCATCGGGCCATATGCCCGATGTTGGAGTAGAAGAGGCTCTGACCTCACCTGTGGTTGGGAATAGACAATATGATCGGGTCGCGGGAGAAGATGCATTGTCGCAGGCAATGCTGAGGATTTTGGAAAGGGTCGCTGGGCCCAATAATGGCAACGGAAATCGGGGGTCCATTCCAGAACGACTTCGATCGAACGGGGCTGAGATCTTTAAGGGCGTGGCTGGCGTGGCTCTTAATGTTGCCGAATATTGGTTGGAGGCCACTGAAAGGATAATGGAGGATTTAGACTGCTCACCTGAGCAAAAGTTGAAAGGGGCGGTGTCATTACTTAGGGAAGAAGCCTACCAGTGGTGGCTAACAGTGAAAGAGGGCACTCAACCGGAGCGGGTCACTTGGGAGTTTTTCAAAGCTGCATTCCAAGGGAAGTATGTGGGTGCAAGCTATGTGGATGCTAGGAGGAAGGAGTTCCTGAACTTGACCCAAGGCAATAAATCGGTGGCGGAGTATAAGGCGGAGTTTCTACGCCTTCGTAGCTATGCAAAGGTAATGGTGGCAACGAAGTATGAGCGTTGCGTTAGGTTTGAGGATGGACTTTGAGATAGCCTTAGGCTACTGATAGCTCCACAAAGGGAACGATTTTTCTCGAAATTGGTGGAGAAAGCAAAGATAGCGAAGGAGGTAAAACACATTGAGTGCCTAAATCGGGAGAAAGAAAGGGTAAGAATAAGAGGGAGGCTGAGACTCCTGGTGTCGATCAGAGGCTTAGGGCTAGGGCCAGAGTTGATGGGCCAGTTAGAGTGAGGCCCTCTGCAGTTAGTCCAGGGGTGCCACCTTGTGCTGATTGTGGGAGAAGCCATAGAGGCGAGTGTTGGAAGAGGACGGGAGCTTGTTTACCTTGTGGGTCTATGGAGCATAGGATCAAGGATTACTCCCGAATGCTAGGTCGAGAGCCAGTCGTGGGCCAAGCTGGTGCTCAACTACCAAGGGGTGGTCAGCTATCGCCAAGAGGCCGTGAGCAGGCCAGAGGTGGTGACGGCAATGGACATGGACGTGGAGTACTAGGCAAAATTGCAGGCCATGCTGAGGTGAGGCAGCCAGCTTTGGTTTGTGCTGCTCGTTGCCGAGAAGACAAAGATGCTCCAAAAGCGAATACTGGTATGTACTTTTTCCATAGTATGCGATCTATCTATTTTAAACTTAGAAATAGAGTGCGCAGCAAAAGTGTAGTGGTGTAACTTAAGTGATGCGACATCAATATCCTCAATAGTTTAAACAAGGTAAATTTCGAGGATGAAATTTCTTTTAGGTGGGTAAAGTTGTAACGCCCCAAAAATCCCAAAATCCCAAAATCCCGAAATCCCAAATTTTCTTTATTTTCGATTTTGATAAAAATTATGTTTAATATTCTTATCCAAGGGATAATTTTAGTAGGTCTTAGCTAAGGTTGAGTTCGAATTAAGGGGTAGAAGAAATTATAATTTAATTATTAAAAGAATCAGGGCTGACAAGTAGGTGGGCTTTTGAATAAATGAAGAAACAATTGTACACAAAGAGCCTATGGTGGAGTGGCTAAGTGACGCCACATAAGGTGTAGTGAGGTGGCATTAGTAGCTAGCAAGGGGGTCCAAGGCTCAAATCCTAGCTTAGTATTTTTAAAATTTAATTTTGGCCTTCTAGAAGGATGGAAGTGGCGTGAAAATGGACTCCAAGGGAAGTGTTCATGAGAGAAAATTAAGAAAAAGATCAAGGGGTTATCAGGGAGAAAAACGAGGAGATGAGATGGGAGAAGTGGTGGAGCCGAATTGGGAACTGGGGCTTGAATAACTCAGCTATAGGGTTATAAATAGGGGCTAAATATAGGGTTTCCAAGATACTACCAAAATTCTTCTTCACTTTGTGCCAAAAACCCTTTTCTCTTCAAGATCCAAAAAGTCAAAAACCTTTTTGTTTTTCTTTCTTTTCTTTCTGTAGATTTCTATTCTCCTCTACACAATCTTCTTTGCCAATTTCTTCTACTGCTCTTCTTCTTCAATCCGTGCAAAATAAACCTTATTCACCATACTTAGTTTAAAAAGTCATAAAACTGAAGCTTCTAAGGGCCGAATACTTTTTGACCGAATCTAGTGTAAGTGTTGCTCTTCCAATCAGTTTTCTTTGTTTAGTATCGATTATTGTCCCTCACTCTTTCTAATCAAATTTGGTAAGGAATTAGTATCAGATCTTGGTTTTTAGCTCTCTGCCAAATTGCTCCTTAAGGTGTTGCGGTTTTGGTAAGTAATCTTCTCCCATTGGCTAAGGTGGCCGAATGGTCATAGTTATGGTAAGGAGACTTGTGTTGGATACGAGTCACCTATTATTCAGGTTTTAATAGTTAAGATTTGTGCAGATCTAGGAAATACGTGATCAAGGAAAAAGCGATTAAGGATTGGGCTCAAGGTAAGGTTAAGGTGAGGTTTTGGTTTTTGAGTAAATAAGTATTAAGCATGCGATTAATTGAAGGATGATATCGATTGTAGGTTTGGGCTAAGGAGATCGCATCACGCCTGCTTACCAGGTGTGTACATACACTGCATACACACAATGAATCGGCAAAAGCCGAAAACCGAAATGCTGAAATGCCGAAAAGCTGAAAGTTTGGTTACGGTAGTCTTGCAAGTGCGCGAACACTCGTAAGGGGGAAACTGATAGGTTACCTGAGGCCCACGGGCGATTCCATGGACTTGGGTTGTGATTTGGCCATATGGGCCAGATGGGCTAAATGGGCCAGATGGGCTGTTGGGCCCATAATAGGCAAAAACTGAATATTGATGCTATGTGATAGGAATTTGTATGTGAGCATGAATATGTATGTGACTGGGCCTAACGGGCCATATAAGTGTGATTTGGGCCTAATGAGCCATATATAGTTGATTTGGGCCTAATTGGCCATATGAATATGATTGGGCTTATTGGGCCAGATCCAAGTATGTGAATTTCATTGGGCTCTGTAAGGGGTTTTGAGCCTAGTATATGATATCCACATAAGACTTAATTAATTATTTGTGACCGTGGACAAGTCATAGGGTTAAGGTGTGGCAACAAGTATATGCATGTCTAGGATTGGATCTAGGGAGAGCTTGGTACTTAAGCGATCTTAATGACTCACCTCCTCTTCTCTGGAATCCTACCTGGTGCATAGTATTCGTTCATCTTAGCTCACGGGACTTGTTAACGGGCCAAGGTAAATGAAAACCATAATTAAGGGAAAATTACCAAAATGCCTCTAAGGGCGAAAATGACCAAAATACCCCTAGGTGTTGAATGTAAGTTTTGTAGATGCGACATGCATACATATGATATTCTTCTTAGGTTGCATATAGGTTGGGAATTATGGAATGGAGGAAGTATATGAGGATCACATGGTTGCTTGACAATCGTGGATCCACCGACGGCTTTTAAAACTCAATATGTAAATGAAGGTAGTTCCGTAACCGGGCTACCATGGTGTGTGAGTTGGGTGGGTCGATATTTATATCCCCACATAGTGTGATGGGGGACGGAGCCGGTGTGTAGCGGATGGGTAATTTGGATGAGATTGCATTGCATGAATGATGAATGATTTTTTTTTTTGAATGCTTGTTTTTGTCGAGGGTTGTACACACTGAGTTTGCGAAAACTCACCCCCTCTTTCATTTTATTTTCAGGTGATGCTCAGTAGAAGGTTCGATGTTTGGAAGGACTCTGGGTGGCCAGCTAGCAAGATGATTTGAACTTGGTTTTTTTTTTCAAGCATTTAAGTTTTTACTTCTTTTTAAGTATGTTCCAGACCAGATTGCAATAAGGTTTTCATTGTGTTATTATTACTTGAATTATTATTATTTTCAATGTAATTATAAGAAGTTGAACATGGGTTTTCTAAATTATAGTATGTTTTCTACATTTCCGCAATTAAATTTTTAAATGATAAGTTTTATTAAATAAAATGTTTCAACAAGGTTTTTGCAACTGAAAGGTGTGTTTTTTTTAATTTAATTAAGGTTTCCTTTATTTTAAGAAGGGTTTTCATTGAAAACACGATTTTCGCTAAAATACTTCAATGTGACACACCAGATTCAGCCATAATGTCTGGGCCGGGTTTGGGGTGTTATAGTGGGCTTATGCTCAAAACAATATAATTACAATCCAGGTATACAACCCCACCCAATCAAACCAACACACCATCCATACCAACCAGCACACCACGTGGGGATGAAATCGACTGTAACGCCCCAAAAATCCTGAAATCCCAAATTTTCTTTGTTTTCTTCAGCTCTGATAAAAAGTGTGCTTAGTATTCCCGGTTAAGTGTTAATTATGTAATATTAGGTCTCGGTTAAGGTTTGAGTCGAACCTAGTGGTAAAGGAAATTATGGGTTAATAATTAAAAGAACCTTGATGGCAAGTAGGTGGGCTTTTGAATAAATGAAGGAAGAATTGGACACAAGGAAGCTTGTGGTGGAGTGGCAAGTGGCGTCACATGCAAGGCAAGGCAAGGGGGTATGGGGTTCGAATCCCACCTTGCGCAAAAGAGGGATTTATTTTTGCTTAAGAGTTGGACAAAGGTGACATTGGAATGAACTCTGTAAAGAGTGATAAGAGGAGAAATTTGAGGAGAGGATTAAGGGGTTATCAGGGAGAAAAACTAAGAGATGAGGAGTGAAGAAGTGGTGTAGCTGAATTGGGAATTTGGGCATGGGAAATTCGGCTATAGAGGCTATATATAGGTGCCGAATGTAAAGCTGCCAGGCTAATGCCGAATTCTCCTTCACCTTGTTGCCAGAAACCTTTTTTTTTTCTTTTTCTCTCCAAGATCCAAAAGCTGAAAATCCCTTATTCTTCTTTTTTGTTCTTGTGCCGATTTTCCATTCTTCCTTTACCCAAATCTTTTTGATTCACTTTCAGTCTAGCCGACTTCTTCTTTTCTTTTCCCTTGGAGCTGAATAAACCTCTTTTTGCCATACAAATCTTAAGGGCCGAATACCCTTGGTGCCGCCACTACTATTTCTAATCGGTCAGTCCTGGTGTAAGTGCTTTGTTCTTCCAATCGGTTTTGCTAAGTATCAATTACTCTGTTCCTCACTTCTTCTAATCGATTTTGGTTGGATTAGTATCGAATCCCAGTCTTTTGGATCCCTGTCGATTTGCTCCTTAGGTGTGAGACTTTGGTAAGTGTTTTACACTTAGTAAGGGTTGGGCGAATAGGATTTAGTAGAAAAGGGTGACATATGTTGGATACAAGTCACCCATTATGTTTTTACGATAAAGGTTAATGCAGATCTGAAAAGTACTCGTGGCTGGTGATCTAGGAGAAGCTATTAAGGCTTGGCATTTCAAGTAAGGTTAAGGTGAGACTTCGACTTTTGGTAAAGTATTCAATAAGTATGTGAGATTAATTCTTGAGTGATATCGATTGTAGGTTCATGGCCAGGAAGATCACAGTAGGCTTTCTTACCAGGTGTGTACATATACTGCACACACATAATAAATTAGCCAATCCTGAAATGCCGAAATGCCGAAATGCTGAAAAGCCGAAAAGCTAAAAGTTTGGCTACAACAGACTTGCGAGTGCATGAACACTCGTGAGGGAGAAACCGATAGGTTATCTAAGGCCCCATGGGTGATTCCATGGACTTGGGATGTGAATTGGCCAACCGGGCCAGAATGGGCTTAATGGGCCCGATGGGCTGTTGGGCCATAATAGACAAAAATTGATAATTGATGCTATGTGATGGAAAATTCGAATGTGAGCATGACTATAAATGTTATTTGGGCCTAATGAGCCATATAAATGTGATTTGGGCTTAATGGGCCATATAAATATGATTGGGCCTAGTTGGCCATGTACAGGTATGTGGATTTGTCTAGGCTTTGTAAGGGGTTTTGGGCCTAGTATATGATGACTACATAAAACTTTATTAATTAAATGAGACCGTGGAGTAGTCATAGGGTTAAGGTCTGGCAACGGGTATATGCATGTCTAGGATTGGATCTGGGGAGAGCTTGGTACTTAAGCGGTCTTAATGACTCACCTCCTCTTCTTTGGAATCCTATCTGGTGCATAGTATTTGTTCATCTTAGCTCATAGGGTTTGTTCACGGGTCAAGGTAAGTAAAAACCTACAATAAAGGTAAAATTACCGAAATTCCCCTAAGGGAAAAAATGACCAAAATACCCTATGTGTTGAATAGAAGTTTTATGGATGTTACATGTATATCTGCAGCATACACATGATATTCTACTTAGGTTGCATCTGGGTTGGGAATTATGGAACGGAGGAAGTATATAAGGATCGCATGCTTGCTTGACAATCGTGGATCCACTGACGGCTTTTAAACCCAATATATGAATGAAGGTAGTCCCGCAGCTGGGCTACCATTGATGTGTATCGGATGGGTGGGTCGATATTTATATCCCTACATGATGTGTATCAGGGGACGGAGTTGATGTGTAGCGGTTGGATTATTAGGGTAGGATTGCACTGCATTGCATTGCATGTATGATTTTACTATGGCTGATGTTTGCTTTATGTTTGTTGAGGATAGTACACACTGAGTTAGCGAAAACTCACCTCCTCTTTTATTTTTCTCCGGTGATGCTTAGTAGAAGGTTCGATGTTTGGAGGGACTCTGGGTGGCCAGCTAGCAGGACAACTTGGACTTGTTTTCCTTTTAAAAGCATATAAGTTTTTAGTTTATCAAGAAATTTTCAGACCGAATTGTAATAAGGCCTTCCCTTTTTGTTATTATTTGGATTAATATTTTTATGCGTTGTAATTACGAGAAGTTGAACATGAGTTTCCTAAATCATAGTATGTTTTTCTATGTTTTCGCAACTAAATTTTCAAATGACAGGTTTTCATAAATCATATGTTTTAAACAAGCTTTTGCGATTGAAAAGATAGTTTTTATAAGTTTATCGAGGTCTCATATTTTAAGGAAAGTTTTTCAATGAAAACAAGGTTTTTTGCTAAAACACTTCAATATGACGGGCCAGATTCGGCCATAACGTCCGGGCTGAGTTTGGGGTGTTACATTGACCCACCCAGCCAGTACACCAAAATCGGAGCGAAGCTACTAACGGTAACACAGCAAAGCTACTAATAATAGTAAACGTAGCGAAGCCACTAATGTCAAAATATGTGGCAAAGCCACTAGAACGGTAAAACATGGCAAAGCCACTAGCACAGTACTTCCTCCGAATCCGAATCCCATCCCCAATGATGAATGTCATGTCATAATATTTCGTGTATGCAAAGTTTCATACTCAAATACAGTGATGCATATATCATACACTCATCAATCAACCTACCTCTAAGGTATAATGGTCATTTCCACCCATTAAGGGTAAAATAGTAATTTTACCCCCAGGGGTATTTTGGTTATTTAACCAATTTCGAGCCTTGGTAGTGATAACGACCCTTCAAATGGTCTACAGCCGTCTCGAACGACTCAGGTAACCCGTATGGTCAAAATAGTGTAAATGGACCCAAGGTACATTACTCGGCGTGTGGGCCTAAATAGCCCAATTTCAGTCACGACTATACGATCCCCATAGTCCACTCCATTATTTGTCACTTACCGTAAACTTTATCCGTGTGGGGCCCATAAGCCTATTGGGCCCACATGGCCCATCTTGGCCCAACGAGGACCATAACGGCCTAAGCTCACGAAAAAGCTCGTGGCAGCCTCTATAGTCTATCGTCCCTGATTTGTGGGCTCAGTTGACCACACGGGCGTTCACACGCTCGTGAGGCCTCAAATGCTAAAGTTTTGGCTTTTCTTCTTTTTTTGCCGATTCACAACCACGTTATGGTATGAATACACACCTTTGTCCAACGTTTTGGCAGAAGCAAAAGTTTGGGTGTACGATTAAACACCTCGATTTACGAAAGTGAGAGAATCCCTTAAGAGTCCAAAGCCTACAATCGATCCAACATTCAGTTAGTCTCCACTACAATCAATCACAACAACAAATCTTTAACCCAACTCTTCTGTTTACCTTGATAGAAAGGAAGGTGGTCAACCGTGTTTAGATTATTAAGGGTCGATCTCTCAAATCCTGGCACCTAACTGCATATTTGATAGATTAATATATAGAACTAAATAAAAAGTAATCTACCCCCTCAAGATAACACTTTTAAGAACAAGAAGTAGTCAGCCTACTTAAGTATTAGAAGATAGGGTTTCAATGGCTCGAGAACATTCTGTGCCCTTCGTTCCTCAGTGGTATCTGGAACCCATGACATGCATCAAATAAAAAGAAGTCACCACTCGACAAACATAGATAATTAAGAGAAAAGGGGTATTCGACTTTAGAGAAGTAATAAAAGAAACAGGGTTGACAGCCCCTACACGATATACTTACCACTAGCAAAGAAGCACAGAATTTGCCCAATCCAACTAACCGAGTAACACAGAGATTTAAAAGATGAATAAAATAAATAGGGAAGTGCTTGAAGAAAGGGGAAAGAAGTTTTGGCAAAGAGAATGCTAAGTTTGATAGTAGGGTTCGGCCAAAGAAAATTGTAAAGAGAAGTAAGGCAATATGGGGTATTTGAGAAAACAATAATCGATCAAGCACCAATAGGAGGATTGATGGCCTAAGGTAATCATTTTAGAAGGGAGGAGAAGAATACCAATCCACCATAGAGGGAAATATGAAGAAGAAAGAGAATGGTCTCCACAAAAGGGTTCGGCGCTTGTTTTCTTGTCTTCGACAAAACAAACGAGACTACAGTTGAAAAGAAAAACCTGAATGGTCAAAATAAGCCATAGCTACCAAAATTGCACAAAACCAAAAGAGGGGAAAGAGAAAATGCCAAAACTCCAATAAACAAAACCTATTTGGCACTAAGTGGCATGACTGAATAGGTAACTTCAACTCCTAATTTCGACGACACTCCACTCACACCTCAAACTCCTTAAAAACTCCCTGAATCTCTCCCCTTATCCCTCCTTGATATCTTCCATAACAAACAACAAGACCAGTTCAAACTCTCACACAGTAGAGTTTGAAACCACTTCAAACTCTTACTGTCCCAAGTAGCAAAATAATCATCCCTTGCCTGCCATGGGATTCAAACCCCAGCCTTCACTGTTGCCAAATCACGCCATTGGCCACCAAGCCACAAGGCTTTTTGTGTCATCAATCAAACACGATTATTCATAAAGCCTAGGTGCCAGTGTCCAGGTTCTTTTAAGAACAAAAACAAAAATTTTGCAAAAGCCAGAGCTTGAACCCATGACTTCTCAGACATCCCCAAACACACCCAATTCACTTAACCACCACACCAAACATGCAATTTGTACTAAACCATGCAAAATTAAAGATCCTATATTTTTGAAGCTTTGCATTTAAGGCATTTATTCCATTTTAACAAAAACCTAATCAATATATAACTAAGACCTCATCAAACCATTGTCAAAATGTCCATAATAGAAGTTCGTAACATCATAAATATGCCCGAGCAAATATTCAAAATACCAAGACTAATGTCTACAAAATCTTGTAACAACCTGATAGTCAGAGGTGATAGAAAGTGATGTTCGGGACTCTATTCCCGTCGATCGAACCCATAAATATTTTTATTAAATATTTATGTACTTAGTTAAGTAGTGATTTAAATTTTGGATAGGTAAATTGCATGAATTAGGAACTATTATGGTACAAGAACAAAATTGCATAAAGGTTAAAAGTTGGATTATATATTTAAATAAATTAAAGTGACTATATAAGTAGATATACCCTTGTTTCTTTTAATGGACGGTCATAAGTATATAATTATGATATGTATATTATATATATAAATATATATACGTTATGATAGTTTTAATATATATGTCTTATAATAATATTAATAATAAATAAAATGAAAACAAATGAATGAAATAAGAAATGAAAGTGGAATGCGAGATGAAACAATGCATGGAAATTAGAAAAAAAGGAAAGAAAGAAAGTATAGAAGGGAGGTGGCGGCACTAAGGGGTTCAAACATTCAAATTTCAATTGGTTAGTCAATTTAGTCTCATTTTCTTGTAATTTTTATAATTTTGGAATCCCAATATTTAGTACCCAACCCATGTCATAATTTTTAGTATTGTTTAGTATTTTAGATGTTGTCATTATTGAGTAGTTAAAGTATTAGGGACTAATTTGATAGATCTTAAAGTTAGAAGTGAAAAATGACTAAATAGTGAAGTTAGTTGTTGATTTTAAGCAATAGGGACTAAATTGAGAAAAGTTAAAATTAAGTTGTAGAATTAGAAAATTGGGAGTTAAATTTAGGCTAAAGTGAAATTAGTATAAAATAAAGGTTAAATATGGAAATTAAAATTAGTCTCGGTTTAGGGACTAATTTGAAGAATAAACAAAATATAGTAGAAAATTTAAAATTCTTGTGAATTGAGTTGTGTATTATTAATTGATTGTAATTATTTTATTTTGTAGCTAACGTCGTACCAGAATCCTTGAGTAAAAAGGGGAAGGATAAAATCGACGTTGAATAGCTCGAAATTCACGGTTTGTGTTTCTATAATCCGAACTCTTGTAAATTGTTGCATTTTGAACTATTATGCATGGTAAGACATGAGGTGAGTAGTTTTGTCAAAATTGGGATGAAACGGATTGAACTAAATTGATTAATGTTTATAAGGATTTAAATCTGTGTATTGAGAAATGTACGTATTTGTATATATGATGAATTGCATAAAATGCCTATATGTTACAAATGTATATATATATATATGGAAATGAGACATTGATTATATAGCAATGTGAAATGAAACCCTATTAACTATTCGGGCTAAGTTGGATATAATTGGCATGCCTTAGGATAGGAAGAGTTCAGGGATTTCTTCGACCTAGAGTCAATGAGGCATTGGGTGCCAATTTACTTCCATTTAATCTAGTAGACACTGAGTGTCAACTTATATAGCATTGGGCATAGTTAGTACTTCAGATTTATCCAGTTAGGCACTGGGTGCCAAACTAGTGTGTTGGTTGGATTAATGTATCGGTCCAAGTCCAAGTCACGTTAATAGGGGAAATTAAATAATAAATTTATGTGTTTGATATTGAGATGGAAAAGTTTAAAAATGAATATGAAATGAGAATTGAAATATGAAATGATTAAATGAGATGTAAATTTGAATTGAATTCAAGTATTGATAAAAAAGATGAATCATGCTATTGCATGAGTTGAATTACCAAATGCTATATATATGAAATACCATTGATATGTGCTTGAACATGTGGAGTTCTAGTATAAGTAAATAAAGAATGAGTAAATTTGTATTATTAATTTGAAACATATGTGCATAACAATCCTTGTTGTGTAACAACTCGATTTTAGCTAAATCAGAATAGTGGTTTCGGAACCACAAATCCAATGCGTAAAATTATTTTAATATTATTTTTGGTGTTTACAGCATGTGAATATATATGTGTGAAAATTTCATGAGCTAATTTTATCGTTTAATAGCTCAATTTAAGAAAAAGGCCTTAATCGCGTAAAATGCAAAAGTAGTATGATATAAGTTAAAAGTGTCTATTTGTTATGGTTTATTAAATCAAAGGTCCTTATCATGTTATTATACCATTAATATATTGAGTGGACCATTATGGACATTTATTAGTTAATATTCATGTTTTATAATAAGGGTTAAATTTGGAAATTTGTTATTAATGTTAATAAAAATAAAAGAAAGTAAAAAATTAGCTTTAATATCATCATATTTGCCGAAATTGAAGAGGAAAGAAAAGTATTCATGGCCATTTAAGGTTCGGCTAATATCAAGCTCAATTGTAAGTTCATTTTTGATCGGTTTTTGATGATTTCTATGTTTTTGTGATCGTTGCTTTGAGTACTAGCTAGCCCGTACCTAATTTTTTAATTTTTAGTGAATTTGTAAATTGCCATTGATGAATGCTTGAGTTTCTTGAATGTTTGGTGATGGAAAATTAGTAATTATTGATAGATTATCATGTTTTCTAAAGTGATTTTTAGTGAAATTTCATAAAAAGGACTAATTTGTGAAAAGTGTAAATTGAAGGGTTGAAATGTGAAATAAATGTGAATTAGGGGCTGCTCGAGACCTATAGAGAATTCAGCCAAGAATGGGTGTCAAATTTTGTGAATTTTGTGTATTTATGAAATAGGGGCTAAATTGATTAAATGTGTAACTTTAGGGGCTAAAGTGAAAAAATGCCCAAATATGTGTTTGTGGATGAAATTGAATGAATTGAGAAATAAAAGAGTTAATTTTGAATGTATATAGATCAAGAATGAAAGAAATTGAATTTAGATAGGGGGAAGTCAAAAGTTATCGAATAGTCGATCCAGTCTATTTATTTCGATAATGAGGTAAGTTCATATGCAAATAAATGTATTTAAATTGAATTATATGTGTTTACTTGCCATTCAATTGTTATAAATGTTGAACGAGCACTTACGAGAAAGAATCGACAGAGTTTCGACATTCGATAGCCCCGTACAAACCTTAGGAATAATATAGGATATAGATGTCATGACTTTAGGTTATCGAGATATGATTACGTGTAAGACCATGTCTAGGACATTGGCATTGTATTGAGATTATGTGTAAGACCATGTTTGGGACATTGGCATCGTTAATTGATTTTGTATAAGACCCTATCTAGGACAGTGGCATCGATACATGATAACATGTAAGACCATATCTGGGATATGGCATTGTACGAGCTTATGTGATTTTCGAGTATCGTTAACGATTCCGAATAGTTCAACGGGCAAAAATAAGTTGAGAAAGAATGTGTTAAAGAGTTAAATAACTCAGGTATGTACGAGATTTATACGATTATTGGAAAGTGAAGTATTTGAAGAGTTTACATGAGACAATGAATATGTATTCAATGAGAAAGGTTTGTGTATCTATATATATTTACTTGTACATGGCCTAGTAATGGAAATGTTGTGATTCTTATAATAACATTGTTTGTATATGGCTTACTAAGCTTTTAAAGCTTACTTTGTGTGTTCTTTCCATGTTTTATAGATCATCGAAGCTAGCTTAGACTCGGGGATTGTCGGGAAACGTCATAACACTATCGATCATCTCATTGCTACTTTTGAAGCTTTGTATGTAATAGCCCAGTTTAGACCCTAGTCAGAATAGTGGTTTCGAGACCATGAATCTGAATCAAAAAATATTTTAATTATATTTTATGTGTTTACAGCATGTTAGAATGCATGTGTGAAATTTTCGTGAATTAATTTTACCGATTGGTTGTTTAATTTGATAAATGGACTTAATCGCGTAAATTGTAAAAGTGGTTTGCTATTTGTTAAAGTGCTATATTGCTATGTTCTTTTAGTATGGAGGCCTTAAAATGAAATTAGGCCATTAAATGATAGTACGGACAGTAGTGGACAACCATTATTATGTTTTTATATTATTTCATTAAGGATAGTTTGGTAATTATGTTAATAATGATAATAAAAATAAAACAAAACATCACTTGTTCATCTTTTTCATCACCATTGCCGAAACTTAAAAGAAAAAGAAAAGAAAAAGAGTTCCTAGGGTTCGGCCTTGTCTAAGCTTGATTAAGATCAAGAAAAGAGGAAATCAGATTTGGATCGGGGAAATTTAAAGTTGTCGAATAGTCGCTCCAGTCTGTTCGTCTTTGTCCGAGGTAAGTTCATAAGTAAATAAATGTCGTTAATATCGAATGTATATGAATTATAAGTGCCTAATTAAATTATTAAATATATTTGGGTATATGTCAAACTTGATATAAGCATGAGAGAATTAATTATGAGCTTGAATTGATCGAATTACGACGTCCGAAAGCCCTGTAATAACCTTAGGAGTAGTTAGGATACATATGTCATGACATAGAATTCTGACTTGTGATTTTGTGTAAGACCACATTTGGGACATTGGCATCTACTTGAGATTTACGTGTAAGACCATGTTTGGGACATAGGCATCGTATATGATTTCGTGTAAGACCCTGTCTGGGATAGTGGAATCGATATTTGATTACATGTAAGACCACGTCTGGGACATTGGCATTGTAGGAGCTTTTCGAGTTATCCAAGTATCCTATTTGATTTCGAACGGTTCAACAGACAATGATACGGTAAAACTGAATGTGAGTGCAAATTAAACGATTCAGGTATGTTTGAGTTTATATGAAGTTTGGAAATAAAGGTAAGTGTTGTTGTATAATATGATAATGTGAATTAATTGTTTAAATGTGATTATAAATACCTGTGTTTGAGATTGGGAGTATTCGGCCTACTTGAAATAATCATACTAATATTCATTTAATAATTTATTTGCTTATGACTTACTAAGCTATTTAAGCTTACTGTGTGTGTTCATTCATTGTTTTATAGATTTTGGAAGCTAGTTATGAGCTCAGGGATCGTTAAGGAAATCCGTCACACTATCGATTGTTATTTTGGTATTTTTAAAGCTTGATCTTTGAACATATGGCATGTATAGGCTACCGATTGTTGTTGTTGATTTTGAAGCTGTATATATGTAAAGCCATGCAAAAATGGCTAGTAATGATGTTTATGTTTATGCATTTTCGGTCATGGTATAAGTTCATGTTGGGAATTATTTTTCATGAAATATGTTTGTGGTGTGCTTGATATATGATTTGGTATGAAGTAATGATAAGTATGGTTTATAATTAGCTCATTTTGGTAAGATTGTTAATTGGTATGATATGCATTTATGGTTGTTATAATTCGGCTCAAGTGAATTAAGTATGGTTGTTGGATGTGTTTTGGGTATGGTTTATTATTGATTTACATTTTGACTGTAATTTGTTTATTTATTTGTTTGGGAAATGGCAGTGATGAGCTATTATATTTGGTTGATGATAGATAAATGAATACATATGTGCGTATGTCATGAATTATGGTGATTTAGGATGTAAAGGTCAAATTGTTATATATATGTTATTGTGTGTTCGGCTATGATATTTGACTATTTATGTTCGGTTTACGATGGTAAGAATGGATATGTTTTAACTATTATATGGAAGTCATATTAAATGACCGAATATATATAAATTGTTTTAGTTGTGTATATGAAATTTTGGCATGATTTATAGCATATGGAATTGACATGTTTTGATTTGGCTAAATTACATGAAAAATGATTAATGTTAGTCAAGTCAGCAATGTATGAATTGGTTATGTTGCAAGTGAAATTCGGTCATCTAGATATGCTTGTATGTATTTGTAAAATTTTGCTTGGTTAACCATGAGATATAGTCCAACCTAGGCTAATATGCGCATGTGGGAAAGCTCATAAATGAATGTATTGTTGTAAGTTGAGTACATGAAAATGAATTATGATTAATGCTTATTTTAAGAGTTCAAATGCCATGTTATTTAGTTAATATTTCCGGCTAATAGAAAAATAAAGTATATGCGATATGATATGTTTTATGTTAATGAGATCGGTAAAATAATTAAATAAATATTATTGATATGTTTAATTTCTAAAGCATGATTAGTATATGTTTTATAAGTGGTAAAAATCATGTTGGTTTTTGTTTGGTTAAGTAATGCAAATGTGTGAATATTATAAGTTGAGAACTATATGGTTTAAATTAATATGGTCTTATGCGCATAGTCTTCTGATGACTTAAAATGGCTAGGCATATTTGGTTTGGATTGGTTTTTGAGCATTCAGATTAGGTATGCTATAAAATGTCTTTGATGTTAAAAAACGATTAAAGATATTATAGTGGATTGCATTTGAACTAGTAATGCACATGATTATATTTGATTAATTGGTAATGT
The DNA here is from genome assembly GCA_025698465.1 of Gossypium longicalyx. Classification (NCBI taxonomy): domain Eukaryota; kingdom Viridiplantae; phylum Streptophyta; class Magnoliopsida; order Malvales; family Malvaceae; genus Gossypium; species Gossypium longicalyx. The sequence goes on along the minus strand of CM047001.1, from coordinate 29,170,762 downwards.
TTAAAAATGTCTCATGTATGAATATTTTATAAGACACATGTGGTAAGGTTTGATACATATTAATTGAATTGAAATTTTAATTTGACAAAAGATAATGATATTGATATGGTGAAATTTTATAGCATGGATTATTTTTGTAATATGATTAATAATGTATGTTCGATTTATATTGGTCATGTGCTTTGTATATGCAGACTTGCTTATATGGATGAGTGATTGGTTGCTAATTGAGTACAAAATTATTATAAAGAAGTTTATATAATTTTGTGCATGATTTGTAATAAGTGATTGTGATGAACTATGCTTATGTTTGGTAATGCCTCGTAACCCTAACCAGGCGACAGATACGGGTTAGGGGTGTTATATTGTATATATGGTATATGGCATGTATAGGCTAGTGTCATCTTGATATGTTTTGAGTTGTAAATTTAGCCATGTGATTTGGCTTGTAAATGTTGGTATATGGCCATTTAAGTTGGCTTGAATTAAATGCTTGATAATAGTATATTGGATGTATATAATGTTCTAAGTGTTGGCTTGTTTTGGTATGTTTGCCAAATGGTTGTTTATTTGGTTAGTTGGTAATTGATGTACTAATGCTTGGAAATTTGCATATTGTGGTTTGATTTGAAATGTTAATATGGTAAGTTATGTGATTTGAAATAGAGGATATAGGTGATGAGTTGATGGATAAATGGATTTAAAAGTTATGTATGTTTGATGATTTGGGCATATTGAAATGGTATGTTTTGGTTGTGTAATTGAGTAGTAGAAATGGTTGTGAATAGATGGCATTATATGTGCATGAATTGGTAGGTTTTTGGTTGCTTAAAGATGTATTGAAGTTGTGTTATATTGGTTGCTATGTGTGCTTGTGATTAGCCTATTTTTGTCCACACGGGTAGAGACACGAGCTTGTGTCTCAGCCGTGTGTGACACACGATCATGTTACAAGGCTATGTGTCCCCTAGGGTACCCTTTGATTTAAAGTTAGTAAACCCTACAGTTTTGACACAGTCTAGACACATAGGCGTGTCTACTAGCCATGTATGGCACACGGGCTGGCACATGGGCGTGTGGTCGACCGTGTGACCCAAGTCAGTATCCCCCTTAGATTTCACATAGCCTGGCACACGGTTGTGTCCTCGACCGAGTGGTATAGGTCAGTATGTATGCCCTGTTTTCACATGACCTACACCACGAGTATGCCTGGTGACCGTGTGAGGCACACGGCCTGTTCACAGGGGTATGTGACCTATGATTTCATGAAATTTTTCTAAGTATTGAAAATTTTTTATATGTGATCTGTTTAGTCCCGAACCACTTCTAAGCATGATTTAAGGTCTCGTAGAACCTTTTAAGGGATAGTGTGAATGTTTTTGAATGCTTTATAATATTGAATGCATAAATGTATGAGAATGTGATGTATTGTTCGGTAATGGCTTGTAACCCTATTTCGGTGTCAGATATGGGTTAGGGGTGTTACATTTAATTGGTACCAGAGCTATGGTTTAGTCGATTTTAGGACTAACGTAGCATGTGAGAGTCTAGTTATACATGTTATATATATAAACTGCGATAGTGTGATGATTCTAACAGTTAAAATGTGTTTATCGTATAGTAAATGGATCTCGATCGAGCCGTAGCTGATGACGTGGAAAGTAATGCGCCCGCTCCTACTCAAGTGGCAGTGCTGGCTGATTCTAGGCCGATTACGAGTAGTCATGAGGGAGAGGCTAAGCAAGCCTTCTTCTAGATGATGAATGAGTGGTTCACTCAATATATTAGAACTAATCCAGCTACTTCACAACCTTCACCCCTGTCTAATCCTCCACAAGTCTCTGTTACGCCACAAGCTGTGAATCCGTTACAATTGAGTAAGCCTCCGGTTGATAAATTTAGAAAATATGGGGCTAAAGAGTTTCGTGCCACTACTGATGTGTTCTGGTTGATTTAATGTTGTTGCCATTCGATGAATTTGATATAATTTTGGGTATGGATTGGTTAACACTGCATGATGCGATAGTGAACTACAAAAGAAAGACAATTAATATGAGATGTCAGAATGATGAGATAATTCGGATTGAGTCTAGCGATTTGAATGGTATGCCAGCAGTGATTTCTTCGATGTTAGCTCATAAACATGTGAAAAAGGGTTATGAAGCTTATTTAGCTTATGTGCTTGATACGAAAGTGACCGAAAAGAAAATCAAATCAGTGCCAGTGGTGTGTGACTACCCAGATGTGTTTTTTGAAGAGTTACCGGGTTTACCACCGATCCGAGAGGTTGAATTTGGTATTGAACTAGTGCCAGGAACAACTCTGATATCGGTAGCTCCATATAGAATGCCACTGACTGAATTAAAAGAGTTGAAAGCTTAGTTGCAAGAGTTGAGTGATAGAGGTTTTGCATGACCAAGTTATTCTCCCTGGGGTCCACCGGTTTTGTTTGTGAAAAAGAAAGACGGAACTATGAGAAAGTGCATCGACTATCGATAGCTCAATAAAGCGACTATCAAGAATAAATACCCTCTGCCACGAATAGACAATTTGTTTGATCAGTTGAAAGGGCTACAGTGTTTTCAAAGATAGATTTGAGGTCGGGTTACTATTAGCTACGAGTTAAAGACTCCGATGTATCGAAAATCGCTTTCCAAAATTAGGTACAGACATTATGAGTTTTTAGTTATGCCTTTTGGATTAACGAATGCACCTGCTATTTTTATGGAACTAATGAATCGAATCTTCATACCGTATTTGGATCAATTTGTTGTTGTGTTTATTGATGACATCTTAATTTATTCACGAGACGAATCTGAGCATGGCGAACATCTGAGAATAGTACTACAAACTTTGCGAGATAAACAACTTTTTGCAAAGTTTAGTAAATGTGAGTTTTGATTACGAGAAGTTGGTTTTCTAGGACATATTGTGTCAGCATCGAGTATTCGAGTAGATCCGAGCAAGGTTTCGATAATATTAGATTGGAAACCTTCGAGAAATGTATCCGAAGGCTGAAGTTTTTTTAGACTAGCTGGTTATTACAGGTGATTCGTAAAAGGTTTCTCAATGATTGCAACTCTATTGATGAGACAACTTCAGAAAGATGCTAAGTTCGAATGGTCAAACAAGTGCCAGAAAAGTTTTGATCAGCTAAAAGCTTTATTAACCGAAGCTCCAGTGTAACTTCAACCAAAATCAGGTAAAGAATTTGTAATTTATAGTGATGCATTGTTGAATGGTTTGGGCTGTGTTTTGATGCTGGAAGGCAAAGTCATAGCTTATGCCTTGAGACAATTAAAGCCACATGAAAAGAATTACCCGACGCACGATTTGGAATTAGCAGCTTTCGTATTTGTGTTGAAGATTTGGCACCATTATCTGTTTGGTGAAAAATGTCATGTTTATTATGATCATAAAAGTTTGAAATACTTAATGACTAAAAAAGATCTGAATTTGCGACAATGAAGATGGTTGGAATTGTTGAAAGATTACGAGCTTGTGATTGACTACTATTCGGGAAAGGCTAATGTCGTTGCTGATGCTTTGAGCCAAAAATCCCTATTTGCTTTACGTGAAATGAATACTCAGCTTTCTGTATCTAATGATGGCTCAATTGTAGCTGAGTTGAAAGCGAGACCGTTGTTTTTACAGTAGATTTGTGAAGCTCAGAAAATTGATAATGAAATGTTAGCTAAACGAGCTTAATGTGATTCAAACCCTGATTTAGAATTTCAAGTTGATTTTGATGATTGTTTAAAATTTAGAGGCTAAATATGTGTTCTGAGAAATTCAGAGTTCATTCAAATGATTTTGAATGAAGCACATTATAGTCATTTGTCTGTTCATCCAGGAAGCATGAAAATGTATAATGACTTGAAACAGCTCTTTTGGTGGCATGGTATGAAACGTGACATTTCAGAGTTCATTTCTAAATGTTTGATTTGTCATCAAGTTAAAGCTGAGCATCAGATACCATCTGGATTATTACAGTCGATTATGATCCCTGAGTGGAAATGGGATAGAATCATGATGGATTCTGTATTAGGTTTGCCCGTATCTTCGAGTAAGAAAGAGGCAATTTGGGTTGTTGTTGACAGGTTGAGAAAATTGACTCATTTCATTCCGGTATGCACGAATTATTCACTTGATAAACTTGCTGAGTTGTAAATTTTTCAGAATGTAAGATTGCACGGAGTACCTATTTCTATTGTTTCGGATAGAGATCTGAGATTTACATCGCGGTTTTGGAAGAAACTGCAAGATACATTAGGTACGAAGCTACATTTCAGTACCACTTTTCACCCACAGACGGATGGTTAATCCGATCGAATTATTCAGATACTTAATGATATATTGAGATGTTGTATTCTAGAGTTTAGAGGTACGTGGGAACTATACTTACCATTGATTGAATTTGCATATAATAACAGCTTTCAAACGAGTATAAAAATGGCTCCTTAAGAAGCATTGTACTGTCACAAATGTCGAACACCTTTGTATTGGACTAAGCTCAGTGAGAATAAGATACACGGAGTCGATTTGATTAAAGAGACTGAACAAAAAGTAAAAGTGATTTGTGAAAGTTTGAAAGCAGTGTCAGATCGTCAGAAATTGTACGTAGACTTGAAACTGAAAGATAGTAAGTTTTATATCGGAGATAAAGTGTTTTTGAAAGTATCTCTATGGAATAAAATACTCCGAGTCGGTTATAAAGGCAAATTAAGCCCGAGATTCATTGGGCTATATGAGATTATTGAGCGTATTGGGCAAGTTGCTTATAGATTGTTGTTGCCACCTGAGTTAGAAAAGACTCATAATGTATTTCACGTATCGATTCTTTGAAGATACAAATTTGATCCTTCGCATGTTATTTTCCTGATTGAAGTTGAGATTCAATCAGATTTGTCGTGCAGTGAAGAACTAATCCGAATTCTAGCTCGTGAGATTAAAAAATTGAGAAATTAAAGAATAGCATTAGTGAAAGTTTTATGGCATCAACATGAGGTTGAAGAAGCTACATGGGAACCCAAGGCTACTGTGAGAAAACAATATCCAAACCTATTCATTGGTAAGATTTTCGAGGACGAAAATCCCTAAGGGGGAGAGTTGTAACAGCCCAATTTTAGCTAAATTGGAACAGAGGTCTCAGAACCACAAATTTGATGTCAAAAAATTATTTTAATATTATTTTTGTTGTTTACAACATGTAAATATATATGTGTGAAAATTTCGTGAGCTAATTTTATCGTTTAATAGCTTAATTTTTAAAAAAAAGGCTTAATCGCGTAAAATGCAAAAGTAGTATGCTATAAGTTAAAAGTTTTGATTTGCTATGGTTTATTAAAACAAAGGTCCTTATCAGGTTATTATACCATTAATAGATTGAGTGGACCATTATGGACATTTATTAGTTAATATTCTTGTTTTATAATAAGGGTTAAATTTGGAAATTTGTTATGAATGTTAATAAAAATAAAAGAAAGTCAAAAACTAGCTTGAATATCATCATCTTTGCCAAAATTGTAGAGGAAAGAAAAGAATTCATGGCCATTTAGGGTTAGGCTAATATCAAGCTCAATTGTAAGTTCATTTTTGATCGGTTTTTAATGATTTCTATGTTTTTGTGATCGTTGCTTTGAGCACTAGCTAGTCTGTACCCTAATTTTTGAATTTGTTACTGAATTTGTAAATTTCCATCAATGAATGCCTGAGTTCTTGAATGTTTGATGATGGAAAATGAGTAATTGTTGATAGATTATCATGTTTTGTAAAGTGATTTTTAGTGAAATTCCATAAAAAGGACTAATTTGTGAAAAGTGTAAATTGAAGGCCTGAAATACAAAATAAATGTGAATTAGGGGCTTCTAGGGACCTATACAGAATTCGGCCAAGCATGGGTTTTGTCAAATTTTGTGAATTTTGTGTATTTATGAAATAGGGACTAAATTGATTAAATGTGTAACTTTAGGGGCTAAAGTGAAAAAATGCCCAAATATGTGTCTGTGGATGAAATTGAATGAATTGAGGAATAAAAGAGTTAATTTTGAATGTATATAGATCAAGAACGAAAGAAATCGGATTTAGATCGGGGGAAGTCAAAAGTTATCGAATAGTCGATCCAGTCCGTTTATTTCGACTACGAGGTAAGTTCATATGCAAATAAATGTATTTAAATTGAATTATATGTGTTTGCTTGCCATTGAATTGTTATAAATGTTGAACGAGCACTTACGAGCAAGAATCGATAGAGTTTCGACATCCGATACCCCGTACGAATCTTAGGAATAGTATAGGATACAGATGTCATGACATTAGGTTATCGAGATGTGATTACATGTAAGACCATGTCTGGGACATTGGCATTGCATTGAGATTACGTGTAAGACCATGTCTGGGACATTGGCATCGTTAATTGATTTCGTGTAAGACCCTGTCTGGGACAGTGGCATAAATATGTGATAACATGTAAGACCATATCTGAATATGGCATTGTACGAGCTTATGTGATTTTTGAGTATCGTTAATGATTCTGAATGCTTCAACCGGCAAAAACAAGTTGAGAAAGAATGTCCTAAAGAGGTAAACGACTCAGGTACGTACGAGATTTGTACGATTATTGGAAAGTGAAGTATTTGATGAGTTTACATGAGACAATAAATATGTATTCAATGAGAAAGGTTTGTGTATCTATATATATTTACTTGTACATGGCCTAGTAATGGAAATGTTGTGATTCTTATAATAGCATTGTTTGTATATGGCTTAGTAAGCTTTTAAAGCTTATTTTGTGTGTTCTTTCCATGTTTTATAGATCATCAAAGCTAGCTCAGACTCAGGGATTGTCGGGAAACGTCATCACACTGTCGATCATCTCGTTGGTACTTGGTACTTTTGAAGGTTGTATATATGGTATATGGCATGTATAGGTTAATGTCATCTTGATATGTTTTGAGTTGTGAATTTAGCCATGTGATTTGGCTTGTAAATGTTGGTATATGTCCATTTAATTTGGCTTGAATTAAATGCTTGATAATGGTATATGTGATGTATATAATTGTTCTAAGTGTTGGCTTGTTTTGATATGTTTGCCAAATGGTTGTTTATTTGGTTAGTTGGTAATTGATGTACTAATGCTTGGAAATTTGCATATTGTGGTTTGTTTTGAAATTTTAATAGGGTAAGTTATGTGATTTGAAATAAAGGATATAGGTAATGAGTTGATGGATAAATGCATTTAAAAGTTATTTATGTTTGATGATTTGGGCATACTGAAATGGTATGTTTTGGTTGTGTAATTGAGTAGTAGAAATGGTTATGAATCGATGGCATTATATGTGCATGAATTGGTATGCTTTTTGTTGCTTAAAGATGTATTAAAATGGTGTTATATTGGTTGTTATGTGTGCTTGTGATTAGGGTGGCAAATTGGCTTTGCAGATAGCCTATTTTTGTCCACACGGGCATAGACACGTGCATTTGTCTCAGCCGCGTGCGACAGACGGTCATGTTACAAGGTTGTGTGTCCCTTGGGGTACCCTTCGATTTAAAGTCAGTATACCCTACAGTTTTGATACGGCCTAGACACACGGGCGTGTCTACTGGTCGTGTGTGGCATACGGGCTGGCACATGGGCATGTGGTCGGCCGTGTGACCCAAGTCAGTAACCCCTTAGATTTCACATGGCCTGGCACACGGGCATGTCCTCGGCCTTGTGGTACAAGTCAATATGTAAGCCCTGTTTTCACACAGCCTGCACCACGGGCATGCCTGGTAACCGTGTGAGGCACACGGCCTGTTCACACGGGCGTGTGACTTATGATTTTATGAAATTTTTCTAAGTATTCAAAATTTTTTATATGTGATTGGTTTTGTCCCGAACCACTTCTAAGCATGATATAAGGTCTCGTAGAACCTTTTAAGGGACAATGTGAATGTTTGTGAATGGTTTATAATATTGAATGCATAAATGTATGAGAATGAGATGTATTGTCTGATAATGCCTTATAACCCTATTCCGATGTCGGATACGGGTTAAGGGTGTTACATGTTACATTCTTACATTTTCATTACTCACACAGAGGCATGTGCCCTGAGCGTGTTGAAAAATAGTATAGGTGTAGTTTCTGCACGGGCAGAGACACAAGCTAGGACACGGGCCATGTGTCCCAATTTTGAAAGTTTCACGGTCTGGGGTATTTCACATGGCTGTGTATCCCATATTTTTAGGTGTTTATGAAATTTTCCCTAAACTATAAGAATTGTTCCAAATTAGTCCTTGTTCGTTCATAGGCCATTTTTAAGGATATATAGACTCAAATTAAGGCCTGTAAGAATAGTTTTACTCTGATTTAGATTGAAATACCATGATACATTATTCGATTATATAAAAATCTATTATGAAAGTAATTGATTATCATGATTTGCCCTTAAATTTTATAACGGTATTAGTTAGCTTGTACTACTGCTTGCAATGTAATTAGATTTTCTAATTGGTTAGTAATTCCCGTGATCCTAATCTGACAATAGAGAGGGTTAGGGGTGTTACATTTAGTGGTATCAGAGCTATAGGTTTAGCCAATTCTCAGACTAAATTGAGCTCAAAATTGAATCTAGAGGTACATGCCAAAATTGAGTCGGGATTTGGATGTTGATTATATTTGTTTCTATTTTATAGTTGAACAATGTCGGATTAATATAATAATGAAGTTGATTAAGAGATGTATATTTTTTATGATTCTTATAATGAATTAGATGGAATTGAATCGGAGACACCAAGTGCTAATCCAGCTAGTGCTCAACAACCCAATGTTGAGCGAGGTAATAATGAGGGAGTAGATGATTCACAATTACTTTAAGCTATTACTGATGCTCCTTAGTGTGCTGCAAGAACTACTTCTGCTACAATACTTGCACCTACTGTCCGACGGGCTCCAATAAAATAATTGTGAATATATGGTGCAATTGAGTTTCTAGGGTTGATCCGCCAACAACTAAAGTTTGGATTGAATCCCCTAAGTGTGTTTTACAACAACTTGAAGGCATCCTATGTGAAAGTGAAATTTGTGTTGTTTCTCTACTGCAATAAAAAGCATATACATGGTGGCAGTCAGTAACATGCCACACACCTATCATTCAAGCCAATTGGGAATTCTTTCAAAAGGAATTCCAAAAGAAATACGTCATAGAATTATATATTGAAGATAGGAGATAAGAGTTTTTTATGTTACAATAGAGTGGGATGTTAGTGGCTGATTATGAACGAGAGTTTTTATGGCTTAGTAAGTACACTATAAATTTATGCCATCCGAAGTCGAAAGCTATAAACGATTTCTACGTGGTTTACGTGATGAGCTACGGGTACAGTTGGTATCGCATCGAATTACAGAGTTTGACGATTTAGTTGAATGGGCAAAGATGGTAGAATAGGCCTTGGGACTTGATAAAAAGGTAGAGGTTACTCGCACTGCTGGAAAGAGGTTTGGAGCTGCTAGTTCACATCCACAACTAAAACGAACTAAAGAATTTCATGGTAGCTGAAAGTCAAATTCTAAGTCTTACAGATCTGATAGAAACTGTGATCAACAATCGACAGTGTCTATGATTAGTGTGTGAGGTCCATCTAGAGATACTAAATTTCTAAATTGTGAGCACTGTGGGAAAAATCATCATGGTGAATGTTAGAAGCTAATTCGAGCTTGTTTTCGCTGTGGATCCATAGAGTATTTTGCTTGAGAGCATCTGAGGAATGAGAACGCTACCCTTGTTGCTTCTCAGAGGTTTGTAGCTACTTCTAGGGGTCGTAGGATAAGTCATGGTGGTCCTATTAGAAGTTACTCATCAGTCAGAGGCCAGAGTGCTAGCCTGAGCTTATTTTTTGCGAACACATAAGGATGGTGATGCTACCGACGTTGTTGCAGGTATCGTCTTATTACATTCAAAATTTGTTTATGCTTTGATAGATTCGGGATCTTAACACTCATATGTCAATGCAGAATTAGTTAAATTGGGGAGTTAAAAATTCAAGATGTCTAAAGTATCAATAATTGTATCAAGTCCTTGGGCTAGTCTGTGCTAGCTAATCAGGTGTGTAGGCGATGTCTGTTAGAGATACAAAATATATCCTTCCTTGTTGATTTGTTAATAATGTAATTTGGTTATTTTGATATGATTTTATGCATGGATTGGCTTATCGAAAATAGAGTGATTCTTGACTGTCGTAAAAAGAAGTTTGTGGTTCAGAGTGAAGACGGTATCATGATTGAAGTGAACAATATTCAAATGAGTGGTTCAACTCGTATCATTTCAACAATTCGAGTTAATAAACTTTTCAGTCAATGTTGTGAAGCTTTTCTAGCCTATGTTATCAACTTGAATTCTGGTGATAGTTAGAGTTGTAAGATTTATTCTAGTTGTGAATTCCCTGATGTGTTCCATGAAGAATTACTGGGATTACCACTAGACAAAGAGGTTGAATTTGCAATTGAAGTGTTTCCTGGTACGACTCTGGTGTTAATGTCTCCTTATCGTGTGGCACCAACGGAGTTAAAAGAATTGATAAACTATCGGAAAATGAATAAGTTAACGATTAAGAATTGATACACCCTACCTCGTGTTGATGACTTATTCGATCAACTAAAAGAAGCTTCTGTCTTTTCTAAGATCAATTTGAGATCTAGTTACAATCAGTTGAAAGTAAAAGATAGTGACGTACTGAAGACGGTGTTTCATATGCGTTATGACCATTATGAGTTCCTAGTGATGCCTTTTGGGTTCACTAATGCTCCTACGACATTCATGGATCTCATGAACCATATTTTCCAACCATGTTTGGACCAATTTATGGTAGTTTCCATATAACTACGAACCTTAGAATTTTTTTGCAATTACTATGAGAGAAATAGTTATATGGAAATCTTAGCAAGTGAAAATTTTGGTTATCAGAAGTTGTGTTTTTGGGGCACGTTATCTCAGTAGATGGAGTTAGAGTTTATTCTAAAAAGATTGAAGCCATTGTTCAGTGGAAAGCACTGAGGAATGTGTTAGAGGTTCGTAGTTTTCTTAGGTTAGCTGGTTATTACCGAAGATTCGTAAATGGATTTTGAAAGATAGCTTTATCGATGGCAAAGATATTCCATAAGAACATATCGATGACAAAGATATTCCATAAGAACATTCAGCTCATTTGGAGCAATGGATGCCAAGAAATTTTTGAGAAATTGAAATAGATATTGACTAATGCGCTAGTTCTAACCTTATCGGTCTTGGTTATATTCTGATGTAAGAGGGAAAATTGATTACGTATGTGTCTCGTCAACTAAAAACACTTGAACATAATTATTCGATGCATGATTTAGAGTTAGCTATTGTGGTTTTCGCTTTAAAGATCTGGAGGCTTTATCTATATAGTGAAAAGTGTCACATCTATACCGATCACAAAAGTCTTAAATACCTCTTAACTCAAAAAGAGTTAAATTTAAGACAACAACCTTGGGTTGAGCTTTTAAATGATTATGATTGTGTTATTTATTACCATCTTGGTAAAGCTAATATTGTAGCTAATTCCTTGAGCCAAAAGGCAGTAGTTGAATTGTGAGCGATGTTTGCTCAACTTTGTATCAATAATGACAAAAGCTTGATGGCTGAGTTGAAAGTCAAACTAGTGTTGTTTGATCAGATCAAAGTAACGCAATTAGATTATGTCAAGTTAGCGAAGAAAAGAGACATGGTTCAAAATGGCGCAATAGAAAATTTTAGTATTGATGATTGTGGTTGTTTGAGATTTCAAAATCGAATCTGTGCTCCAGATATTGCAGAATTGAAAGAGTTGATGCTTCGTGAAGCTCACGATAGTCCTTTTGCTTTGTATCTTGGAAGAACGAAAATGTATCGTGGCCTGAAAAATCCTTATAATGCCCCGAATTTTAGGCCTAGAAGTATTAGGTCTTGAGCATGGGAACAATTAGAAGGCTGCACATAAATGTTTAGTTGTGCAAGAAAGTGACACAACTATGTATCTACTTCAGTGGTTAAGTGTTCTGAGTGTCTTAGGAAGTGTCTGAGAAGTCTTGGGTTCAAGCCTTGGCTTGTGCAAAAGTTTTTGTTTTTAAAGGAATAAACCTTGTCTTTAGTCAGTAGGCTTTTTAAATAAATATGTATAAAACATGACAGAAGATGCCTACTAGTCTAGAGGATAAGTGGTGTGTTACTCTTACCTGAGGTCTGAGGTTCGAATCCTGTTGGGCACAGTGGGTGTTTTATTTTGCTGCTGTGCCGTGGGAGTGTTCTGGGTGACTGAAACACTGAAGTGGTTGAGGGGAATTCAAATTGAGTAGTTGGGGGAGGTGAGATTAGTTGGAGTGATTTGAGGAGGGATTTTAGGAGAGAATTAAGGGAGGAAAATGGGGGATTTGAAAGTGGGGGAGAGTTAGAGCTGAATTGGTGAGTTAGCTGCTCAAGAATTTCAACTTGGTTGAGTTTGAGTACTCAATTTTGGGTTTTGTGAAAATTTTGGTTCTTTTCTTTTATTCTCTAGAAGTCGAGTAGTGCTAGGAGAATTTGGTAATACCTTTTGATTTCGGGTTTTTGTTCACTCTTCTTTAGGTCCCTAAATTGTCATATTTGTTGTAACATCCTGAAATAGGGCCTAAATAGAATAGTGGTTGTGAAACCACAAATCCAAGGTAGAAAAATTTACTTTATTATCATTTTAAGGTCTATGGCATGATTGCATGATTGTGTGAAAATTTCGTTTAGAAATTTTATCGATAGAGGGTCCAATTTGATATTTAGGACTAAATTGCAAAAGTTGTAAAATGTGTGTTCTAGTTCAAAAAGGTACTAAATACTTGTAAGTAATGGGTTTTTAAAGTGGAGATCCTTGGATAGTAATTAGATCATTATACTACTTTGGACAAAAATACCTAAAGGAAGATAAAACACCATACTTTTTAATTAAGGGTATTTTGGTCATTTAGTTATTAAAATGAATTAAAAACAAAATTAAAAGCCAATTTTTGTCCATCTTCAACCCTTTGGTTGAATTTCATATGAGGAAGACATAGCTAGGGTTTTTCAAGCTTCCAAGCTCGATTGTAAGTCTGTTTTAGCCCCGTTTTTAATGTTCTTTATGTTTTTGGAGTCCCGATAACTTGATTAAGCTTATTCTAGGGTTTATATTTGGAAAAATACCCATAGGTGAAAAGTGTTTATTTTGATGTTTTATGGTAGAATATGAAGCTTGAAATTGTGTTAAACAACTTTTGCTAAGTGATTTTACGTGAAAACGAGTAAAACGAGATAATCGGTAAAAATACCTAATGTTCATAAGTACATGTTAGAGTGAGAATTTGATGTTTCCATAGAAGGGAAAAATGATCAGTATGTCATAAAACATAAGAAAATAGGATGAAGTTTAATTTCCGAGTCTTGGGGAAAAAGTGTAAATATGTAAAAGTTTAGGGGCAAAAGTGTAATATTGTCAAAGTTTGAGTCAAGGAATATTTTAATAAATGTAAGTATTAAATAAGCTAAATTTGTTATTATAGATCAAGAAGAATGAAATCCGTAGTTAGACCGGGGAAAGAAAAAGATAGTGGACTAAATCAATATAGTTGATCGTATTTTGTTTCGAGGTAAGTTTGTGGTAAATAAATGCAATATTCTATTATTTTATGTTAATGTTGTTAATTACCAGCATATGTATATTTATTTTATTAAATTATTCAAAGAAGACTCAAGCATGAATTGACGGAGAAGAAATTTCAGAAAGTCCTAGTTGAACCTTAGGAATGTGTAGGATACAAATGTCATGACATTAGGGTTTAAAAATACCATGTAAGTCCATGCCAAGGCATGGAAATTGGTGAGGTTTCTAAGGTAAGGATATCATGTAAGACCATGTCAAGACATGGCATTGATAAGTTACTATAAGGCAAAGGTACCATGTAAGACCATGCCTAGGCATGGCATTGGTGAGTTCATAAGGCAAGGATACCATGTAAGACCATGTCGAGACATGGCAATGGTAAGTTTCAAAAGGATACCACGTAAGACAATGACAAGTCATGGAAATGGTAAGGTACCCGTGTATCCTTAGTATTCCAAGTGGTTCAATGGGAAAATTTAAAGAGAATATCAAGGTAAGGTAAGGTAAGACAAGTTATACTAAAAAGGTAAGGCAAGTTCATGCTAGAAGAGCAAAGGTAAGTATATAATGTTCATGTATGCTTGATAAGGAAAAAGGTAAGTAAAATGTATTAATAAATTTGATTAAGTAAGTAAGTATTTAAGTAACTAAGTAAGTGAAGAAGTTTAAAATATGTTTATGACAATTAATGAAGTTGCATTAAGCAGTGTCATGCCAAGTAGTACGATAATTCTTATGAATGTTGTTATTTATTTGCATGCAAACTTACTAAGCTTAATGCTTACCCCCTTTATTTTCCTTCTTTTTATAGTTTTTTCAAGCTAACTCAGGGACCGTAAAGTACGTCGGAAGTCCGGGCACACTATCACAAGGATTATTTTGGTAAAGCTAGACGTTTCATTTTGAGTATGGCATGTATAACATTGTAGACATTCTATGTGTATGATCTTATGATATGGATAATGAATGGTATGTAAATGCTTGATAATGATTAGCTATTGGAATGGCTAATCAAGGAAAAATATGGTGTTATGTATGCCTAAATGCTAGTTATTCCATGGAAATCATGAAAAAGGTGAAATTAGCTTTAAAATAGTATCAGACAACAGTAATAATGTGAATTTGAAATATCACTAAAAATCGGAGAAATGGATTTAGATAGTGAATGAGATATAGAATTAAATATTATTGAGTTTATTTTCATATGAAAGAAACAGAGTAAATAAATGAATTGTATTTTATGAGATATTTAAATTTTGGTGAGACAGGGTCAGAGTGATTTCTGAATCCCCTGTTCTGAGTATGGAAGTTCACTAAAAATTGTACAAAAATAATTAGGAGTTATAATTTATATGTATACATTCCTTATTGAGTATAATTTTAAGAGAAATAAACTTCATGATTATTTCAAATTCTTTACAGGGAGAAAATTAATTCGTTGTGAACAGAGGTCAGAGCAACTAAACATTGAAATAGTGGAAACTTTAACTAATAAAATGTACTAATTGGATGGACCAAAAATTATAAAAAAGAAAATAAATAAGAAGGTATACAAGTCTAGTTTCAAAGAAAATTTATAGATTTAAATTTTAAGTTTCGTAACTCGAGTTATGATTTATTTAGTGACAATGACGCAGATGGACAGTTTATTTATGAAAGATGAAATAAATTCTTTTGATTTGTTTAAGCGATCGAAAATTTTTTATTGAGTCCGATTTGTTCCTGAACCGTTTCAATTTCATGTTTTAGGGTCTCGAAGACCCTTTTTAGGGAAATATTGAATGAATGAAACTAAATTAATTTTAAAAGTAATTTTTTATGCCCCGCATTAGTAAGCTAAGTCCGGTAACGCCTCGTGCTCGACTCCAATGACGGTCTCGGGTAAGGGGTGTTACATTTGCCTTTTCTTCTCTCCTCTCTCTCAATCAATTCTCTCTTTAGCCGAATACCTATTCCTTTATCTCTCTCAAAATCTTTCATTTTTAGCCTTGGGTTTTGGTCTATTCTCTCTTTCTTATTCCTTCCTCAATTGATTTCCCCTTGACCGAGTGCATCTTCTCCCCTCATTCAATTCTTTTGTGCTAATGGATTCTCTCTCTTCTCATCTGGTAACTTTGGTTGAATTCTTCATATCTCTTTATTGTTGTTTCGAATAGGCAAGTGTTCTTTGATCAACCTGCACGGTTCTTTTTCTCTTTCTCCCTTTCTCTATTATAATTGTCCTTCATCTAACAACTTCTTTTCTCTACCGATTACTGTTAGGGGTGCGATTGTTACATCTTGTGCCTCGATCCGAGTGGGTGCTTCTAGGGGTAGGCTGAATACTTCTGTCTTCTATTCTCAGTTTACGCTTTCGGTAATCTTTAAGGATTGTAAGTAATCTCTTACGACGGTTTTAGTGTGATCGATCAAGACGAGTGATAGGTGGGAGTTCTCGTGGGTTAGTCGCGTATTTTCGCAAACAGGTGTGTAAAAACACTGCCTTATTCGTAAATCGGCAAAAGATGAAATAAGTGACCGTCGACACTACACGAGCGTGCACTCGCTCGTGTGGTAATCTGAATGCCTAAACATGGGCATAAGTTTGTTAACACCGGCCATGAGTGATTTTATGGGCTTATGCCGTCTTGGGCCATGTTGGGCCAAAATGGACCGTGTGGGCCCCACGGGCTTGTGGGCCCCACACAGGTAAACCACATGAATGTGTGGAGAATATTGGGCCAGGCTATGTAATCCACACAGCCAAGGCCATTTCTGGACTAAGTGGGCCACACGGGCGTGTGGGCCCACATGGGCCTGCACTATGGGCCTTAGGGCCTATTTGTACTATTTGACTGTTAAGGTTGCACGGGTTGCCCGAGACGACTGTTAGGTTGGTAAGTATACCGAGACCTCAAATTTAATAAAATAATTGTTATGCCCCTATGAGGTAAAATGACTATTATGCCCTTGTGAGATGTACGACTGTAATCGAGCATGCCATTATATACATTGCATACATGTTTATTGCTGCAAATACTGTTTAGTGCCCCAAATTGGAGGATGTGTACTGTACTGGAAGCTTTGCTACAAATACTGTTTAGTACTGCAACCGGTGCTATTTTGGAGTGTAGGGATGGGTAGGTTGATTTTATGCTCACTTGGAATGTTGGGTTGGACGAAGGGGAGTGTAGAGGCTGGATGGGCAGGATTTCTGATTGCATATCTGAACTATTACTGTCATTGAGATGGGCTAAGGCCCACATTGATATTGATACTGTAATAGGCTAAGGCCCTAACTTAAACTAATCTTGTACTGATACGGGCTTAGGCCTAGACTGTATTTGCCTACTGCATGGTTGACCACTTGTTTATTAAGGGATTACACACTAATTTTTCGTAAACTCACCCTTCTGTTTATCTGTGTAGGTAATCCCCAATCTTAAACGGATCGGTGCTGTGAGGGACTTGGAGGTGGCCACACAACCGCACATACTTTCATTTTTGCCTTTTAATTTACGAGTAATTTTATTTGGGTATTTGTTTATGTAATAAGGCCTCTATAAATTTTTATTCTTTAATCCGGGCTTTTAATTATTTTGACTTACAACTACTAGTAGTAGGATAAGACGCTTTTTTTTCAAAAGGCAAATGGTTTCCAAAAATACCAAGAATACGTAATTGTTTAAGAGCTTCTGCAAGAGGCAACGTTTTAAAAATTAAAGACGTTTTAACATGAGTAACCTTCGATAAACGACATGTTTTAAATCATCATTAAAAACATGTAACAAAGGTAAATATGGAAAAAGGGTTTTCTTTCGATATCACAATTTATGAAAAATACTTCAATGTGACATTGCCAGATTCAGCCATAACGTCTAGGCCGGGTTTGGGGTGTTACAATCCTATTGATGGCCAGGAATGAAAAGAGATGTATTTGAGTACATAGCTAAATGTTTAAATCGTCAGCAAGTTAAGGCAGAACTTCATGTTCTCACAAGATTACTTCAGCCTATTTTATTCCTGAGTGGAAATGGGAATGCATTACGATGGATTTTGTAACAGAGTTACCTTTATCGTGAAGTAGTAAAAATGTTGTGTGGGTGATTATTGATCGATTTAAAAAATTGGCTTATTTCATTGTTGTCAGGACTGATTGGTCACTTCAAAAACTTGATGACGTTTACATTAAGAAAATTATGAGATTGCACAGTGTCCCTATGTCAATTATCTCTGATTGAGATTCGTGATTCACTTTGAGATTTTGGAAATAGTTGCATGAATCTCTTGGTACGAGACTCAATTTTAGCATAACTTTTCACTCGCAAACAAATGAATAATCTAAATGTGTTATCCAGATTTTGGAAGATATGTTTCGCACTTGTGTAATCGATTTTAAATTGAGTTAGGAACATTATCTACGTCTGGCCTAATTCGTATACAATAATAGTATCCAATCAAGTATTCAAATGGCTCCATATGAAGCCTTATATGGTTGAATGTGTCTAACACCTATTTGCTAGATGGAATTTTGTGAAAGAAAAGTTGTTGGGCCGAAATTGATTCAAGAAACGAAAGATTTTGTTAAGATAATCTGAGATAGATTGAATAGACAAAAATCATACACAGATTTGGAACATCGAGATATTGAGCTTTCGTTTGGTGATAAAGTGTTTCTAAAAATGTCACCCTGGAAAAAAGTTTTGCGATTTGGTAGGAAAGGGAAGTTGAGTCCTTGTTTTATTGGACAATATGAGATCACTGAAAAAGTGGGACCAGTTGAGTATCGCTTGGCGTTACCTGTGGAATTACAATTACATAAAATGCACGACGTTTTCCATGTTTCGATGCTCAAGAGGTATCATTCAAATCCTCACATTATTTTGACAGAAGAAATTGAAATTCAACTTGACTTGTCATATGAATATGAACTGGTTGAAATTTTGGCCTGCGAGGTGAAAGAGTTGCGTAATAAACATGTTCCATTAGTAAAAGTTATATGGCGTTGTCATTGTAACACCTCTCACCCGTATTCAACGTTGGAATAGGGTTACAGAGCATTACCAGATTTACAGCACAATAATCATACATTCCACATACAATTATCAAATTCAATTAATCATCAATCAAAATCATTCATATCGTCCCTAATACAAGCCTACGAAGCCCAAAACATTCATTCAGGGTGGTTCGGGTCTAAACCGATAACTTTAGAAACTTTTAGAACACTTAGAAAAATTTCCCAAAAATAAGGGACACACGCCTGTGCGGCCTGACCTTGTGTCTCACACGGCCAAAGACACGCTCGTGTTATGGACATTCAAAATAGAAGCACATAGCTGTGTCCCAACCCATGTCCAACCTCGTGTAACTCTCTGACTTGGGTCACACGGCCAACACACATGACCGTGTGACTAGTCTGTATGCCTTAAAAAAATGGCCATACACACTCGTGTACCAGGCCGTGTGCTAGGCCGTGCCAAACCTATAGGTTACACAGACTTATGCCACACGGCCAAGTCACATGCCCGTGCGTAAGGCCGTGTGGAGCATACTGAATTGGTTTCTAATTCAACACCAAGGGATACACAACTGTGTACATGACTGTGTGTCACACACGACTGAGATGCACGCTCGTGTCTCTGCCCGTGTGGACAAAAATAGGCTATTTACCAAGCCATTTTGCCACCCCAAAATTGTGCACACCTACATCAACCCAATTGGCACCAAACCATAGCATAATTTGGCATTTAAGCCATCCAATTCAAGCCTAATTCATGCATGTTCTATACCACCTTTCTCAATAAACACAAGTCACAAAGTAGACCATACCACTTATACCAAAATCACATATACAAGTCAGCTAATTATACACTTCCAAATATGCATCAATGTGCTCAATTTCACAAACATATATGTTCTCTAATTTCAACCATTTAGCATCCACCATATCTATATCCACAAGCTTCATAATATAAGCCATGCACACACACACACATATATATATACATGATTCAAACATACCAAATAAGCCAACTCTTATGGCAATATACAAAGCTAAACATTTAACATCTACAAGCCATATCAAATGACCAAAACCATTATCAACTCATAACCAAAATAACCTTAATCCTATACATGCCATATAACCCAAAACATAAACTCAAAAGTACCAAAGTGATAGTAGGATAGTGTTACGAAGTCTCCGACGATTCCCAAATCTGAGCTAGCTTTGAATTTACTATAAAACACGGTAAAATAAACAAAGTAAGCTTCATAGCTTAGTAAGCTCATATGAAATAAACTTAATCTATTCATAAATGCACAATTCAACAATTTGAATATATCAACAAGTAACTCATTTTAACTGACAAACCTTTCATATATTCAATCATAAGATTAAACGTGTCTTTCACAAGTTTCTTCGATTTAAAGCTTATATGATTCATGTACATACCTGTACCATCTCGTATCAATCTCATACTCAACCATATCTTTCATTTACCAATTGAACCATTTGAAATACTATCGGGTACTTGGGAATCTCGCACCCTAAGTGCCACATATATAGCCGAAGTTATCTCAATCTCATATCACATATACTACTCACACTAGAGCTATCAACGAGCTTGCTCACACAAGCTGTCAGTCAAGACGTAACTACATGGTGCTGCTCACACAAGCTGTCAAGTAACTGCAACACATGTCGGTATACTCAACCACTGGTAAGACATACAGGACCATCACCCAGATCACATAATCACAATAACCCCTAATAACATGTCATTGATATCCTAATCTATTCTTAAGGTTCATCTAGGATTTCAAATGCCGAATCGTCGTTGAATCATTGTTGAACATGTTCGTAGTCTCGTATTCACAGTTTATACAATATCAAATCATTTAAAATACATTTATAATGAAACTTATTACATACGAACTTACTTCGGATGCAAAAACGACAACACAAGTCAACTATTTTGAAACCTTATTCTTTCCCCGATATAAGTCCGTATTTCACCTTTCTTAATCTAAATATAATCAAAATTAACTTATTTAATTACCTCTCTATTCAATTTAGTCCAAAATTCACATTAAGGCATTTTTACACATTTGCCCCTAATGTTTTACATTTTTACAATTTAGTCCTTATTTCATAAAATCACAAATTCATACAATTTAATACCAACCAATGCTAGCAAAAATTTCCTAGTATACATATCAGCCCATATTTTCATTTATTTCACAATTTACCCACAAACTTTTTACATTTCACACTCTAATCCCTAATTTGCATTTTCACTAAAAATCACTTTACAAATGTTGTTTATCTAACAACAAGCATGCATTTTCTACCATTAAACATCAAAATACATTAACATTCATCAATGGAAAAACCCTAAACCTTTAATAATTTTGTAAAATAGTCCCTGGGCTAGCTAGAGTAAGCTGCAACGATCTAAAAAATATAGAAATCATTAAAAATGGAACAAAAATCATACCTAATTGGGCATAGATGTCATGATCGAATAAAACCTTAAGAATTTTGGCTTTTCTTGTTAAATTCGGCTGGAGAAGATGATAGCCAACAAAATATGATTTTTATTTATTTATTATATCTTAATAACCAAATTACCAAATTAACCTTACTAATAAACCATTAAAACACCTAATAATGTGTCCTTAAATGTCCAATCACCATTATGATGGTCTAATTACTATTTAAGGACCTTTACATTAATGTTTCATAGCTAATAGACACCTTTAACTAATAGAACATAAATTTTGCACTTTACGCGATTTAGTCCTTTTTTATCGAATTAAACACTCAAACGATAAATTTTCTTAATGAAATTATTTTGACTTCGGATTTGTGGTCTCAAAAATACTATTCTGATTTGATTAAAAAAGGGTTGTTACAGTCATAGTGTCAAGGTGTAACATCCCGAAATAGGGCTTAAACAGAACAGTGGTTACGAAACCACAAATCTGAGGTAGAAAAATTTATTTTATTATTATTTTGAGGTTCATGATATGATTACATGATTTTGCGAAAATTTCGTGATGAAATTCTATGCATAAAGTGCTTAAGTTGAGGTTAGGGATTAAATCGAATAATTTGCAAACTTGGATTCTAGAAGTTTTTAGTATGAAATTGTTTTGGAATATCAATGAGGAGGTCTTAAATAGCAATTTAACCAATTTTAAGTTCATGGACAAAAATTAGGACATGGAAGGAATTTTTGAAAGTTTAATAAGGAGGGGCATTTTGGTCATTTGTATATTAAATGAAATAAAATGGGAAAAATAACACAAAATGGTCATCTTTCTCATATGGTTGCTGCCGAATTTTGCTCTCTCCATAGCTAGGGTTTCTTCAATTTTCAAGCTCCAAAGTAAGTGAGTCCAAGCCCCGTTTTTAATGTTATTTACGTTTTCGGAGTCCCAGTAGCTCGATAAAGCTTATGCTAGCAATAATTTAAGTTAGGGTTCATATTTGGAAAAATACCCATAGGTGAACAGTGTTTATTTTGATGTTTTATGATAGAATATGAGGTCTTAGATTATGTTAGACAACTTGCGCTACTCGGTTTTAGGTAAAAACGAGTAAAAGGGCTTAATCGGTAAAATACCTAATGGTCATAAGTGCATGTTAGAGTATGAATTTGATGCTGCCATAGAAGGGGAAAATGATCAGCATGTCATAAAACATAAGAAAATAGGTTGAAGTTTAATTTACGAGATTTGGGGTAAAAGTGTAAATATGCAAAAGTTTAGGGGTAAAAATGTAATTTTTCCAAAGTTTGAGTAAAGGACTGTTTTGATAAATGTGAATATTAAATAAGTTAAATTTGCTATTATAGATCAAGAAGAACGAAATTCAGGAGTAGATCGGGGAAAAGAAAAAGTAAAGGACTAAATTGTAAAGTTTAGTCACATTTTGTATCGAGGTAATTTTACAGTAAATAAATGCAATATTCTTATATTTTACATTATTATTGTTAATTTACAGCATTTATATACTTATTTTTTTGAGAATATTTAAAGTCGAATTAAAGGCGAAGTAGCAGAGAAAAAGCATTAGGAATCCCCGTTTGAACCTTAGGAATATTAGGATATTGGGGTTGACAGGACAGGATAGAAATGAGGCATGTAAGTCCATATCAGATATATGGCTTTGGAGGCAGGAATGAGCCATGTAAGCCCATATTATATATATAAATATGGCATTGGAGATAGGAATAATTCATGTAAGTCCATGTCGAAGACATGGCATTGGCAGGATATTGATAGACAGGAACGACCCTAGTATCCTTAGTATTCCGAGTGGTTCAACGGGTCATTGTATATATTAAATCATAGTGAATTATCAGCAAAAAAGGGAAGGTAGATTATATTTATGAATAGTGAAAGGTCAGGTAAGAAAGAAGGTAAGTGACTAAAGAAGAAGGTAGAAAATGAGAAGTAAAGAAAGTTTATGAGGCTAGGTGACTTGATGTATATTTATTCATTATGTTGAATGTTGCAATTTATTTGCTTGTAAGCTTACTAAGCCTAGTGCTTACTCTCTTATTTTCTTTTTCTTATAGTTTTTATCAAGCCACTCGGGGATCAAAGGAAACGTCGGAGACCCGATCACACTATCGAAGAAATTACATTGGTATAGTTAGACGTTTCGTTTTGTGTATGGCATGTATAGGAACTTAGTTTCTTTTGACATGATATGAACAATGAATGATGTGTAAATATTTGCTAGTGATTAGCTAATAGAATGGCTGATGATATACATGTTTAATAGTATGTATGATTAAGTAGTAACTATCACATGAAAATTATGAAAAATGTGAAAGTAACTTGAAAACGGATTCAAGTATCAGAAATAACGTGATTTTGAAAAATCACAAAAATTTTTAGAGACATGTTTTGAT
The DNA here is from genome assembly GCA_025698465.1 of Gossypium longicalyx. Classification (NCBI taxonomy): domain Eukaryota; kingdom Viridiplantae; phylum Streptophyta; class Magnoliopsida; order Malvales; family Malvaceae; genus Gossypium; species Gossypium longicalyx. The sequence continues at coordinate 29,147,206 of CM047001.1, read as the reverse complement.
AGTGAATAATATATTAAATTAAAGCTTATTGTGTCTATTTTCATATGGAATAAGCAAAGCAGGTAAAGGTTTTGTATTTTATAATATATTTGAGTTTTAGTGAAATAGGGCCAAAGTGATTTTTGGATCCCCTGTTTCAACTTTAGAAATTCACCATAAATTTTATAAAAATAATTAGTGGTTTACTTGATATGGTTAGAATCCTTATTGAATCTAGTTTTAATAGAAACAAACGATATTGTCATATGAATTTTTTACAGGGAGAAAAGTGGTTCGTAGTAAGTAGAGGTCAGTGCAGTTGAATTCTGAAACAGGAGTAACTTTAACTAATAAACTGTACTAATTGGCTCAACAAAAAATTCTAGAAAAAAAATTAGTAAATAGATATATAAGTCTATTTTCAGGAAAAATTTACGAAATTTAATTTTGAGTTTCGTAACTTGAGATATGAATTTTTAAGCAACCATGACGCAGAAAAACAATTTATTCCGAAAATTAATATAAGTAGTTAGAATTGTTTAAAAAGGTAAAATAAGATTAGTAACACCTCAAGCTTAACTCCGATGACGGTTTCGGGCGTGGGGGCATTACATTTATTGGTATCAGAGCAGGTTTAGTCGGTTCTCGGAACAGTTAGTGTGAGTAAAAGTCTAGCTATACATGCCATACCTGTATTTTGATAGTGTGACGACTCCTGACGATTTTTAAATATTTTGTTTTATAGTAATGGATCTCGAGCGAGCTGGTGATGATGGTGTAGAAAGTAATGTGCCTGCTCCCGCGGAAGGGGCAGCGCCATCTGAGAATAGGCCAATAGTAGTTAATCAGGGAGGAGTGACTCGAGAAGCTCTCTTCCAAGCTTTGAATGATTTGTTTGCCGAGTTCGTTCGTACGAATCCGGCAATTAGACCTCCACCCCCTCATGATTCTCAGGCTACCCATGCAGCTCAAGCTTCCCCAGTCACAAGTACAGTGATAAGAGAAAAGCCACCAATTAATAGAATCAGGAAACAAGGGGCAGAAGAGTTCCGAGCAACAAAGGATGATGATGTAGAAAGAGCAGAATTTTGGTTAGAAAATACTATCAGAGCCTTTGACGAATTATCTTGTACACCCGAGGAATGTATGAAATGTGTAGTATCACTTCTTAGAGACTCAGCCTACCATTGGTGGAAAACACTTGAATCAATTGTACCAAAGGAGAGGGTCACTTGGGATTTCTTTCAGGAGGAATTTCGTAAAAAGTACATCAGTTAGAGGTTTATTGATCAGAAGAGAAAGGAATTCCTGGAATTGAAATAAGGAAATATGACGGTGACCGATTATGAGCGAATTTGTCAGGCTCAGTAATTATGCTAGAGAATGTGTGTCCACAGAGGCTATCATGTGTAAAAGGTTTGAGGATGGGCTAAATGATGATATCCGACTGTCAGTAGGTGTCCTAGAAATAAAAGAGTTCGTTATTTTAGTTGAGAGAGCCTATAAGGCAGAGGAGCTGTTAAAAAGAAAAGGCAAAGTTGAGACAGAGATACAAGATACAAAGAAGAGACAGATGAGCAAGTCATTCCAAGCTACATCCAAAAGGCCAAAGGAGTTTTCTACCAGATCTAGTTTCTCAGCCAGGTATTCTAGTCAGAATAGAGGAAGCAGATTTAAGGATTCGAAGGCTTAGACCACCTTGACTGCGAGTGTAGGTAATGTTGGACAGGGTAGATCAGGGTGTCCATGGTGTGGTAGACTTCATTATGCTCCTTGTCGGGCAGGCGAAAATGTTTGTTATAAATGCGGTGCTCCAGATCATTTTGTACGAGAATGTCCGGAGGTAGCTAATTGAGAGATAACACAGAGTGCTAGATCCGAAAATGCTCCTACTAGAGGCGACATCGAGGCAATCGAGAGTAGGAGCAAAATATGAGGTATCTCAAAGAGATTCATTTGTGAGACCGGATGCTAGAGCCCCCTGCAAGGTTTTATGCTATTCATTACACCGAAGAGGCATCCTTCCCCGATGTGATTACGGGTACATTTTTTCTACATAATATTAATGTCATTGCTTTGATTGATCCGGGTTCAACTCATTCATATGTTTGCAAGAAATTGATGCCTAGTATAAGTATGCCTATAGAATCTCCGAATTTTGTGATTAAAGTATGAATCCATTAGGCAAGCATGTATTAGCCAGATAAAGTATGTAAAAATTGTCCTTTGATGATTAGAGGCTACTGTTTTCTGGCTGATCTCATGCTATTACCATTTGATGAGTTTGATGTGATTTTTGCTATGGATTGGTTGACTACACATGATGTGATAGTGAATTGTGGGAAGAAATTCATTGAGTTGAAGTGTGAAAATGGTGAAATTATTCGGGTTAATTCAGAAGAGTCAGATAGTTCATTTTCCATAATTTCTGTTATGTTTGCTCAGAAATGTCTGAGAAAAGGGTATGAAGCTTATCTTGCTTTTGTGTTGAACACTAAAGATACATAATTGAAAATTGAATCAGTGCCTGTGGTATGTGAGTTTCCCGATGTGTTTCCGGAAGAACTACCAGGTTTGCCTCCTGTTAGAGAAGTTGAGTTTGGTATTGAGTTGATTCCAGGTACCACGCCCATTTCTATTGCTCCTTATAGAATGGCTCCGTTGGAATTGAAAGAATTGAAAGCTCAGTTGCAGGAATTAACAAACAAAGGCTTTGTAAGACCCAGTAGTTCACCATGGGGTGCATCAGTGCTATTTGTGAAAAAGAAAGACGGATCGATGAGATTGTGCATAGATTATCAGCAACTTAACAAGGTAACATAAAGAACAAGTATCCATTGCCTAGAATTGATGATCTGTTTGATCAATTGAAGGGAGCTACTGTGTTTTCCAAGATAGATTTGAGATTCAGATACTATCAGTTGCGAGTTAAAGAGTCAGATGTCTTGAAGACTGCTTTCCGGACTAGGTATGGTCATTATGAGTTCCTTGTGATGCCATTTGGCTTGAGTAATGCTCCTGCCATTTTCATGGACTTAATGAATCAAATTTTCAGACTGTACCTGGATAAGTTTGTAGTTGTGTTCATTGATGATATTTTGATTTATTCTCATGATGAGACTGAGCATGCAGAGCATTTGAGAACAATTTTACAGATTCTGAGAGATAATCAGTTGTATGCCAAGTTCAGCAAAAGTGAGTTCTGGTTACGAGAAGTTGGTTTTCTTGGACATATTGTCTCAGGTGAAGGTATTAAGGTTGATTCAAGCAAGATTTCAGCCATTGTTGATTGGAAGCCTCCTAGAAATGTATCAGAAGTTAGAAGTTTTCTTGGTCTTGCCGGATATTATAGACGATTTGTAGAGGGATTTTCTATAATAGCTACCCCGAAAGGATGTCAAGTTTGAATGGACTGAGAAGTGTCAATAGAGTTTTGATAAGTTAAAAGCATTGTTGACTAAAGCTCTTGTTTTAGTACAACCAGAACCAGGTAAGGAGTTTGTGATTTACAGTGATGCGTCCATAGATGGACTTGGTTGTGTACTTATGCAGGAAGGGAAGGTAATCGCTTATGCCTCTAGACAGCTAAAGCCACATGAGAAGAACTATCTGACACATGATTTAGAGTTAGCTGCCATTGTTTTTGCGCTAAAAATTTGGAGACATCATTTTATGCGGTGAGAAGTGCCACATATTTCATCGATCACAAAAGTTTGAAATATTTGATGACTCAAAAAGATTTGAATTTGAGGCAAAGAATGTGGTTAGAGTTGATTAAAGATTATGAGCTAGTGATCGATTATCACCCAGGTAAGGCAAACGTTGTTGTTGATGCTTTGAGTAGGAAATCTTTGTTTGCATTAAGAGCTTTGAACACTAGTCTAGCCTTATCAGATGATGGTTTTATCTTAGCTGAGTTGAGAGCCAAACCGATGTTTCTTGAAGAAATTTGTGAAGCTCAGAAAAATGATAGTGAGTTGTTAGCCAAAAGAGATCAGTGTGAGTCGGATATAGAGTCATATTTTCAGATCAATTCTGATGGTTGTTTGATGTTCAGAGACAGGGTATGCGTACCGAAGAATGATGAGCTTATTAGAAAGATCTTACAGGAAGCACATAGTAGTTCTTTGTCTATTCATCCAAGTAGTACAAAGATGTATAATGATTTGAAGAAAATGTATTGGTGGGTAGGAATGAAAAGGGAAATTTCAGAGTTTGTTTCTAGATACTTGATCTGTCAGCGGGTAAAGGCCGAACATCAGGTACCTTCAGGTTTATTGCAACCCGTGCTAGTCCCTGAGTGGAAATGGGATCGAATTACTATGGATTTTGTGACAGGATTGCCGTTTACACCGAGAAAGAAAGATGCAGTGTGGGTTGTGATTGATAAATTAACGAAGTCGGCTCATTTTATCCCAGTTCGTATGGATTATTCACTTGACAAGTTGGGCGAGTTGTATATTTCAGAGATAGTCAGACTACATGGGGTACCATTATCGATCATTTCAGACACAGATCCAAGATTTACTTCACGATTTTGGAAGAAATTACAGAAAGCTTTGGGCACAAAGTTGAGTTTTAGTACAGCTTTCCATCCTCAAACCGATGGTCAGTTAGAGAGAGTTATTCGTGTACTTGAAGATATGCTTAGATGTCGTGTCTTTGGAATTTCAAGGCGATTGGGAAAAATATTTACCATTAGTAGAGTTTGCCTATAATAATAGTTATCAGTCGAGTTTGAAGATGGAACCTTGTGAAGCTTTGTATGGACGTATATGTCGCACACCTTTGTATTGGACAGAGCTTAAGGAAGATCAGATTTACAAGGTTGATCTAGTTAAGGAAACAGAAGAGAAAGTAAAAATCATCAGAGATTGCTTGAAAGCAGCTTCAGACAGACAAAACTCGTATGCAAATTTGAAAAGAAAAGAGATTGAATATCAAGTTGGTGACAAAGTTTTTTTGAAAGTATCCCCGTGGAAGAAAGTTCTTAGATTTGGCAAGAAAGGCAAACTAAGTCCACGTTTTATTGGACCGTTTGAAGTGATTGAGAGAGTCGGACCGTTAGCATATCGGTTAGCTTTGCCAATTGAGTTAGAGAAGATTCATAATGTATTTCATGTGTCTAAGCTACGTCGTTATCGTTCAGATCTGTCACATGTGATTTCTCAGACAGAGGTTGAGATTCAGCCAGACATGACTTACGGTGAAGAACCAGTAAAGATTCTAGCTCGAGAGGTAAAGCAATTAAGGAACAAAAGTATTGCACTTGTGAAAGTACTACGGAATAGACATGGGGTGGACGAGGCTACATGGGAACCCGAAGAGGCTATGCGAAAATAGTACCCAAATCTCTTCACAGGTAAGATTTTTGGGGACGAAAGTCCTTAAAGGGGGGAGAAATGTAACATCCTGAAATAGGGCCTAAACGGAACAGTGGTTACGAAACCACAAATCCGAGGTAGAAAAATTTATTTTATTATTATTTTGAGGTTCATGATATGATTACATGATTGTGCGAAAATTTCGTGATGAAATTCTATGCATAAAGTGCTTAAGTTGAGGTTAGGGATTAAATCGAATAATTTACAAACTTGCATTCTAGAAGTTTTTAGTATGAAATTGTTTTGGAATATTAATGAGAAGGTCTTAAATAGTAATTTAACCAATTTTAAGTTCATGGACAAAAATTAGGACATGGAAGGAATTTTTGAAAGTTTAGTAAGGAGGGGAATTTTGGTAATTTGTATATTAAATGAAATAAAATGGGAAAAATAACACAAAATGGTCATCTTTCTCATATGGTTGCTGCCAAAATTTGCTCTCTCCATAGCTAGGGTTTCTTCAATTTTCAAGCTCCATAGTAAGTGAGTCCAAGCCCCGTTTTTAATGTTCTTTACGTTTTCGGAGTCCCGGTAGCTAGATAAAGCTTATGCTAGCAATAATTTAAGTTAGGGTTCATATTTGGAAAAATACCCATAGGTGAAAAGTGTTTATTTTGATGTTTTATGATAGAATATGAGGTCTTAGATTATGTTACACAACTTGTGCTACTCGGTTTTAGGTAAAAACGAGTAAAAGGGCTTAATCGGTAAAATACCTAATAGTCATAAGTGCATGTTAGAGTATGAATTTGATGCTGCCATAGAAGGGAAAAATGATCAGCATGTCATAAAACATAAGAAAATAGGTTGAAGTTTAATTTACGAGATTTGGGGTAAAAGTGTAAATATGCAAAAGTTTAGGGGTAAAAATGTAATTTTTCCAAAGTTTGAGTAAAGGACTGTTTTGATAAATGTGAATATTAAATAAGTTAAATTTGCTATTATAGATCAAGAAGAATGAAATTCAGGAGTAGATCAGGGAAAAGAAAAAGTAAATGACTAAATTGTAAAGTTTAGTCACATTTTGTATCGAGGTAAGTTTACAGTAAATAAATGCAATATTCTTATATTTTACATTATTATTGTTAATTTGCAGCTTTTTTATACTTATTTTTTTGAGAATATTTAAAGTCGAATTAAAGGTGAAGTAGCAGAGAAAAAGCATTAGGAATCCCCGTTTGAACCTTAGGAATATTACGATATTGGGGTTGACAGGACAGGATAGAAATGAGGCATGTAAGTCCATATCAGATATATGGCTTTGGAGACAGGAATGAGCCATGTAAGCCCATATTATATATATAAATATAGCATTGGAGATAGGAATAATTCATGTAAGTCCATGTCGAAGACATGGCATTGGCAGGATATTGATAGACAGGAACGACCCTAGCATCCTTAGTATTCCGAGTGGTTCAATGGGTCATTGTATATGTTAAATCATAGTGAATTATCAACAAAAACGGAAGGTAGATTATATTTATGAATAGTGAAAGGTCAGGTAAGAAAGAAGGTAAGTGACTAAAGAAGAAGGTAGAAAATGAGAAGTAAAGAAAGTTTATGAGGCTAGGTGACTTGATGTATATTTATTCATTATGTTGAATGTTGTAATTTATTTGCTTGTAAGCTTACTAAGACTAGTGCTTACTCTCTTATTTTATTTTTCTTATAGTTTTTATCAAGCCACTCGGGGATCGAAGGAAACGTCGGAGACCCGCTCACACTATCGAAGAAATTACATTGGTATAGTTAGACGTTTCGTTTTGTGTATGGCATGTATAGGAACTTGGTTTCTGTTGACATGATATGAACAATGAATGATGTGTAAATATTTGCTAGTGATTAGCTAATAGAATGGCTGATGATATACATGTTTAATAGTATGTATGATTAAGTAGTAACTATCACATGAAAATTATGAAAAATGTGAAAGTAACTTAAAAACAAATTCAAGTATCAAAAATAACGTGATTTTGAAAAATCACAAAAATTTTTATAGACATGGTTTGATAGTGAATAATATATGAAATTAAATCTCATTGTGTCTATTTTCATATGGAATAAGCAAAGCAGGTAAAGGTTTTTTATTTTATAAGATATCTATGTTTTAGTGAAATAGGGCCAGAGCGATTTCTGGATCCCCTGTTTCAATTTTAGAAATTCACCATAAATTTTATAAAAATAATTAGGTGGTTTACTTGATATGGTTAGAATCCTTATTGAATCTAGTTTTAATAGAAACAAACAGTATTGTCATATGAATTTTTTACAGGGAGAAAAGTGGTTCGTAGTAAGTAGAGGTCAGTGCAGTCAAATTCTGAAACAGGAGTAACTTTAACCAATAAACTGTACTAATTGGCTCAACCAAAAATTCTAGAAAAAAATTAGTAAATAGATATATGAGTCTATTTTCATGGAAAATTTACAGAATTGGATTTCAAGTTTTGTAACTCGAGATATGAATTTTTAAGAAACCATGATGCAGAAAAACAATTTATTCCGAAAATTAATATAAGTAGTTAGAATTGTTTAAAAAGGTAAAATAAGATTAATAACACCACAAGCTCAACTGCGATGACGGTTTCGGGCGTGGGGGTGTTACACAAGGAAACGACTTGGGAGCCTGAAGAGATGATAAGATCTTAATATCCACACATTTTTTCAGGTAAATTTTGGGGACGAAATTTATTTAGGGAGGAGAATTATAACGACCTGATATTCAGGGGTGATAGAAAGTGAGATTCGAGACTCTATTCCTGTAAATTGAACCCGTAAATATTTTTATTAAATATTTACGAAGTTAGTTTAGTAGTGAATTAAATTTTGGATAGGTAAATTGCATGAATAAGGAACTATTATGGCACAAGGACTAAATTGCGTATAGATTAAAAGTTGAATTATAGATTTAAATAAATTAAATGGACTAAATATGTAAATATACCCTTGTTTCTTTTAATGGACGGTCATAAGGATATAATTATGATATGTATATTATATATAAATATATATAGGTTGTGATAGTTTTAATATATATAAGTCTTATAATAGTATTAATAATAATAAATAAAATGAAAACAAATTACTGAAATAAGAAATGAAAAAGGAAAGTTAGATGAAACAATGCATGCAAATTAGAAAAAAAAGGAAAGAAAGAAAGTATAGAAGGGAGCTGACGGCACTAAGGGCTTCAAACATTCAAATTCCAATTGGTTAGTCAATTTAGTCTCATTTCCTTGTAATTTTTATATTTTTAGAATTTCGGTATTTAGAACTACCCAAACCATGTCATAATTTTTAGTATTGTTTAGTATTTTAGATGTTCTCATTGTTGGGTAGTTTAAGTATTAGAGATTAATTTGATAGATCTTAAAGTGAGAAGTGAAAAAGAACTAAATAGTGAAGTTAATTGTTGATTTTGAGGAATAAGGACTAGTTTGAGAAAAATTCAAAATTAAGGGGTAGAATTGGAAAATAGGGAGTTAAATTTAGCCTAGAGTGAAATTGTTATAAAAAGTAAATGTTAAATGTGGAAATTAAAATTAGTCTCGGGTTAGAGACTAATTTGAAGAATAAACAAAATATAGTAGAGAAATTGAAATTCTTGTGAATTGAGTTGCGTATTATTAATTTATTGTAATTATTTTATTCCGTAGCTAATGTTGTATCGGTATCCTCGATTGAAAGGGGGAAGGACAAAATCGAGGTTGAATAGCTCAAAATTCACGATTTGTGTTTCTATAAATAGAACTCTTGTAAATTGTTGCATTTTGAACTATTATGCGTGGTAAGACATGAGGTGCGTAGTTTTGTTAAAATTGGGATGAAATAGATTGAATTGAATTGATGAATGTTTATAAGGATTTAAGTGTGTGTATTAAGAAATGTACGTATTTGTATATATTATGATTTGAATAAAATACCTATATGTTACAAATGTATATATATAGAAATGAGGCATTGATTATATTGCAATGTGAAATGAAACCCTATTAATTATTCAAGCTAAGTCAGATATAGATGGCATGCCATAGGATAGGATGAGTTCAGGGATTTTTTCGACCTTGAGTCGATGAGGCACTGGGTGACAATTTGCTTCGATTTAACGTATAAGACACTGGGTGTCAACTTATATAGTATTGGATGCAGTTATTACTTCGGATTTATCCAATGAGGCATTGGGTGCCAAACTGGTGTATTGGTTGGATCCGTGCATCCTTCAGAGTCCGAGTCGTGTTAATAAGGGAAATTAAATAATAAATTTATGTGTTTGATATTGAGATGACAAACTTGAGAAATGAATATGAAATGAGAAATGAAATATGAAATGATGAAATAAGATGTGAATTTGAAATGAATTCAAGTATTGGTCAAAAGGATGAATCATGCTATTGGATAAGTTGAATTACCAAATGCTATATATGTGAAATACCATTGATATGTGCTTGAAGATGTGGAATTTTAGTGGATGTAAATAAAGAATGAGTAAATTTGTATTATTGATTTGAAACATATGTGAATAAAATTTCTTGTTGCATTTGTACATTTTGATTACTCATATCGAGTTAAATTGTTTGGATTATAGAAATACCACTGAGTTATACTCAACGTGTAACACCCTAACTCGTATTCATTGCCGGAATAGGTTACGAGGCATTACCGGACTTATAGCATAATCCAAAATGTTCATTTATCAATAATCAACTCATTTCAATCAAAGTCATTCATTTACATTTGTAACATGCTTAAATCGAGCATAAATAACTTAAAACATGCATTCAGGACTAAATCGTTAACATATAAGAACTTAGGAAAAATTTGGAAAATTTTCTTGAATACAGAGATCACACCCCGTGTGCCTAGGCCTTGTGCCTCACACGGCCACCAGACATGCCGGTGTCATAGACCGTGTGGAAATAAGGCATACATATTGACTTGGGTCACACGGCCGACCACACGACCGTGTGTCAGCCCGTGTGCCACACATGGTCAATAGACACGTCCGTGTGTCTAAGCCAGGTAACTCACTGACTTATTTTAACTAAGCTTCAGCAGACAGATGGCCGAGTCACACGCCCGTGTGCTCAACCGTGTGGAAACAAAATAGGCTTATTTAAGCCACTTTTCCTCACTCAAATTCAATCACCTATAAGCATACATATAACACCATACTCTCATTCAATTTGGCAGCCAAAACAACCATTTCAAAAACACATGATGTGCCATTTAAAAATCCAAACATCTATATGCTCAAATTAATACCATTTGTGCCATCAAACACATACCAATCCAATATGACTTGTAAGCCAATATATGCATACAATCTATTCAATAATTCAAACAATTTGCATATCTTCATCTCATCAACTACTTTCCAAAACATGCCATATTTAGTACACATATACATGACCAAGATTTAGCCAAGGTAAGCCAAATCACATGGCTTAAACACATCAATGCATATAAGCTTCAATAGCTTAAATAACTCATATATCTCATATCATCAACTAGCCTATACATGTCATATTACCAATTTCAAAGAGTTCAAAAATACCTAATCAACTCCTAGATAGTGTGATGAAATTTTCGATGACTTCCAACCCGAGCGAGCTTTTAAATCACTATAAAATACAAAAAATAAACAGAGTAAGCTAATAAGCTTAGTAAGCTTGTATGACTAGTATGTACTATATACAATTTAACAATTAACTCAAAATTAGAAAAACATGAGAACATATAAATCAGCTTCATCAAAATCAACACGTAATACAATAACAACATGGTAATTCGTGTATATATATTCATCAGTTTTCACTTACATATCATATGAAATTATTAAATATCACTTACTTGTCGAGCGTGTCATGTATACCTGAACTGATTCATATCATCATTTCAATTCTCGTACCGTTATAATCTCCGTTGAACCATGGAAATAACATCGAATATTTCGTATCTTGCACACTAATGGGCATATATATGGTTAAACCACCTATACCTCGATTCACATATATAACATTTGTTCATATGTCATTATAACCTATATTACCATTTCAATACAATCCAACCAAATTTGCCAAATGCATAAGCATATTAAATCATCAATATCATGCAATTCACATAACATTATGGCAATTCATTTCTATTCGTATAAATTGTAGTTCATTCATATAACCAATAGTTCATCCGTATAAATAGTAGTTCATCCATATAAACACATATCTTATTCATATAATCAGTAAAAGTAATTATGCCCGTTGAACTACGTAGGATATGGATAGGTACTCGGGTGATACACACTAAGTGTATTTATCAAAAATCCATCAATTCGTTTACATTTCCACTCTTTCGAGCCATGATCGGTAAGCTCCTCCTGAGCTGATGAATAGTAAGCTCTATTGAGATGAAACAGTAAACTCTACCGAGCTGAACAGTAAGCTCATATGAGCTGAAACGGTAAGCTCTACCAAGCTAAACAGTAAGCTCATATGAGCTGAAATGATAAGCTCCGATGAGATGAAAACATTAAGCTTTTACGAGTTGATATATCGGTAGGATCATACGCGCTGTGGTGAGTCCGCAACAAATGCAGGAGCTTGACCAAAATGGTAACCCTAGTGACATGTCACTCGTATCTAACAAATTCCTATGGTTCAAACGGGGCTTGATAATTATCCAAATTTATCATTTAAGCATTTAATGATCAATAATTCAATTTCTCAAATCATATATATATTCAATTCAACGGTAAGCTCTACCAAGCTAAACAGTAAGCTCATATGAGCTGAAATGATAAGCTCCGATGAGATGAAAACATTAAGCTTTTACGAGTTGATATATCGGTAGGCTCATACGCACTGTGGTGAGTCCGCAACAAATGCAGGAGCTTGACCAAAACGGTAACCCTAGTGACATGTCACTCGTATCTAACAAATTCCTATGGTTCAAACGGGGCTTGTTAATTATCCAACTTCATCATTTAAGCATTCAATGATCAATAATTCAATTTCTCAAAACATATATATATTCAATTCAACTAAGTACATACATTTAAATACTCAATTTGCATACTCAATGCATATTATCATACCAAATCCATAAAACGTATGTAACATTTGTAACATTTCACTTTCATTCGTGTAAACAGTAATATAATCATATAATCAATAATTCAAATTTCAGTTAGGTTATTCATTCAACTTATACACATTCATTTTAAACAATTACAAGTATTAATAGTTCGATTCTAGCTATACGAACTTACCTCGAGTTGTTCAGATGGAATTTTTGGTTATTCGTCCATATTTTTCTTTTTCCCCGATCTAAGCTTGATTTCAACTTATCTTTATCTAAATAATATATCAAATTTAGCAAATTAATTTTCCAAACTATTCAATTTGACACATTACACACATTTTGGCAAAATTATGCTTTTGCCCTTAATGTTTCACATTTTTATAATTTAGTCCAAATCGCATAAAAATACAAATTCATACAATTCAATACCAGCCCATGCTAGCTGAATTTTCCTTATATTCATATCATCCCATTTTTCTTATTAATTAACACATTTACCTATGGATTTTACAAATTTCTCAATTAAATCCGTAATTGACATTTTTGTCAAAAATCACTTTATAAAACTTGTTAATCTAGCTTCAAACTTTCATAATCAATCATTAAAAATTTAAACACTCAAGAATTCAACAATGGCAACATTCAAATACTTTAACAGTTTTGAAATCGAAGATACGGGCTAGCTAGATTAAGCTGCAACGATCTCAAAAACATAAAAATTATTAAAAACCAAGAAAAAACGGACTTACATGCTTAGAAAATAGATGGCTGAACCTTGAAGCTTAACCATGGCTTTATTTTATTTCTTCATTCTGTGGAAGAAACTAAAAAGATTATAACCTTATGCATTGTACTATTATTTTACTATATTATTACAAAAATTACTAATTTAACCTTAAGTAAAAACCATGAATATCATCCATTTAAAGTCCATAATTGTCCACTTACTAAAAAAATGGTATAATTACCACATACATCCCTCAACTAATGAATTCCATGGCCATTTAATACCATTAACATATAGAACTCTAGTTTTATACCTTACGCGATTTAGTCCTTTTTACCGAATTAAGCACTCAAACGGTAAAATTTCTTTACGAAATTTTCACACAAACATTCTATCATATTGTAAACCTTATTAAAATAATAAAATAAAAATTTTGACTTTGAATTGTGGTCCCGAAACCACTGTTCTAATTAACCCTAAAAACGGGCTGTTACACAACGTGCGGTTTTGTTTCTTGTGTGCAGGTTAGGTGCTTTTCAACTTATCACTGACGAGCTCAAGTGTGGTGATATTTCATTTTGTAATGGCATGTACCTATGAAGTCTTTGGTTGAAAGTTGGTTATTAATGTAATGTTATTTTGGTTTAAAGTGAAATGATGGTTACTTGTATATATGGTTGGGGTTGAAGCTATGTTTTGGTATGTAGTCTAGTTAATGTGTTTATATGTGTTTTAACTTAAAGCTTGGTAGCCTAAGTAGCTAAATGTTAGTTCAATATTGTCTAATTTGGTATGAATGAATGTCTTTGAATGGTTGATGTGTTGTTGATATGTTTGAAGATATAAAATGTGGTACCAATGAGGGTACATTAGTTAGGCACTTAAGATGTTTTGGCTTGTTTTGAGCATGTTTAGTGGTGTTTTGAATAGGTTAAATGGTAGGTACTTGAGTTGTTTAGTGTCCAAATAAGCATGTTTTGGTAAACTTGAGTTTCAAGGTACATTTAGGTGCACACGGCCTGAGAACGGACTTGTACCCTTAGCGTGTTGAGAAATAGTATAGGTGTAGTTTCCACACTGGTGAGACATGACCTGGCACACAGCCGTGTGTCTTAAGTCAGTGAGTTACACGGGTAGAAACACGAGCTGAGACACGGTCATGTGTCCCAATTTTAGAAGTTACACACACGGCCGTGTGACTCTTTTTTAGGTGTTTATGAAATTTTCCCTACACTTTTAGAATTGTTCCAAATTAGTCCCTGTTCATTCATAGGCTATTTTTAGGGATATATAAACTTAAATTAAGGCCTATAATAATATTTTTACTCTGATTTGGATTGAAATATCATGATACATTATTCGATTATATAAAACTCTATTATGAAAGTAATTGATTGTCATGATCTACCCTTGAATATTATGACAATATTAGTTAGCTTATACTACTGCTTGCAATGTAATTAGATGTTATGATTGGTTACTAATGCCTGTGACCCTAATCTGACAACGGAGAAGGGTTAGGGTGTTACATTTAGTGGTATCAAAGCTACAAGTTTATGTAACAACCCGTTTTTAGTCAAATTGGAACAGTGATTTTGGGACCACAAATCTGAGGTTAAAATAATTAGTTTATTTCTATTTTAATGTCTACCACATGATGGAATGATTGTCTGAAAATTTTGTTAATAAAATTTATCGATTGAATGCTCAATTTGATAAAAAGGACTAAATCGCGTAAAGTGTAATAGTTGAGTTCCATTAGCTAAAGGTGTCTAATAGCTATGGAAACTTAAAGAAGAGATCCTTATGTGGTAATTAGCCCATTTATAAAGTTAGTGGACATTCTTGGACAAGTAGTAAGTGATTTTAATATTTTATAACCAAGGTTAATAGTGTAATTTAATAAAATAAATTAAGTAAAATAAAGAAAACCAAGGATACCATCTTTTAGTCCATCTTCTTCCACTAAAAATAAGAATTGGAAACACCATGTTTGAAGCTTGAAATTTTGGCTAGGGTTCATCCTTGCATGTAAGTACTTTTTGATTCAGTTTTTAATTATTTCTATGTTTTTGGAGTCGTTGTAACTTAATCTAGCTAGCCCAGGGACTAATTTGCAAAATTGTTAAAGGTTTAGGTTTTACCATTAATGAATCTATGTGTATTTTGGTGTTTGATGATAGAAAATGAATGGTTTTTTTTAGATAAACAACATTTGTTAAGTGATTTTGGGTGAAATTGCAAATTAGGGATTTATTTGTGAAAAATAAAAGTTATGTGATAAATGTGTGAAATAATGAAAAATACGGGCTACTTTGATAATAAGGGAAATTCGGCTAGCATGGGTAGGGACGTAATTACATGAATTTGTATTTTTATGAGCTAAGGATTAAATTGTAAAGATGTTGAAATATTAGGGGAAAAAGTATAATTTTGCCCTAATATGCTTTTTGGGCTAAATTGAATAGAATGATAATTAAATAATTAAAATTTTATTACATATAGATCAAGAAAAGCGAAGTTCAGATCTAGATTAGGGGAAAAATAAAGTATTGGACTAGTCAATCTATTTTGTCGTTTTTGTGATTCAAGGTAAGTTCGTATGTTAATAAGCATTAATATAATTGTATTTTAAATGCTTTATTATTGAATTAATTGTGAACATGACCTTACGGATGTATTGGGCAAAGATTCGGCAATGTGAAATCCCAGTTGAACCTTAGGAATACATTAGGATATGAATGACATGTCATTAGGGGTTATGTGTTTGGGTGCTAGTTCGTACGTCCTATCTGTGGCTGATTTATCCAGCATGTGTTGTGAATTCTTGTCAGCTTGTGTGAGTAGCATCGTATAGCTACGTCATGACTGTTAGCTTTTGTGAGCAGACCCGTTGATGGCTCGATCGTGAGCATTATATGAGATATGTGATTGAGATAGCTTCAACTATGTATTGGCACTTAGGGTGAGAGATTCCCAAGTATCCGATATTATTCCAAATGGTTCAATGAGTATACCAAGGTAATGGATGAGTATAAGATTGATACGAGTTAGTACAAGTATGTACATGAACCATACAAGCATTGAATCGAAGAAACTTGTGATTTTCATATCCCTTGTGAATGAATATGTGATAGATTTGTGGATCAATATGAGTTATGTTATGTTATGTTAATTGCTTAAATTGTGTATATATGGTAAGTTTTACTTTACGCATACGAGCTTACTAAGTTTTATAGCTTACTCTGTTTACTTTTCCGTGTTTTATAGTGATTTTCGAAGCTTGGTCAAATTTGGGAGCCGTCGGAGATCTCATCACACTATCGTTGTCATTTTGATACTTTTGAACTTATGTATTTGGTTATATGGCATGTATAGGAGTTTTGGTCATTATTGTATTTATGTTGATAATGGATTTAGCCATTTGATTTGGCTTATTTTGGTATATTTGGTGATGTATATATATGCAAATGGCCTTTTTGTTATGTGGTTGATAATGGCAATGTGATGCTTGTTATGAATTGATATTTTGGGTATCAAATGGTTGAAATTTGAGATTAGTATGCTTGTGGTTTTAGGAAAAATAGTACATAATTGAAATTGACCATATCGGTGATTTGTGAATGTGAAATTGGTATGAAATTGAATGACTAACTGTGATAATTGTGTGTCTTACAGTTGATGGTATGGAATTAGCATGAAATACACTTGGTTGAGATTGGTTTGAATGCTTATTTATGCCATGTTATATGCCATTTGAATTGTGTAGGTGAGTGCAAATTTGGGTGAGCAATATGGCTTAGTAAATAGCCTATTTTTGTCTACACGGGTAGAGACACAGGCATGTGTCTCAGCTATGCGTGACACATGGTCAGGTGACATGGCCGTGTGTCCCTTGGTGTTTAACTAGAAACCAAGTGTAACACCCTGAATTTGGGCCTAGAAGTAATGGGCCTTAGGTTTGGGATCGGTTAGAAGGCGGCTAGAATAAAAGAAATGTGTTTAAATTTTAAATATTTTATAATTGGGTGTTTAGTTTAATTGTTAAGTAATTTAGGAAGGGTAGGTAGTGTGGGAAAAGTCCTGGGTTCAATCCAGGGCTTTAGTAAAATTTTGCATTTTTTTTCTAAAGAACCCTGAGCATTAAGTGGAAGGCTTATTGTGCATAAGATTTGTAGGGAAGCTAGCGTTTAGGCTTTATAAATATGTATGGTGAAAATTTGACACAAGGATGCGCCTGGCCCAGTGGCATGATGGCGTTAGGAGTAAGGAGAGGTGCTGGGTTCAAGTCGCAGCATGAGCAAAAGTTATGGGTTTTTTTAGACAACTTGGAGGTCGACAGAAAGACTTTATAATTAATTGGGGAGGAGAAACGGCACGAAGGAGATTGTGGCTTGGTGGCAAGGGACGTATAGTGCAGCCAAGAGATCAAGGGTTCGAATCTGAATGGTAGCAAATATTTTTTAGGATAACCTGGTTGCGGGTTAATAGGCTTTAAAAATAGTTAGGGATGGGATATGGCATAAAGAGCGCCTGCAGTGCAGTGGCGTGAAGTGTGCTATGGTTATAAGAGGGAGTAGGTTTGAATCCCAGGCCTTGCAAAGGTTTAAATTTTTATTCTTTAAACTGAGGCTTAGTCATATAAGCCTTATAATTAATTGTGACCGAATGGTAGCATAAGAAAGGATATGGTGTAGTGGCCAGCAGCGTGTTGGGAGGTAGAGTATTTTTATTATTTATTTATTTATTTTTAGTATAAATATGTGTGTCGTATGGGCAAGTAAGGGAATTTGTTTTTTTTGTGTGCTTCAGTCGCATATCACCTCATCTTTTCTTTAAGCCAAATTCTTGATCTTTTCTTCCCTATTTTAATTGAATCAACCTCTTCCCTCTTCAACTTAGCCGACTGTTTCTTTTTCATTTAAAAGCCGATTCATACACTTTGGGGTTTGATTTCTTGTTGGCAAGCGATCTCGCAATCGGTAAGTGAATTAGATCTTCTTCGGTTTTAGTTAAATATTTCTAAGTTCTTTCGTTTTTACACTCTTAAAAGCCGATTTTTCTTTATTCTTTCCAAAACTTTCGTTAACCTACAGTTTCTCCGTTTATTTCTTTTTTTCCCTCTCTTTCAAAAGTGTGATCGCTGATGAAAAAAGGGGGTTCTAGCAAAGAGGTTGGGATAGAGGCTCCCAAGTTTAAGCGACGTAAGGTGTCAGCCATTAGGGACTTTCCACCTGGATGCGGAAGGGGGACTACGTCAAATTTTGAGTTACATAGGTCGATCACAGTCGATCAATCTAGTCAAGGCAAGTATAGGTTGTTCTTCGGTAAGTAGTGGATTTATTTTGAATTAATGAGATGTGACTGATGGAGTATAACGTTGAATATAGGTTTGGGTGATTATGAATACTTAGTACTCCATGTGATAAGGTGTGTACTTCTACCCTATGATAACTTGTTATAAAGCCGAAGGTGTGTACCACTTATACTGCACACACACTATGAATCGGCAAAAGCCGAAATGTCAAAAAGCCGAAAGTTTGGCTACGGTAGTCTTGTGAGTGCGCGAAAACTTGTAAGAGGGAGATCAATTGGTTTCTTGAGGCCCACGGGCGATTCCATGGACTTGGGTTGTGATCTGGCCAAATGGGCCGGAATAGGCTAAATGGGCCCGATGGGATGTTGGGCCCATAATAGGAAAAAATTGATAATTGATGCTATGTGATAGAAAGTTTGTATGTGAGCATGAATTTGAATGTGAATGGGCCTAACGGGCCATATAAATGTGATTTGGGCCTAATGGGCCATATACAGGTGATTTGGGCCTAATAGGCCATATGAATATGATTGGGCTTAATGGGCCAGATACAGGTATGTGAATTTGTTTGGGCTTTGTAACGGGTTTTGGGCCTAATATATGATGAATACATAAGACTTAATTAAATTATTAAAGACCGTGGACAAGCCATACGATTAAGATGTGGCAACGGGTATATGCATGTCTAGGATTAGATCTAGGGAGAGCTTGGTACTTAAGCGGTCTTAATGACTCACCTCCTCTTCTTTAGAATCCTACCTGGTGCATAGTATTCATTCATCTTAGGTCGCGGGACTTGTTAACGGGCCAAGGTAAGTGAAAACGTACTTAAGGGAAAATTATCGAAGCGCCCCTAAGGGCAAAAATGACCGAATTACCCTTAGGTGCTGAATGTAAGTTTTATTGTTGTGACATGCATACATATGATATTCTGCTTAGGTTGCATATGGGTTGGGAATTATGGAATGGAGGAAGTATATGAGGATCGCATGGTTGCTTGACAATTATGGATCCAGCAACGGCTTTTAAAGCCCAATGTGTAAATGAAGGTAGTTCTGCAACCGAGCTACAATGATGTGTGGGTTGGGTGGGTCGATATTTATATCCCCACATGGTGTGACAAGGGACGGAGCTGGTGTGTAGCGGATAGATTATTGGGATGGGATTGCATTGCATGCATGATATTGTTGTGATATTATTGCGATGTGGGCTTCGGCCCAACTGAGGCTAATCTGGGCTAAGGCCCAAAGACCAACATTATTGAATTAGGCTCTAGCCCAAAATGCCTAATGATTGGTTTACACTCGTTGAGGGTTATACACACTGATTTTTTCGAAACTCACCCCCTCTTTCTAAACTTTTTAGGTGATCCTCAATAGGCGGTTCGACAGATGGAGGGACTCGGAGGTGGCCAACTAGCATAAAAAGTTTAGACTTAGTCTTTATGTAAATTTTTAATATATTGACTTTAAATTATTAGGACTATTATCGTTTTAAAGCTTTATATTTATTAGAAGTAGAACGTGGTTTCCTAAACCATAACTGTTTTTAAATTCTACGTTTCCGCAACTCAATTTTTAAATGACAAGTTTTCATAAAATCATATGTTCTAAATAAAGCTACCGCAACTAAAAAGAGATTTTACAAAGTAATTAAGGTTTTTCATTTTAAGGAAGTGTTTCCAATGAAAATAAGGTTTTCGCTAAAACACTTCAATGTGACACACCAAATTCGGCCATAACGTCTGGGTCGGGTTTGGGGTGTTCACCAAGTCAGTATGCTCCACATGGCCCAACACACGGGCGTGTGACTTGGTCGTGTGGAATAAGTTAGTTTACCCTACAGTTTTGGCACGGCCTAGCACTTGGCCTGGCACAAGAGCATGTGAGGCCATTTCGAAGGGTACACAGACTAGTCACACAGGCGCATGGTTGGCTGTGTGACCCAAGTTAGGGAATTACACGGGGTCAGACATGGCTTCGGACACGACCATTTGATCTCATGTCCACACGGCCTGTGACATGGGTGTGTTTTTGGCCGTGTGAGACACATGGCCATGCCACACGAGCGTGTGTCCTTTGTATTTTGAAAAAATTTCTAAGTTTTCTAAAAAATTCTTGAGTTATCGGTTTAGTCCAGAATCACTTCTAATGCATGATTTGGGCCTCGTAGGCTCTTATTAGGGACTGTATGATTGATTGTGAATGATTTATATTTGGAAATGAAAATTGTATGTGAATTGTATGATTATTTATGAATTAATTTCGATAATGCTCCGTAATCCTATTCCAGCGTTGGATACAGGTTAAGGGTGTTACAGTTTAGCTGGTTCTCAGACTAAATTAAGCTCAGAATTGAGTCTAGAGGTATATGGCAAAGTTGAGTCGAGTTGAGTCGGGATTTGGATGTTGATTATATTTGTTTATGTTTTATAGTTGAACAATGTTGGATGAATATAATAATGAAGTTGATCAAGAGACGTATACTAGTGATGATGTTTCTAATGAGTTAGATAGAACCGAATCAATGACACCGAGTGCTAATCCATCTAGTGCTCAACAACCCAATGTTGAGCAAGGTAATAATGATAGAGTAGGTGATTCATAATGCAATGCCCCAAATCTTCATTAATTTAATTGCGTGTTATATTGTATGTGGGTTACTTGTTGTGATGGATAAGGGTCCTAAGTAGTGTGTGGGGACCTGGGTTCAAATCTAAGCTTTAGCAAAAAAATTGGCTTTTTATTGAATAACCTTTTTTTACTGTTAATAGACTTGTTAAAGAAAGGAGAATGTTGCATGTCATAAAAGAGGTTGTTAGTCAGGTGGCAAGAGGCATGTAGGGTGTTGATTGAGGTCTGAGGTTCGAGACCTGTCAACGCAAAAGAATATTCTGGTTTTGTTTTGCTCCTGTCATGGGGAAGGTGTTATAGTGCGAATAAAATTGGTGTGTTGAAGGAGTAAGAGGTGTTGTGGTCGAACTTTAGGGAGTGGTTGGGGGGAATTTTGGTTGCTTGAGTGTTGGGTGAGTAGGATAAGGATTGAGGGATTTTATGAGTGATATTTGGAGTAAAAGTAGGGGTTTGAAGGGGGTAGTAGTGAGTGCGCCGAACATGGACTCTTATTTTTGGTAAGTTGTGTTTTGTTGAACAAAAGGTGAAGAGTTGGTCATTGTTTGGTTTTTCGGCTTTTCTCTTGTGTTTGTGAATCATGGCCTTTTACTTTAGTTGTGCATTCTAGGCTTTTTGGGATTGTTCTTCTTGACATTTTGGTCACCGACCTTTGGTGCTCATTTTTCTTTCCTCTCTCTTTCGTGTCAACCCTCTAGACCGAACACCTTCTTCCTTTCATCTTTTACCTTTTCGTTCTTCTCCTTCCTTTGACCGAACATTCTATCTTCCCCTCTTTCGACTCTCTTATTTATTGAAGTTTGATTGGTTCATCTAACTTTAGAGGTCGAATATTCTCCCCCTTGTAGTGCGAATTGGTGTTGTTTTTCAACAAATTGGTGTGGAGTGTCTTACGGTTGCTTAAGTTCTTTGGAAGTGTAGAAGTTGCCGTGAGTGCAGAGCAGTCTATTCTTTCCCCTCTCTTCTCGATCAAGCTATTCGATTAAGAGGGTAGACCAACATTTGTCATCGGTTCGAGCAGATTTGGTTGCTTTTACGATTAAAGTTGGGAGAACTTTTGGGCTAAACTCACGTTTCACAAAAAGGTGTGTAATCACACTATCTTTAGCAATAGATCAGTAAAAGCAAAAAATACTTGACTGTTGCCACTACACGAGCGTACGCTCGCACGTGTGGTGAGCCGAATGCTCAAAATGTGGGCATTCGATCGAAGGGGCCACCATGAACATTCTCATGGGCTTAGGTCGATTTTGGGCCACGATGGGTCAAAATAGGCCGTGTGGACCCCATGGGCTCATGGGCCCCACACGGACAAGCCGCACGGATGTGTGAAGATTGTTTGGTCGGTTGTGTAGTCTGCACGGCCAAGGCTGTTTTTGCTGTTTAACTGTTAAGGTTGCACGGGTCGCACGAGACGACTATGGACCTACTATTGGGTCGATAGGTAAACCTAAACCCTAATTATGAAATGATTGTTATACCTCTATGAGGTAAATTACGAATATACCCCTATGTGTTGTATGACTGCTTGATATTTATCGTATGTACACTTATATTATGTTGTATTGCATGGGGTGGGATATATATTATTGGAGGAAATGTACTGAAAGGCTATAAGCCAATTACTGGCAACTCTGCTGCGACTACTGTTAGTACCGAAGCCGGTAATTTATTCTAGAATGTAGGGATAGGTGTGTCAATTTATTCCCCACATGGATTGTAGGGCTAGACGGAGTGGAGTGTAGATGATGGTTGGGTAGGATCTTTTTATGTATTACTGATATTGTACTGAATTGGGCTAAGGCCCACACTGATGTTCCTACTCATATGGGCTTAAACCCAGACTGTTCAACATTGTTTATGTAACTGTTTATTTAATAGGGATTACACACTGAGTTTCATACTCACCTTTTCTGCTTAACTGTACATGTAATCCTTAAGCGGGTCGGTGCCGCGAGGGACTCAGATACGACCACACCATTGTTTATTATTTCTTTATGAATTTTAGTAAGAGTATTTTTATTTGAGGTATTTTATGTAATAAGGCCATTTTAAGTTTTTATTTTTATTTGGGGATTTTATTTATATCTGTTAGCCGTAGGATGCAAGTTTCCAAAAATAAAAGAAAAAGGTTTTCAACTATCAAGCTACGTAACTTGATTTAAAAGCTTTCGCAATGACAATGTTTTTAAGTAATATAAAAACCTAGTACGAGACATGTTTTGCTAAACGAAACTGCATTTTGCCAAATGGATTAGACAAGTTGGTTTTACAAAAGAATCACAAACAAGGTTATTTACGCAAACGAGGTTTTTTTAATAAATCTAAGATTTTCCAAAACCCACCTCAATGTGACATCACAGATGTGACCCTAATGTCTAGGCCGAGTTCGAGGTGTTACATTTAGTGGTATCAGAGCTAGGTCGTAAAACTCGATTGTGGATTTGGGTTTTCCTAAAAACCTAAAATTTTAAAAAGGATTGTTTCAAATGGTTTTCTGAAGTAATACTTTTGAATGTGTTGTCTATCGATTCTGCGACGTTGATTCTGTAAGTTCTCTAAAACTACTGTTTGGTTTAACTGAAATGAGATTATCGTAGATGATAGACCGGACTAAAACCCTTATTGGGGAAAACCTAAAACTGTAGTAAGACTACGTTCTACGAAAACAAACAACTCTAAATTATTGATGCTATTTTTTCATAAAACATCTGCTAAAAAACACTGGAACTGTAGAACTGATGCATAAAACTGTTAATACAGATATTACGCGAATCGACTATGAGCACTAGAGGTACTCGTGGAAGGGGTACTAGAGGCTGCGGCGGAGGCCGTGAAGGTGCTCGGGCTGAATCTTCGGCTTCGGGCCATATGCCTAACGTTGGGGCAAGAGAGGCTCCAGATTCACCTATGATCGAGACTGGGTCACACGATCGAATGGCTGGGGATGGCGCACTGTCCCAAGCTATGCTACAGATTTTGAAAAGGGTCGATGGGACCAATACTGGTATTGTGGGCCGTAGGTCGGTGACGAAATGACTCAGGTCCAATGAGGCTGAAATCTTTAGGGGTATCGCTAGAGTTGCCCCTAATGTGGCTGAAAATTGAATAGAGGCCACAGAGAGGATCATGGGTGACCTCGACTACACTCAAAGCAGAAACTGAAAGGTGCACCATCGTTGTTGAGAGATGAAGCCTATCAGCGGTGGCTTACTGTGAAAGAGGGTACTCAGCCCGATCGATTAACTTGGGAGTTTTTCAAAAATGCCTTCCAAGGGAAATATGTGGGTGCTAGCTATGTGGATGCCCGCAGAAGGTAATTTCTGAATCTGATCTAGGGGGATAAGACCGTAGCTGAATATAAGGAAGAATTTTTGCGATTGAGCCGTTATGCGCGAGGCATGGTGGCCACTGAGTATGAGCGCTGTGTACGTTTTGAGGACGGTCTCAAAGATAATCTTCGAGTTTTGATAGCTCCACAGAGGGAGCGAGTTTTTGCAGTATTAGTAGAAAAGGCAAAGATCACTGAGGATGTAAAGTGTGCTGAGTGCCAAAATTGTGAGAATGATAAGGGGAGGAACAAGAGGGTTTGGGAGCCCTCAGGTTCAGCTATAGGGCCTAAGAAAAAGGCTAGGGTTGATGGGTCAGCTAGAGTTGGGGTCTGTGTTGCTACTTTTGGGTCACAGCCTTGTACAGTTTGTGGGAAACGCCATCAGGGCTAGTGCTGGGTATAGATGGGGGCATGTTTTAGGTGCGGATCTATGGAGCACCATATCAGGGATTGTCCATGAAGATCCGATCAGATGCAAGCTACTGGTAGGGGTACTGTTCAACCGTAGAGAAGTTTTCAGCAGTCACCGGGAGGTCGTGGTTAGGCCAAAGGTGGAAATGGTATGGGCCGTGGTCGTGGGGCACGGAGCAGAGGTGCGAGTCACACTAAGGCAAGGCAGCCAGCACTGGTTTATGTTGTACGTCATCGAGAGGACAGAGGCACCCCAGATGTTATTACGAGTATGTTTTTTATTCGTCAGGTACCTTACATTGCATTGATTGATGTTGGCCCCATGCACTCTTATATAGCATGCACTGTGTCTGAGACTTTGGGCATGATGTGTGAAAACATTACGAGTGAGGTTACCGTGTTGAGTCCATTAGGGCAGTCAGTGAGAGTGAATAAACTGTTTAAGGATGTACCTTTGGAGGTTCAAGGAAGGATCTTTTTAGCCGACTTGATGGAACTTACTTTTGGGGAATTCAACGTAATATTGGACATGGACTGGCTGGTTAAGCATCAGGCGAATTTGGATTGTGCTGCTAAGTGGGTGGTCCTGAAAACTGTAAAAGGTGACGAAGTAATGGTGATTGGGGAGCTTCAAAATTATCTCTCAAATGTGATCTCTGCACTTAGAAATGAGAAGTTGGTTCGTAAGGGTTTTGAGGCATATTTAGCTTATGTCAGTGCTACGGGTTCTGAGGTGTTGTCTGTTAAGGATATCAGAACAGTTAAGGACTTTCCGGACGTCTTTCCTAATGAGTTACCTGAGTTACCTCCAAGATGAGAAGTTGAATTTTGGATTGAGCTTTTGCCTGGTATAGCTCCGGTGTCCATCGCCCCTTATAGAATGGCATCGAAGGAGATCATTGAGCTTAAGGCTCAAATTCAGGAGTTACTGGATCAAGGGTTCATCCACCCAAGTGTGTCTCTGTGGGGAGCACCGGTGTTATTTGTAAAGAAGAAGGATGGGACCATGCGTTTGTGCATCGACTATCGGTAACTAAACAAATTAACTATTAAGAATAAGTACCCCTTACCGAGGATAGACAATCTATTTGACCAGTTTTGAGGAGCTTTGATTTTTTCTAAGATTGATCTCCGATTAGGGTATCACTAACTGAGGGTTAAGGAGACTGACGTATACAAGACAACATTTAGAACTTGTTACGGTCATTACGAGTTTCTAGTAAAGCCGTTTGGACTAACAAATACACCAGCTGCTTTTATGGATTTGATGAACCGAGTGTTCCAGCCCTATTTGGATCGGTTCATAGTGGTGTTTATAGATAACATTCTGGTGTACTTGAGGACTGAGGATGAACATGATGTTCACCTCCGAGCTGTACTACAGATTTTAAGGGAGAAGCAGTTGTATGTAAAATTCAACAAGTGTGAATTCTGGCTAAGTGAGGTAACTTTTTTGGGTCACGTGGTATCTACTGAGGGGATTAGGGTTGATCCTCAGAAAGTTGAAGCATTTCTAGATTGGAAGCAACCTAAATTGGTGTCAGAGATTCGAAGTTTTTTAGGTTTGGCAGGGTATTATAGACGGTTTGTTGAAGGGTTTTCATTGATTGCTGCACCTCTGACTAAGTTGTTGCGTAAAAGGGTACCGTTTAACTGGACTGATAAGCAGCAGGAAAGTTTTGAGAAGCTTAAGAAAGTTCAGACTGAGGCTCCTGTCTTAATACAACCAGAATCTGAGAAGGAATTCACGGTTTACAGTGATGTATCACATGTTGGTTCGGGATGCGTGTCGATGCAAGAGGTTAAGGTAGTGGCATATGTGTCTCGTTAGCTTAAGACGCATGAAACAAACTACCCGATGCATGACTTGGAGTTGGCGGCGGTGGTATTCGTATTAAAGATTTGGAGACATTATTTGTATGGTGAGAAGTGTATTATTTACACGGATCATAAGAGCCTCAAGTATCTCCTCACTCAAAAGAAGTTAAACCTTAGGCAGCGTAGGTGGGTCGAGTTGCTTAAGGATTACGACTGTTTGATTGAATACCATCCTAGAAAGGCTAATGTGGTAGCCGATGCATTGAGCTGTAGGGTTGTTACTGATTTAAGGGCGATGTTTGCTCGTCTCAGCTTGTTTGATGATGGTAGTTTACTGGCGAAACTTTAGGTTAAACTGAGATAGGTTGAAGAGATTAAATGTAAGCAGTTGAAGGATCAGTCGCTGGGTTCTCGTTTTTGACAGATTGAGAATGGGGAAACATCAGATTTTGGGCTGAATAGCGAAGGGGTACTTTGTTTTCGTGGGAGAGTCTGTGTACCGAGGGATACTGATTTGAGACGGTCTATACTACAAGAGGCACATAGTAGTCTTTACGCCATGCATCCTAGCGGAAAAAAGTTATACCGAGACCTTCAAGAGTTATATTGGTGGTCAAGACTTAAGCGGGAAGTTACTGATTTTGTAAGTAAATGTATGACTTGTCAACAGGTTAAGGCGGAGCATTAGTTGCCTTCAGTGTTACTTCAGCCAGTTAAGATCCCATTGTGGAAATGGGAAAGAGTGACTATGGACTTTGTTAGTGGGCTGCCCTTAATGCCTACTAAGAAGGGTTCAGTTTGGGTCATCATTGATCGACTGACTAAATCTGCCCATTTTATACCTGGTTGTACAGATTACTCATTATAGAAGTTGGCTAAGCTGTATGTGTCTGAAATTGTGAAATTGCATAGGGTACCGGTTTCCATCTTATCTAATAGGGATCCTCGCTTTACGTTTCGATTTTGGAAGAAGTTACATGAGGCATTGGGTACAAGATTGGACTTCAATACTACGTTCCATCCTCAAATAGACAGGCAGTCAGAGAGGGTGATTCAGATATTGAGGATATGTTAAGGAGTTGTGTGATTGATTTCCGGGGCAGTTGGGAGGATTACTTACTGTTGGCAGAGTTTGTATACAACAATAGCTACCAGTCTAGCATACAGATGGCACCTTACAAGGCATTATATGGTCGTAGGTGTCGTACTCCTTCGTGTTGGACTGAGTTAGGTGAGCGGCGTATTCTGGGTTCGGAGCTAGTATTTAATACTGAGGATAAGGTTAGATTGATTCAAGATCGACTAAAGGTAGCATTAGACACACAGAAGTCGTATGCAGATCTGAAGCAGAAGGAGATCGAATTTTCTGTGGGGGACTTGGTGTTTCTTAAGGTCTCACCATGGAAGAAAGTATTGAGGTTTGGTAAAAAAGGCAAGTTAAGCCCTAGGTTTATTAGGCCTTACCGTTTATTGAAGCGCATAGGACCGGTTTCTTATCAACTTGAATTACCTCCAGAGTTGGATCAGATTCATGATGTGTTCCATGTCTCAATGTTGAGGCGATATCGCTTTGATCCTACGCACATCGTCTCGACTGAAGAGATTGAAGTGAGACCAGACCTGACTTTTGAGGAGGAGCTGATTCAGATTTTAGATCACGATGTAAAAGTTTTGAGGAGGAAGTCAGTCCTACTGGTCAAGGTGTTATGGCGTAATCACAGTTCTGAGGAAGCCACGTGGGAACCCGAGGAGGCGATGCGACAACAATACCCCTATCTATTTTGGTCAGGTAAATTTTGAGGCTAAAATTTTATTTTAGGGGGTAGAGTTGTAACGCCCCAAATATTCATTAATTTAATTACGTGTTATGTTGTATGTAGGTTGCTTGTTGTGATAGATAAAGGTCCTAAGTAGTGTGTGAGGACCTAGGTTCAAATCTAAGCTTTAGCAAAAATTTTGGCTTTTTATTGAATAACCCTTGTTTACTGTTAATAGACTTGTTAAAGTAAGAAGAATGTTGTATGTCATAAAAGAGGTTGTTAGTCAGGTGGCAAGAGGCGTGTGGGGTGTTAATTGAGGTCTGAGGTTTGAGACCTGTCAACAGAAAAGAATATTTTGGTTTTGTTTTGCTCCTGTCGTGGGGAAGGTGTTATAGTGGGAATAAAATTGGTGTGTTAAAGGAGTAAGAGGTGTTGTGGCCGAACTTTAGGGAGTGGTTGGGGGAAATTTCAGTTGCTTGAGTGTTGGGTGAGTGGGATAAGGATTGAAGGATTTTAGGAGTGATATTTGGAGTAAAAGTAAATGTTTGAAGGGGGTAGTTGTGAGTGTGCCGAACATAGACTCTCATTTTTGGTAAGTTGTGTTTTTTTTGAACAAAAGGTGGAGAGCTGGTCATTGTTTGGTTTTTTTGGCTTTTCTCTTTGTTTGTGAATCATGGCCTTTTGCTTTGGTTGTGCGTTCTAGGCATTTTGGGATTGTTCTTCTTGACATTTTGGTCACCGACCTTTCGTGCTCATTTTTCTTTCCTCTCTCTTTCGTGTCAACCCTCTAGACCGAACACCTTCTTCCTTTCACCTTTTACCTTGTTGTTCTTCTTATTCCATTGACCGAACATTCTATCTTCCCCTCTTTTGACTCTCTTATTTATCGAAGTTTGATTGGTTCATCTAACTTTAGAGGCTGAATATTCTCCCCCTTGTAGTGCGAATTGGTGTTATTTTTCAACAAATTGGTGTGGAGTGTCTTGCGGTTGCTTAAGTTCTTTAGAAGTGTAGAAGTTGCCGTGAGTACTAAGCAGTCAATTCTTTCCCCTCTCTTCTCGATCAAGCTATTCGATTAAGAGGGTAGACTAGCCTTTGTCATCGGTTTGAGCAAAGTTGGTTGCTTTTACGATTAAGGTTGGGAGAACTTTTGGGCTAGACTCACGTTTCACAAAAAGGTGTGTAATCACACTGTCTTTAGCAATAGATCGACAAAAGCAAAAAATGTACGACTGTTGGCACTACATGAGCGTATGCTCGCACATGTGGTGAGCTAAATGCTCAAAACATGGGCATTCGATCGAAGAGGCCACCATGAACGTTTTCATGGGCCTAGGCTGATTTTGGGCCACGATAAGTATAAATGGGCCCTGTGGGCCCCACGGGCTGGTGATCCTCGTACGGACAAGCCGCACGGATGTGTGAAGATTGTTGGGTCGGCTGTGTAGTTTGCACGGCCAAGGCCATTATTTAGGCTTAATGGGCCACATGAGCATGTGGGCCCACATGGGTTGTAATATGGGCTTGGGCACGTTTTTGATGTTTAACTGTTAAGGTTGCACAGGTCACACGAGACAACTGTAGACCTACTGTTGGGTTGGTAGGTAAACCTAAACCCTAATTTATGAAATGATTGTTATACCCCTATGAGGTAAATTATGAATATACCCCTATGTGTTGTATGATTGTTTGAGCATGCCATATTTATCGTATGTACACTTATATTATGTTGCATTGCATGGGGTGGAATATATATTATTGGAGGAAGTGTACTGAAAGGCTATAAGCCTACATCTTGCGACTTTGTTGCAACTCATCGTTAGAGAAGCTGGTACTTTATTCCGAAGTGTAGGGATGGGTGGGTCGATTTATTCCCCACATGGAGTGTAGGGCTGGATGGAGTGGAGTGTAGAGGATGGTTGGGTAGGATCTTTTTATGCATTACCAATATTGTACTGCATTGGGATGAGGCCCACACTGATGTTGTTACTGATATGGGCTAAAGCCTAGACTGTTCAACACTGTTTATGTAACTATTTTTTTTAATAGGGATCACACACTGAGTTTCATACTCACCTTTTCTGCTTAACTGTGTAGGTAATCCTTAGGCGGATCGGTGCCACTAGAGACTCGGAGACGACCACACCACTGTTTATTATTTCGTTATGAATTTTAATAAGAGTATTTTATTTGAGGTATTTTATGTAATAAGGCCATTTTAAGTTTTTATTTTTATTTGGGGATTTTATTTATATCTGTTCGCCGTAGGATGCAGGTTTCCAAAAATAAAAGAAAATGGTTTTCAACTATCAAGCTACATAACTTGATTTAAAAGCTTTCGCAATGAAAATTTTTTTAAGTAATATAAAAACCTAGTATGAGACATGTTTTGCTAAACGAACCTGTATTTTGGAAAATGGATTAGACAAGTTAGTTTTACAAAAGAATCACAAACAAGGTTTTTTATGTGAACGAGCTTTTCTAATAAATCTGAGATTTTCCAAAACCCACCTCAATGTGACATCACAGATGCGGCCCTAACGTCTAGGCCGGGTTTAAGGTGTTACACACAACTACTTCGAGCTATCGTTGATGCTCTTTAGCGTGTTGTGGGAACTACTTCTACTACAATACTTACACCTACTGTCTGATAGGTTCCGATAGAAGAATTGTGGAGATATGGTGTGACTGAATTTCTAGGGTTGATCCCTCAATAGGTTAAGTATTTATTGAATCCACTAAGCATATTTTACAACAACTTGAATGCATCCTATAACAACCCGTTTTTGAGTCAAATCAAAACAGTAGTTTCGGGACCACAATCTGAGGTCAAAATATTATTTTTTGGTGTTTACAGCATGCTATTTAATATGTATGAAAATTTTGTGAATTAATTTTATCGTTTAATGAGTCAATTTGAGAAAAATGACTAAATTGCGTAAAATGCAAAACTTGCATTCTACTTGCTAAAGGTGTCAAATAGCTTTGGCATTTAAATATGATGGCCTTAAATGGTAATTACACCATTTTAATTGTTAATGAACATTAATGGACATCCATTATATGATTATATATGTATATAACAAAGGTTATATTAGTAAATTGATTAATTAAGTTATAATTATAATAAAACAAAACCAAAAATTTCTTTACATTCATCTTTAACAATCGAAATTGAGAAAAGAAAAGAAGGGTTTAAAGGTTTTAGGTTTCGGCACTCTCTTATCTTGATTAAGATCAAGAAAGAAAGAATTCGAATTTAGATCAAGGGAAAAGCAAGGTTAACGAGTAGTCGACCTGATCTGTTAATTTCGTATACGAGGTAAGTTTGTATAATTGAACTTAAATGTGCACCTATCTATTTGATGGATGAAATTGAGATAATAATTATTCTATTGGATAAATGTTGAGATATTAAATGAAATGTATGAATTGAGTAAGGCAAGTTGCCTATAAAACCATAGTCGGGCTATGGCAATCGAGTAATAAGACCATAACCGGGTTATGGCATGTTAATGAAAGACCACAGTAGGGCCTTGGCAATGTATGTGCAAGATCATAGTTGGACTATGGCATCAGAAAATCGATGAATTTGTATTGTAAGCATTGGTAAACCAGAGCGGTTTGATAAGAGTATTGATGAGAAATAGAAATGTATCGGCATAGGTATGTACGGAAAACTATTCAAATATTGAGTTAAATGAAGTTGAGAACTTATGAATCGTAATAGGGATAAATTCTATGATAGCTCATGATTTAATGCTTTGAATGTTTACAATATTATCCATTTTGAATTGTTAATGAATGTTATGATTATTTCATGTTCTCATATGGACTTAAGCTTTATAGCTTACTCTTTTTAATTTTTGATGTTTTGTAGATCTACGGAGCTAGCTCGATTCCAGGAATAGTTAGAGACTTCATCGCTCTATCGATCATCTATTTTGGTACTTTTGAAGTTATGTATATATGGTATATGGCATGTATAGGCTTGAATCATTTTGGTATGCTTGATGGATATGTATTTTGGCCATTTGAGTTGGCATAAGATGATGAACTTGTTGATGCTTATGAATGTACAAATAGTTCTACTTTAAATGCTTGGTAATAGACCTATAATGAATGAATGGGATTGAAGTGGTTTTATATGTTTGGATTAGATTAGCTAAATGAATTATACATGTGAATTATGCTTAGGAAAGAAAATTAAATTGTTTGGTATTTGAACAGGTAAATGATATAGAATTGAGTATTGAATTTAGTTGAAATGGATATGGTATGGTTATGTATCGGTTGATGACTTTTGGCTGCATAATTGTTCCTTAAAATGATACCATATGAGCTTGTGTAAGTATGTGCAAAAAGGGTGGCAAATTGGCCTTGTAAATGGCCTATTTTTTTCCACACGGTCAGAGACACGGGCGTGCGTCTCAGCCGTGTGCGACACACGGTTATGCTACATAGCCTTGTGTCCCCCTAGTGTTGAAATTGAATTGAAGTCAGTATGCTCCACACGGTTTCACACACGGGCGTGTGACTGGCCTTGTGGTATAAGTCAGTATACCCCCTAAATGGCACATGGCCTAGTACACGGGTGAGTGGTTGGCCGTCTAGCCCAAGTCAGTATACCCTCCAATTTTCACACGGTTAGGCACACAAGTGTGTCCTTGGTCATGTGATGCAAGTCAGTATGTATGTCCTGTTTCCATATGGCCTAAGACATGGGGGTGTCTACTAGCCGTGTAAGGCACACGGCCTGTTCACACAGGCGTGTGACCAATAAATGTAACACCTCTCACCCGTATTCAATGCTAGAATAGGGTTATGGAGTATTACCAAACTTTCAAAACAATTAAACATCCATTTAGCACACATTTTCTCAATTCAAAAATTCTTCATTCAATTTCAATCAAATTGTCCCTTGTAATAGCCTACAAGGGCTTAAACATGCTTTAAGAATGATTCGGGACTAAACTGGTAACTCAAGAAACTTCCACAAAACTTTAAAATATTCTCTCAAAATAGGGGACACACGCCCGTGTGGCCAGGCCGTGTGTCTTACACGACCACCAGACACGCCTGTGTTACAAGCCATGTGAAAACAGAGGTGCATACTGACTTAGGTCACATGGCCAACCACACGCCTGTGTGTCTAGCCCGTGTGCCCTTCAAAGTGGCTACACACGCCTGTGTGCCAGGCCATGTGCTACGTCATGCCAAACCTATAGGATATACTAACTTGTACCACACAGCCAACCACACACCCGTGTGTGAGACCGTGTGGAGTATACTAACTTTATTTTAATTTTAACACTAGGGGACACACGGCCATGTAACATGACCATGTGTCACACACGGCAGAGACACACGCCGTGTCTCTGCCCGTGTAGACAAAAATAGGCTATTTACAAAGCCATTTTCCCTCCCTATTTTTACAGACCTACACAAGCATAAATTGTAATATTTTATAACTCATTAAGTAGCCAATCCAGAACATTTCATACACATTTTATACCAATTCGACATAGTATTCAAATACCTAATTAATATCATGCATTTTTCATTCATATGGCTACTACATATCAAGACAACATTTGCATATTTCCATTCCATCTACTACTTTCCAAAACATACCATATTTGAATACTTATACATAACATAAACATTATACCAAGTTAAACCAAATCACATGGCTCTAACTTATACCACAACATGTACCAAAATCACTATCTCAAGTAACCATAACTATCATCTTTACATATAGCCTATAAATGCCATATTTACATATATCCATAAGTTCAAAAGTACCAATCAGAAAATGGATAGTGTGGTGCGTAACTTCGACTTATCCGAATCGAGCGAGCTATCAAACCTCTATAAAACATGGAAAAGAAATAGAGTAAGCTTTATAACTTAGTAAGCCCGTATAATTTAGAATTAAACTTACCATTTATACATAATCAAGACAGTAAATAAGGTATACTCAATTTAATTTCCAAATGCCTAAACAGAAACATTCATGAACAAGTTAGTAACATAAGTTCATGTAATCATCCATTATCTCAATTTAATACTCAATACATTGTATAATATCAAATTCATATATCATATACATCATTTGTAACAATTCACTCTCAATCGTATAAACAATAATTCATTCAATAACAGTAACTTATCTGTATAAACACATAGCTTTTTTACATAACTAATAACAAAATTTATTCCCGTTGAACCTATTAGAATTTTGAGGGATACTCAGGTGATATACATTACATATAAATCAATAATTCGTTTATTCATTATCTTTTTCGCTCTTTCAAGCTATAATTATTAAGCTCCTCCTGAGCTGATGGACAATAAGGTCTATTGAGCTAAAACGGTAAGCTCTGACGAGCTGAAAATAGTAAGCTCTTACGAGTTGATATATTGGTAAGCTCATACGAGCCGTGGTGAGTCCGCAACATATACAAGATCTCAACCAAAACGGTAACCCTAGTGACATGTCACTCGTATCCTATGAATTTCGACGATTCAAACGAGGCTCGGTAACCATCAAACTATATCAATAAGGCATTCGTATTTCAAGTAGTTCAATTACTCAATTATATACATTCATTTAAAATAATTACAAGTATTTAAAAGTTTAATTCTAATTATACGAACTTACCTTAAGTTACTCAGATGGAAATCATTGACTATTCGTCCACTTTTCCTTTTCCCCGATCTAATCCTAATCTCGACTTATCTTGATCTATATATTATCAAAGTCAG
The DNA here is from genome assembly GCA_025698465.1 of Gossypium longicalyx. Lineage (NCBI taxonomy): Eukaryota > Viridiplantae > Streptophyta > Magnoliopsida > Malvales > Malvaceae > Gossypium > Gossypium longicalyx. The sequence goes on along the minus strand of CM047001.1, from coordinate 29,112,004 downwards.
CTTATTTAATCAACTATTATTCACTTTAGTCCAAAACACACATTAGGGCTATTTTACACATTTGCCCCTAAACTTTCACATTTTTACAATTTAGTCCTTATTACATAAAATTGCAAATTCATGCAATTTAATACAAACCTGTGCTTAACCAAATTTAATACATGTTACTAGCAGCCCATATTTTCAATTTATTTACACTTTTACACACATAATTTACATTTTCTCAAATTAATCCCTTTTTGACATTTTTGTCAAAAATCACTTTACAAAACTAGTTTAACTATCAACAACTATTCAAAATCCATCATCAACCATCAAATTACTCAAACATTCAACAATGGCAACATGTTAAATCTTTAACAATTTCAAAATTGAAGGTATGAGCTAGCTAGAATACGAAGCAACGATCCCAAAAACATAGAAATCATTAAAAACCGAGCAAAATTGCACTTACAAGGATGGGATTAGGTTGGTCGAACCTTAACAACTCCCATGGCTTCTTTCTCTTTTTATTTTCGGTGGAGACGAAGTAAAAATGATGATATGCATGTTTTTTTTAATTAAGTTAATCTTTAATAATTAATTTACTATATTATCCTTAAAATAAAACCATTAAAACATGCATAATTATACCCGTAAATGTCCAGTCACACTTCAAATGTTTTAATTACCATTTGAGGACCTCCACTTTAAAAACCATACCTAACAAGCACCTTTAGCTTATAGAACTGAACTTTTACACTTTATGCGATTTAGTTCTTTTTATCAAATTGACCATTTAAACGATAAAATTTTTTTACGAAACTTTCTCGTAATTAATCTATCATGCTCTAGACCTTATAAAAATAATAAAATAAATATTTTGAATTCAGATTTGTGGTTCTGAAACCACTGTTCTGATTTGACTAAAAACTGGTTGTTACAACTCTCCCCCTTAGGGATTTTTGTCCCTGAAAATCATACTAGTGAATAGGTTAGGGTACTATTTTCTCATAGCTCCCTCAGGCTCCCACGTAGCATCTTTGATCCCATGTTTATGCCAAAGAACCTTCACTAGGGTTATGCATTTATTTCTTAATTCTTTGATCTCACTTGCTAAAATCTTAATCGGTTCTTCGCTATACGTCAAATCAGTCTGTATCTCAACATCTACCGGAGAAATCACATGTGACGGATCGGATCTATATCGTCGTAGCATAGAAATGTTTAATACATTATGAATCTTTTCAAGTTCTAACGATAAAGCTAGTCGGTACGCTACAAGCCTATCCTTTCGACAATCTCATACGGTTTGATAAATCGCAGACTCAACTTTCCTTTACAGCCTAATCGAAGAACCTTTTCCATGTGACACCTTTAGAAACACTCGGTCCCCAACTTGAAACTCAATTTCTTTACGTTTCAATTCCGCGTATGATTTTTGTCGATTTGAAGCTACTTTTAAATTATCTCAAATCATTTTCACTTTTTCTTCAGTTTATCTGATCAATTCAACCCCGTGAATCTTTTTTCTCACTTAGTTCAATCCAGTATAGCGGAGTTCAACATTTGTGACCATATAAAGCTTCTTATGGAGCCATCTTTATACTCATTTGAAAACTATTGTTATACGCGAATTCAATCAACGATAAGTATTTTCCCAACTGCCCTTAAACTCTAAAATACAACATCTCAACATGTCTTCAAGAATCTGAATAACTCTCTCAGTTTGACCGTCAGTCTAAGGATGAAACGCAGTACTGAAATTCAACTTCGTACCTAGGGCTTCTTGCAAATTCTTCCAGAATCGTGATGTAAATCTCTGATCTCTATAAAAAATAATAGATAGTGGCACCCCGTACAATCGAACAATCTAAGAAATGTACAAATCAACCAATCTATCAAGTGAGAAGTCTGTACGTACTGGTATGAAATGAGCAGATTTTGTTAGTCGATCAATGATAACCCAGATAGCATCTTTCTTTTTTGGAGTTAGGGGCAATCCTGACACAAAGTCCACTGTAACGCTATCTCATTTCCACTCGGGAATCATCACAAGCTGCAGTAAACTAGATGGTACTTGATGTTCAACTTTGACTGGCTAACAAATTAAACATTTAGAAACAAACTCTGAGATATCTCGTTTCATGCCTTGCCACTAGTAAAACTGTTTCAAATCATTGTATATTTTGGTACTCTCTGGATGAACCGATAAGCAACTATAGTGCACTTTGTGCAAAATTTTCTTAATGAGTTCTGAATTTCTCATTATGCAAATTCTATTCTGGAACTTTAAACAATCATCAATTCCAATTTGAAACTCTGAATTAGGGATAGTCTCACATTGAATACATTTAACTTGCAATTCATTGTTATCTTTTTGAGCTTTATGGACTTGTTGAACAAATACCGGTTTAGATTTTAATTCAGCTAAAATAGACCCATCATCACAAATCATCAACTAGGTATTCATTGCTCGTAAAGCACACTAAGATTTTCAACTTAGAGCATCAGTAACAACATTAGCTTTTCCCGGGTGATAATCAATCACAAATTCATAGTCTTTCAATAACTCGAGCCGTCTTCGTTGTCGCAGATTCAAATCTTTCTGTGACATCAAATATTTTAAGCTTTTGTGGTCTGTATAAATGTGACATTTTTCTCGTATAAGTAGTGACGATAAATTTTCAATGCGAACACAATTGCAGCTAACTCTAAGTCGTGCATCGGATAGTTCTTTTCATGCAGTTTCAATTGTCAGGAGGCATAAGCTATAACTTTTCCTTCTTGCATTAGAACACATCCCAGACCGTTTAATGACGCATCACTTTAAATCACAAACTCTTTCCTCGATTCAGGTTGAACCAGAACTGGTGTTTCAGTTAACAGTACTTTCAACTGTTCGAAACTCTGTTGACATTTTTCTCACCACTTAAATTTCACATCTTTTTGAAGCAGTCGTGTATCAGTGTCGCAATCATCAAAAATCCTTTCACGAATCTTAGGTAATAGCCCACTAATCCTAGAAAACTATGGACTTTAGACACATTTCTTGGAGATTTCCAATCAATAATAGCAGAAATCTTACTCGGGTCAACTCTAATACCTTCATCTGAAGCAATATGCCCCAGAAATCCAACCTCTCGGAGCCAAAACTCATATTTGCTAACCTTTGCAAACAATTGATTATCATGTAGAGTTTGTAACACAACTCTCAAGTGCTCGATATGTTCAGATTCATCTCGCGAATAGATCAGAATCTCGTCAATGAATAGAACAATAAATCTATTTAAATACGGTCTGAATATCCAGTTCATCAAGTCCATGAAAACTGCAGGAGCATTAGTTAATCCAAAATGCATAACAAGGAATTCATAATGTCCGTATCTCATTCTGAACGTGGTTTTCAGCACATTCAACTCTTTTACTCGTAACTGATAATAACCTGATCTTAAATCAATCTTTGAAAATACTGTAGCTCCTTTCAACTGATCAAAAAAATTATCAATCCGCGATAGTCGGTATTTGTTCTTTATAGTCACTTTATTCAGCTGTCTGTAATCGATACACATTCTCACCGTCCCGTCTTTCTTCTTTACAAACAACATCGGTGGACCCTAAGGTGAATAACTCGATCGTGCAAAACCTCTGCCTGTCAATTCTTGCAACTGAGCTTTCAATTCTTTTAATTCTGTTGAAGCCATTCTGTACGGAGCTATCGGTATTGGTGTTGCTCCCGGTATTAATTCAATACCAAATTCAACCTCTCTGATCGGTGGCAAACCTGGTAATTCTTCTGCAAATACATTTGAAAACTCACAAACAACAGGTATAGATTCAATCTTTGATTCAGACACCTGTGTATCTAGTACATATGCAAGATATGCATCATAGCCTTTTTTCATATATTTCTGAGCTAACATAGACAATATCACAATAGGTAATTTACTCGAATCATCAGACTCAATTCAAAGAATTTCACCAGTTTCACATTTCAATTCAATAATCTTTCATCTACAATTCACAATTGCATCATGCATAGTCAGCCAATCCATACCCAGAATCACATCAAATTCATTGGATGGTAGAAGCATCAAGTCAGTCGAAAAACAGTAACCCCGAGTCATCAAAGAACAATTCTTACAAATTTTATCAACTAAAGCAAACTTGCCTAAGGTGTTTGATACTTTAATTACAAACTCAGTTGACTCGACATGTAAATTATTTTTAAATACTAAATTCATACAGATATATGAATGGGTTGGTCCAGGATTTATTAACGCAATTATATCAGTATCGAAAAGAGAAAAAGTACCAGTAATAATGTTTGTTGATGATTCCTCCTCACGTGTACAAATAGCATAAGCTCAGGAAGGTGCTCGTGCCTTTAACTCACACAGAATCTCTCATAGTACCTTGGTTACCACTTGTATTTCCTATGTTTTGGGATGGTCTCCCTCTAGTAGCCGTATTACTTGCTTTTGCTGGTTGATCTCTTTCTACTGTAAACTTTTCTAGAAAGTCCCAGAGATAATGATCAAGAGATCCACATTTAAAATAAGCTCCGCTCATTATTCTACGTTCACCGTAATGTCACTTATTGATGTGCTTACATTCAAGTTCAACATTTCTAATACTACCCACACTGGCAACAGATGTCATCTGAGGTTTAGAGCTGAAATGTCTCGCATCTCTATCTCTGATCGAAATCCCTACAGAAGCAGTAGAACTAGGATGATATTCTCTAGATTTCTTTAATGATGACTGATGTGAAATGCCCGCAAATCTCTTTCTAAAGTCTCTAGCCTCAGAATCAACTTTTCTTTTCTCTTTGCTAAGCTCTTCGGCTTTGCAAGCTTTGTCAACTAGAATGACAAACTCTTTCAGCTCAAGAATCCCAACCAACAATCTGATTTCTTCATTTAATCCATCTTTAAACCTTTTACACATTATAGCCTCGGAAGAAACACATTCATAAGCATATTTGCTGAGTCCTACAAACTCTCTTTCGTATTCTGTCACCGATATACGGCCCTATTTCAGTTCAAGAAATTCCTTTCTTTTTTGATCTATGAGCAGTTGGCTGATGTATTTCTTTTTGAATTCAACTTGAAAGAATTCCCAAGTAACTCTTTCTCACAGAACTATGGATATCAAGGTATTCCACCACTGATACGCAGTGTCTATCAACAATGATACATCACATTTTAAACATTCTTCAGGTGTGCAAGAAAGTTCATCAAATACCAGAATCGTGTTCTCAAGCCAAAACTTGGCTCTCTTAGGGTCATCGTTAACAGTGGCTCTAAATTCCTCAACCTTGTGTTTCTGTATCTTATCAACAGGTGGTTTATATAATCACAAAGGATCCATAGCTTGAGGAACTACAGGGATCGGTTGGGGAATAGGTGGGGCTGGAGGTTGTTGAGCAGCCGGGTTCTTGCGAATGTATTGTGTGAACCACTCGTTCATCATCTAAAAGAAGGCCTTTTTAGCCTCGCCTCCATGACTACTCGATACAGGTCTAGATTCAGTAGGCGCTGTCCCTTGTGTAACACCCCTTACTCGAGGCCGTCGCTAGAGTCGAGCACGAGGTGTTACCTGACTTAACTTACTAATTTGGGGCATAAAATTTGATTTTAAAATTAATTTATTTACATTCATTCAATATGTCCCTAAAAAGGGACCTCGAGACCCTAAAACATGCAATTGAAACGATTCGAGACCAAACCAGGAACATTAAAAATTTTCCAAATACTTAGACAAATCAAAACAATTTATTTCATTATTCCTTATAAAACTGCCCACCTGCGTCATAGTCATTAAATAAATCATAACTCGAGTCACAAAACTCAAAATTTAAATTTGTGAATTTTCCCTAAAACTAGACTCATATATCTTCTTACTAATTTTTTTCCAGAATTTTTGGTGTAGCCAATTAGTACAGTTTATTAGTTAATATTTCCCCTGTTGCACTATTCGACTACTCTGACCTCTCCTCACTACGAATCAATTTTCTCCCTGTACAGAATTCAAATAATCATGCCGTTTGTTTCTTTTGAAAGTAGATTGATTAGTGAATCTAGAAATATAAACTATAACTCCTAATTATTTTTGTAAAATTTTTAGTGAATTTATAAAGTCATAATAAGGGATTCAAAAATTGCTCTGACCCTGTCTCACTAAAATTAAAATATCTCTTAATATACACTTCTTTTGCTCTGTTTCTTTCATATGAAAATATACTCAATAATATTTAATTATATATCTCATTCATCACCTAATTCCATTTCTACTATTCTTGGTGATTTTTCAAGATCACGTCACTGCTGCTGTTCAATACTGTTTTAATGCTAATTTCACTTTTTCATGATTTCTTTCTATTTACTACCATTTAGGCATACATAACACCGAAACATGTTCTTCATTAGCCATTTCAATAGCTAATAATTATCAAATATTTACATACCATTCTTTAGCCATATCATAAGGACATGCACACAAAATGGCTAAGTCCCTATACATGTCATAAACTAGAACGTTTGTAAATGAAGATACCCATTTGGTAACTTGATAGTCGATAGTGTGAAGTGATCTCCGATGACCTCCAACCCGAGCTTACTTTTAAGTACTCTAAAACATGGAAAAGTGAAAGAAGCAAGCTTATAAAGCTTAGTAAGTTCACATGTAAAATAATAAGCATTAGCAATCAATTTAGCTTACTACTATGCTGTCATAATTTGCTTAAACAATGTTTAGTTCTTACTTTCCCATCTTACTCATCGATAACCTTACCAAAGGCTCAGAATACAAAAGACACCTTACTTAATAGCTTGCTTACATACTTGCAACATCTCACTTAACACATGAGTACTCTTTCATAATATTGGCATATTACCAATCATGTCATAAAGTGTCACAAGCATAACTGAAAACTCATCACTTACTTAATACTTGATAATCTCAATTACTTACAATCTCAATATTAAATAAGCCTTAAATGCATACCTGTACTCTTTTTTCATGTTCTCACCTTGTTGTTTCTTTGACTTACTCTTTGGATTACTCGGGAACCTTTTCCTCTTTGAACTTACCATTGCCATGTCTTGACATGGTCTTACGTAGTATCCTTGCCTTAAGAACTCACCAATGTCATGCCTTGGCATGGTCTTACATGGGACCTTTGCCTTATAGTAACTCATCAATGCCATGTCTTGACATAGTCTTACATGATTTCCTTGCCTTATAGAACTTATCAATGCCATGCCTTGGCATGGTCTTACATGATATCCTTATCTTATAGAACTTATCAATGCCATGCCTTGGCATGGTCTTACATGATATCCTTATTTTACCAAATGCCATGTTCCAAACATGGTCTTACATGGTATCCTTATCTTAGTGCCAATGCCACATCTTGATGTTGTCTTTCATGGAGTCCTTAATCAATGCCGATGCCATGTCTTAACATGGTCTCACACGAGATCCTTGCCTTACCAATGCCATGTCTTTGACATGGTCTTACATGGTTTCCTTAACTGTCAATTCCTCCTTAAATGCCATGTTATGTACATGGAATTTTCCTTCAATTCTTCCTTAATTTCCATGGTACAACCATGGACTTTGAGATATCAATTCCTTGTCAAGTCATAGCTGAAACATACTTGCTCAAATTCTCAAGGTTAGTCGCATAACTCAATAATAACAATACTAATAACAATAATTGCATAATAATAAAATGCTACTCAACTTACATACTTACATTCTCAATCTCATTATATCATCAACTTAACTTATTCTCATCAAACTATGCTAGTCAATACTTTCTTGTTATCATACAAAGCCATAATGGTCTTCCATATAAATTATACAAGTTCTCTTTCCAATATCGAATTATTATCGAACATTAATCATTATATCTGAAACTCAATACTAAAGTATTTATGGCCAAAATATCAATTTATCATTCAAATATGCATAATTAAATGCTTATTAAACATATGAACTTACCTCGATACCAAAATAACTATTTTACCAACTTTCTCGATTTTTGGTTTTTCTCTCGTTCTAGGTCCAAATCTCACTTTTCGGGGTCTAAAACATCATATTTCACTTATTTAATTAATTTACTATTCAAAACATTCTCTGACTAAAACTTTGGAAAAATTACAATTTTGGCCCTAAACCTTTGTAGAATTATAATTTTTCCCCTAGGCTCGAAAATTAGAATTTATCCATTTTTCTTATGTTTTATGACATGCTGGACATTTTTCCTTTCTATGGCAACATCAAATTCCCACTCTATCATGTACTTATGAACATTACGTATTTTACCGATTATGCTGTTTTACTCGTTTTCACTTAAAATCGCTTAGCAAAAGTTATTTAACATAATTTTAAGATTCATATTCTACCATAAAACATCAAAATAAACACATTTAACCTATGGGTATTTTTTTCAAATATGAACCCTAGCATGAATTATTGCTAGAATAAGCTAAATCAAGTTACCGGGACTCTAAAAATGTAAAGAACTTTAAAAACAAGACTAGAACGGACTTACTATCGAGCTTGGAAAGCTTAAAAACCCTAATCATGGCTTCCCCCATGCTATATTCGGCCTCCATGAAGAAGATGGACCAATTTTGACTTTATTTTCCCTTTTTAATTCTTTTAATTACTAAATAACCAAAATGCCCTTAAAGGCTTTTCTTTCAAATTTTTCCTATTCTTGCCCCTTTTTTTTCCAAACTTAAATATAATGGTCTAATTACTAAGTAAGGACCTCCACTTTAAGAACGCATTTCAATTAAATCCCCTTTATTATCTAGAACACACATTTTGCTAATTTTACAATTTAGTCCTAATTATTAAATTAAGCACTTATACATAAAATTTCTTCACGAAATTTTCACACAATTATTCAATCAATGAATAAACCTTAAAACTTAATCGAAATAAAATTTTTTTTACCTCAAATTCATGGTTTCACAACCACTATTCTATTTAGGCCCTGTTTCGGGATGTTACACCTTGAGCGGGAGCAGGTGCATTACTCTCAACCTCATCAACTATAGCTTGATCAGGATCCATTTACTATATAAAAACACATTTGAAAATGTCAGGAGTCATCACACTATCCCAGTTTAAATATATGAAATATATAGCTAGACTCACATATGCTACGTTAGTCCTAAAATTAACAAAACCGTAACTCTGATACCAATAAATGTAACACCTCTCACCCGTATTCAATGCCAGAATAGGGTTATGGAGTATTACCAAACTTTCAAAACAATTAAACATCCATTAAGCAAACATTTTCTCAATTCAAAAATTCATCATTCAAGTTCAATCAATTTGTCTCTTATAATAACCTACAAGGCCTTAAACATGCTTTAAGAATGATTCTAGACAAAACTAGTAACTCAAGAAACTTCCACAAAACTTTGATAATTTTCTCAAAATAGGGGACACACGTCCGTGTGGCCAGGCCATGTCACAGGCCATGTGAAAATAGGGGGTACATATTGACTTGGGTCACATGGCCAACCACACGCCTGTGTGTCTAGCCTGTGTGCCCTTTGAAGTGGCCACACACGCCCGTGTGCTAGGCCATGTGCTAGGCCGTATCAAACCTATAGGGTATATTGACTTGTACCACATAGCCAATCACACGCCTGTGTGTGAGACCGTGTGGAGTATACTGACTTCATTTTAATTTTAACACCCGGGGACACATGGCTGTGTAACATGACTGTTTGTCACACACGGCCGAGACACAACCCTGTGTCTCTGCTCATGTGGACAAAAATAGGCTATTTGCAAAGCCATTTTTCCACCCTATTTTTACATACCTGCACAAGTATAAATTGCAATATTTTATAACTTATTAAGCAACCAATCCACAACATTTCATAAACATTTTATACCAATTCGGCATAGTATTCAAATACTTAATTAATATCATGCATTTTCCATTCATATGCCTAGTACATATCAAGACAACATTTGCATATTTCCATTCCATCTACCACTTTCCAAAACATACCAAATTTGAATACTTATACCCAACCAAAACATTATACCAAGTTAAGCCAAATCACATGGCTCTAACTCATACCACAGCATGTACCAAAATCACTATCTCAAGTAACCATAACTATCATCTTTATATCTAGCCTATAAATGTCATATTTACATATATCCATAAGTTCAAAAGTACCAATCGGCAACTGGATAGTATGGTGTGTAACTCCAACATATCCAAATCGAGCAAGCTATCGAATCTCTATAAAACATGAAAAAGAGACAGAGTAAGCTTTATAGCTTAGTAAGCCCGTATAATTCAGAATTAAACTTACCATTTATACATAATCAAGACAATAAATAAGGTAAACTCAATTTAATTTCCAAATTCCTAAACACAAACATTCATTAACAAGTTAGTCACATAAGTACATGTAATCATCCATTATCTCAATTTAATACTCAATACATTGTATCATATCAAATTCATATATCACATACATCATTTGTAACAATTCACTCTGAATCATATAAAAAATAATTCATTCAATAACAGTAACTCATCCGCATAAACACATAGCTTTTTCACATAACTTATAACAAAATTTATGCCCGTTGAACCTATTAGAATATCGAGGGATACTCAGGTGATATACATTACATATAAATCAGTAATTCATTGATTCATTATCTTTTTCGCTCTTTCGATCTATGATCAGTAAGCTCCTTCTGAGCTGATGGACAGTAAGCTCTATTGAGCTAAAACTGTAACACCCCAAAAATCCTGAAACCCAAAAATCCCAAAATCCCATATTTTTTTTCGATTCTGATAAAAAAATGTGCTAGGTATTTTCGGTTAAGTAGGTAATAGTAGGTCTTGGTTAAGTTTTAAGTTCAAACTTAGGGGAAAAAGAAAGTATGTGTTAATAATTAAACGGACCTTGTTGGCAAGTAGTTGGGCTTTTAAATAAAAATAGGGGAAAAATGGCATCAAAAAGCTTTGTGGAGGAGTGGCTAAGTGACGCCACTTAGGGAGTAGGGAGGTGGCGTTAGTAGCTAGCAAGGAGATCCAAGGTTCGAATCCTAGCTTAGTATTTTTAGAAGTTTAATTTTGGGCCTTCTAGAAGGTTGGAGGTGGCGTGAAAATGGACTCCAAGGGAAGTGTTCAGGAGAGAAAATTAAGGAAAGGATCAAGGGGTTATCAGGGAGAAAAACTAAGAGATGAAAAGTGAGGAGCAAGTGGAGCCAAAATAGGAACTTGGGCTTGAGGAATTCGGCCATAGGGGTTATAAATAGGTGTTGAATGCAAGGGTATGAGGCTAATGCCAAAATCTTTTTCTCACCTTGTTGCTAGAAACACTCTTCCCAAAATGCCGAAAACTCTTTTCTTTCTTTTTTTTTGCCGATTTCTATTCACCTCTACACAATCTTCTTTGTCAATTTCTTCTACTACTCTTCTTCTTTTATTCGTGCCAAATAAACTTTATTCACCATACTAAGTTGAAAGCTAGAAAAGCCAAATCCTCTAAGGATCGAATACTCTTTGACCGGATCTAGTGTAAGTGTTGCTCTTCCAATCGGTTTTCCTTGCTAAGTATCAATTATTGTTCTTCACTATTTCTAATCAACTGTGGTATGGAATTAGGATCGGATCTCGGGTCTTAGCTCTCTACCAAAATTGCCTTTAGGTGCTTGCAGTTTTGGTAAGTATTCCTCTCCTATTGGCTAAGGTGTCCAAATGTTCATTGTTAAGGTAAGGGGACTTGTGTTGGATACGATTCATCTATTATTCAGGTTTTAATAGTTAATATTGGTGCAGATCTAGGAGTTGATCATGGTTAGTGATTTAAGAAGGGGCTGATCACACAAGGTAAGGTTATGGTGAGGTTTCGGTTTTAGTAAGGATATGTATTAAACATGCGATTAATGGAAGGTTAATATCGTTTGTAGGTTGGTGACTAAAGGAATCGCAACACGCTTGCTTACCAGGTGTGTACATACACTGCACACACAAGTAGATCGGCAAAAGCTGAAAAGCCGAAAAGCTGAAATACCGAAAAGCTGAAAGTTTGGCTGCGGTAGTCTTGCGAGTGCGCGAACACTCGTGAGGAGGAAACTGATAGGTTGGCTGAGGCCCACGAGCGATTCCATGGACTTGGGTTGTGATTTGGCCATATGGGCCGAAATGGGCTAAATGGGCCCGATGGGCTGTTGGGCCCATAATAGGCAAAAACTAAATATTGATGCTATGTGATGAAAAATTGTATGCGAGCATGACTATGAATGTGAATTGGGCCTGATGGGCTATATGAATGTGAATTGGGCTTGATGGGCCACATGAATGTGAATTGGGCTTGACAGGCCATATAGATGAGATTGGGCCTAGTGGGCCATATGTATGTATGTAGGGGTTTTGGGCCTAGTATATGATGATTGCATAAAACTTAATTAACTTAATTAATTTATTGTGACCGTGGATAAGTCATAGAGTTAAGGTGTGGCAATGGGTATATGCATGTCTAGGATTGGATCTAAGGAGAGCTTGGTACTTAAGCGGTCTTAATGACTCACCTCCTCTTCTTTGGAATCCTACTTGGTGCATAGTATTCATTCATCTTAGCTCACGGGATCTATTAACGGGCCAAGGTAAGTGAAAACCGTAAAGAAAGGGAAAATTACCAAAATACCCCTAGGTGTTGAATGTAAGTTTTATGGATGTGACATGCATATCTGCTGCATACATATGATATTCTGCTTAGGTTGCATATGGGTTGGGAATTATGGAACGGAGGAAGTATATGAGGATCACATGGTTTCTTGACAATCGTGGATCCAGTGGTGGCTTTTAAAGCCGAATATGTAAATGAAGGTAGTTCCGCAACCGGGCTACCCTTGGTGTGTCAGTTGGGTGGGTCGATATTTATATCCTCACATGGTGTGACGGGGGACGGAGCTGGTGTGTAGCGGATGGGTAATTTGGATGGGATTGCATTGCATGTTTGATGAATGATGGTTTTTGGAATGCTTGTTTATTTTTGTTGAGAGTTGTACACACTGAGTTTTCGAAAACTCACCCCCTATTTTATTTTATTTTCAGGTGATGCTCAGTAGAAGGTTCGATGTTTAGAGGGACTCTGGGTGGCCAGTTAGCAAGATAATTTGGACTTGGTTTTTTTTAAGCATATCAGTTTTTATTTTATTAAGTATGTTTCAAACCAGATTGTAACAAGGTTTCATTATGTTATTACTACTTGAATTGTTATTATTATTTTCATTGTAAATACGAAAAGTTAAACATGGGTTTCCTAAATTATAGTATGTTTTCTATGTTTCTGTAACTAAATTTTAAAATGACATGTTTTCATAAAATCATATGTTTTAAACAAGTTATTGAAAAGAGTTTTTTTAAGTTAATTAAGTTTTCTTTTATTTTAAGAAGGGTTTTCAATGAGAATACGGTTTTCGCTAAAACACTTCAATGTAACATGCCAGATTCGGCCATAACGTTTGGACCGGGTTTAGGGTGTTACAGAAATGGTAAGCTCTGACGAGCTGAAAACAGTAAGCTCTTACGAACTGATATATCGATAAGCTCATACGAGCTGTGGTGAATCCGCAACACATGCAAGATCTCGACCAAAACGGTAATCCTAGTGACATGTCACTCGTATCCTACGAATTCCTACGATTCAAACGAGGCTCGGTAAACATCAGACTATATCAATAAGGCATTCGTATTTCAAGTAGTTCAATTACTTAATTATATACATTCATTTCAAATAATTACAAGTATTTAAAAGTTCAATTCTAATTATATGAACTTACCTCAACTTGCTCGGATGGAAATCATCGATTATTCGTCCACTTTTTCTTTTCCCCGATCTAATCCCAATCTCGACTTATCTTGATCTATATATTATCAAAATTAGATTATTTAATCAACTATTTATTCACTTTAGTCCAAAACACACATTAGGGTTAATGTACACATTTGCACCTAAACTTTCACATTTTTACAATTTAGTCATTATCACATAAAATTGCAAATTCATGTAATTTAGTACAAAACCATGCTTAACCAAATTTAATACATGTTACTAGAAACCCATATTTTCAATTTATTTACACTTTTACCCACATAATTTTACATTTTCACAAATTAATCCCTTTTTGACATTTTTGTCAAAAATCACTTTACAAAACTAGTTTAACTATCAACAACTATTCAAAATCCATCATCAACCATCAAATTACTCAAACATTCAACAATGGCAACATGTTAAATCTTTAACAGTTTCAAAATTGAAGGTACGAGCTAGCTAGAATACGAACCAACGATCTCAAAAACATAGAAATCATTAAAAACTTAGCAAAATTGCACTTACAAGCTTACGATTAGGTTGGCCAAACCTTAACGACTCCTATGGCTTCTTTCTCTTTTTATTTTCAGTGAAGATGAAGTAAAAATGATGATATGCATGTTTTGTTTCATTAAATTAGTCTTTAATAATTAATTTACTATATTATCCTTAAAATAAAACCATTAAAACATTCATAAATAATGCCCATAAATGTCCATTCACACTTCAAATGGTTTAATTACCAGTTGAGGACCTCCACTTTAAAAACCATAGCTAATAAACACCTTTAGCTTATAGAACTAAACTTTTACATTTTACGCGATTTAGTCCTTTTTATCAAATTGACCATTTAAACGATAAAATTTCTTTACGAAAATTTCACGTAATTAATCTATCATGCTGTAGACCTTATTAAAATAATAAAATAAATACTTTGAGTTCGAATTTATGGTTCCAAAACCACTATTCTAATTTGACTAAAAATAGGCTGTTACAGGCACACAGCCTACTACATGGTCGTGTGTCCATAATTCGAATATACACACGATTTAGCGCATAGCTTGAGACATGACCGTGTGGCCTTAATTTGAATATTCATAGAGGTAGGCACATGGGCTGGGACACAACCGTGTGTACATACTTCGAGTATTCACATGGTCTGGGTTGTGTCACACAACCTTGCGACCCCTATTTTTTCAAAAGTTTCCAGATTTTCTATTTTGATTCAAAATGAACCCTGATTGTTTTCAAGTAATTGTTAGGGCCCCGTAGGCTCGATTTAAGATCCATATATGTATTTTATACTTGATTTAAATAAATTATCATGTAACGCCCAAAATCTCAAAAACCCTGTTAAAATTATATTTGTGTGTTGCGGCATGGATGTATGTTTGACTTAGTGGTTCAGTGCTCTGGGAGTGTCCGAGAAGTCATGGGTTCAAGCCTTGCCTTGAACAAGTTTTTAATTTTACTTGAATAAACCCTTGCCTTCTAATAGTAGGCTTTTTAAAATAATGTGAGGTTGTATGAAAAAAAGTAACTGCTAGTCTAGTGGTAAGTGGCGTGTGTAGTGCTTCTTGTGGTCTGATGTTCGAGGTGTGGCAATGCATAGGAGCATATTATTTTTCTATTTGTGTCGTGGGAGTGTCCTTAGTTGGCCAAAATTATTGCTGGAGAGAGAGATATTGAGGGGATCATGGGATTTGGTGGGCAGTTTGAGTGAATTTAGGAGAATTTTGAGGGATTTCAGATGTAGGGGGTTGTAGTGCTGAATTTGAATTCCTGAAGAGGGAGTTTCGGTTGAGGTTAGAAAGGTGGGAAGAGTCAAGTGTGCGGTTTATGTAGAGGCCATATCAAACTAGGAGTGGCTTTTTGTCAAAATCGGCTTTAGTTTACCCCTTTTTGCCTGAAGTGCTTAAATTAAGTCTCTGTGGTATTTTCCCTCTCTGCTTCTCGTTTTGGTATTCGCCTCTTTTGCATTTTCTTGGTTAACTACTCCGATTTTACTTCTTATTCTTTTTCTCCCAGTCGTTCCTCTCTTAGGCCGAGCATTCTTTGTTTCCCTCATAAGCCTTTGCCGAATTCTTGATAACACTCTCTCTTTTGGTTCTAAGCCGACATCACCACCTCTTGTGCTTGTGCGAATATCCTTATTTCTTCTTCCTCTTTTCTGGTTCGGCTTCCAACAAGTTCTCCTTACTTTTCTAGCCAAATACCCTTTCTGTTGTAGCCGAATCTCTCCCTATTTTGGTTAAGGTAATTGAGTTTTCTTTTCAGGTTGTCGAATTCTTAGCCATAGTCAAATCTTGCTATTGTCATTATCTCTGTGGGGGTTCGCGGTTGATCTGTTTTCTCTTTCTTTTTTTGTGTCATAATAGCTTTCCCTCTAACCTTTTCTTTTCCATGTCGGTTATTGCCAGGGGTGTAACTATACCATCGCGTACCTCGGTTGTAGGGGTGTGCTGTTGTAGGTCGATTACTGCCATCCTCTATTTTTAGTTCTACATTGAAGTAGGTCACTCTTTTATTTCAGGTTAATTACGTTTATGGTATTTATTAACAAGATTGGATTGTAATACAGATCCCGCCAAGAGCTTTGAATCAACCTTTGTTCGTGGTTCAAGCGGGTTAAATCACATTTGGTCAAATCAAGGCAAGTATCCATATCAGTTGGATTAAGTGTTAAAAGAGGGTGTTTACCCTAATGATGATAAGCAACTAATTGAAGTTCTGATTGTGATAGGTTTGGAATACTCGTGGGACGATAGCGTATTTTTGCAATCAGGTGTGTAACCACACTACAATAACGATTGTTCGGCAAAAGCAGGAAAATAAGGCCATGGATGCCACATGAACGTGCACTCGCTCGTGTGGTGGTCCAAACACATAAGCGCGAGTAATCGATCATATGAGCCACCACGAGCGGTTGCGTGGGTTTAGGCCACTTTGGCCACGTTGGGCCAAAATGGGCCGTGTGGGCCTCACAGGCTCGTGGGCCCCACACGGGTAAACCACAAGAAGGTGTGGAGAATATTGGGTCAGGTTGTGCAGTTTACTTGGCCAAGGCCATTTCTGGGCCATTTGGGCCACACGGGTATGTGGGCCCACATGGGCCCGTAATATGGGCTGTAGGCCCATTATCATTGATTAACTATTAAGGTTACATGGGTCACCCAAGACGACTGTGGACCTACTGTTGCACCGGTATGTATACCTGGGCCCTTATTTTGGTAAGATGACTGTTTTACCCCTATGTGTTGTATGACTATTTAAGCATGCCATTTTTACTGTATGTACATTTATATTATGTTGCATTGCATGGAGTGGGATATATGATTTTGGAGAAAGTGTACTGAAAGGCTATAAGCCTATTACTGGCAGCTCTGCTACAAATACTGTTTTAGTGTTGTAACCGGTACGACTTGGTGTGTAGGGTTAGGTGGGTCGATTTTATTCCCACATGGTGCGTACGGCTGGTACGGAGATAGTGTGTAGTGGATGGATTTGGTAGGATTCTTTGTTTGCATACTGTATTGAAATGGGCTAAGGCCCAGACTGCCACTGTTACTGAAATGGGCTCATCCCAGACTGCTACTACTACTAAAAGAGGGGCTAAGGTCCTTAACTGAAACTGTAAGGGCTTAGGCCCAAATTATGTTTACTTTGACTGTATGCTTTTATGGGATTTCACACACTGAGTTTTCGTAAACTCACCCATTTGTTAACTATGCAGGAAATCCCCAGGCTTAAACGGATCAAGGCGATAGAGGACTCAGAGGTGGCCACTCGATAATGTTTCTTTTAATATTATGATTAAGATTTTATTTTGGGTTTTCATTATGTAATAAGGCCTCTTTAATTTTTTTTTAATTTGGGGATTTAGTTACTTGAATTTTAATCTGGTAGTAGTAGGTCTCGGATTTTCAACAAAATATAAACAAATGTTTTTCTGAAGACACCATGTTTACACGACACATTTTGGAAGCTTTCACACAAATCGCAATAAACACTGTTTTAAAATTTTAATAACATACTAATATAATTAATATTTTGATAAAACAACTTGAGTTTTCACAATGAACCAGGCATCCTAAACTTTTGTTAAAAACCTAAAGAGGTTTTATGTAGAACGAATTTTCACGCAATTTGTGTTTTGGAAAAGCACTCCAATGTGACATCACAGATTCGGCTATAGCATCTAGGCCGGGTTTGGGGTGTTACATATCGAATGATATTAGATAACTTGTATAATTGTATCTATTTTAGTTTAAATGTTTTGAATCGTTCTGTAATACTCCGCAACTCTATTCCAGCAATGGAGACGGATTAGAGGTGTTACAGGATGTGTCGCGACACCCAAGGCAGTCTAGCAATTCTGGCATTCTGCTCCCTATGTTGTGACATCAAACTCCCCATGTTGCAACACAGTGACAAACTTTGAGTTCTTATTCCTTTGAATGGTCTCTTGCACACTTACTAAGTATGTTAGCTTGCCTTTAAGCCTCATTTGGCCCCTAAGGTCAATAAAAGAAAATACATTTTTTATTGAATTTAAACTAAACTAAAAAAACATACTAAAATTGCTCATATTCAAGCTTCAGAAGTATGAAAACTAGTTTAATCTGCTACATCGAATTACAACAGATCAATCTCCCCTAAAGGATTTAGCTACTTGTCTTATTCATATTCTCAATCTCGATGGAATAAATCATGTGAAGAATGCAATTGATTCGGAAGAGAAAAGAGATTTGGATAATTGTGGAATTGAGATCAAATGGGGAACAAAGTAGCAAATCAATTTATTGGAATAAAGAAATAAATCAAATGCAAGAAAAGAAACACTAGAATACTTTAATAATATAAATAAACTCTTGGATCAAAACTTATTCTAAGAGGAAAAACAACTAAATTATGTAAAAGCCAAAAGAAAATTAATCTACTCCTACTCCTAAAACACTAGGGTTTTTTAGTGCGTCTAGGACGACTTCGTTACATCAAACCGCTAATGTCTTATTTATAGAAGTGTTGGTAGCTCAAATTAGGTCTTTGACACATCCTAGGTCTTTGTATAAATTTGATTGCGCGGACAAAAGTATCCTTGATATACTTGGGCAGCATGTCGACCTGTGTCGCGCCACACAATGTCTATGGTGCAATACGACATGGAAAATATATCTTGTGTCATTCATTTTGTGATTTGACATCTCAGGAAGCTTGTGCATCACTTGTCCCTTGTTTCCATGTTAATTGCACCTTTAATTCTTCATCATGGACACTCAATTAAACATATTAGTACTATCTAAGGCCTGTGTCGGCCTATTAGGTCAAACACTTAAAAAATGTGTTAAAAATACTTATTTTATTAATATTTAATCTTAGGTCCTAAATATCAAAAACATAATATAAAATATTAAATTGCATAGAAAACAAGCTCCTTAAGTGCGAAAATGACCTGAATTGACCACTACATTTGACGACAGGTCAAATACCCCTACACTTAAGTCTTATCTCATCCTCAAGGAAACTAAACAAAATAAAAACTAAAAAATAAAACTGAAAATAGGAAATAAACATGCAAAGAAAACAAAATTTACTTGAGCTAGCTTGATACACGAGATTGGATTGGAGCATCGACACAAGGAAGTTTTGCCTAAATATATAACTATAGCTAGAAATTTAAAAAATCTACAATTATTTACACGTAAACAGATTAGCTCAATAAATTACAACGTAAACAAGTTAAAGAAAACTAAATATATATCTCCATCAAAATGTATATACAAATATAATATTCACTTTTGCAAGGTATTGTCAGCTCAGATATTTTTTTCCTACTCAGTTTACTTTTGTCCATGCTTTGAACTCTAATGTAGTAATATTTTCCCTTATAATCCCTTCTGATTTTTTTATTATTTTATTTGTGCCAATACAATTGAGATTTTTCTTAGACACTTTTGTAAGGGTTATACTAGTCATACTGCACTATTTCAATAACAATTGATTTTACTGAGTATTTTCTTTTTAATTCAAACATCCTATACTTCTACAAATATAATTACCTATTCATATCTACCTTTATCACTCGGTATATATAATCTCTTTTTCCTATTTACAGTTTAATAAACTAAACTAATTAGCCTAAATATAAACAACCTAAATTATTTAATTTCAGGTTATATTTACAATTTAAACAAACAACCTAGGTATATGTTCCTAACTAATAACTTGTATTTCTACAAGCTCACACACAAACAGAAAACATGTAATTAAAAAAATTAAAAACTATAAAAGAAAGAAAGAAAATAAAGTAATATAACAGAACAAATTAAAAATTTTCCCAAGTCATCCCTCACACTTTATTCGACACTTGTCCCTAATGTGCAATGAAATATATGAAGGAAAAAGGTTACCCGATTGGCATAATTGGTGCAATACAATTGGTGGGACTACTCATCCCTCTGGGTTTTTGGCTCATTCCTGTAGTGTCATAAAAAAAATTGGGTTTCTACTAAGAAAAACTAAATAACTATATATAATATTAAAGTCTTAAATACTTAAAAACTAAAATTTAAAAAATTCTGAATAAAATTAAAATACTAAGTTCAACTTCAAAAAAATGAAAATTAAATGAAATTGTCTAAAATTAGTTGGACTCAGGATCTAATGCCTCATCTGCATTGCTTAGTTCGCTTTTCGACTCCTCCTTTAGTTCCTCCTCTGAATCTTCTTCAGGGTCTTCCTCTTCCTCTAATTCCATCTCTTTCTTCACTTTGCTCGATTCGATCATTACCTCATACTTAGTTGTTGGGAAATGTGGCAACTTCAACCTACTTCTTCTTGCATAATCTCTAAAAATTGCCTCGGCTTCTTGTATCCATCGAATGTTCCATTTCGAATCAGGTAGCACTGTCATGCCCTCGACCTGATTTGATTTATCGGATCCGGATCTCAAGTGTTACATTTCCTATTATAGACTTATTCATGTCTAAACATTCAAACTTTCAACAAAATACATCTTATTTAATAGGGCTTCTTAGTTAGATCTCGACTGGGCATACAATAACTAATTACAAACATTAAATAGGCCTCTTCATTCAATGAGGGTCTACAAGTATATATATACTACACTTATTTGGCCAACATGTTCTATTCTCACTGCAAGGTTTTTAAATAGATTGCCTAACCCACTCACAGTATTTCTGTTAGACTTGATCATGTCACCTCAAGCTTGCTCTGTATGTAATAGCCCATCTCGAGCATTGCCCTAGGGTTGTCCCTCCTAGCATAGCCTCGAATTGGCTTACCTATGACATAAAAGACACAAAAGTAAGTTCATTAGAACTTAGTGAGAAAATTCTCCTTTACCTAATTCATACTTGAGAATTCTTCTTCATCTTCTTTTCTCTTGTCCTTCCTTTGAATCAGGCGATTACATCCTTAAGATTCCATTCATTGTGTTGTTGATGCCACGCTTCATTCTGAGATTATAACTTTCTATTCCTAACCATTCCAATTACAAACGGCCTTACAGACAGAATACCTTTGGTTCACCACTCACACTATTGCACTCTAGTCTCATTGTTCTTACCATGTTGCTATACTTGTTTAGTCATAACACTTCTTATGAGCTTTTCTTTCAGAGTTTGACATACTTATCATTCCTTTAGAAGACTTCATACGTTGTTTTACTAGACTTTAGAGTTCGACATACCCACCTGGTTTTTACCCATTTTTTAGCTCCAAACTTTAGTTCTAGACTTCCCTCGAACAGTCAACTTGAACTATTTCTTGTCATAAAGCCCTCATAGATAGAGATCCAAGTCAGCACCTCAACTTTCATGAAGGAAGGAAGCACTCCAAATTGCTTCAGATCTAGACCAAAGAAATTCTTACTAAAGAAGGAAGAGGAAAAACTCCTTTCTTTCCTATTTCTGATTATCTAATATACATACAACCTTTATCCCTATAAGTACATGGCATGCATCAAAATCTTATTCGATCTACCATATGGGTGGTTTACAATTGTAAGAAAATGTGTACAACAATCCATGGTTATGTGTACAGATAAATATTTTAGGGTTAAGTCCATCCTTCATTCTTAACCTGTAACGCCCCTTACCCGAGACCATCGCTGGAGTCGAGTATGAGATATGTAACACCCCAAACCCGGCCCAGATGTTATGGCCGAATCCGGCGTGCCACATTGAAGTTAAAAACCCATGTTTCATTTTAGTGTTAAAAACTGTCTTTTGTTAAGCCAAAGTGAATGGAAGCTGGGCACCAGGTAGGTATCCACAACAGAGGAGGTGAGCCACGAAGGCTGCTTAAGTACCAAGCTCTTCGATTGGATCCAATCCTAGACATGCCCACAACCATTGCCACACTTTGGTAGTATCGAGTTGAAATTTCTTTGAGTAGTTATTATCTTTGTTAAATCGAATAATCATGACGTCGTGTTATTTTAAGAACAAATATCGTTTTGAAAACGCGCCCTATGTCTATCCCATTTGCATTATTATCAACCAGTTTAAAGTTATTGGAAATAAAAATAATCCCCGAAAAACAAAGAAGAAAATTTAGTTAAAATGGCCTTATTACAACCCAAGATTAAATAGTAAATAAAATAAATTAAGGAAAATCAATCACTTATTTCAAAGCCCAAAAACGATCACCATGGCCACTCTGAATCCCCTCCGGCTCCAAGTCACCCACATCAAGGCCCACCTGCAAGATTAAGGAAGGGGGTGAGTTTGGAAACTCAGTGTGTAAGAAAAACCCATCCAAAGCCCAAGTCAGCTCAAGCCTGTTGGGCCTAAGCCCATTCAGTTAACAGTGGGTACTGGGCCGAAGCCCTTTTCAAAATACAGTAAACTGGGCCTTAGCCCCTTTCCAGATAACAGTATAGCCCATAGGCCCATTCCAGAATAGAGCAGTCATATTCATGTATGCAAGCCCAACCCAGCCTATAACCAACCGCTAAACTCCACCCGAACTAGCCCTACACTCCATGTGGGGAATAGCTCAACCCACCCAGCCCTACACTCCACAGTTGCAGCATTGCTGCCTAGTTATCAATAAATTGAGGCAAAGCCGCCAGTACGTGGACAGGCCACTTTCAGTACTTCCTCCATCAATATCCCAGTCCCATGCATCAGATAATAGAAACATGGCATGCAGTAAATAACAACAGTCAAACATTCATTTCAGTCAACCTTAACCCTAGGGGTATCTCAGTAATTCCACTCCTAGGGGTTAATCTGTAAATATTCCACCTATAAAGGTATTTCAGTAATTTATCTATTTTAGGGTTTTCATGCATATACTCACTTTTCACGTATTAACAAAACATTTATCGAGTGTTCTTACCGAATTGGGCCCGCTGGCCCATTATCCCAATTTTGGCCCATTAAGCCCAAAAATATTGAAGGCACAGAAATCTTGCACTCTGCGGTCTAAACACTGTAGTTTACCAAAAACGTTAATCGATTTACCTCACGAGCATTTGCACACTTGCAAGTCCATAAAATACTGATTTTTCGGCATTTCAGCTTTTCGGCTTTTGCCGATCTAGACTAAGAAGGGGTGTCAGTTACACACCTGTTTTATGACGATTCGCTGACGAGATCCACGCACGAACTACCTACAGTTATATTACTACCACGTTAATCTAACTACCGAAACGAACTACATAATAACTCCTTACCTTATTCGGCCATAACACCTTAGGCACTAGCAATCCTACCTTTGCCGAAGTTTGCGACTAGACTTAGATCCCGTTGCTCTACTTGTCCAAGCCCTTGATCAGCAGCCTCTAGATCACCTTACTAACAAGACAAAGCAGTTATCACAACCCCTTAGGGCTACAAGTCGAAGTCGACAGCCTCCCTAACCTTTAGGGGTTACGACTTTTCTAAAATACGAAATAAAGACTAGATTGAAAAGACTTACCACCGGTTCCTTCGGTCAGTGATTCCAATTAATCTCTACTCAATTCTGATGCCGATCTAAGCCCTCAAATGATAACAAAAGTTGAGCCTTCAGTGATCTCAATATTCAGCTAAGTCCCTAAAAGTGTGGGGTTTTTGGCTTTTGCTGGAATTGTGTAAAGAAAGATGAAATAGGAGGGTTTTGCTGTGGTCTAGTCGATAGAAACTTAAGGTTTAGAGAACTAGAGAGTCGGTCAAGAATGATGAAAAGGATAAGAGAATTGTCTAGAAGAAATCGGCACAGAAGAAAGTATAGTTTTCGAGATTTCGGCTTTTTAAGACAAATGGCTATGAAGGTTTTAGAAACGTCTGAAGAAAAAGATGGAGATGCACAGGTGGATAGAGAGATTAAGCTATAGAGGAAGAGAAGAAAAATAAAAATTTTATGAAGAAAGGAGAAAAGAAAGAAGAGGAGAATGGTCAGGAAACGGTACAATTTTCCCCTAATGCCGAATTTATACTGGCACTTAACCTAGCCAAATTTTGCCTCCCTAAAGCACCCCTTGGCCAGCCAACTCTTGCTCCTCAAGAGTCCACCATTCAGCCAACACTACTCTCCCTAATCAGCTCCTAAATTCTCTCATTTATCCCCTCCTTACTCAATCCCTTAAGCAATTTAAACTCCTCCTGACAGACTTTCACTTCAGTTCTATTACTTACCTTTTCTGTGCATAAAAACTAATATCACTAATTTGCTTACCTTGCGACTCGAACCTTAGTTCTCCTTGGTCATCCACACGCCACCTCTAAAGCCCCCTAAGTGACATCACAAGCCAGCTTACCACAGGCTTCCCTGTGTTTTATTTTACCCAATTAATACTTAAAAGCCCAACCAACTAGAACCCCTTTTT
The DNA here is from genome assembly GCA_025698465.1 of Gossypium longicalyx. Classification (NCBI taxonomy): domain Eukaryota; kingdom Viridiplantae; phylum Streptophyta; class Magnoliopsida; order Malvales; family Malvaceae; genus Gossypium; species Gossypium longicalyx. Next base: position 29,087,299 of record CM047001.1, on the reverse strand, counting down.
CTTATGGAATTAAAATTAATTAAAACTATCGGGTTTTTAACCTAAGCTTGGGTCTTCTAGAGGCCCACTAACCTAAGTAAATCCACGCCAAGCAGACAGAACACCAAAAATTTAAAATTTGCCAACATTCATAGAATTCCTGGAAATATGTGCGTTACAACTCTACCCCCTTAAAGAAATTTCAGCCTCGAAATTTACCTGATCCAAATAGTTGAGGGTATTGTTGATGCATAGTCTCTTCTGACTCCCAAGTAGCCTCTTCCCTTCCATGATTACGCCACAACACTTTTACCAATGGAACCGACTTCCTTCTTAAAACTTTAACCTCTCGATCTAAAATTTGTATGGGTTCTTCTTCAAAGGTCAAATCAGTCTTTACTTCAATCTCCTCCATTGGCACAACATGTGAAGGATCCGATCGATATCGTCTTAACATAGACACATGAAAGACGTCATGGATTCTGTCCAACTCCGATGGTAATTCTAACTGATACGCTACTGGCCCTACCTGTTTAAGAACCCGATAAGGCCCTATAAACCGCGGACTCAATTTGCCTTTCTTGCCGAACCTCAAGATCTTCTTCCAAGGTGAAACCTTCAAGAAAACCATTTCCCTAACAGCGAACTCAATCTCTTTGCACTTTAGATCTGCATACGACTTCTGTCTATCAGATGCCTCCTTTAAGCGATCTCTTATCAGCCTAACCTTACTTTCAGTATCTGCCACCAACTCCGGTCCAAGCACTTGTCGTTCACCCAACTCTGTCCAACACGTAGGTGTACGACATCTCCGCCCATAAAGTGCCTCATATGGAGCCATCCGAATACTTGTTTGGTAGCTGTTGTTGTATGCAAACTCCGCCAATGGTAAGTAGTCCTCCCAACTACCACGAAAATCGATAATACAACCTCTTAACATATCCTCCAAAATTTGAATAACCCTTTCTAATTATCCATCTGTCTGTGGGTGAAAGGTAGTACTGAAATCCAAACGTGTACCCAATGCCTCTTGCAACTTCTGCCAGAACCGAGATGTAAACCTAGGGTCTCGATCAGAAATAATCGACACTGGCACTCCATGCAGTCGTACTATCTCCGCTACATACAACTTGGCCAACTTTTGCAGTGAGTAATCAGTACGAACAGGTATGAAATGGGCAGATTTCGTTAACCTATCCACAACTACCCACACAGAATCTTTCTTGGTGGGTGTCAAAGGTAGCCCACTCACAAAGTCCATAGTTACTCTCTCCCACTTCCATAGTTTAATTTTCACCGGTTGCAGTAATCCAGAAGGCAATTGCTGCTCGGATTTAACTTGTTGGCACGTCAGACATTTCCTAACAAATTCAGTCACCTCTCGTTTCAGTCCAGACCACCAGTACACCTCTCGCAGATCTCGATATAACTTATTCCCTCCAAGATGCATGGCACAAGGTCCACCATGAGCCTCCTTTATAATCAATCGCCTCAATTTAGGGTCTTTCGGAATACAAACTCTTTCACGAAAGCACAGAACTCCGTCAGTGTTCAGTCCAAATTCCTCATTCTCACCATTCTCAACTTGCCGAAATCGAAGAACTAACGAATCATCCTTCAACTGTTTTTTTTTTAATCTGCTCAGTCCAAGTAGGCCTCACTTGTAACTCTGCCAACAGACTTCCATCGTCGAATAGACTCAAACGTGCAAACAAGGCTCTCAAATCAGTAACAACCCTTCGACTCAACGCATCAGCCACCACGTTAGCCTTACCTAGGTGGTACTCAATCGAACAGTAGTAATCCTTAAGCAACTCAATCCATCTCCTTTGCCTTAGGTTTAGCTCCTTCTAAGTCAACAGATACTTAAGACTCTTATGGTCCATGTAAATAATACACCTTTCTCCATATAAGTAATGTCTCCAAATCTTAAGTGCAAAATCACTGCTGCCAACTCCAAATCATGAGTAGGATAGTTTCCTTCATGAGGCTTAAGCTATCGCGAAGCATAAGCGACCACCCTACCCTCTTGCATCAGTACACATCCTAACCCCACATGCGACGCATCGCTGTACACAGTGAAGTCCTTCCCAGACTCTGGTTGAATCAACACTAGTGCTTTAGTCAGAACCTTTTTCAGATGGTCGAAAGCTTTTTGCTGCTTCTCAGTCCAGACAAATGCTACCCCTTTCCTTAACAGTTTCGTCAATGGTGCAGTAATCAGAGAAAATCCTTCTACGAACCTTCGGTAATAGCCTGCCAAACCCAGAAAGCTCTAAATTTCTGATACTGACTTTGGTGGTTTCCATTCCAAAACTGCCTCAATTTTCCGAGGATCCACCCTAATTCCTTCAGTAGGAACCACATGACCTAGAAAAGTCACTTCTCGCAACCAGAATTCAACTTACTAAACTTCACATACAGTTGTTTCTCTCTCAGCACTTGTAGCACAATACGTAGATGCTCCTCATGTTTCTCCTCAGTTTCCGAATATACCAGAATATCATCGATGAAAACTACCACGAATCTGTCCAAGTAAGGTTGGAATACACGATTTATCAGATCCATGAAAGCGGCAGGTGCGTTCATCAGCCCAAACGGCATAACCAGGAACTCATAATGACCATATCGAGTTCTGAATGCTGTCTTATGAATATCCACTTCCTTTACCCTTAGCTGATGGTATCCAGATCGAAGGTCAATCTTGGAAAATACCGAAGCTCCTCTAAGTTGGTCAAATAAATCATCAATTCTTGGCGGTGGGTACTTGTTCTTTGTCGCCGATTTGTTCAATCAAGCGTGTAATCGATGCACATGCGCATTATTCTCGTCCTTTTTCTTCACAAATGGACCGGTGCTCCCCATGGAGACACACTAGATCTAATGAAGCCTCTATCCAACAACTCTTGGATTTGAGCTTTCAGCCCACTAACTCCTTGGTGCCATCCTATAGGGTGCAATGGATACCTGGAGCTGTTCTGTGCAGCAAATCAATTCCAAACTCAACTTCCCGATTCGAGGTAATCCAGAAGCTCCTGCAGGAAAACATCTCGAAATTCCCTAACAGTCCTGACGGTATCCATAGTCAGATCCCTAGTTTCAACTTGATTTACAAAAGCCAAGTACGCCTCGCATCCCTTACGCATCAGTTTCTCAGCTCTTAAAGCCGATACCACATTGGACAAGTAATCTCTTCGTTCCCCAATAATCATTACCTCTTCATCCACAGCAGTTCTTAACACCATCCTCTTAGCTGCACAATCCAGCGTTGCCCTATGCTTAGCCAGCCAATCCATCCCTAAGATCAAATTGAATTCTCCGAATGGCAACTCCATCAAGTCTCCACAGAAAATCCTACCTTAGGTCTCTAAAGGCACCTCCCTGAAGAGTTTCTCTTCTTTAACCGAGTGACCTAAAGGACTTATCACAGTTACCCCACACACAGTCTCCTCAAAGTGAACACCCAATGCCCCAGAAATGACATATGCAACATACGAATGAGTTGACCCCACATCTATCAAAGTAGTATAAGGGATACCAGAGATAAAAAAATGTACCAGTTATGACATCAGGTGCGTCACCCTCCTCACGGCGATGAGCAGCATATACCAAAGCTGGCTGACGAGCCTCAGTATTAACAGTACCCCTACCAGGTGCCCCACGTCCACGGCCATTACCACCGCGGCCTTGGCCACGACCTCTCGGCAGCAGAGGTCCACCTAGCGCTGGTTGAACAGGTTGCACAGCCTCTTGTTCAACCACTTGAGCCTGAGCTGGCCACCTAGGACAATCCCTGATCCTATGTTCCTTTGATCCACAACGAAGACAAGCCCCAGAACGCTTCCAGCATTCCCCCAAATGCATTCTACCATAATCTCCACAAGCTTGTGGTCAAATTGTGTTCACCAGAATCGCTCGAACTTGTTCCTCCATCCTAGCTCTCTTAACATTTCGGTTCGCAGCACCAGCTGGTCCAGCATCCCTCCTGAATCGGTTTCGATCCCTGTCGCGGTTCTTTCGTTTGGCTTGCTTCACCTCTTCAGCTATCTTAGCCTTCTCTACCAGTGCAGCAAAATCGCGCTCTCTCTGCGGAGCTATGAGCACCCTTAGCTCATCCCTGAGGCCATCCTCAAAGCCAACACTGCGCTCATATTCGGTGGAGACAATGCCACTAGCGTACTGGCTCAATCGTAAAAACTCTGCCTCATATTCAGCAACAGTCTTACCACCGTGGGTCAGGTTCAGGAATTCCTTTCTTCGTGCATCCATATAGCTAGCTCTGACATATTTCGCCTTAAACGACTTCTTGAACAGCTCCTATGTTACCCTCTCAGCTGGGGTACCCTCTCTCACAGTGATCCACCACCGACGTCGTCTCGCCCGCGAGAATGACACGCCGCCTTTTAACTTCACGCTCACCGAGCAATCCAGGTCATCCATAATCCGCTCCGTGGCTTCTAGCCAGTACTCTGCCACATTTGGGGCAACTCTAGAAATACCCCTAAAAACCTCCGCTCCGTTGGCTTGGAGTCGCTCCGAAATGGACCCCCTATTCATGGGCCCGACATTAGCTTCAGCCACCCTTTCCAAAACTCGTAACATGGCCTAGGACAGAGTGTCGTCCCCCGCGGCCCGATCATATGGCCCATTTTCACCCATCGGTGGTCGTGCTACTCCAGCGGGTATGTGTTCAGAAGACGAAGATCCAGCTTAAGTACTACCTCGGCCTCGACCACGGCCTCTTCCCCGAGTAGGTCTCGTACTCATTTCGGTTTATCTGATTACAAATTTTATGATATTAGTATAATGTTCAATTGTTTATTACAAGATGTCTTATGGAAATATAGCAGTTCAAGGATTGTTTTCGTAATGTCGTATCCTAGCTACAGTCTCATTTCTACCGTTTTACAGCTCTACCCTATCTAAAGTATCATAGTAAGGTCTCAGTTCTATTCGTAGCATTATATCATTATCATATAACATAAAAAGAGTATACTTACAGACTTGGTGCCAGGAATTCAGTGCGCCACCTCTTTCTCCAATCCATTTAAAACTCAAAAACCATGTTTTTGATCACAGAAAATAGAAGTTTAAAATTTTGATTTTGAAACACTCTTGTAACACCCTTGTTTTGAAACTCTTGATTTTAGCCCCGTTTTAAAATCCAGAAAAACTTGAACCATTTTAACATGTATACCTTGTAAAACATCTTAGAAAAGAACTTCCCAATATCATTTTCAAAAATACCCTTCTTGGGCCTAAATTTTCGAAAAGATTTTCAGACCCGATCAACAGCTGAGTTGTTGCAACTTGGCTCTGATACCACTAAATGTAACACCCTAAACCCGGCTCAGACGTTATGGCCGAATCCGACGTGCGACATTGAAGTTAAAAACCCATGTTTCATTTTAGTGTTAAAAACCGTCTTTTGTTAAGCCAAAGTGAATGGAAGCTGGGCACCAGGTAGGTATCTACAACAGAGGAGGTGAGCCATGAAGGCTGCTTAAGTACCAAGCTCTTCGAATGGATCCAATCCTAGACATGCCCACAACCATTGCCACACTTTGGTTGTATCGAGTTGAAATTTCTTTGAGTAGTTATTATCCTTGTTAAATCGAGTAATCGTGACGTCGTGTTATTTTAAAAACAAATATCGTTTTGAAAACGCGCCCTATGTCTATCCCATTTGCATTATTATCAACCAGTTTAAAGTAATTGGAAATAAAAATAATCCCCGAAAAAAAAAGAAGAAAATTTAGTTAAAATGACCTTATTACAACCCAAGATTAAATAGTAAATAAAATAAATTAAGGAAAATCAGTCACTTATTTCAAAGCCCAAAAGCGATCACCATGGCCACTCTGAATCCCCTCCGACTCCAAGTCACCCACATCAAGGCCCACCTACAAGATTAAGGAAGGGGGTGAGTTTGGAAACTCAGTGTGTAAGAAAAACCCATCCAAAGCCCAAGTCAGCTCAAGCCCGTTGGGCCTAAGCCCATTTAGTTAACAGTGGGTACTGGGCCGAAGCCTTTTTCAAAATACAGTAAACTAGGCCTTAGCCCCTTTTCAGGTAACAGTATGGCCCATAGGCCCATTCCAGAATAGAGCAGTCATATTCATGTATGCAAGCCCAACCCAACCTATAACCAACCGCTAAACTCCACCCGAACCATCCCTACACTCCATGTGGGGAATAGCTCAACCCACCTAGCCCTACACTCCACGATTCTGACATTTTTGCCCGATTATCGATAAATTGAGGCAAAGCCTCAAAGACGTGGGACAGCCACTTTCGGTACTTCCTCCATCAATATCCCAGTCCCATGCATCAGATAATAATAACATGGCATGCAGTAAATAACAACAGTCAAACATGCATTTCGGTCAACCTCAACCCTAGGGGTATCTCAATAATTCCACTCCTAGGGGTAAATCTGTAAATTTTTCACCTATAAAGGTATTTCAGTAATTTATCTATTTTAGGGTTTTTATGCATATACTCACTTTTCACGTATTAACAAAACATTTACCGAAGGTTCTTATCGAATTGGGCCCGCTGGCCCATTATCCCAATTTTGGCCCATTAAGCCCAAAAATATTGAAGGCACAAAAATCTTGCACTCTGCGGTCTAAACACTGTAGTTTACCAAAAATGCTAATCGATTTACCTCACGAGCATTCGCACACTCGCAAGTCCACAAAATACCGATTTTTTGACATTTCAACTTTTCGACTTTTGCCGATCTAGACTAAGAAGAGGTGTCAGTTACACACCTGTTTTATGACGATTCACTGACGAGATCCATGCACGAACTACCTACAATTATATTACTAGTATGTTAATCTAACTACCGAAACGAACTACATAATAACTCCTTACCTTATTCGGCCATAACACCTTAGGCACTAGCAATCCTACCTTTGCCGAAGTTTGCGACTAGACTTAGATCCCGTTGCTCCACCTGTCCAAGCCCTTGATCAGCAGCCTCTAGATCACCTTACTAACAAGACAAAACAGTTATCACAACCCCTTAGGGCTACAAGTCCAAGTCGACAGCCTCCCTAACTTTTAGGGGTTTCAGCTTTTCTAAAATACAAAATAAAGACTAGATTGAAAAGACTTACCACCGGTTCCTTCGGTCAATGATTCCAATTAATCTCTACTCAATTCTGATGCTGATCTAAGCCCTCAAATGATAACAAAATTCGAGCCTTCAGTGATCTCAATATTTGGCTAAGTCCCTAAAAGTGTGGGGTTTTCGGCTTTTGCTAGAACTGTGTAAAGAAAGATGAAATGGGAGGGTTTTGCTGTGGTCTAGTTGACAGCAACTTAAGGTTTAGAGAACTAGAGAGTCGGTCAAGAATGATGAAAAGGATAAGAGAATTGGCTAGAAGAAATCGGCACAGAAGAAAGTATAGTTTTCGGGATTTCGGCTTTTTAAGGCAAATGGCTATGAAGGTTTTAGAAACGTCTGAAGATAAAGATGGAGATGCACAGGTGGATAGAGAGATTCGGGTATAGAGGAAGAGAAGAAAAATAAAAATTTGATGAAGAGAGGAGAAAAGAAAGAAGAGGAGAATGGCCAGGAAACGGCACAATTTTCCCCTAATGCTGAATTTATATTGGCACTTAACCTAATCGAATTTTGCCTCTCTAAAGCACCCCTTGGCCGGCCAACTCTTGCTCATCAAGAGTCCACCATTTGGCCAACACTACTCTCCCTAATCAGCTCCTAAATCCTCCCATTTATCCCCTCCTTACTTAATCCCTTAAGCAATTTAAACTCCTCCTGACAGACTTTCACTTCAGTTCCATTACTTACCTTTTTTGTGCATAAAAATTAATATCACTAATTTGCTTACCTTGCGACTCGAACCTTAGTTCTCCTTGGTCATCCACACGCCACCTCTAAAGCCCCTATGTGACGTCACAAGCGACTTACCACAAAGCTTCCCTGTGTTTTATTTTACCCAATTAATACTTAAAAGCCCAACCAACCAGAACCCCTTTTTCTTATGGAATTAAAATTAATTAAAACTACCGGGTTTTAACCTAAGCTTGGGCCTTCTGGAGGCCCACTAACCTAAGTAAATCCACGCCAAGCAGACAGAACACCAAAAATTTAAAATTTGCCAACATTCACAGAATTCCCAAAAATTGGTGCGTTACAAGACATTCCTAAACTTATTTTAGCATTTAAACAAGTTCAAACAATTCTCATAGTAAACTATCCATCTAAGTCATAGTCGCTAAAAAAATTATATCTCAAGTTACGAAACTCAAAATGTAACGCCCCGATTTTTGGGCCTAGGAGTAATGGGCCTTGAGTCTAAGTTCGGGTAGAAGACGATTCAGTTATTTTTGTTCCTTTTGATTAACTTTCATCTTCTCTAAACCCTTAGTATCTGTCGACAACATTACTTCAAAGTTATAGCCTCAAATCGTCATCTTCTTCATCACTTAAAAAGCTGAAGTACCATAGAGATAGGGACTTATAGCCGAAACTTTAGATCTCCTGGATTCAAGTTCTACTATCATTTAGAGGATAGATCTGCATCAGATCTGTGTAGAAATCAAAGAGGAATAGGTGGTAAGTGCTCATCACATTAGATCTAGTCTTATTTTACAATTTAGAAAAAGCTGAAGTCCCTAAAATCTAGGGAGGCTGTCGATTTGGGCATAGGGCTTTAAGGGCCTTTAACTGACGATTTCTTTTGGTTTTTAGTGTCTTCCAGAGGTTGGATTGAAGGATTGGATCTTTGGAACAACTAGACTTAGATCTAGTCATCGGTTTTCGACAAAAAGGTAAGATTCTAAAGGCTTTAAGGGCATGGTTCGAATATGGTAGGTGAATATTTGGATTGGTTATTATGGTTTGCAATCTAAGAATTGTGGTAATCAATTGTAGGACATCGTAAGGGATCTCAGTGGCAGTCGTCACAAAACAGTGTGTAACAACCCTCGTAATAGCTTAGGCTAATATTCGCAGAAAAGCCGAAATACCAAAATTTCGGCATTTCGGGAACTTGAGATTTTGCATGTGGTTTTAGATGCGATAAAAATGATATGATCGGTGTTTGGATCGATGGAACAGGTAAGAGCGCAATCCTGTGCATGACGGTAAGTTGGGCCTCAATGGGCTGAAATTGGGTCCAATGGGCTTCCGGGCCCATTTGGGTAAAATTGATAGAAATTGGAACTTGGATAAATTGCATGCTAACGCGGTCAGTACTGTTGTAAAATTTGGATTATGTTGGCTTAATGGGCTAAATCGGCATTAGTAGGACCCATTAGGGGTTTTGGGCCCAAAAGCCCTAATTTGATAAAGTGAGATAAAATCACTGTTTAAACACTTGAGATTGTTGATAATTGTTAATGATCGTGGAAAACCCATAATATTTGGTAAATTTACGAAATTACCCCTAAAATATGGAAAATGACTGTTGTGCCCTAGGTAAAAATGACCATTATACCCCTAGGGTTTAATTATGAATATGATGCATGAGATTTTGATATACATGATATGCACATGATATGTTATGAGATGCACATGATATACTCATTATATGCATGGGTTGGGTTTGATATAAATGGAGGAAGTGCAAAAAGGGCTTTGCCCCAGTTTACCGAAAAGGGCTTTGCCCCAGTTTCTCAAAAAGTGCTTTGCCCCAGTTATTAAAAAGGCTAGGCCTCTAGTTATATGATAAAGCAGCTATGCTTCCAGTGGAGAGTTTGGTAGGGTGGGTTGAGTTATTCCCCACATGGAGAGCTTGGGTGGTACGGGTGGAGAGTAGCGGATGGTTGGTTGAGTAGTCTCCCCAAATGGGCTTGCATACATTCATTGGTATTATATGTGATATTGAAATGGGCCTATGGGCCATACCAATTATAGTAAAGGCTTCGGCCCAGTATATGTCGAGACTGAATTAGGGCTTAGGCCCAGTATGCTAGTATTAGTTTGGGCTCTGAAAGGGGCTTGTTGCACACTGAGTTTCCAAACTCACCCCCCTTTCCTTATCTTTTCAGGTGAGCCTTAGATCGGTGGACTTGGAGCTGGAGGGGATTCAGAGTGGCCATGTGGACTGTTTAAAATAAGTGTTTATACCTTCACTTTTATTCTAGATTACTTCCTTTTATATTTTCGGGTTTTCAGTTGTAATAAGGCCGCTTTAATTATTTTTAATTGCTTTAGTATGATTATTAGCTTAGGCATGATATGGATTTAAAGGTTTTGGATTGAATACTCTAGGGCACATTTTTAAAAGAAATTATCTGATTTCAAAATATCGTGAAACAAGACAAAGCTTCCGCAACGAAAACGTTTTAAAAAAAAATTAGCAAGTGCTTTCAATGGCTTAAAACGAAATAGTTTTTCCTGAACAATCATTCAGTTAAAGTGTGGCAATGGTTGTGTGCATGTCTAGGAGTGGATCCATGGTGAGCTTGGTACTTAAGCAGTCTAATTGACTCACCTCCTCTTTTCCGGCATCCTACCTGGTGCACAACTTCCATTCACTTTAATCTATAACAAAGAAGGTTTGATTTTTTGATACTTAACAGTTTTTAAAATAACATGCTTCTGCCACTACAAAGGTTTACAAGTTTAAACGGTAAAAGTTTCTAAACATCAAGAAGGGTTTTCAATGAAAACATGGTTTTCAAAAAACACCTGAATGTGACACGCTGAATTCGGGGCTAACTTCTAGGCCGGGTTTGGGGTGTTACACAAAATCAAGTTCCGTAAATTTTCCCTGAAACTAGACTCATATATATACTTGCTAACTTTTTTCTAGAATTTTTTGTCGAGCTAATTAGTACAGTTTATTAGTTAAAGTCTCCCCTGTTTCAGGGTTCGGCTACTCTGACCCTTGTGTATTACGAATCAGATATCTCCCTGTACAGAGTTTCAATGACTATTCCGTTTGTTTCTCATAAAAATAGACTCAATAAGGATTTCATAAATGTAAGGTAAAACTCCTAATTGTTTTTTTTACAATTTATGGTAAAATTTTAAATTCAGAACAGGGGATTTAGAAATCTCTCTGACCCTGTTTCACCAAAACATAAATATCTCATAAAATACAACTCTTTTACTTATTTTGTTTCTTACACATAAAAATAGATTCATTAAGATTCAACTACATATTTTATTCATCATCTAATTCTATCTATACTATTTTTAGTGATTTTTCAAACTCACGTCACTGCTGCTGACTGATTTTGTTTTGTGGCCAATTTTACCTTTCCAAGGATTTTCATGGTTTAGTTAAGACATAAAGCATACATGTTATCATATATAAACTTGACTAGAAATTCCAAAAACTAATCATTCTAAAAAATTCCCATTCCATCCAATGGCCATATCGTAAGATTATACACACAAAATGATTGGAATGCTATACATGCCATATTTCCAAAAATTACAAGTCATTATACCGCAATTGTTCAGTGATAGTGTGAGCGTGCCTCCAACCGCCCCGATCTCCAAATTGACTTGTCAAAACTACAAAGAATGAAAAGATGAGAGTAAGCATAGATGCTTAGTAAGTCCATATGCAAATAACAAATAACTTAACAAAGTAACTATACCAACCAACATTAGCATAATATCACCAAAACATATATCACATTTCTATTTATCATTCATCATTTTACCATATTATTGTTGTCATATCAAGTCTCAAACCCGAGGGTTAAGTACATACCTGTCCAAAGTGCCCATTCCACAATACTTACCAATACGTCACTTGCATCTTGAGTATTCTTCCATTTTACTAGAATTTTACCCGTTGAACACATTGGAATATAATTCGGATACATGGAAAGTTTGCACATAAGTGCCATATTTGTAGCCAAGCTACCATGTAACCCACCCATAAGTGAACTCAGACTCAACTCAATAAGTGAACTCGAACTCAACTTAACGAGCTCAGATGCCTAGTTACATCTCACGAACTCAGACTCGACTCAACGAGCTCGAATGACCAAGTATCCTAATCTATTCCTAAGGTTCAATGGGACTTTCCTCGTTCGTACTCCTTTACCATTCTCCTTGGAATACCAATGACGATACTTCGGTAGTCTTTCATATTTTTCACATAATTCATAAAATTTTTGCATGTTGTCCAACAATTACCACAAAGCATAGAATTGCATGATAACAAATCATAATATCGTATAAATAGCATTAAATGATTTAAAATAATAGTTATATTACAATATTTACCAATGAACTTACCTCGGTACAATATGTTAGAAATCAAGCCTATTTTTCGGAAACTTTATTTTCCCTCGATCACGACTTGAATCTTGTTTCTCTTGATCTATAATACCAAATTAATTTATTTAATAAATACATTCATCAAAACAGTCCTTAGTACGAACTTTGGCAAAATTATCATTTTGCCCCTAAACTTTCACATATTTACACTTTTGCCCCAAGGCTCGTAAATTAAATCTCATCCTATTTTCTTATGTTTTATGACATGATGATCATTTTTCCCTTCTATAGCAACATCAAATTCACACTCTAACATGTACTTATGAATATTAGGTATTTTTACCGATTAAGCCCTTTTACTCGTTTTCACTTAAAACCGAATAGTACAAGTTGTCTAGCATAATTTAAAACCTCATATTCTATCATAAAACACCAAAATACACAAATTTTTCCTATGGGTATTTTTCCAAATATGAACCCTAGGTTGAATTATTGCTAGCATAAGCTAAATCAAGTTACCGGGACTCCAAAAACGTAAAGAACATTAAGAACGGGGCTTGGAATCACTTACTATGGAGCTTGGAAGCTCGAAACAAACCCTAGCTACGGATAACCCTTGAAATTTCGTCCTAATGAAGAAGATGGACATATTTTGCCATCTTTTTCCTTTTTTTAATCTTTTAATTACCAAATGACTAAAATACCCTTCATTACTAAACTTTCAAAATTTCCATCCATGTCCAATTTTGTCCAAAACATAGAAATTGGTCAAATTGATATTCAAACCTCCTAATTAATATTCCAAAGCAATTTCATACTAAAAACATCTAGAATGCAAGTTTTGCAACTTATTCAATTTAATCCCTAATTTCAAATTAATCACTTTATGCATAGAATTTCTTCACAAAATTTTCACACAATCATGCAATCATATCATAGACCTCAAAATAATCATAAAATAATTATTTCTATCTCGGATTTGTGGTCTCGAAACCACTAGTTTGATTAGGCCCTAATTCAGGATATCACAACTCTCCCTCCCTTTCGGGATTTTCATCCCTGAAAATCTTACCAGTAAACAGGTGTGGGTATTGATTCCTCATAGTTTCCTCGGGCTCCCATGTAGCCTCTTCTACCCCATGTTTTTGCCACAATACTTTCACGAGAGCGATACTTTTGTTTCTTAGTTGTTTGACCTCCCGAGCTAAAATTTTAATCGGTTCTTCATTGTAAGTCATATCCAGTTGTAACTCGATTTCCGTTGGTGAAATCACATGTGAAGGATCCGAACGATACCGATGTAACATAGATACATGGAATACATCATGAATCTTCTCTAATTCCGATGGTAGTGCTAATCGATACGCTACTGGGCCAATTCTTTCAATTACCTCATACGGTCCGATAAAACATGGACTCAACTTGCCTTTCTGACCGAATCTAAGAACTTTCTTCCACGGAGACACTTTTAAAAACACTTTATCACCAACTTGAAACTCAATCTCTTTTTGCTTCAAATCTGCGTAAGATTTTTGCCTATCCGAAGTAGCTTTCAAATAGTCTCGAATCACTTTCACTTTTTCTTCGGTTTCTTTGATTAGATCAACTCCGTAAATCTGGTTTTCTTTGAGTTCGGTCCAATACAGCAGTGTCCGACACTTGCGACCATACAACGCTTCATAAGGTTCCATTTTCAAACTCGTCTGATAACTGTTATTGTAAGTAAATTCCACCAACGGTAAGTACCTTTCCCAATTTCCTTGGAACTCCAACATGCAACATCTGAGCATGTCTTCAAGAATATGAATTACTCTCTTTGATTGTCCATTAGTCTGTGGATGAAAGGCAGTGCTGAAATTTAACTTCGTATCTAATGCTTCTTGCAATTTTTGCCAAAATCGCGAAGTAAACCTCAAATCTCTATCCGAAATAATCAACAACAGTACTCCGTGAAGTCTAACAATCTCATTGATATATAATTCAGCCAACTTATCAAGAGAATAATCAGTGCGTACCGGAATAAAATGAGCCGATTTAGTCAATCTGTCGACTATTACCTAGATGTCATCTTTCTTCTTCGGAATTAATGGCAACCCTGATACAAAATCCATAGTAATTCGATCCCATTTCCATTCGAGAATCATGATAGGCTGAAGTAGACCTGAAGGCACCTGATGTTCAGCTTTTACTTGCTGACAAATCATACATTTCGATACAAACTCGAAAATATCTCTTTTCATTCTGTTCCACCAATACATTTTCTTCAAATCATTGTACATTTTTGTACTGCCCGAATGCATTGAGAAACAACTACTGTGTGCTTCGTGCAAGATTTTCTGAATCAACTTATCATTTTTTGGTACACAAATTTGATCTTTAAACATCAAGTAACCATCAGAACCGATTCTGAAATCTGATCCCGTATCAGTCTCACATTGCATTCTCTTGGCTTGCAAATTTTGATCATTTTTCTGAACTTCACAAATCTCTTGTAAAAACATCGATCTTGCTCTAAACTCTGCTAGAATCGAATGATCGTCAGATACTGTCAACTGAGTATTCATAGCTCTCAAAGTAAATAATGACTTTCTACTCAAGGCATCGGCAACCACATTCGCTTTCCCCGAATGATAGTCAATCACAAGCTCGTAATCTTTCAATAATTCTAACCATCTCCGCTGTCTCAAATTCAAATATTTTTGTGACATCAAGTACTTGAGACTTTTGTGATCGGTATATACTCGGCACTTTTCACCATACAAATAATGTCACCAAATCTTGAAAGCAAACACTACAGTAGCCAGTTCTAAATCATGAGTCGAATAATTCCTTTCGTGAGGTTTTAACTGCCTCGAAGCATAAGCTACAACCTTTCCTTCTTACATAAGTACACATCCCAATCCATTTAGAGAAGCATCACTATAAACCACAAATTCTTTACCTGACTCGGGTTGTACCAACACTGGTGCTTCAGTCAGTAACTTTTTCAATTTCTCAAAACTCTGTTGACATTCTTCCGTCCACTCGAATTTAACATCCTTTTGGAGCAGTCTAGTCATAGGAGTAGCAATCATAAAAAACTATTCACAAATCATCGATAATAACCAGCTAGACCTAAGAAACTTCTAACCTCAGTCACATTCTTCGGTGGTTTCCAATCAACAATAGCTGAAATTTTAATGGGATCAACCCGTATACCATCACCTGAAACAATATAACCCAAGAATCTGACTTTTCGAAGCCAAAACTCACTTTTACTAAACTTGGCATACAACTGTTTATCTCTCAAAGTTTGCAAAACTATTCTCAAGTGCTCAGCATGCTCTGCCTCATCCTTCTAATAGATCAAGATATCATCAATAAATACCACAACAAACTTGTCCAAGTATGGCTGAAATATGCGGTTCATTAAATCCATAAACACAGCAGGAGCACTTGTCAAACCAAATGGCATAACTAAAAATTCATAATGGCCGTACCTTGTTCTAAAAGCAGTTTTAGGCACATCTGATTCTTTCACCCGCAACTGGTAATACCCAGACCTCAAGTCAATCTTTGAGAACCATGTCCCTGCTTTCAACTGATCGAATAAATCATCAATTCTCGGCAATGGATACTTGTTCTTGACTATCACCTTATTTAATTGCTGATAGTCTACACACAGTATCATTCAACCATCCTTCTTTTTCACAAATAATACGAGAGCACCCCAAGGCGAAAAACTTGGTCTCACAAAACCTTTGTCAGTCAACTCTTGCAACTGTGTCTTTAATTCTTTCAACTCTGTAGGTGCCATTCTATACAGAGCAATCGAAATCAGAGTTGCTCTCGGTATCAACTCAATACCAAATTCTACTTCTCTAACAGGAGGCAAACCCGACAACTCTTCTGGAAATACATCTGCGAATTCACACACAATTGGCACTGATTCCACTTTCTTCTCAGATTCTTTTGTATTCAACACATATGCCAAATAAGCTTCATAACCCTTTTTCAAATATCTCTGAGCCGACATTGAAGTAATCACACTAGACAATGCCTCTGATTTGCCTGATTCAACCCGCAGAATTTTACCACTTTCACACTTTAATTCTATAACCTTTTCTTTTCAATTTACTATAGCATCATGCAATGTCAACCAATCCATACCCAAAATAACATCAAATTCATCACACGGCAACAACATCAAGTCGGCCGAAAAGTAATAACCCCGAATCATTAAAGGACATTTCTTGCATACTTTATCAACTATCACACATTTGCCAAATGGATTTGACACTCTAATCATAAATTCTGTGTACTCAACAGGTATATTCATACTAGACACCAATTTCATGCACACATATGAATGAGTAGAACCGGGATCAATCAAAGCAATAACATTAACATCATAAAGCGAGAAAGTACCGGTAATCACGTCGGGAGACGAAGTATCTTCACGCGCCCTTATGGCATAAGCTCTAGCTGGAGCTCTAGCTTCAGATTTAATCGTTGAATCTCTGACTACATTCTTGCTGCTTGCCTCATTCCCAACTCTTCTCGAAGATCTACCTCTCGAAATTGCACTATTAGGTTTTGCCCTCTGAAATTTTTCTTTCTCATTCATCTCTGGACAATTTTTAATGAAATGATCTCGAGAACCACACCGGTAACAGGATCTATCATTAATTCTACATCGACCAAAATGACTTCTACCACATCTTTGGCACTCGAGTCCAACAAGTCTAGAATTTCCCAAGTCACTTTCTCTTTCGGCACCACTGAAATTAATGTCTTCCACCAATGATAAGTCGAATCCCTCAGCAATGATATAGCACACTTCAAGCACTCTTCAGGTGTACAAGATAACTCATCAAATACCCGAATAGAATTTTCGAGCCAAAATTTTGCTTTTTCAACGTCATCATCAACATTTGCCCTGAATTCTTCGGCCCCTTGCTTGCGAATTCTATCAACTGGGGTTCTATGAAATTTCATCAGATCCATGCATTGAGGCATCGGGGGTACAGGTTGAGGAATCGGGGGTGGTGGGGGAGGTTGTTGAGCAGTAGGGTTCGTACGAACGAACTCTATATACCAAGCATTCATCATTTGGAGAAAGGCTTCCCGAGCCCTATC
Source organism: Gossypium longicalyx (assembly GCA_025698465.1). Lineage (NCBI taxonomy): Eukaryota > Viridiplantae > Streptophyta > Magnoliopsida > Malvales > Malvaceae > Gossypium > Gossypium longicalyx. Next base: position 29,069,979 of record CM047001.1, on the reverse strand, counting down.
TTCTCTTCCTTGACCAACAGTTGGAGGTTGACTTTCAGTTGGCACCACCCCTTCAGCAGGAGCTAGTGCATTGCTCTCTACATCATCAGCGACAGTTGGATCGGGATCCATTTACTATAAAAAATCATTTAAAAAGGTCAGGAGTCGTCACACTATCACAATATATAAATACGGCATGTATAGCAAAATTCGTACTTACACCACATTAGTCCGAGAACCGACTAAACCTACTCTGATACCACCAAATGTAATGCCCCTTACCCGAGACCATCGTCGGAGTCGAGTATGAGACATTACTAAACTTATTTTAGCATTTAAACAAGTTCAAACAATTCTCATAGTAAACTATCCATCTGAGTCACAGTCGCTAAAAAATTTATATCTCGAGTTACAAAACTAAAAATCAAATTCCGTAAATTTTCCCTGAAACTAGACTCATATATCTACTTACTGATTTTTTTATAGAATTTTTTGTCAGGCTAATTAGTACAGTTTATTAGTTAAAATCTCCCCTGTTTCAGGGTTCGGCTACTCTGACTCCTATGTATTACGAATCAGATATCTCCCTGTACAGAGTTTCAATGACTATTCCGTTTGTTTCTCATAAAACTAGACTCAATAAGGATTTCATACATGTAAAGTAAAACTCATAATTGTTTTTTTTACAATTTATGGTAAAATTTTAAATTCAGAACAGGGGATTCAAAAATCTCTCTGACCCTGTTTCACCAAAACATAAATATCTCATAAAATACAACTCTTTTACTTATTTTGTTTCTTCCAAAAAAAAATAGATTCATTAAGCTTAAATTAAATATTTTATTCATCATCTAATTCTATCTCTACTATTTTTAGTGATTTTTCAAACTCACATCATTGCTGTTGACTGATTTTGTTTTGTGGCCAATTTTACCTTTCCAAGGATTTTCATGGTTTAGTTAAGACATAAAGCATACATGTTATCATATATAAACTTGATTAGCCATTCCAAAAACTAATCATTCTCAAAAATTTCCATTCCATCCATGGGCCATATCGTTAGATTATACACACAAAATGATTGGAATGCTATACATGCCATATTTCCAAAAATTACAAGTCATTATACCGTAATTTTTCAGTGATAGTGTCAACGTGCCTCCAACCGTTCCGATCTCCAAATTGACTTGTCAAAACTACAAAGAATGAAAAGATGAGAGTAAGCATAGATATTTAGTAAGTCCATTTGCAAATAACAAATAACTTAACAAAGCAACTATACCAACCAACATTAGCATAATATCACCAAAACATATATCACATTTCTATTTATCATTCATCATTTTACCATATTATTGTTGTCGTATCAAGTCTCAAACCCGAGGGTTAAGTACATACCTGTCCAAAGTGCCCATTCCATAACACTTACCAATACGTCACTTGCATCTTGAGTATTCTTCCATTTTACTAGAATTTTACCCGTTGAACACATTGGAATATAATTCGGATACACGGAAAGTTTGCACATAAGTGCCACATATGTAGCCAAGCTACCATGTAACCCACCCATAAGCGAACTCAGACTCAACTCAATGAGCTCGGGCATTCGCATCCATAAGTGAACTCGGACCCAACTCAACGAGCTCGGATGCCTAGTTACATCTCACGAACTCGGACTCAACTCAACGAGTTCGGATATTTGCATCCATAAGTGAACTCGGACTCAACTCAACAAGATCGAATTCCCAAGTATCCTAATCTATTCCTAAGGTTCAACGGGACTTCCCTCGTTCGTACTCCTTTACCATTCCCCTTGGAATACCAATGACGATACATCGGTAGTCTTTCAAATTTTTCACATAATTCATAAAATTTTTGCATGTTGTCCAACAATTACCACAAAGCATAGAATTGCATGATAACAAATCATAATATTGTATAAATAGCATTAAATGATTTAAAATAACAGTTATATTACAATTTTTACATATGAACTTACCTCAGTACAATATGTTAGAAATCAAGCCTATTCTTTGGAAACTTTATTTTCCCCTCGATCACGACTTGAATCTTGTTTTTATTGATCTATAATACCAAATTAATTTATTTAATACATACATTCATCAAAACAGTCATTAGTACGAACTTTGGTAAAATTACCATTTTGCCCCTAAACTTTCACATATTTACCCTTTTGCCCCAAGGCTCGTAAATTAAACCTCATCCTATTTTCTTATGTTTTATGACATGATGATCATTTTTCTCTTCTATAGCAACATCAAATTCACACTCTAACATGTACTTATGAATATTAGGTATTTTTACCGATTAAGCTCTTTTACTCGTTTTCACTTAAAACTGAATAGTACAAGTTGTCTAGCATAATTTAAAACCTCATATTCTATCATAAAACACCAAAATACACAAATTTCACCTATGGGTATTTTTCCAAATATGAACCCTAGGTTGAATTATTGCTAGCATAAGCTAAATCAAGTTACCATGACTCCAAAAACGTAAAGAACATTAAAAACGGGGCTTGGAATCACTTACTATGGAGCATGGAAGCTTGAAACAAACCCTAGCTATGGAGAACCCTTGAAATTTCGTCCGAATGAAGAAGATGGACATATTTTTCCATCTTTTTCCTTTTTTAATCTTTTAATTACCAAATGACTAAAATACCCTTCATTACTAAACTTTCAAAATTTCCATCCATGTCCAATTTTTGTCCAAAACTTAGAAATTGGTAAAATTGCTATTTAAGACCTCCTAATTAATATTCCAAAGCAATTTCATACTAAAAACTTCTAGAATGCAAGTTTTGCAACTTATTCAATTTAATCCCTAATTTCAAATTAATCACTTTATGCATAGAATTTCTTCACGAAATTTTCACACAATCATGCAATCATATCATAGACCTCAAAATAATAATAAAATGATTATTTCTATCTCGGATTTGTGGTCCCAAAACCACTATTCCGATTAGGCCCTAATTAAGGATATCACATAACCATCTTATTATAATATAACTAGCACCTTAACTAGCCATACTTGGCTTACAACATCTGTCGACGATATCCCAATATTCTTGAACATTCTTCATAGTTCACTAAGTTCCACTCTTCGAGATGTCTCACTTTCTAAGACATTTTCACTTGTTTCCCCAATGTTAACGGTTCACCCAATCTATCTGTTAAAGTATCATTTAGGTGAATAGAACTACGCTACTACTTTCCACTTTTTTGTTTGCCTAATCAAGACTTCGCTAAAGGCACACCTGTAGAATTTAACCCCTTGGTTAAGTCCAACGCTTAACTCACTCAAAACCTATTCTGAAATTCTTACTCCTAAAACACATTCGAGCACTAGGGTTTCACTAGGCGAGATGCTACAATTCTCCCCTACTTAAGGAATTTCATCCTCAAAATTTCTAGCTTGAAGGATTACACTTGTATACTAGACTACTGATTTTTTGCCAAGCGCATACTATAAGTTGGGTGCACTTTGAATTTTAACCGTCATCTTAATGTTTCTAAACATTACACTTACTTCCTTTAGACAAAAGTCGAACATACATTGGAGAATTTGAAAATTTTGTCCTTCTTGGAATAACTTCCTGAGCAAGTTGTTTCCATAAAACTATTATTGATACCTTTCATCAAGTTGCTTTGCATAATCACTTGAAATCCTAACTTTCCTTTGTTGAGTTTCCCTGTAATCTTCGTCTTTAATTTCTGATTTTCTCAAGGTAATTTCTTCCAGTTTTTTTCTTTTAAACTTTTAACACTTCATCCCTACTATGATGAAGACCACCATAAGAAAAGGGGGTCGTGACTAGACTACTAAGGTCGTTGCTCGTGAATTATCATCATTCATAGAGGCTGAGATTTGTGAATGCAACACCACGAAGGAAGAGATTATTCGATTCTTAGGAGCCTGGGGCCTCCGAACCCTAAACTTTGCCTATGATTTCAAGTTTCCCAATTGGTGTCATCCTATTGATAGTTCCCTAGGTTTTATCTTGCCTCTCATCTAATTGGAGGCTGGATTCCATCTACCTCTCAATCCCTTCTTTTGCACCATAATTAATAGCTACGGTATCGTACCAGGCCAAATATCTACCATGTCTTAGTGGACCATGGTGGCATTCTTCAATGACTGTTGCATTCACAATGAGTGTCCACTTTTGGGAGTCTTTCAGATATTTTACCAGCTCAAGGTTCTGAGCTCTGAAGCTTCTGTTGGGATGCCCACTTTAACATAAGGTCCTGTTGTGTGCCTCTTATTAAAAATAGGATTTCCAATCTTCATTTAATGAAACATTAGGGTTGTGAGAAAGACCAAGATGCTTATGAGGCTAAAAGATGATCTGTCATAATTCAGTGTAAAAGATTAAACTAGTTTTCGTATTTGAGGAGCTTGAATACGAGCAATTTCAGTATATTAAACTTATGTTTTCTTAGTTTAGTTAAATTCAACAAAAATTGAATTTTGAGTCTTTTATTAAACTTAGGGGCCGATTAAGGCCAAAAGGTGAGCTAACGTACTTAGTAAGTGTGCAGGAGATCATCCAAAGGCATAGGAACTCAAAGTTGGTCACTATGTTGAAACACGGGGAGTTCGATGTTGCAACATAGGAAGCAGATGGCCAGGATTGCTATAATTCCTTAGGTGTCGCGACATAGCCAAGGGATATTGCAACTCACCCTTGAAGCTACCCATAAACTATGCATACTGCTTTCGATGTCGCGACACAAGGACTAGGGTGTTGCAACATCAGTCTTATACAAGAAACACTTATGAGCCAGGGGCATTTTGGTCTACACAATGGAAACTAAAACACGAGAATTTCAATTGACCTAGGGTCAAGTATGAAGGTAGCCCTAACTATATAAATAGGCTCCTAAAACACTTACTTAGAGAACTTTTATATTCTACGTTTTCTCTGTAAATTTAGTCTTTAGTTTTTCCTTTCTTTTAGGCTTTAGGTTTATTTCATTTTTTTATTTTGTGTTCGTCGAAGAACGTGAGTTGTAACTGTGGTCAAACTATTGTGGATTTTACACTTCAATCAATACAATTTAAGATTCTTTTAAACATTTCTCTTGATTTATTATTTATGCTTATATTTATTATCAAGATTATTATGTTCATGAGATCCACAATGAACTAATCCTTTTATGGGGGATTAATGAGTGGAGGTGTGATTAATTAATTTTTATGTAAGGTTTTCTTAGCAGATCAATTGTTTGGGAGAGGAAGAACTTAAACCCTAATCTTAACGACCCTAGGAAGTCATTTTAGTGGGAATGGAATTGTGATCTTGTAGCGGTTAAATAAGTTAAATAACAAATAGCAGTAGCAATGATTTAACACCAATCCACAATTTAATTAAGATTGATTTAATTCCTCTTCTTTCTTTCATTCTTAACTTAATCCTAAGGGGTTAATATTTTATTAATCTATTAAAGAGAAAAAGATGTAATTTAGAATCATCTAGTTAGGATCGATCTGAACCAGCCTATTATGTATATGATTCAGTATGCCAACTATTAAACAACTTATTAGAAGTACAAGACAACCAATTAGAAATGTCAAGAAATCCCCTACTCTTGGAGGATGTCCTCAACATTAAGGAACATGTACTAGGGTGTATGTGCGACTTGTTCAAATCATGGCTGAGAAAAAAGAAACAACTTTTTCAGTATCAATAATCCATACAAGTGAATAAAATGGGGTTCATCCCAAAATTTTTATGGCTTATTCGTGAACACCTTAGCCCTGAATTGATCTGGACTATGAGATCAAGAGATAAGTTGTTCCTACCGACTTGTTAGTTTAGTAGAAGATTGAGAGATCCTGCTAGGGTAGTGATTAGTTGATTGAGTAGAAACCTAAAATAGGAATTACTTATGATCACCAAAGTGAGCTAATCACCCATACTTAGCTTTAATTAAATTAGAATTTACATTTCCAAAGTTCACTTTCCTTTTTTTTATTTCATTATTTATAAAAAGCCACAAAATATTTATTTTATGTTTTATCGTACTATAGTTTATTTAAACTACCAGTTACTTCTATTTGCGTTGTGACTATAACACCCCTAACTTATATCCGTCGCTGGAATAGGGTTACGAGGCATTACCGATCAATATACATCATTCTTATACATTTATGCAATCATAATCAAAATCCATTCATCTCAATCATATTGTCCCTACTAAGGTCTTACGTGACCTTAAAACATGCTTAGAAGTGGTTCAGGACTAAACCGATAACATTTGCAAACTTTGGGAAACATAGAAAATTGTCAAACATTTAAGGATCACACGCCCGTGTAAACAGGCCGTGTGTCTCACACGGCTACCAGACACGCCCGTGTCACAGGCCGTGTGAAAACAAGGCATACATACTAACTTGTACCACACGACTGAGGACACGCCTATGTGCCAGGCTGTGTGAAATCTAAGGGGGGTTACTGACTCAAGTCACACGGCCGACCACATGTCCATGTGCCAGCCTGTATGCCACACACGACCAGTAGACACACTCATGTGTCTAGGCCGTGCCAAACCTGTAGGGTATACTGACTTTAATTCGAAAGGTACCCCAAGGGACACACAGCCATGTAACATGACCGTATGCAGCACACGGCTGAGATACACAACCGTGTCTCTACCCGTGCAGACAAAAATAGGCCATTTGTAAAGCCAATTTGCCACCCTTTTTCTCATGCACACCTAGTCATCAAAATGGTATCATTTCAATACATATATAGGCAGTCAAAACATACCAATTGACATTTATATCATGTCATCTATCATCAACCATTTCAACTACTCAATTTCATATTCAAAACATACCAAATCATTGTACCAAAACCATCAAACTCACATAACTTCTAAATGCATTTATATTACCTTTCCATTAACTAGATCATGCATTTCAACATACCAATTCATCATCTATAAATCATACCAAAATATACCATTTCTCAAGCATTAATATATCAACTAATAACTAACCAAAAGAGCATCCATACAACAATACCAAAACAAGGCAACTTATAAGGCATTATATACCTCACATATATATTTCTTACCAAACACAGTTCAAGCCAACTAAAATGGCCATAATTCAACATTTTAAAGCTAAATCAAATGGCTAAAATCACAACTCAAAACATACCAAGATGACACTAGCCTATGCATGCCATACATATCTACAAAGCTTTCAAAAATACCAACGAGATAATCGATAGTGCAATGACGTATTCCCAATGATCCCCGAGTCTGAGCTAGCTTCGATAATCTATAAAACATGGAAAGAACATACAAAGTAAGCTTTAAAAGCTTAGTAAGCCATATACAAATAAATTTACCACATGAATCACAACATTTCTATCAGTAGGCCAAATACAAGTAAACACTTATAGATACACAAACCTTTCTTAATGAATACATATTCAAATTCACCTGTAATTTCATAAACCACTTCTCTTTCCAATTCTCATATGAATCTTGTACGTACTTAAGTCATTAAACTCATTACCACATTCTTTCTCAACTTGTCTTTGCCCGTTGAACCATTCTGAATCATTAAGGATACTCGAAAATCACATAAGCTCGTACAATGCCATATCCAAGATATGGTCTTACATGTTATCACATATCGATGCCACTGTCCCGGACAGGGTCTTACACGAAATCGATTAATGATGCCAATGTCCTAGACATGGTCTTACATGTAACCACATCTCGATAACTTAATGTCATGACAATCGTATCCTATACTATTCCTAAGGTTCGTATGGGATTTCAGATATTGTAACTTCGTCGATTCATGATCGTATTTGCTTGTTCGACATTTATATCAATAAAATAATAATAATACATATATAATTCAATTCAAAGACATTTATTTCCATATGAACTTACCTCATAGTCTGAATAGACAGACGAGGTCGATTATTCAATAACTTTCATTTTCCCCCGATCTAAATCTGATTTCTTTTATTCTTGATCTTAATCATAAATTCAAAGGGCCGAACCCTTGATGAGTGTAAAAGCTTCCTCTTCTTCTTTAATTTCGGTTAAATGATGAAAATATAAGCTTTAAATTTTTTTTCTTTTATTTCATCTAACTTAATACTTAGTTTACCATTTTACCCTTGATTAATAAACCATTTAATCATCAATTATAAGGCCATTTATGTCAAATTACACTATTAATGGTCTATTTGCAACATAAGGACCTTTGATTTAATAAGCCATAGCAACTGTTACAACTCTTCCCCCTTAAGGATTTTTGTTCTTGAAAATCTTACCAACGAATAGGTTTGGATATTGCTTTCTCATAACACCCTTGGGTTCCCACGCAGCTTCTTCTACCCCGTGTCGATGCCATAATACTTTTACTAATGTTATTCTTTTATTTCTAAGCTCTTTGATCTCACGAGCAAGAATTTGGATCGATTCTTCACTGTACAATAAATCTGACTAAATCTCAACTTCGGTCGGGGAAATAACATGCGAAGGATCAGATCTATATCATCAAAGCATTGATACGTGAAACACATTGTGAATCTTTTCTAGCTCAGACGGTAATGCTAGCCGATAAGCTACTGGTCAAACTCGCTCAATAATCTCATACGGCCCAATGAATCTCGGACTCAATTTACCTTTATGGCCGGATCGAAATATTTTCTTCCACGGTGAAACTTTCAAAAACACTCTATCTCTGATCTGAAACTCAATATCTTTTTGTTTCCAGTCTGCGTAAGATTTCTGTCGATTTGTCACTACTTTCAGACTATCACGAATTACATTCACTTTTTCTTCTATTTCTTTAATCAGATCAACACTGTGAATCTTATGCTCGCTAAGTTCAGTCCAGTACAAAGGTGTTCGACATTTCTGACCGTATAAAGCTTCATAAGGTTCAATTTTAATACTTGATTGAAAGCTATTATTATACACAAATTCAATCAACGGTAAATACTTTTCCAACGTACCTTCGAACTCAAGAATGCAACAACGTAACATATCCTCAAGTATCTGTATAACTCGCTTGGATTGACCATCCATCTGCGGGTGAAATGCGGTACAATGCATCTTACAGTTTCTTCCAAAACCTTGATGTGAATCTCGGATCTCTATCCGAAACAATAGAAACAGGTACTCCATGTAATCTCACAACCTTGGAAATATACAACTCAGCTAACTTTTCAAGTGAATAGTTTGTACGCACAGGAATAAAATGAGTTGATTTTGTCAATTTGTCAACAATAACCAAGATTGCATCTTTCTTACTCAGAGATAGAGGCAAACTCGAAACAAAATCCATAGTCACTCTATATCATTTTCACTCAGCAATCATAATCTGCTGCAATAATCCAGATGGTACCTGATGCTCAGCTTTAACTTGCTGACAAATCAAACATTTCGAAACAAATTCTGAAATATCACGTTTCATGCCATGCCACCAATAAAGCTGTTTCAAGTCATTATACATTCTTGTGCTTCCCGGATGAACAGACAAATGGCTATTATGTGATTCATTCAAAATCATCTAAATTACTTCTGAATTTCTCGGAACACATATTCGGCCTTTGAATCTTAAACAATCATCGGAGTCAACTTGAAACTCTAAATCAGGGTTTGAATCACATCGTGCTCTTTTAGCTAACATTTCATTATCAACTTTCTAAGCTTCACAAATCTGTTGTAAAAACAACAATCTCGCTTTCAACTCAGCTACAATCGAGTTGTCATCAGATAAAGTCAACTGAGTATTCATTGCACATAGAGAAAACAAAGATTTTCGGCTTAATGCATCAGCAACAACATTAGCTTTTCCTAGATGATACTCAATCACTAACTCGTAATCTTTTAGCAATTCTAGCCATCTCTGCTGTCTCAAATTCAAATCCTTCTGAGTCATCGGATATTTTAAACTCTTGTTATCTAAATAAACATGGCATTTCTCACTGAAAAGATAATGACGCCAAATTTTCAATACAAACACAATAGCTGCTAACTCTAAATTGTGCGTCAGATAATTCTTTTCTTGTGGCTTCAGCTGTCTCAAGGCATAAGCTATGACTTTGCCTTCCTGCATTAAAACACAACCCAGACCATTCAACGATGCATCACTATAGATCACAAATTCTTTACCCGATTCTGGCTATACTGACACTGGAGCTTCAGTTAAAAGAGCTTTCAACTGATCAAAACTTTTCTGACATTTCTCAAACCATTCAAACTTTACATATTTCTGAAGCAATCTTGTCAACGGAGTCACAATCATCGAAAAACCTTTCACTAATCGCCTATAATAACCGGCTAGTCCCAGAAAACTGCGAACTTCAAATACATTTCTTAGAGGCTTCCAATCCATTATTGCAGAAATCTTGCTCAGATCAACTCGGATACCCGATGCTGACACAATATGCCCTAGAAAACCAACCTCACGCAACAAAAATTCACATTTGCATAACTTTGCATATAACTGCTTATCACGCAGAGTCTGTAATACAATTCTTAAATGCTTGGCATGCTCAGTTTCATCTCTCAAATAAATCAAAATATCATCTATAAACACAAGAAAACATCGATCTAGGTACGGTCTGAATATATGGTTCATTAAGTTCATAAAGATTGTAGGTGCATTCGTTAGTCCAAAAGGCATAACTAAGAATTCATAGTGACTATACTTCGTTCTAAATGCAGTCTTTGGCACATCAGAATCTCTAACTCGTAACTGGTAATAGCTTGATCTCAAATCTATCTTTGAAAACACTATATCCCCTTTCAATTGATCAAACAAATCGTCAATTCGCAGTAGAGGGTATTTGTCTTAATCGTCACTTTGTTAAGTTGTCGGTAGTCTATACACATTTTCATCATGCCATCTTTCTTTTTCACAAATAACACTGGAGCACCCCATGGTGAGAAACTCGGTCTGGCAAAACCTCTATCGGTCAGTTCTAGCAACTAAGTTTTCAATTCTCTTAACTTTGTCGGAGCCATTCTGTACGGAGCTATCGATATTGGCGTTGTACCCAGCATTAACTCAATGCCAAACTCAATCTCTCGGATCGGTGGTAAACTTGGTAACTATTCGGGAAACACATCTGGATAGTCACACACAAATTGTACTAATTCGATCTTCTTTTCAGTCACTTTTGTATCAAGTATATAAGCTAAATAAGCTTCACAACCCTTTCTCACATATTTTTGAGCCAACATCGATGAAATCACTGCTGATAAACCATTCAAATCATCTAATTCAATTCAGATAATTTCATTATTCTGACATCTCAGATCAATCATCTTTCGTTTGCAATTTACAATAGCATCATGCAACGTTAGCCAATCCATACCCAGGATTATATCAAACTCGTCAAATGGTAACAACATCAAATTGACTGGAAAGCAATTATCCCGAATCATCAACGGACAGTTCTTGCACACTTTATCAACCAAGACACACTTGTCTAAGGGGTTCGATACTCTAATTAAAAATTCAGTAGACTCTACAGGCAAAGTCTTACTAGATACTAAATTCACACATATATACGAATGAGTTGATCTTGGGTCTATTAATGCAATAACTTTAGTATCATAGAAAGTAAAAGTACCGGTAATGACATTTGGAGATGACGCTTCTTCACGAGTGCAAATAGCATAGGCTTGTGCAGGTGCTCTCGCCTCTAACCTCATAGCAGAGTCTTTAGTTGCTTTCTGACTACCACTTACATTTCTCATGTTTCTAGGTGGTCTACCTCTAGCTGAAGTATTACTCGGTCTCACATTCTGTACTGTATCTTGTCCAGCCAACTCTGGACAATCACGGATAAAATGATCCAATGATCTATATTTACAACAGGCCCGATCATTCAATCTACAATCACCTAGATGCCTTTTACCACAATGTTTACATTCAAGTTGGCTAGGTCTCACATTGCCAAAAGTAGCAATAGAAGTAACTGGAGCTTTGAAGCTTGACGGTTGTCTCATTCAATCTTTGTTTGAATGCCCCATAGATGCATTGGAACGATTAAACGAGGCTCAGAATTTCTTCAATGTAGACTGATAAGATTTACTAGCAGATCTCTTTCTCGAATCTCTTACTTCAAAATCAGCTTTTCTCTTTTCTTTGCTAAGATATTCGACTTTACAAGTCCTTTCAACTAACACAACAAATTCTTTGATTTCCAAAATCCCAACTAGAAGTTTTATGTCTTCATTCAGTCCGTCAACAAATCTTTTACACATTATCTCTTTAGTGGATACATATTCCCGAGCATACTTGCTTAAACATACAAAATCTCTTTCATACTTAGTGACAGTCATCCGACCTTATTTCAGTTTTAAAAAATCTTTATGTTTCTGATTGAGAAATCGTTGACTTATGTACTTTTTCCGAAACTCTGTCCGAAAGAATTCCTAGGTAACCCATTCTTTAGGAACTGCCAATGCCAATGTTTTCCACCAATGATATACGTTGTCTCTAAGCAAAGATACAACACACTTGATACATTCATCTGGAGTATAGGACAATTCATCAAACACTCTGATTGTGTTCTCGAGCCAGAACTCAGCCCTCTCAGCATCATCATCAACTGTAGCCCGAAACTCTTCGGCCCCGTGTTTACGAATCTTATCAACAGGTGGCTTACTCAATCGTATTGGATCTATCACTTGTGACACAACTGGGATTTGTTGAGAAACAGGTGGAGGTAGAGGTTGTTGAGCAGCTGGATTTATTCGAACGAACTCCATGAACCACTCACTCATCATTTGGAAGAAGGCTTGCTTAGCCTCTCCCCCTTGACTATATAGGCCTAGAATCGACCGACGCTACCCTTTGAGTGGGAGCAGACGCATTACTTTCCACATCGTCAGCTATTGCTCGAACGAGATCCATTTGCTATATAAAAACACATTTTATCTATCGGGAATCATCACACTATCACAGTTTATATATATGGCATGTATAGCTAGACTCTTACACGCTATGTTAGTCCTAGAATCGACTAAATTGTAGCTCTGATACCAATTAAATGTAACACCTCTAACCCATATCTGTTGTCAAAATAAGATTACGAGGCATTACCGGTAATACACATCATTCTTATACATTTATGCAATTATAATAAAAATCTATTCATCTTAATCATATGTCCCTACTAAGGTCTTACGTGACCTTAAAACATGCTTAGAAGTGGTTCAAGACTAAATTGATAACATTTGCAAACTTTGGGAAATATAGAAAATTTTCAAACATTTAAGGATCACATGCCTGTGTAAACAGGCCGTGTGACACGCCCGTGTCACAGGCTGTGTGAAAACAAGGCATACATACTGACTTGTACCACACGGCCAAGGTGTAACACCCCTTACCCATATCCAATGCCAGGACAGGGTTCGAGGCATTACCAGACTTAGACATGAGCATTCATACAAAACCAGGTCATAAATTTCGTCCAAATTAAAAAAAATTTCATCACATGCAAATTGTCCTTATAAGGGCCATGTGACCCAAAGCATACATCGGAAGCGACTCGGGACTAATCCGAGAACTTTCAGGACCTCGAAATAACTTAGAATTTTTTTCCTATTTTGGAGAGTCACACGCCAGTGTGGGTAGGTTGTGTGATGTGTGGCTCGGGACACGCCCGTATCCTCAACCCATGCAACTCTCTGACTATGACGTCATCAACAAAATAAGGTCACACGGCCAAGTCACACGCCCGTGTGCTCAGACCGTGTGCTGAATTAAATTCTAAAAATTAGGTGCAGACTTCACACGGCTTGGGCACATGCCCATGCCCTAAGGCCGTGTCCTTCACACGGCTGAGACACATGGCCATGTCTCTACCCTTGTGTTTACTACTGGGCATTTTATTATGCATGATTAGGGCGCAGGGCACACATGGCCGGATCACACGCCCATAGGGCTGACCGTGTGTCACACACGGTCAAGACACATGCTCGTGTGTCTAACCGTGTGGACAATTTTTAGCTATCTTCCAAGCCATTTGCCACCCTCAAACAGTCACATACTTATACTCTTCTCATGGCATGAAACATGGCACATTTACTTACTCAAACAACCGTTGTGCGCCTCATACAAAATATTCTGAATCAACTCTGTGTTCTTCAGAACACAGATTCTTCCACGAAACCTGAAACAACCATCAGAGTCATTTAGAAAATCTAGTTCACTACTGGACTCACATTGAATTCTCTTAGCTTGCAGCTCTTCATCAACCTTCTGAGCATCACAAATCTGCTGAAGAAAAGTTGGTCTAGCTCTCAACTCGGCTAGAATTGAAACATCATCGAACCAAGTCAGCCGTGTATTCATAGCCCTCAAGGCAAACAATGACTTCCTACTCAAAGCATCGGCAACCACATTCGCTTTACCCAAATGGTAATTAATCACAAGCTCGTAATCCATTAACAGTTCCAGCCATCTTCGTTGCTGCAAGTTCAAATCCTTTTGAGTCATCAAGTACTTAAGACTTTTGTGATCGATATAAACATGAATTTCTCTCCAAATAAATAATATCGCAAAATCTTTAAAGCAAACACTATGGCAGCCAACTCTGAGTCATGTGTTGGATAGATCTTATCGGGAGGCTTCAACTGTCTTGAAGTGCAAGCTACGAATTTACCTTCTTGCATAAGTACACATCCCAAACCATTCAAGGAAGTATCACTATAAATTACAAATTCTTTACCTGACTCAGGTTGTACCAAAATTGGAGCCTCAGTCAACAATGCCTTTAATTTCTCAAAACTTTGTTGGCATTTTTCTGTCCATTCGAACTTAACGTCTTTCTGTAACAACTTTGTCATTAGAGTAGCTATCAAGGATAATCCTTTAACAAACTGTCTTTAATAACCACCAAGCCTAGAAAGCTTTTAACCTCAGTTACACTTCTCGGTGGTTTCCATTCAACGATAGCCGAGATCTTACTTCGGTTAACTCTAATACCATCACCCGAAACAATGTGGCCCAAGAATCCAACTTCTCAAAGCCAAAAATCTCTTTTACTAAACTTAGCATACAACTGTTTTTCTCTCAAAGTTTGCAAAATAGTTCTCAAATGTTCAGCATGCTCGGATTCATCATGAGAATATATCAATATATCATCAATAAAAACAACCACAAATTTATCCAAATACGGTCAGAAGATACGATTCATCAAGTCCATAAATGCAGTACGACCATTTGTTAAACCAGAAGGCATTACAAGAAATTCATAATGACCATACCTTATTCAAAAAGCAGTTTTCGGCACATCTGAATATTTCACTCTCAACTGGTACTAACCAGACCTCAAGTCTATCTTTGAAAACCATGTCGCTCCTTTCAATTGATCAAACAAATCGTCAATCCTTGGAAAAGGATACTTATTTTTAATTGTTACCTTATTGAGCTGTCGGTAATCAATATATAACCTTATGGATCCATCTTTCTTTTTCACGAATAATATCAGAGCACCCCATGGTGAAAAGCTCGGTCTCAGAAAACCCTTATCAGTCAATTCTTGTAACTGTGACTTCAATTCTTTTAACTTTGTCGGGGCCATTCTATATGGAGCAATCCAGATAGGTGCTGTGCCAGGGACTAACTCAATGCCAAACTCAACTTCCCAAATGGGAGGTAATCCAGGTAGCTCTTCTAGGAACACATTCGGATACTCACATATCACAGGCACTGATTCAATCTTTGATTCAGACTCTTTCGTATTCAACACATAAGCCAAATAAGCTTCACATCCCTTTCTCATACATTTCCGAGCTGACATAGAAAAAATCACAATTGGCAACTTATCTGACTCATCTGATTCAACCTGGAGCATTTCACCATTTTCACTATAGCATCATGAAATGTCAACCTATCCATGCCCAATATAACATCAAATTCATTGAACGGTAATAACATCAAGCCAACCAGAAAACAATGATCCCTAATCATCAAAGGACATTCTTTACATACCTTATCAACTAAAACATGCTTGCGTAACGGGTTTGACACTTTAATAATAAATTCCATAGACTCAATGGGCATATTCATGCTAGATACCAATTTCATACACATATATGAATGAGTAGAACCAGGGTCAATTAAGGCAATAACAAAAGTTCCATAGAGAGAAAAAGTACCCGTAATCACGTCGAAAGAAGATGCGTCCTCACACGCACGTATAGCATAGGCCCTAGCCGAAGCTCTAACCTCGAATCTCACTGTTGTATCTCTTGTTACATTCTTAGTACTAGCCTCATTACTAGTGTTTCTTGAAGGTCTTCCCTTTGTAGCCGTACTACCCGGCCTTGTACTCTGAAATTTTTCTTTCTCGACCATCTAAGGACAGTCCTTAATATAGTGGTCTTAGGAACCACATCGGAAACAAACTCCTTCGCTCACCCTACACTTACCAAAATAACCTCTATTACATTGTTGGCACTCAGGTTTGGGAGCTCTATCATTACCCATACTAGCCACAGAGGTAGCTTGAGATCTAAAACCCAAATTTTGCTTCTTATGATTTCTGTACGAATGTCCAACCGACACATGAGAATGAGAATATATATCTCTAGATTTCTTAGACTGAGATGGAAGTGACTTGCTCATCGGTCTCTTTTTTATATCTCTAGCTTCAACTTCGGCTCTTCTCCTTTCCTTGGTCAGCTCTTCAGCTTTGCAGGCCCGATCAACGAGCACAACAATTTCCTTCAGTTCAAGAATACCCACTAACACTCTAATGTCCTCATTAAGTCCGCCTTCAAACCTTCTACACATCTTAGCCTTGGAGGATACACACTCTCGAACATATTTATTGAGCCGGACAAACTCTCTTTCATGTTCAGTAATCGACATGCAACCTTGTTTCAAATCGAGAAATTCCTTACGCTTCTGATCGATGAATTGCTCACTGATATATTTCTTTTGGAACTCTTCTTGAAAGAATTCCTAAGTGACCCTTTCTATCAGTACCACGAAATTAGCGTCTTCCACCAAGGTATGCCGCATCTCTTAAAAAAGAAATGGCACACTTCAACCATTCATCATGTGTGCAAGATAGCTCATCGAATACCTAAATGGAATTCTCGAGCCAAAATTCTGCCTTTTCGGGATCATCATCGGCTTTGGCCCTAAATTCCTCAGCTCCTTGCTTTCGAATTCTATACACTAGGTTTCTATTGAATCTCATAAACTCCATACCTTGAGGCACTTGAGGTACAGGTTAGGGATTTGGAGGGAGTGGAGGAGGTTGTGCATTCGGGTTTGTTCGAACGAACTCTGTGTTCTAAGCATCCATCATGTGGAGAAAGGCTTTTCTACCTCCTTCTCTTCTACTAATAGTCCTGGGTCTACTATCAGACGGCACTGCTCCTTTGGCGGGAGCAGGCGCGTTACTTTCAACATCATCTGCCACTGCTCTATCAGGATCCATTACTATATAAAATCACATTTTCAAATTGTATGGAGTCGTTACACTATCATAATATATGTATGACATGTATAGCTAGACTGTACACATGCTACGTTAGTCTGAGAACCGACTAAACTATAGCTCTGATACCACTAAATGTAACACCCCTTACCCGTATCCAATGCCGGGACAGGATTCGAGGCATTACCAGACTTAGACATGAACATTCATACAAAACCGGGTCATAAATTTCGTCCAAATTAAAAACATTTTAATCACATGCAAATTTTCCCTTATAAGGGCCTACGTGACCCAAAACATGTATCGAAAGTGATTTGGGACTAATCCGAGAACTTTCACGACCTTTGAATAGCTTAGAAAATTTTTCCTATTTTTGAGAGGCACACGCCCGTGTGGCTCAGGACACGCCCGTGTCCTCAGCCCGTGTAACTCTCTGACCATGATGTCATCAACAAAATAAGGTCACATGGCTAAGTCACACACCCGTGTGCTCAGACCATGTGGCAAATTAAATTCCAAAAATTAGGTACAGGCTTCACACCGCTTGGGTACACGCCCATGCCCTAAGGTTGTGTCCTTCACACAGCTGAGACACACGGCTGTGTCTCTACCCATGTGTTTACTGCTGGGCATTTTATTATGCATGATTAGGGTGCAGGGGACACACGGCAGGATCACATGTCCATGGGGCAGACCGTGTGTCACATACGGTCAAGACACATGCCCGTGTGTCTAACCGTGTGGACAATTTTTAAGCTATTTGCCACCTTCAAACACTAACATACTTATACTCATCTCATGGCATGCAACATGGCACATTTATTTACTCAAACCTTCACAATCATGGTTAAATTGTAACTTGATAATGTCATCATTTCACCTATTCAACTATCATGCTTTCATAGGGCATTCCACACCAATTTCATATTTCTCTATCATCCTTGTTAACCTATTCTCAAGTTATACCTTTGCACCACATTTATAGCATGCACATTGATCATATTCTACACTCCAAACATACACACCATCCATCTAACTCATCAACCATAATCAACCATAACCACATTCAAGCGTAAACACATTTGCATGCATGCATCAATAAATAGGGTTACAACCCAAAATAATCAATGTGAGCCACCACTAATTGCCACATACAAAATAACCACAATAACATCATGAGCCAACACTTTTGGCTAATCAATATGACACATATAAAAAAAGACCAAGTGCCTATACATGCCATATCTAAAATGATGAAATTAATTATACCCAAATGTTTAATTGATAGTGTGATCATATCTCCGACGTCTTCCGATTCCTATGCTAGGTTGGTGGAAAAGAAGGGGTAAGCATGAAGCTTAGTAAGTTCACATGCAAATAAAATGCAATTTATCAAATAATCATACATATAACAAAATAAACATAATTTTTGCATTTCTTCAAATCTCATAATCTTATTCTTCTCATATATATATACATATACATATTCTTACCATGAACTCATCGTAATTCATGTCATTTACATGAGTTCAATGTACATACTTGTGCCCACTTGCACATAATAACTTACTTTCATGTCTTGATGCAACTGTCAAGATTACTCATGGAACTTCTCTTGACTACCGTTGAACACTTGGAATACTATCAGATACATCGAAAGCTTGCACCAAAGTGCCTCATATGTAACCAATGCTACTTCATATCTCAGATCACATGTTGCTCGTTTAGGAGCTACTCCCGGGTCTGCTCATACAGGCTGTCAGGTATCCGCAGCACATGCCAGACTACCTCGCCATCAATAGAATATACGAGACTAGTACCGGGATGCCAAAACATGTGTCCTACATATAACACGAACTCAGACCAACTTAATGAGTTCGAGTGTTACATCTATCATGAACTCAGACCAACTCAATGAGTTCAGATGTCACATATATCATGAACTCATACCAACTCAGTGAGTTCAAATTACATAATTCCTAGTGACATGTCACTTGTATCCTAAACTATTTCTAAGGTTCAAACGGGATTCTTCGATACCACATTTCCGTTGAGCTTTCTCGTAATGTCAATTTCAATACTCATAGCACCAATTGCATACTCATGGAATAATCAAGGCATAATTCATGAAAATATTTAGGCAATAAACACATGATACAACATCATATCAATTATGTAAGTACTTACTATACATGCAATATTAAAGCATTTAAAGTATAGTACATGTTGCATTATTTGTAAATGAACTTACCTCGGTACAAAATGATAGAAACGAGCCTAATCCTCGTAAACTTTTTTCCCTCAATCAAGACTCAAATCACGTTTTTCTTTATCTATAATACCAAATTCAATTTGTTCAATACACACGTTACTCATTTTGAATCATAACACAAACTTAGGTAAAATTACCTTTTTACCCCTAACTTTTCACTTATTTACACTTTAGTCCCTAGGCTTGAAAATGAAATGCAAGCAATTTATTGGTTATCCAAGCATAGCCGATTCATATTCCATCTCATATCATCCCACATTTTCCTTTATTTCAAATTTCTACTACTCATTTTTACATCTTTTACAATTTGGTCCTTTTTAGGTGTTTTCACTAAAAATCACTTAGCAAAAGATGTTTATCACACATTAAACATTCATATTCCTCCATTAAACATCAAAATACAACCATGTCACACATGGGTCAATTTTCATGCATGAACCCTAGCTCAAAATAATGGTAGAAATAGCTAGATCGGTTGATAACAACTTCAAAAATGTAAAGAACATTAAAAACGGGGCTAGGGAGCACTTACAATCAAGTTTCAAATGTTGAAAACCTTAGCTATGGAGACTCCCCTAATTTTGGCACATTTAGGAGAAGATGGACATCATTTTTGCTTGATTTTTCCCTTTTTATTCTTTTATTAACCAAATGATCAAAATGCCCTTAAGGCCTTTCTTTCAATTTTTTCCTATTCATGCCCACTTTTGTCCAAAATTTTAGAACTTGGTCTAATTGCTATTTAAGGACCTCTAGTTAATAATCCATTGCAATTTCATGCCTAAAACTTCTAGAACACAAGTTTTGCAACTTATTCAATTTGGTCCCTAAAGTCAAATTGGACATCTTAAGCATAGATTTTATTCATGAAAATTTCACACAAGCATGCAATCATACCATGGATCATCAAATAATCATAAAATAATTATTTCTATTTTCAATTTGTGGTCTCAAAGCCACTATTCTGACTAAACCTTAATTTGGGATGTTACACGAGGACAAGCCCGTGTACCAGGCCATGTGAAATCTAAGGGGGTTACTAACTTGGGTCACACGGCCAACCACATGCCCATGTGCCAGCCTATGTGCCACACACGGCCAGTAGACACACCCGTGTGTCTAAGCCGTGCCAAACCTGTAGGGTATATTGACTTAAACTCGAAAGGTACCCCAGGGTACACATGGCCGTGTAACATGACTGTGTGTTGCACATGGCTGAGACACACACCTGTGTCTCTGCCCATGTGGACAAAAATAGGCCGTTTGTAAAGCCAATTTTCCACCCTTTTTCTCATGCACACCTAGTCATCAAAATGGTATCATTTCAATCATATATGGGCAACCAAAACATACCAATTCATACATATATCATGTCATCTATCATCAACCATTTCAACTACTCAATTTAATAATCAAAACATACCAAATCATTGTACCAAAACCATCAAACTCACATAACTTCTAAATGCATTTATATTACCTTTCCATCAACTAGATCATGCCTTTGAACATACCAATTCATCATCTATAAATCATGCCAAAATATAAAATTTCTCAAGCATTAATATATCAACTAATAACTTACCAAAAGAGCATCTATACAACCATACAAAAACAAGCCAACTTATAATGCATTATATACCTCACATATATATTTCTTACCAAACACAATTCAAGCCAACTAAAATGGCCATATTTCAACATTTACAAGCCAAATCACATGGCTAAAATCACAACTCAAAACATACCAAGATGACACTAGCTTATACATGCCATATATCATATATACAAAGCTTCCAAAAATACCAATGAGATAATCGATAGTGCGATGATGTATTCCCAATGATCCCCGAGTCTGAGCTAGCTTCGATAATCTATAAAACATGAAAAGAACACACAAAATAAGATTTAAAAGCTTAGTAAGCCATATACAAATAAAGTTACCACATGAATCATAACATTTCTATCAATAGGCCAAATACAAGTAAACACATATAGATACACAAACCTTTTTTAATGAATACATATTCAAATTCAACTGTAATTTTGTAAACCACTTCTCTTTCTAATTCTCACATGAATCTCGTACGTACCTGAGTCATTAAACTCATTACCACATTCTTTCTCAACTTGTCTTTGCTCGTTGAACCATTCAGAATCATTAAGGATACTTGGAAATCACATAAGCTCGTACAATGCCATATCCCAGATATGGTCTTACATGTTATCACATATCGAAGCCGCTGTCCCAGACAAGGTCTTATACGAAATCGATTAACGATGCCAACGTCCTAGACATGGTCTTACACGTAATCTCAATACAATGCCAATGTCCCAGACATGGTCTTACATGTAATCACATCTCGATAACCTAATGTCTTGACAATCATATCCTATATTATTCCTAAGGTTTGTACGGGACTTTCGGATATTGTAACTTCGTCGATTCATGCTTGTATTTGCTCGTTTGACATTTATATCAATACGATGATTATAAAACATATATAATTCAATTCAAATACATTTATTTGCATATGAACTTACCTTGTAGCCGGAATAGATGAACAAGGTCGACTATTCGATAACTTTTATTTTCTCTCGATCTAAATTCGATTTCTTTCATTCTTGATCTTAATCATAAATTCAAAGCGCCGAACCCTAGATGAGTGTAAAAGCTTCCTCTTCTTCTTTAATTTCGGTTAAATGATGAAAATATAAGCTTTAAATTGTTCTTCTTTTATTTAATCTAACTTAATACTTTGTTTACCATTTTACCCTTGAATAATAAACCATTTAATCATCAATTATAAGGTCATTTATGTCAAATTCCACTATCAATGGTCTATTTACAACATAAGGACCTTTCATTTAATAAGCCATAGCAATTAGGCACTTTTAACTTATAGCATGCTACTTTTGCATTTTACGCTATTTAGTCATTTTTCTCGAATTGAGCTATTAAACAATAAAATTAGATCACGAAATTTTCACACATATAAATTTACATACTGTAAATACCAAAAATAATATTAAAATAATTTTATGACTTCAGATTTGTGGTTCTGAAACTATTGTTTCGACTTAGCTAAAACCGGGCTGTTATAGTGACACCTTATACCCGATCGGGATAGACTGGCCCGAATATGAAGTGACACAATATCCACTATAGTGACGCTCCAGCTCAAGACCACCCAAAACACACCCTAACCTTATAACACTTAAATTCTAACTAATTAACTATCTAATTTCAATGCGAAAGCAATTTTGTGAACCATTTTAAAACTATTTCTAATTATTTAACCTTAAGGGTTTTTTGGTTATTTTATGATCTAAAGTTAAAAAATCCCATTTTTAGTTTTAAATTATTACCAAGCTTCTTTTAGTCAATTTATGTGAGCCCTAAAAAGTTTAGTTTCAATTGAGTTCATTTACTAAGTCTAATTTTATTAATAGGAACTAAAACATAAATTTTATACACTTTTAATACATTACCCAAAACATTATCTAATAATATTTCTACCAAATTCTAACACTCACCAGTCTAACTCTAAAATATTATCAAGTTTCCCTATCGATAAAGACTTCAATTAATCTAATCAAGTTTTTAGACTAAATTATAATTTAAACAAACAAGGATACTAAAGTAAAAAATCTACAAAAAATCAGACACAAAAGAACCACAAGGCCAAGTCCGGTGCCCATGTGTCCTTAAATGTCCATGTTTGAGTTGCAAAAACTTTCAAGATGTTCGCACACGCTCATGTGTGACCATCACTAGTCTCTACACGCTCGTCTTCAATTTCAACACGCCCGTGTTAAACCACCAACACGCCTGTGTTTAATAGCACACACCAGTGTGCAGACCACTGCATTTTTTTTGTCAAAAATTCATTTTAATTACCCAAATTATACTTAGCAACCATCAATTATATCTGACAAGGTACATACCTTAGCCACAAGCATTCCACTCCTTGGCAAGCTATAATTAAACTATATTAGGATAAAATACATGCTTCAAACACCATGTTTTCAATCACCATATGGACTCTCATCAAGATACCCTAAACCATAAAACAATTAAGCAAAAAAATCAAGCATTAAAGTAATTATAACATCACCAAAATAAAAGTCCAAATAGATGCCCAATGTCCATTACAATTAAACTAAAACTAGTCCCAATAAGTGCCACAATGTCCCCTATTGTTTCTAAAGAAGAATCCTTAAGCTACAATAGAGCCTTAATCTTAGATCAGCCTTGCGCTCGCTCCTCAACTCCTCAAGCCAAAAAAGTCTCTGCACAAAGATGTGAGGATGTGAGCTTAAAAAGCTTAATGAATGATCGCAAAAATAATAAGTAAATCGCACACAATTCATGCATAAATCCTGGCAAATTAAGCATTAAAATTTCAGCCATAATATCACATATTATAATCATAATAACATATGCTATTCCATGAATAAAATTCCAATTTAATATGGCATAACAAATCATAATTTAAATTATAAACATACACTTATATTGGAATAATACATCCATGGCAATATTTGAACGTGTGATCATACATTTGATAAATGGATCTCCAAACTCCTACATATTAGAAACAGTCCCGGGTTGAGCGAGCCGAAGCCACATGCTCCTTTATATCGCCTCACAGTCCCGTTAAGTATAGACACAAGCTGAATACTCCCTTATTTACTCCAAAAATCAAAACTTCTTGAGCCATACGCTCACAAATAACACATATAATGGTGAGTACTCACAAATCCTATGGCATGCCAACTATATCCAATGGATCCACCATGTAATGTTGCCAATATAATCATACATACAAGACATAAAATCTGATATTTAAGCACTTAATTTAAGAAGTAAAAATGTTATTAAAAGCATGTAGCTTATCAATTTCAACATCAATATAATTAAGCACAACAAATGCCTTTGTCCATGAGTCTTAAACTAATCATAACACATACATCAAGTGTAACACCCCTAACCCGTATCAATCATTGGAATAGGGTTACGAGGCATTACCAATTAAAACACATCAATCACATACTTAAGAATCAAGCATAATCAAACATATATAAATAATTCACAATGTCCCTTATATAGGTCTACGAGACCTCAAAACATGGTTCGAAGCGGTTTGGGACTAAATCGATAACATATACAAAGTTTGAGATACATAGAAAATTTTCAAACATTTAAGGGTCACATGCCCGTGTCATAAGCCATGTGAAAATAGGGTATACATAATGACTTCACCACACGACCACAAGACACGCCTGTGTACTAGGCCGCGTGAAAATTAGGGAGGTTACTGACTTGGGCACACGATCGACCACATGCCCATGTGTCTAGACCATGTCAAAACTGTAGGGTATACTACCTTAATTTGAAAGGGTGCCCCAGGGGACACATGGTTGTGTAACATAACCGTGTGTCACACACGACTGAGACACATGCCCGTGTCTCTGCCCATTTGGACAAAAATAGGCCATTTGTAAAGCCAATTTGCCACCCTAAAAACAAGCACACAAAACAACCAATTTGAGACCAATTCCATACACTTATAATCAGCCAAAATATACCAATTCACATTCATAACATATCATTTATCATCAATCATTAAAACTACTTAGTTACACATTCAAAACCTACAAAATTATTATGCCAAAATCATTAAACATACATAACATCTATAAGCATTATATTATCACTTTATCACCTATTTCGTGCCACATAACTTACCATTTAAACACCTCATAATCAAGCCAACATATAAGACATTAAGAATATCACATAACTTGCCTATCAAACACAACACTTAGGCCAACTTAAATGACCAATACACACAATATTTCCAACCAAAAGTAGCCAAATCTCAAGGCTAAAATCTTAACACAAAACATATCATCAATTCACTAGCCTATACATGCCATATACCATATATACAAAGCTTCAAAAGTACCAACGAGTAAATCGATAGTGTGATGATGGTTCCCGATGATCCTCGATGTCCGAGCTAGCTTCGATGATCTATAAACCATAGAAAGAACAAACAAAGTAAGCTTTCCAAAGCTTAGTAAGTCATATACAAATAAACTTATCACATAAACAATTATAGACCAATTCATACATATGAATCATAGCTAATGTAACACCCCAAACACGACGCAGACGCTATGGCCGAATCTGGTGTGTCACATTGAAATGTTTTAGTGAACACCGTGTTTTCATTGAAAACCCTTCTTAAAATTAAAGAAACCTTAATTAACTTAAAAAAAACTCCTTTCAATCACTTGTTTAAAACATATGATTTTATGAAAACATGTCATTTTAGAATTTAGTTGCGGAAACGTAGAAAACATACTATAATTTATAATTTAGGAAACCCATGTTCAACTTTTCGTATTTACAACGAAAATAATAAAAATAATTCAAGTAATAATAACATAATGAAACCTTGTTACAATCTGGTCTGAAACATACTTAATAAAATAAAAACTTATATGCTTAAAAAAACCAAGTCCAAATTATCTTGCTAGCTGGCCACCCAAAGTCCCTCCAAACATCGAACCTTCTACTGAGCATCACCTGAAAATAAAATAAAAGAGGGGGTAAGTTTTCCCAAACTCAGTGTGTACAACCCTCAACAAAAAAAAAATAACCATTCCAAAAACCATCATACATCAAACATGCAATGCAATCCCATCCAACTTATCCATCCGCTACACACCAGCTCCATCCCCCGTCTCACCATGTGAGGATATAAATATCGACCCACCCAACTAACACACCAAGGGTAGCCCTGTTGCGAAACTACCTTCATTTACATATTGGGCTTTAAAAGCTGCCGTTGGATCCACAATTGTCAAGCAACCATGCGATCCTCATATACTTCCTCCATTCCATAATTCCCAACCCATATGAAACCTAAGCAGAATATCATATGTATGCATGTCACTTACATTCAACACCTAGGGCTATTTTGGTTATTTTCGCCCTTAGGGGCATTTCGATAATTTTTCCTTAATTACAGTTTTCACTTGCCTTGGCCCGTTATCAAGTCCCGTGAGCTAAGATGAACGAATACTATGCACTAGGTAGGATTCCAGACAAGAGAAGGTGGGTCATTACGACTGCTTAAGTACCAAGCTCTCCCTAGATCCAATCCTAGACATGCATATACCTGTTGCCACACCTTATCCCTATGACTTGTCCACGATCGCAAATAATTATTAAGTTTTATGTAGTTATCATACACTAGGCCCAAAACCCCTTACAAAGCCCAATCAAATTCGCATACCTGTATCTGGCCCATTAAGCCCAATCATATTTATATGGCCCATTAGGCCCAAATCACCTGTATATGGCCCATTAGGCCCAAATCACATTTATATGGCTCGTTAGGCCTAGTCACATTCATATTCATCCTCACATACAAATTTTCTATCACATAGCATCAATTATAATTTTTTGCCTATTATGGGCCTAACAGCCCATCGAGCCCATTAAGCCTATTCTGGCCTGGTTGGCCAGATCACAGCCCAAGTCCGTGGAATCGCCCATGGGGCCTTAGACAACCTATCGGTTTCCTCCTTACGAGTGTTCGCACACTCGCAAGACTACCGTAGCCAAACTTTTAACTTTTCAGCATTTCGACTTTGTCGATCTACTTGTATGTGTAGTGTATGTACACACCTGGTAAGCAAGTGTACTGCGATTCCCTTAGTCACCAACCTAAAAACAATATCACCCTTCAATTAATCACATGCTTAATACATATCATTACTAAAACTGAAACCTCACCTTAACCATACCTTGCTCGATAAGTATAACAGCCCCTTCTTAAATCACTAACCATGACCAACTCCTAGATTTGCACCAATCTTAACTATTAAAACCAGAATAATAGGTGACTCGTATCCAACACAAGTCCCCTTACTTTAACTATGAATATTCGACCACTTTAGCCAATGGAAGAGGAATACTTACCAAAACCGCAACACCTAAGGAGCAATTCAACAGAGGAGAACAGCGTAATAGATTCATAGCAAAACCGATTGGAAGAGCAAACACTTACACTAGATTCGGTCAAAGGATATTCGGCCCTTGGGAGATTTGGCTTTTCAGTTTTCAAACTTAGTATGGTGAATAAGGTTTATTTGGCACGGATAAAAGAAGAAGAGTAGTAGAAGAAATCGGAAAAGAAGATTGTATAGAGGAGAATAGAAATCGGCAGAAAGAAAAGAAAGAAAAACAAAAGGGTTTTCGAAAAAAAAACAAAAGGGTTTTCGGCTTTTTGGAGAAAGGGGTTTCTAGCAACAAGGTGAAAAAGATTTCGGCAGTAGCCTGGCAACCTTGTATTTGGACCCTATTTATAGCCTTTATAGCTGAATTTTCCATGCCCAATTCCCAATTCGGCTCCATCACTTCTCCCTTCTCATCTCCTTATTTTTCTCCCTAATAACTCCACAATCTATTTCTTAACTTTTCTCTTCTGAACACTCCCTTTGGAGTCCATCTTCACGCCACTTCCAATCTTTTAGAAGGCCAAAATTAAACAAATTAAACTTCTAAAAATACTAAGCTAGGATTCGAACCTTGGATCTCCTTACAGCTAAACACATTTGTAAGATCATATTTCCCATATAGCTCAATTGTTCATAATCACTTGCTTATAAACACATCACATTTACATATAGTTCACATCTTAAATGATCATATTCATTCTTACTTCTCATTGCCAAATTTTATATACCTTTCGTACGTACCTGAATCGGGTACACATTCACTTGATCATTTATTTCTCAATAATTCCCATTGAACCATTCAGAAGCAATAAGGATACTCGGATAGCTCGAAAAGCTGGTACAATGCCAACGTCCCAGACGTGGTCTTACATGTAATCAAATATCGATGCCACTATCCCAGACAGGATCTTACATGAAAGCATATACGATACCGATGTCCCAAACATGGTCTTACACTTAAATCTCAAGTCAATGCCAATGTCCCAAACGTGGTCATACACGATATCACACCTCGGAATCCTATGTCATGACATATGTATCCTACACTATTCCTATGGTTCGTACGAGGCTTCAGGATGTCATACCTTTGTCGATACTTTCTCGGATTCAATTATTCAGCTCTCATAGCAATTCAACACATTTCCATAACAATCAATCACATATTATTCAATTGAAATACATTTATTTGTATATGAACTTACCTCGTACGGAAATAAATGAATCGGAGCGACTATTCGACAACTTTTGACTTCCCCCGATGTAAATTTGATTTCTTTTTTTCTTGATCTATATAAATTCAAATTTAACTAATTTAATCACACATTCATTCATTTCAATCCAAAAACACATAAATGGGCATTTTGCGCATTAGCCATTGACATTTCACATTTTGACATTTACAGAACACCAAATCACAAAATTCATCAAAACCATGCCTTAGCCAAATCTTCCTAAGGTCCTTAGCAGCCCATGTATTTCATTTATTTCACATTTTAACCTCTCAATTTCTCATTTTCACAAATTAGTCCATAATTAACAAATTCATCAAAAATCCCAATACAAAATATATTTATCTATCATCAAGCTTTCATATTTCACCATTTAACATCACAAAGCTTACAAGATTAACAATAGCATAACTCAAATTCATCATCGAATTCTAAAATTTAAGCATGGGCTTGATAAAACACAAAGCAAAGATCTCAAAAACATAGAAATTATCAAAAACCGAACAAAAATGGACCTTTAATCAAGCTTAGAAGTAGCCGAATATCAAAACATATGAGCCCTAGTTTTTCTTTCTTCAATTTTGGCAATAATAGATGAACAAAACACTAAATTCTTGTTTTGTTTTATTTAATCAACATTATTTAACCATTTACCATATTAACCTTAATATTTTAATAAGAAAACCATATATGATAAACCCAAAACTGTCCACTCAAATAACCAAGGGTCAAATAACCACTTAAGGGCTTCATAATTAATTAATCATAGCAAATAAACACTTAAACAATTAGTATGCCACTTTTGCATTTTACGCGATTAAGTCCTTTTATCAAATTAAGCACACAAACGATAAAATTTTCACACGAAATTTTCACACATATTAATTCACATATTGTAAACACCAAAAATAATATTAAAATAATTTTACGACTTCGGATTTGTGGTTCCAAAACCACTATTCTGATTTAGCTAAAATCGAGCTGTTACATCAAGTGCTCAAAATTTTAGTAACTCATGCTCCAATTAAGAATCCATTCAATCCAAATTAATCATGCCAAAAGCTTCACACACAATTTTCCAAAAACCAATTACAATAATGCTCTTCTAAAATAAAATTAATTTTTGCAAATCTAACCAAATAAGATGCGATTAAGTCATTAAAAACACTATTTAAAACTTCAAATTAACACATAACCGGACAAATTTACCAATAGCCTTTAAAATCACTCACCTCCACAATTTGTTTTTTCAAACAAAAGTGTCTTCAAGTAAGTAAGTTTGACCCTCAAATCCGGTTAGCATCATCCTTATCTCGGTAAAAAGCTTTAACAGAGACAAAATATGCATTACAAACTAACAATAACATCAAGAAAATCAAAATTTCATAAACTATATGGATCGAAATCATTTCTCTAATCTGCCTTACCAAAATTACACAATTAAGTCGAAACATAAAATTCATCAAGTAAATGACCTTCTCAGCTCCACAAACCACTTTTAAACTCCATTTCTAGTCCATTAACATAAAACCTAAGTGTTAATTTCATCTATTAAATCGTTTTAAAATTTTTCGAAAAATCAACTCATCTTCTTGATTAAAAACAAATTTATCAAATTTGATCAACCAAACGAGTTTGGTCTCTTGTTTTATAATTAAAAACCTCTTAATAAACATATTTTGAGCTTATACATCCATTAAAGCTTGGATTATAACTCAAAATCATGGATTCACCATTGTTGAGTTCCATGTTCAAGAAAGAAGAAATCAAAACTTGAAAATCCATTTTAGTCAATTTAAATAGCAAATAATGATTGAAAAAAACTTAAAAATGAATTTAGAGTTGAGAATTACCTTCAATTGATCTCAAATCATCAATTTAAAAGATTGAATCAAGATATTTGAAGAAATTTCGGATGACTTTTGATCAACTTTGGAAAACTTTTATGGAGATTTTGGAGAGAATTTTGAGAGAGTAAAAGTTTAGATCTATTCTCTGATATGTCGCCTATGAGAATGAGTGAAAAAAAAAAGCAAGAGAAAAGCTCTTAATTCAGGTGAAAATGGTGTGCAAAGTGAGGTAGCTGCAATGTTTTTAAATTTGAAAACCCCTACCTGATTTTCAAAAATTAGGGAAATTGCCATCAAGCCACTCCCACATTTCCCTTGTTTTACAAAATACTCCATTCCTTCCAAAATTCTGAAAAAAAGGATAATTTACTATAAAACCACTTTAACATTTCCATTGTTTTGCAAAATGGTCCTATTTAGTAATTATATTTTAAGTTCTCTCAATTAAACCCCATTTTAATTAATTTTTCAATTCTAATTAGACCCAAAATATTTATTTTACCCAAAAATTATTTAAAACCATAAAATTAATTTTTCTAAAAATATTTTTATTTTTGAAATTTTATTTACCCATTTTTATATGGAATAAGCTAACTAAATTTTAAAAAATACTAATAAACTTGATTAACTCCTAATTTTCTCTCGAAACTCAGTAAACTTACCCGAAACTACTAGATATATTTTCAGGGCCTTACAACTCACCCCATCTTAAAAGAAATTTTGTCCTCAAAATTTACCTAAATCGAACAAATACAGATATTGATGCCTTAAGATATCTTCCAACTCCTAAGTTGCTTCCTCAATCTTGTGGTTGCGCCACAAAACTCTCAGCAATGGAACCGTCTTGTTGTGTAGCACCTTAACCTCACGGTCTAAGATTGCAACCAATTCCTCCTCATGGAAAGGATCAGATTGAACTTCAATCTCCTCAACAAGAACAACATGAGAAGGATTTTATCTATACTTTCAAAGCATGGAAACATGGAAGACATTGTGAACGTGCTCATGTAACACCCTTAACCTGTGTCCGTCGCCGGAATAGAGTTACGAGGCATTACTGATCAAATCGCAACATACAACATACATTTGTCAAACATATATCCATTATCACTTAAACATCAATCCATCATAGTCACATTGTCCCTTATAAGGCTCTACGAGATCTTAAAACATGCTTGGAAGAGGTTCGGGACTAAACTGGTAACATTTGAAAACTTTGGGAAACTTATAAAATTTTCATGCATATAGGGATCACACACCCGTGTGAACAAGCCATGTGACGGCCACTAGACACGCCGGTGCCATAAGCCATGTGGAAACAGGGCATACATACTGACTTGCATCACAAGGTTAGAAACACGCTTGTGTGCCTTAGTCGTGTGAAATTTGAAGGGTATACTAACTTAGGTCACACGGCTGGCCACATGCCCGTGTGTCTAAGCCGTGTAACTCACTGACTTGTTTAACTAAGTTACAGCATACACATGGTCGAGTCACACGCCTGTGTGCTCAACTGTATAAGGCAAAATTAGGCTTGGCTTAAGCCACATTTCTCACCCTTCTCAAGCAAACCAAAACCACATCATTTCATACCATTTCAATACATTTATAGGCAACCAAAACATGCTATTTCACATACAAATCATGCCATTTAAAATCCATCCATTTCACTACTCAAATCATACCAATTAATCATCACCCACATCCGTGACAAACATGTCAAAACACAAGGCCATTTATATACATCATATATCACTTATAAAACTTATGAATTAAGCCAACTTAAATGGCCAATACATACCAACATTTACAAGCCAAATCTCATGGCTAATATAATATCACAAAACATATCATCATATCACTAGCCTATGCATGCCATATATTATATTTACAAAGCATCAAAAGTACCAAAAAGTTGATCGATAGTGTGACAGTGTTCCTGATGATCCCCGAGTCTGAGTTAGCTTCGATTATCTATAAAACAAGGAAAGAACACACAAAGTAAGCTTTAAAAGCTTAGTAAGCCATATACAAATAGAATTACCACATGAATCAACATCATTTCCATCAATAGGCAAACTATGAGTAAGCACATATAGGCTTACAAACCTTTCCCAATGTATACATATTCAATCTCATGAGTGATTTCATCAAATACTTCTCTTTTCAATACTTGTATGAATCTCGTAGGTACCTGAGTCACTAAACTCATTCACATATTCTTTCTCGACTTGACTTTACCCATTGAACCTTTCAAAATCATTAAGGATACTCGGAAATCACATAAAGATTGTACAATGCCATATCCCAGGTATGGTCTTATATGTTTCACATATCGATGCCGATAGCCCAGTTATGGTCTTACATGAAATCAAATAACGATGCCAATGTCCCAGACATGGTCTTACATGTAATCACATAATGATGCCAATGTCCTAGACATGGTCTTACACATAATCACATCTCATTAATCCTAATGTCATGACATTTGTATCCTATACTATTCCTAAGGTTCGTACGGGACTTTCAAATATTGTAACCCTGTCGATTCTTACTCGTATTTGATCATACAACTTTCATAGCAGTTTAATGACAATTAAACATATATAATTCAATTTAAAGACATTTATTTGTGTATGAACTTACCCTGTATTCGGGATAAACAGACTGGATCGACTATTCGATAGCCTTTGATTTTCCCCGATCTAAATCTGATTTCTTTCATTCTTGATCTATATACATTCAAAATTAACTCATTTATTCATCAAATCATTCAATTCAGTCCACAAACACATATTTGGGCTTTTTACACTTTAGCCCCTGAACTTCCATATTTTTATAATTTAGTCCCTATTTCACAAATACACAAAATTCACACAATTTAATCCAAATACGTGCTAGCCGAATTTTCCAAATGTACATATCAGCTCATATTTATCATTTATTCACACATTTAACCACACATTTTCACATTTCACAATTTAATCCCTTTTTGACATTTTTGTCAAAAATCACTTTACAAAACTATTAAATCTATCAATAAACCTTCATTTTCCATTATCAAACATTTAAAAGCTCAAGAATTCAACAATGGCACTTCATGAAATCATTAAAAAATTCAAAAATTAAGGTATAGGCTAGCTAGATTGAGTAGCAACGATTACAAAAACATAAAAATTATCAAAAACCGAGCTAAAACCATACCTTAATCTATCTTCAAAGGTGCTGAAATTTAAAGCTCCCCAATTCTAGGTTTTCTTTTCTATTTTCAGTTGAAATAAACAAAGATGAACATATTTTCATCTTTTGTTTTATTTAATATACATTGTTTTATTTAATTACCAAATTAACCTTAGTTAAATAACATTTAAAACATCAAATACATGCCCATTTATGTCAAATTCCACTATCAATGGTCTAATATCATCATAAGGACTTTCCATTTAATAAATCATAGTAATTATGCACTTAAACAAATAGAGTGCAACTTTTGCATGTTACGCGATTAAGTCCTTTTTCTCAAATTGAGCTATTAAACGATAAAGTTATTTCACGAAACTTTCACACATATAATATCACATGCTATAAACACCAAAAATAATATTAAAATAATTTTCCAACATCGGATTTGTGTTTTCAAAACCACTATTCTGATTTAACTAAAATCAGGTTGTTACAGCTCAAGCTCAGACGACAACAAAAGATGATAAGCAATCGATCCAATCCGCTCAATCATACTGTAAGGCTCAATGAACCTCGGACTAAGCTTACCCTTCCACCCGAACCTCAAAACCTTCTTCCAAGGTGAGACCTTCAAAAACACCTTATCACCAATATGATATTCGATATCTCGATGTCTCAATTTAACTTAAGATTTCTGCCTATCTAAAATAACCCTCAACCGCTCACAAATAAGTTTTGCCTTGTGTAACACCTTTTACCCGTATTTGATGCCGGAACAGGGTATGAGGCATTACCAGACTTAAACACAAGCAAACATACACTTTCGAGCCATAAAATTTGGCATCAAATTCAAAATTTTTTCATTTAATCATAAGGTCCCTAATACAAGCCTACGAGACCCAAAACGTGCTTTGGAAGTGGTTCGGGACTAAACCAAGAACCTTAGAAAATTTTACGACACTTAGAAAATTTTTGCTAAAACAAGGGTGACAGGCCCGTGTGGCTTAGGACACGCCTGTGTCCCTAACCCGTGTAACTCTTTGTTTGTCACCCAAGAGCAAATTGAAGTCACACAGCCATGGCACACGCCCGTGTCTTGAGTCCATGTCCTTCACACGGCTGAGACACACGGCCGTGTCTCATACCCGTGTGCTCGATATTGTGCATTTTGTTTTGAAACAATTTAGGTGTAGGGGACACACGACCAGATCACACGCCCATAGGGCTGACCGTGTGTCACTCACGGCCTTGACACATGCCCGTGTGTCTACCCATGTGGACAAAAACAAGGCTATTCACCAAGCCATTTTGCTACCCTTATTCACACATACACTTACCCCAACCAAAGACACAAAACAATACATACTTGGGCAACCAAAACATCCACATTCATGGTTAAAACATATCAACTCAATGTCTTTATCTAACACATTCACTACATTTATTAAGCCCTAAATCAAACATACAAATTTCACATTCATTAGACTTTATTCAATTACTTTCCAGTTACCAAGTTATACTCAAATTCCTCATCTTATCAATAGGTCACATTTCCAAAAATTACACAATCATGCCATAAATCACATTTCCAAACATTTCACATTCATCAAGCATACCATTATCATATCACCATAGACGTTGACACATATATGAATATACTTAGGCTTACAACCATGTTAGCCAATATAAGCCAACTTACATGGCCAAATAGCAAAACAAGCCTTTGAAGATTACCAGCCATTACATTGACTAAAATCATATGACGCATATAACAAAATGACAAAGTCCCTATACATGTCATAACTCAAAATACTTGAATTCATCGATACCCAAAATAATAGCTTGATAGTGTGATAAGATCTTCGGTGATCTCCAACCCAAGCTAGCTTGACGACACTATAAAACATGGGAAAGGAAGGGGGTAAGCTATATAGCTTAAGTGACGCCACATAAGGTGTAGTGAGGTGGCGTTAGTAGCTAGAAAAGGGGTCCAAGGTTTGAATCCTAGCTTAGTATTTTTAGAATTTAATTTTGGCCATGTAGAAGGATGGAAGTGGCGTGAAAATGGACTCCAAGGGAAGTGTTCTAGAGAGAAAATTAAGGAAAAGATCAAGGGGTTATCAGGGAGAAAAACGAGTAGATGAGAAGTGAGGAGTAAGTGGAGCTGAATTGGGAACTTGGGCTTGAAAAATTCAGCTATAGGGCTATAAATAGGGGCTGAATATAGGGTTTCCAAGCTACTGCCGAAATTCTTCTTCACTTTGTGCCAAAAACCCTTTTCTCTTCAAAATCCAAAAACCCTTTTGTTTTTTTTTTCTTTTCTTCCTGCCGATTTCTATTCTTCTCTATATAGTTTTCTTTGTTTTACTTAGTCGATTTCTTTTACTACTCTTCTTCTTTAATCCGTGCTAAATAAACCTTATTCACCATACTAAGTTTGAAAAGTCGAAAAGCAGAATCTTTCAAGTGCCAAATACTCTTTGACCGAATCTAGTGTAAGTGTTGCTCTTCCAATCGGTTTTCTTTGTTTACTATAGATTATTGTCCCTAACTCTTTTTAATCAAATTTGGTAGGGAATTAGTATCAGATCTCGGATCTTAGCTCTCTATCGAAATTGCCTTTAGGTGCTTGCAGTTCTGGTAAGTATTCCTCTCCCATTGGCTAAGGTGGCCGAAAGGTCATAGTTAAGGTAAGGAGACTTGTGTTGGATACGAGTCACCTATTATTCGGGTTTTAATAAGTTAAGATTGGTGCAGATCTAGGAAATACGTGATCAAGGAAAAAGCAATTAAGGATTGGGCTCAAGGTAATGTTATGGTGAGGTTTCAATTTTTGAGTAAATAAGTATTAAGCATGCGATTAATTGATGGGTGATATCATTTGTAGGTCGGTGAATAAGGGAATCACAACACGTTTGCTTATCAGGTGTGTACATACACTGCACACACACGATGATCCAGCAAAAGTCGAAAAGCTAAAAAGCCGAAAAGCTGAAATGCTGAAAAGCCGAATGTTTGGCTACAGTAGTCTTGCGAGTGCGCGAAAACTCCTAAGGGGGAAACCTATAGGTTTCCTGAGACCCACGGGCAATTTCGTGGACTTGGGTTGTGATTTGGCCATATGGGCCAGATGGGCTAAATAGGCCCGATAGGCTGTTGGGCCCATAATAGGCAAAAACTGAATGTTGATGCTATGCGATAGGAATTTGTATGTGAGCATGATTATGGATGTAACTGGGCCTAACGGGCCATATAAATGTGATTTGGGCCTAGTGGCCCCATATACAGGTGATTTGGGCCTAATGGACCATATTAATATGATTGGGCTTAATGGGCCAGATCCAGGTATGTGAATTTGATTGGGCTCTGTAAGGGGTTTTGGGCCTAGTATATGATATCCATATAAGACTTAATTAATTATTTGCGACCGTGGACAAGTCATAGGGTTAAGGTGTGGCAACGAGTATATGCATGTCTAGGATTGGATCTAGGGAGAGCTTGGTACTTAAGCGGTCCTAATGACTCACCTCCTCTTCTCTGGAATCCTACCTGATGCATAGTGTTCGTTCATCTTAGCTCACGGGACTTGTTAACGGGCCAAGATAAGTGAAAACCGTAATTAAGGGAAAATTAATGTAATGCCCCTAAGGACAAAAATGACCAAAATACCCCTAGGTGTTGAATGTAGGTTTTATGGATGTGACATGCATACATATGATATTCTGCTTAGGTTGCATATGGGTTGGGAATTATGGAACAGAGGAAGTATATGAGAATCGCATGGTTGCTTGACAATCGTGGATCCACTGACGGCTTTTAAAGCCCAATATGTAAATGAAGGTAGTTCTGCAACTGGGCTACCATGGTGTGTGGGTTGGGTGCGTCGATATTTATATCCCCACATGGTGTGACGAGGGATGGAGCCGGTGTGTAACGGATGGATAATTGGATGGGATTGCATTGCATGAATGATGAACGATGAATGATGTGTTTTTTTGAATGCTTGTTTTCTTCGAGGGTTGTACACACTGAGTTTGCGAAAACTCACCCCCTCTTTTATTTTATTTTCAGGTGATGGTCAGTAGAAGGTTTGATGTTTGGAGGGACTCTGGGTGGCTAGCTAGCAAGATAATTTGGACTTATTTTTTTCAAGCATATAAGTTTTTATTTAATTAAGTATGTTTCAGATCAGATTGTAATAAATTTTTCATTATGTTATTATTACTTGACTTATTATTATTATTTTCATTGTAATTTACAAGAAGTTGAACTTGGGTTTCCTAAATTATAGTATGCTTTCTACGTTTCCGCAATTAAATTTTTAAATGATAAGTTTTCTTAAATCAAATGTTTCAAACAAGGTTTTCGCAACTGAAATGTGTGTTTTTTTAAGTTAATTAAGGTTTCTTTCATTTTAAAAAGGGTTTTCAATGAAAACACGGTTTTCACTAAAACACTTCAATGTGACACACCAGATTCGACCATAGCATCTGGGCCAGGTTTGGGGTGTTACAGTTTCTTAGCATTTGTGTGAGATAATAAGGATGTGTTATGTTTGAATCAGTTTAATCACAGAAATCTAAAAACTATGCAGATAACAGAGCCTGGTTAGAGTTGTTATGCAACCTGCAATTTAATCGGGTTAGGATCTAAATTGAGCATGCACATTTCAATTATGTGTCCACTAGCCATCATCTGGTTAGGATCGATCAGCTAATTCAGGTGCATTTCAATCACGTATGAACGAAATATAGACTTGATTTTAATTGAAAACATGATCGATTGAGGCAAAAACATTATAAGTATGAATCAAATAAATATTATTTAATCAAAGCAATCATCCTAGCTTAAATAAAATTAAGCTAACATTTTTGTAAATAAGAACAAAGAACACATAGCAAACATTTTTAGATTGAATTAAAGAAAAGAAAGATTAAACCCAAATCAGAGTGGCTGTCACCCAAGACTCTGACGACGAGGCTCCTTCACTCCTTCATTTTGCTCCTTTGCTGATGGCTCTCCAAGGTGGCCGACTAAGGGCTCTTTAAGAGGCTTAATTGTTAAAATCTCTATGAAGAGATGATGCTAGGCGTGGGGAATGGACAATGCTAAAGACAATTGAGAGAGAAGAGAGAATGATGAGGGATGAGGGATGAAATGAGGTCTTATTTATAGGTAAAGAGAGGAGGGTAGTTTGCTAAAAATAGAGAGGTTTAGTCTCTTCAAGCTTTTCCAAAGAGTGGCCAACTATGCTTAGTGGATTTCAAGTTGAATTTTTCTTGATTTTTAAGCAATTTAAATGCCATAACAACTCAGGACTGAGAGTCGGTCAAATGTAAATCTTCAGGCAAATCTCTAATTTCTTCAACATTGTTAGGACCTTGTGTAATTAAACCAAAAAGTGGTTTATGTGGACAACCATGTGTAGCCAAAATCAGGTTGACTTGGTCTTTAATTTGGACAGTTTTTTTAATCCAACAAAGCTACCAGACCTGTTCAAAATAAATCAATAAATTAAAGGACCAAAGAATAAAATAAATAATTAATTAAAATCGAAATTATTAATGAAATATTTTCAAATGAAATATAAAATATAATTTTATTATTTAATTTAATCATGCATGGCCCATTTTATGTCTTAAAAATATAATGTGTTCAAATAAATATAAAATAAGCCATTTTATGCATGAAAACTATATAATAAAGCATAAAATCACATTTTAATAATTCCTATGTCCTAATTTCATATTTTCACATATTTCATTAATTTATTAAACAATTACTTAGTTTTAACAACGAATTTAAGTAAAAAGGTGATAAATTGCATAGGAAAAATCCTATATATTTTTCAATTTACACACCCCCTAACTTAAATCATTGCTCGTCCCGAGTAATGTTTATGCACAGCAAAAGGTCTTACTAAGGCAAAATTGCTAACTGTGTAAGCGGTATCAATCTTTGTCCCATAATCATGCATTAATAACTTCATGTTCATAGACCTTCTTTATTAACAAGTAATTCATATGCAAACATTTTTAGAGTTTCATACTAAGTTTCAAAATATGCCAACATGAATCATAGTTTGTATGTCTGTCACAGCCACAGATAACATTCTTCATTCAACATAATTTCTTATGAATTAAGTAAACAATCATAAGGCTTATTTATGATCTTCATATGTTGAACTAAGTACACTAATGTAGGTGACATAATCATCAAAGATATTTTATAAGGTTGTAATGGGGCTCGGTTAAAGGTAGGAATTTTAAGAGATGAGACATTTTGGTTGCAAAATGTTAACCTTTAACTTTGTCTTGGATTTATCGAAATACAGCATTTTTTTGTAAGTGAACTTTTGGAACACCCTCAAACTTATTTTGAACTCAAGCTCATACATTTTTCTTTTTGGAGACTGAGCAAACTTTTCTTTGCTCTTCCTTCATCTCATTCTTCTTTTTTTTAAGCATGAGCACGTACATCTTTTTGAAAATTTCCTCAAATGTTGATTACCAACACAACTTTACTTAAAGTGGGTGTACAAAATTAGGATAACTGGTAATGTGGCTTATAATGTAGTTTCATTGCAATAAACAGACATTTAAGCTCAAAATTACAGTTTCAAGGGTCTAATATCATAGGGTTGGCTTGAAAACACTCAAATGATCTAAATTAATAGTGTCTATATCATTTTATATTTTTATGTTCCCTAGGATTTCGCCTCAAGAAAGTTACTAAGTCAATTCTAAAGATATAACCCTTCATGCATGTCTAATCTCAAGAGAAACTAAGTTTTCCTGGCAAACATTATTAAGGCTAAGATCATACAAGCATTCCATTCTTCATGATAACATACTTTCACTTAGATAAAATCATCATTCATACTTGCATACAAACTATCTCATTAACAAAAAATGTCTCTAAACATTCATTTATTAAAACATACTTTTGAAAGAAATGATTGAAACATACTTGAAAATTTTAAAAATTTAAGCAATTTATTTGCCTTACCTCCCATTAAAAAGAAGCAATGTCCTCACTGCAAGAGCAAAGTAATGAATGAAAACTAGACACTAGGTAGGGTTGTAAATAAAGAGAGGTGAGTCATTAAGACTACTTAAATACCAAGTCTTTCCTAATAACCTGATCCTAGACATGTTCATTCCTATTACCACATCACTTAGTCTTTTTCTTTCTAAAAAAGTGTTAAGTTTATTCATGCTTGTTATGCTTTATTCTGTAGAAATTAAATCCTAATTACGAAAAAAATAAATTCCTAAAGTCTTAAAAATAATTAAATAAATAACAAGACAAGAATCCCCCCTTTTATTTTTCTGACTCATTCCCCTTGTCTTTTTTAATTCCATCTCCGCTTGCATAGTCAGTATCTTCCGTTCATGTCTCAAAGATAACATCTGGGAACTGAGGAACAAAAGTATTAGAGATATTCTTAAAATTATTTCGAATTGAGTCATCTCTAATATTTGCATATTTCCAGTAAGTTTGTTGTTGATTATGCATGAACTTGCACATATCCATCATAATTAACAACTCGGATTTCTTTAAAGCACTTGCAAAAGTCGTCATTGGAGTTGTAGATTCAGGTTCAACACTTAGCTTGACTGTTTCTTTTTCTAGCTCAACCTCTGGCTCAGGGGTTGCAGATCCTTCAACTGGTCTAGGACTGTTCGGTTCCTTGTCAGATTCTTATTCTTCAGAGTCTGTAACTAAATTAGCTTCAATTTTAGTTTCATTTGTTGACTCCTCGGTATCTGGCTCAGTTGGCTCTTCTTGCTTGTCTTGATTCAACTCATGCACCTTCTCTACTAACCTTTCAAGATCATGATTTTTAATGCACCCTTGAATAAATTGCCCCTTCAAATTTGCTTATGTTTTAACATAGGCCCTTAAGCAAAGTGAAGTGATTAATGATGGAAAATAAGCACTTCTTGTCTTCTTTTTAGCACAATCATGAATCTCCTTGAGAATAATTTTCCCAATATTAATGGACTTTTCTGTCAAGATTGCGTATAACAAAAGCATCCATTCGATCGAGATGGTGGAACTATGTGAGATAGGCATAAAACTGCAGCGAATGAAATAAAACCATACCTTTGCTACTAGTTTTAGAGATTCCCTTCGGCAACAATGGCTTCCATACTTTCTTATAATCCATTGGGATCCCGAATTTGTCGTAACATCAAGCACTTGTTGAAGAAAATCCTAATTGATATTGTTCATCATAGTGTAGTACTCATCTTCTTCAGCATTCGGTAAGTTAAACAAACCATTGATGGACTTAGAAGTAAGAGGTACCTTTTTCTTTCAAATGATGACCACAGTAGCATCTTGCATATTCAAACTAGCATAGAATTCTTGAACTAATTCATCATCGGGAAGTGAACGAGCATTATAAAATCATTCCCACTTGAGAGCATTGATTTTCTTTCTAATCGGTATAGGAACAACCATCAAATCATGACTCTTCAAGTTAAAACCTTTTTCCGAC
The DNA here is from genome assembly GCA_025698465.1 of Gossypium longicalyx. Classification (NCBI taxonomy): domain Eukaryota; kingdom Viridiplantae; phylum Streptophyta; class Magnoliopsida; order Malvales; family Malvaceae; genus Gossypium; species Gossypium longicalyx. Next base: position 29,027,444 of record CM047001.1, on the reverse strand, counting down.
ATTAAATCTCAACGAGTATGGAAACAACTTCAACCTCAGTGCGTCTTCAATCACACTGGCTATCTTGAATGAATCATTCACCTCCATAAACAATCAAAGGTGGAGATGTGGATCTTTCATGAGCATACTACTAAATTGGCCCTCCATATGGAACATTTGAAACATCATTGGTTTCAATTCAAATTGGGTTGCCTCAATATTTAGCCTTCTAATTCCTGGATTTAACTCAATGAAAAGTGGCACAGCATATTGCTTGATGCATCGATCCCTATCATCGGTAATGAGGATGGGATTTCGTACACGATCGGCTTCATTACCTTGGTCTCAATTTTGATTTCCAATGTCCATCTCGACTTTTCTTTGAGCTGTTCATTCACGTCTTCTTTGTCTAAAAGTTCACCCAATTTTAGGGTCTATAGGGAGTGAATCAATAATTTGATCTATGCTCATAAACACCTGAAAAGAAAATCACAAAATTAAAAAGAGTAAGTTAGTAATATTAGAAATAAACCAAATTGTAAGTAAATAATTTCACAAAAAAAATGACTATGGCTACAGTTAACAATCTCTGGCAACGGCGCCAAAAACTTGTAATGCGTAGGTTTGTGCAAGTGTACACAGTCGTTATCAAGTAATAAGTAAGTATCGAGTTATCGTCTTCACATGGATTGTATTTGTGTTAAATCACTTGATTGTCAAATTACCCTTAACAAATCGGTAAACAAAAACACAATATGGTTGAAAAGTGATGATTAAAATATATTAAACTAAATGCAATGATTCGTAATGCAAATAATCCTAAGTATGCAAACTATATGAATGAAATAGGTTTTAGCAAAATTAAACACAATTTGCAACAATTATAACGTAAATAAACTAGGACAATTACTTTAATTAAACTCAATTTATTATCAACATGCTTAATAGCATTCAGAAAAATATTCCATGACAGCTCGATCTTTCATGAGTTTGGAAACCACATTAGGTCCTTTTGGAATCCTTTACTTAGTAAATAAGCATTTTACTGATCCTTATTTACTAAGGGTTTCTTAGCATTCGTGTGAAGTAACAGGGATGTGTTAGGTTTGGAATAGTTTAATCACACAAATCTAAAAACTATGTAGATAACAGAGCTTGGTTAGAGTTGTTATGCAACCTGCAATTTAATCGGGTTAGGATCTAAATTGAACATGCACATTTCAATTATGTGTCCACTAGTTGTCGTTTGATTAGGATCAATCAGCTAATTTAGGTGCATTTCAATCACGTATGAACAAAATACAAACTTGATTTTAATTGAAAACATGATCGATTGAGGCACAGACATTATAAGCATGAATCAAAAAAATATTATTTAATCAAAGCAATCATCCTAGCTTAAATAAAATTAAGCTAACATTGTTGTAAATAAGAACAAAGAACACATAGAAAACATTTTTAGATTGAATTAAAGAAAAGAAAGATTAAACCCAAATCAGAGTGGTTGTCACCCAAGACGCTGAAGACGAGGCTCCTTCACTTATTCGTTTTGCTCCTTTGCTGATGGCTCTCCAAGGTGGCCGACTAAGGGCTCTTTAAGAGGCTTAATTGCAAAAATCTCTATGAAGAGATGATGCTAGGCGTGGGGAATGGACAATGCTAAAGACAATTAAGAGAGAAGAGAGAATGATGAGGGATGAGGGATCAAATGAGGTCTTATTTATAGGTGAAGAGAGGAGGGTAGTTTGCTAAAAATAGAGAGGTTTACAAGCTTTTCCAACGAGTGGTCGGCCATGCTTAGTGGATTTTGAGTTGAATTTTTATTGATTTTTAAGTAATTTAAATGCCATAACAACTCAGGACTGAGACTCGGTCAAATGTAAATCTTTAGGCAAATCTATAATTTTTTCAACATTACAAGGACCTTGTGTAATTAAACCAAAAAGTGGTTTATGTGGATAGCCATGTGTCTTTTGTAACGCCCCGAATTTGGGCTTAGAAGTATTGGGCCTTGAGTATGGGTCTGTATGGAGGTTGTATATAAGTATTTAATTGTGCAAGGAAATGACACAATAAAATGTCTACTTTGGTGGTTAATGGCCCTGAGAAGTGTTGGAGAAATCTTGGGTTCAAACCTGGGCTTTAGCAAAAATTTTGGTTTTAAATGAATAAAACTCTGGTTGCTTGGATAAAGGCCTTTTATATTATTGTGTTAAATAAATGACACAAGGAAGCATGTGGTCTAGTGGTTGTGGCGTCATTTTGGTTGCGAGGGAGCCTGGGTTCAAGTCTTGGCTCTTGCAATTTATTTTGGTTTTTCTTTTAAAGGAACCTAAACTTTGGCTCATAGACCTTATAATTAATTGAGGCTAAGTGGTAACACAAAGAGCCTTGTGGTGTAGTGGCAAGGTGGTGTCACAAGGGCGGCAAGGAGGTCCAGGGTTCGAGTATTGGCATGGGATATTAATGAGTATTTATTTTGCACTTGTGGAAGGCAAGTGGTTGAATTGGAGTAGAATTCTATGTGGTGGAAGGTTGATTTGGTCTTGGAATTTGAATGTGAGGTGGGAGTAAGTTGAAGAGGGGATTATGTAGAGAATTAAGAAGTGAATCAAGGAATTTGAATTGGGAGAGTTGTAGCCGAATGGGAAGGTTTTTGTATGACAAATTCGGCTAGGGGGAGATTGTGTGAACATTTTGCGGTTTTGGAGTTTTAGTCTTTTGTACAAATTCGGGTTTTGGTGATGTTAAACATTTAGTTTCGGTTTCTATTACCTTTTGCTGCTGGTGCCGATTTCTTGCTAGGGGTTAAGGGTCTTCTCGATTTTAGGTGCCTTTGGGTATTATTCTATTTCTCCTCAATTTCTCTATCTGCCGAATCCATTTTGTGGTGCAGCACCGTTTCTCTGTTCCTATTCCCAACTGTACTCATTCGAGTTCTTTCCTCTTGCTATTCATTAGCCTTGCCGAATTACTTGCTTCTATCACCCCTTTCTACTTTTTGTTTCTCCCTTGATCGAATGTAGTTCCACTCCTCCCCCTCTCTACTTCTTTTTCCTTCGGTTGCTCTTCTAATCCGAATCACCTCTCTATCTTTGTGTTCCATTCTCTTTTCTATTTTTCTCTTGATTTAGCCATATCATTTAAGTCGAATACTCCTCTTCTCATCAATTACTACACTATTTCAATTTTGCAAGATTCCCTAGCTATTGCAGATTGTGCTTTACTTTTGTGAGTCGACTCTCTCTGCATTTGGTTATCCATATGATCGAACTTGCGATGAGCAAAGGGGGTTTTAGCAATAAAGGGGTGTCAATGGTACTGAGTGGGAGTGGACGCGTAGCCTCTGCCCCCAAGTTTAAACGACGTAGGGTGTCGGTAGTTCGGGACTTTCTACCAAGTTGCAGAAGGGTATCTGCACCAAACTTTGGATTTAGTAAGCAAATCACAGTTGACCAAGGCAAGTGGTAGTCGATCCTTTGGCTAGGGGTTTTTGTTAAGATTCTTTTAACTATATTGCTAAGTGATTAACTGATGTTATGTTGAATTTAGGTTCTGGCAGTCGTGAATTCTTAGTACTCTACATGATCAGGTGTGTAATCAGATGCCTTGTCTGATAATCAGCTGAAAAGCCAAAAATGTGCGTGATGTTCACTCTGCTATGATTGTAGATCGGCAAAATACTGAAAAGTCGGTGTAACACCCCTAATCCATATCCGTCGCCGGATTAGGATTATGAGGCATTACTGATCAACAGTTCAATTCCAAACATTTATATATCCATTCAAGTCAAACTCATTTATAATTAAAAATATAATCACTTCACATTTCAGGACATACATTGGTATATATCTTGCATATACAAGTCGCAACTAAACTCAACGTATTACTTACCGCATACAATGCATTTATATACACGATATTAACTATTACCAACATGGTCAAACATACTTCTAATACCAGTTATGTAATTATTCATATAGCCACCAAATCACATACACATTTTTATAACTTAATAAGCCATAATACATATCTTAAACCACTACATATGCGGCTTAGGTAATAGTCAATTCGAACTTCCATGCTTTACTCTTTAATACAAATCGAAACATCCTCATGATAATAATAATGCATTTTCATATAATTATTTTTAAGTATTAATCATTAAAGACTAGTCATACCTACTATAGTCATTAAATTATACACATTTGGTCTTAGTAAATTTAACCATTTCATGCACATACCACTAAAAGTACACTTGTTATATATGCTAGTTAAGATGCTTAAAGTTACGTATTCAATAACAAAGTAATAATCAATAATTGGACATCTTAAACTACTGTTCACTTAATGTCATTCATGATTTAACATTAAAAGCAAATTATTAGTAACCATGTCTAATCATATAATCATATTATATAATTTAATAAGTAATCACATATGAATATTTAGTACATTATACCATGGCTGAATATGCTAATAATGTACATGTACATGATACGCAACCAACCCTAAAATAACAATCACATTTAGCATTGAATACATAATAAAACAATCGACCAAATATTCATGAAACACATGCAATACTTACCACTTAGCAACCGAACCAATCAAGCTAGTATACATCTATCCATCACTTTTAATTGTTTCACATTTCATATTTCTATCACAATTTATATAATACACTAAATACATATTATTCTTTTATTCTCTCATAACCGAATTTATTCACCTAATACCACATACTCATCCAAAGTTTCCATTAGCAATTTATCAACAATCAAGCTCATTAAACCTTTTAACCAATAACATCTAAGACCAAATTTAAACATGATAAGCAAACCATTTTCAAAGCATATAGTACCTATCACAAACATTATATATTCATAGCACGTAACTATAAAACCAAGATAAACATAACCCATACTTAACATGACCGAATTCAAATATAAAATTTTAGCCATTTTCTCTTGGCTTATATACCTAACCAACATTCATTCTAGCCTATACATGCCATAATTTAAGTTTAGCTTAAAATGTACCAAAACAGTATATAGTGTGATGAACTTGGCTGACAGTTCCCGAGCTTGTAGCTTGACTCTAAAATCTATAAAATAGAGTAAACATAACACACAGAGTAAGCTATCAAAGCTTAGTAAGTCATAAGCAAATAAACAACTCAATGATGTTATCAACTTAACTAAACTAAACCAGATTATTATATCATTTCACGTTTAAATCCAGGCACTTATATTTTCATGTTATATACATATAATTATATATATTTGTATTTAATTATATTATCACTTTGACCGAATGCCTATATGGCCAAAATTAACAAATTATCGTTTAACCTTCAAGGCTGAGTATTCATTATATACCTAGTTCACATACTCATAAATACATAAACTCATAGATCATAATATAATTCCATGTACATATATTAGTCATTTGGCCGAGTACGCATAAACACATATACATATAATTAAGACTCATTCAATAATGTGCAATAGGCCATATACACTTACCTTATTTTTAGTAAACATCAAACTAACTCATACCTAGCCATTTAGCTCGATTTACATACTCGAACTCAACTTATCTTTGCCCGATGAACCATTCAAAATTGGATAAGACACTCGGATCATCACACAAGTCGTACAATGCCAATGTCCCAGACGTGGTCTTACATGTAGTCACATATCGATGCCACTGTCTCAGACACGATCTTACTCGTTTACACTTATCGGAATCACATATCGATGCCATGGTCTTACTCACACACATATATCGGAATCCTATGTCATGACATATGTATCCTAACTGTTCCTAAGGTTCATATGGGGCTTTCAGACGTCGCAACTCAGTCGAAATGAATTCAGAAATGTATTAACCAAGATTATTCACATTCGGCTATGGCATATACAAATTCATACATTTCATTTCAACATGTATACATTACATTTAATTAGAATTAAGGACGTCTATTTGCTTATAAACTTACCTCAGACGATGTAAAACGAAACGGAGTGGCTAGTCGACAACTTTTGTTTTTTCCTGATCCAAGTCCGATTTCTTTGGTTCTTGATCTAAACATATTCAAATTAAGCTCATTCAAATATATTTTCATTCAATTTAGTCCAAAAACACATAAATGGGCAAATTACCAATTTACCCCTGACATTTACAATTTTTACAATTTAGTCCCTATTGCACAAAACACAGGATATGCAAAATTTCTCTATACTCATGTTGGGCCGAATTTTACCCATTACCATGTAAGTCCATTTATTTCATTTATTTCACATTTTAGTCCCTTAAATTATTATTTTTGCAATTTAGTTCTAATTACTCAAAATCATCAAAAACTCTAATATAAAATATGTTAATCTAAAACATATCTTTCATATTTCATCATCAAATAACAAAAATCACAAGCTATCAAAAATGGCACAACTCAAAATATTCATCAAAATAAAAAAATTAACGCATGGGTCTTGAAGATTACTAAGCAACGATCTCAAAAACGTAGAAATTACCAAAAACCGAACAAAAATGAACCTTGATTGAGCTTGAATATATGCCGAACCCTAGCTTGAATATTTCTTTCTTATTTGTTTAGTTTTGGTCAAGGAGAAATGAATAAAGAAACATGTTTAATTTTATGATATATTAACATATATATTAACTTATTACTAATTTACCTAATTAACCTTAATGAAAAAATAACGGAATTATATAACCAAACATCATGCTAATGACATAATTACAGCATAAATACCCCAACTTAGAAAACCATTAATAATTCGGCCCTTATACAAGTTACCACCTAATTTTCATTTTACGCGATTAAGTCCTTTTATTTAATCAGACACTCAAACGATAAAATTAAATCACGAAAATTTCACAGATATAAATTCACACAAAATAAACACAGAAAATATTTTTTAAATATTTTTTGACTTAGATTCGTGGTCTCAAAACCACCGTTCTGATTAGGGTCTAAATCAGGCTGTTACCACCGAAAACATGGCATATGATGCCACACGAGCGTGCGATCGCACATGTGGTGAACTGAGCTCACGGAATGTAGGTGTACGACGAGGAAGGCTACCATGAGCGAATTCATGGGCTTAGGCCGTAGTGGGCCACTTGGGCCATGAAATGGACCGAATAGGCCCAATGGGCCCATAGGCCTGCTTGTGTCAAATCAGTTGCTGGGTGGAATATGGTTGGGCTTGTCATGTCGCGTACATGGCATAGATCGTTCTGGGCCACGTTGGACCAGACTGGGCCATGTGGGCCCAATGGGCTTATGGGCCCACATGGGTAAATTTTGCTATTAAACGGGAAGTAGATGACTTGTCATGTCGCGCACATGACTTAGGTTGTTTTGGGCCTCGATAGGCCGTGTGGGCCCAATGGGCTCGTGGGCCCACACGGATAAAATCTGCGATAAGTGACTATTAATGAACTAGGCTATGGTCTACACATAGCCGTATCTAATTTGGACTAAATGGGCTACACGAGCGTGTGGGCCCACTTGGGCCGAGTAATGGGCCTTAGGCCCATTTGCACCGTTATGTCTGTTTAGGTTACTTAAGTCACTCGAGGCGATGGTGGACCATCTGATGGGTGATAAATACCCCTGGTTTGTAAAATTACTAAAATACCCTTGTAGTGTAAAATGACCGTAATACCCCTGTATGGTGGAATGACGATTATGCCCTTATATTCCGTATGACTGATGTGCTTATGTTTACATGTATGATTGTACTAAGTATGACTTTCCATACATGCAATATTTATGACATGACATACTGCATGGGGTTGGGTTATTATTGCTGGAGGAAGTGTACGGCTTGTAGCTGTTCTGTACAAGGCTTTCAGCCTTTCTGCGATACTTATGGCTTATGGCCATTCTGTTAACTGGCAACATTGCTGCGATATTTAAGGCCCTGAGCTGTTCTGTTGACTTAGTGTCGTGACTGGTGCTAAGCTTGGTGTGTTGGCTGGGTGGGTCGATGTCATCCCCACATGGTGTGTTGGTTGGTATGGTTGGTGTATTGGTTGGACTGTGTTGGGTATCTGTCTGCTTATCTGCATCTGATACTAATTCTGTACTGGGCTTAGGCCCACCTGATTCTGTTAATAGGCTAGGCCCAACTGTTACTGATTTTGAGAATGGGCTAAGCCCTATTGATTCTGATGGGGGCTGAGACCCAAGTTAAATTGTATTGGGCTTTGGCCTACACACATTGTTCTGTTACTGTAATGGGCTCCGGCTTAGACTGATTCTGAATTTTGTCGATTTACTAATTGTTTTAGTTTAGGAGAGGATTACACACTGAGTTTTCATAAACTCACCCCGTTTATAAACTATGCAGGTAATCCCCAGCATCAGGAGGACCGGTGCTGCGAGGGACTCGGAGGTGGCCACACAACTGCTATTGTTTCCGATTTTCTTTTAAGTTATCTATTTACAAGTACTTATATTTGATCTGGGTTGTAATAAGGCCTCTTTTAATTTCTGGTTCTAAATTTTGAATTTCATATAGTGTTTCATAACAGTTGGAGTAGAACACGATTTTTCCAAAACAATAACTGTTTTTCAAAATATCACATTTTCGCAACTATTTAAATTAAGCTTCCACAGCAAATAAAGTTTTAAAGGTAATAATGCTTTACAAGAGAATAACTTTTAATAAACCAACAAAAACTGAGGTTTTCACAAGTGTTAAAATGGCCAGAGGTTTTAAATAGTAAGAAAGGTTTTCAATGAGAACATGATTTTCGAAAAACACTTAAATGTTACACACTAGATTCGGGCCTAACTTCTAGGTCAGGTTTGGGGTGTTACATCTTTAATTTGGACAGTTTTTGTAATACAACAAAGCTATCAGACTTGTCCAAAATAAATCAATAAATTAAAGGACCAAAGAATAAAATAAATAATCAATTAAAACCCAAATTATTAATGAAATATTTTAAAATGAATTATTAAATATAATTTTATATTTAATTATTTAATTTAATCATGCATGGCCCATTTTATGTCTTAAAAATATAATATGTTCAAATAAATATAAAATAAGCCATTTTATGCATGAAAACTATATAATAAAGCATAAAATCACATTTCAATAATTTCTATGTCCCAATTTCATAGTTTCACACATTTCGTTAATTTATTAAACAATTACTTAGTTTTAACAATGAGTTTAAGTAAAAAGGTGATAAATTGCATAGGAAAAATCCTATATAGTTTTTAGTTTACAACGAATAGCTGGAATGCATGAAGTTAACGCACTGACTTCACTCTCTGCTCAGGTATTGATCGGCTGATAACGTCACAGCAATAATTTGCAAGCATACACTTTTGATGCAATTATAGTATATAGATATGAGTCTGTCAGATATCGATCCCATAGGGATGGCTATCTTTTGTCTATTAATGTCGATGCAATAGATAGATAGAAACGATATAAATTGTGAGGATAGTTGTCGGAGCAACATCTTGATGATGATGATAAACTGGTATCCCTGACATTAATCTTCAGCAGAATACTAAGTGTTCACAAGGTATAAAAGTTAGTTGATTGTCGATGCAATAAAATTAATGTATATCTTACTAAATGCTACTCTTTGGTTTAATTTGTAACTTAACCATGCACATTAAAATCACCTTTTGATGATGGAAATGGGGCACTATTAAGAACCAGTGAACTAAATTCCTTTAGTCCTTACTCAACTTCCGCTGAAAAGCTTATTAGCTCAAACTGTCACTGCACCTTCCAGTGTTAGCGACTACAATAACAGTTTCGTGTTTAGAACATTCAAACCCCTAAAATTAAAAAAGAACAATAAGATTTAACAAGATAACATTTAACAAAGCATTCATTATATTTCCATACAATAGAAAACATAGAGTAATCACCAGCGTTTTCAAGAAATGAGAAAGAATTGAATGGAGAATACTATTCCTAGGCTACTTGATTGAATCTATGCATTTCTCCTAATTCTGCACTTAGATCTTCTCGTCAGGAATGGATCTGGATCAGTTTTCATGTTGGCTCACCTAAGGGAAGCTCAAGCTGCCATAGTCGCAAGCTTCAAAATAGGGTAAGAGAATCGTGGTCCATCAAAAATTCATCCTCTCCTCATTCTTCTCACGTTATCCTTTTATGTTTTCCTTAACAGTACAGGTGTCCTCTCAGGATTCTTTTGTCCTTGTCCATACAGGGTAGTTACATCAGACTGGACAACTCACTCATGGTTGGCTCTTATCATATAGCTATCAACTACGGCAACAATTCTGAACGCCATATGGAATTAACTCGTGCAGCGATATTGCAGATATCTGTCAACTGCGGCGACAATTCCTGACGCAATCTGGAATTAACTCATGTAGCAACATTAGTGCAGAAAGATAGCAAAATTAAAGATAAAATAGGCTAGGATTCACTGAGTTATAAAATGCAATTTACTAAACTGAACATGCTAAAATGTATGCTAAGGGTAACTAATATGGGAACAATTTAAACAATAAGTAGGGATAAAACATATGTTCTTTCTACTACAATCAAGTATCTTCTATTTCTTCAATGTTAAAACAATTTACCACTAATGGTTTGAATAATTTTGTAGCTCAATCACTAAGTCAATATGATGTAGTTTCTTGTATATACTGTGGGGATGGTCTTTCTTTCGAGAATTGCCTTTCAAATCCTGAATTAGTGCATTATGTAAGAAACCAGTATGAAAATAGAAGTGGACAAGGATTGCAGTCCAATTCCTACAATCCATCATGGCGAAACCATCTAAACTTTTCCTAGAGTAACCAAGGAAATGGACCGAACAACAATCAAATGCAACATAGAACCAACCAAGCCCAAGAATTTAACTAACAAGCCCTAAAACCACCTCAAGATGAATCATCAAATAGTTTGGAGAACTTGTTGAAGGAGTACATGGCAAAAAACAATGCCTTGATCAAAACTCAAGTAGTAACCTGAAATATCTAGAAAACCGGATGGGTCAGTTAGCTACTGAGCTTCATAGTAAAACACAAGGAGCCTTGCCGAGCGACACAAAAAATTCAAGAAATTTGGGTAAGGAACATTGTAAAGTAGTAGAGTTACGAAGTGGTAAGATTTTGGAACTTAAAGAAGTTATGGTTGAAGATGAGCCAACTGACAAAGAGGAAATTCAACCAATATTTGAAGTTCCTACAATAGAAAAATGTGATGTTGGAAAATCTGATGAGGTAAACCTTAAATTGATGAATTCTGAAAAACTAACACCCTCTTTTACGGATTACCTTCTTAAAAAAGTTGCCCATATCAACCTAGAGTTCCATATCCTAAAGACATCAAGATAAAAAGCAGAAATAAGGGGTATAATTCAAGAAGTTCTTGGATGTTTTAAAGAAATTACACATCAACATTCCATTGGTGGAGGCTTTAGAACAATGCTAAATTATGTGAAGTTTATAAAGGATATCTTGTCCAAAAAGAAATGACATAGTGAGTATGAGACTGTCGCTTTGACGAAGGAATGTAGTGCGTTCTTACAGAACAAACTACCTCTAAAGCTAAAGGATCTTCGAAGCTTTACAATACCTTGTACCATTGGTGAATCATATTGCTATAAAGTTTTGTGTGACTTAGGAGCAAGCATCAACTTGATGCCCAGATCTATTTTCAAGCTGTTGGGAGTAGCTAAAGACCCACTACTGTAACCCTTCAACTTACAGATCAATCATTAGCATATCCTAAAGGAAAGATCAAGGATGTTTTTGTAATAGTCGATAAATTTATTTTTCCTACTGATTTCATTATTTTTTATTTTGAGCCAGACAAGGAAGTTCCAATCATCCTGGGGAGACCTTTCCTAGCCACAAGAGGAACGTTGATAGATATGCAAAAAGATGAATGCACCTTGTGAGTTCAAGACGATAACGTTATGAAGGCGATGAAATTTCTCGATTCAATGGAAGAGTGTTTAGTAATAGAGGATTTAGAAACCTTAGTTTCTATAGGTAGCAATTCTAAAGAAGACCCGTTGAAAAACACCTTAGTGTCTGAACCATTCAAAGATGAAAAAGGTAATGAAGGTTTGGCTTTGATGGAAGTCAATCTGAGGAGTTATATTCAAACACCGTGATTCGAACAGCTAGAGTTGGAATTTCTAGAATTTATAAAACCCAAGTCATCAATCGAGGAACTGCCTAAATTTAAACTAAAGGTACTTTCGTCTCACTTAAAATATATTTATCTTAGTAATAGTTTTACTTTGCCTGTGATTCTTTCAGCAGACTTGACAGAATATCAAGAGGAGCAACTGATTGTTGTTTTAAAGAAATTTAAAAAAGCAACTGGTTGGACAATAACTGACATACGAGGTATAAGTCTTTCCTTTTGTATACATAAAAATTATTTTAGAGGAAGGTAAAAAACGGTAAGATTGATGGGCAAAGGAGACTTAACCCTACCATGAAAAAAGTGGTTTTGAATGAGGTAATTAAGTGGTTAGATGCGGGAATTTTTTACCCTATTTTAGATAGTTCTTAGGTAAGTTCGGTACATATTGTACCAAAGAAAGGTAGAGTCATGATTTTAAAAAATGAATGAAATGAGTTAATCCCAACGGGAACTATCATGGGTTGGAGAATCTGTATTGACTACAAAAACCTGAACAAAGCCACTCGTAATGATCATTTTCCTTTACCTTTTATGGATCAAATGCTAGATCGACCAGCAGGTAATGAAATTTATTGCTTTTTAGATGGATATTTGGGATACAACCAAATAGTTGTAGCCCCGAAAGACCAATATAAAACTACTTTTACTTGTCCTTATGGTAAATTTCTTTTAGGCGAATGCTTTTTAGCTTATGTAATGCATCTGCCACATTTCAGCGATGTATGATGGCAATTTTCATTGATATGGTTGAAAATTATGTTGAGGTTTTCATGGCTGATTTCTTTGTCTATGGTAATACTTATGATATTTTCTTGAAAAATATGGCTAAGGTATTCAAAAGATGTGAAGAGACGAATCTTGTCCTTACCTAGGAGAAATGTCATTTTATGGTTAATGAGGGAATTGTCTTAGGGTACAAAATTTTCAAGAAGGGGATCGAAGGGGATAGAGCAAAGGCGGATGTAATTTAAAGATTACCACCTCTAGATAGTGTGAAAGGATTTAGAAGTTTCTTAGGCCATGCCGGATTTTATCATAGATTTATTAAAGATTTTTCAAAAATTTCTAAACCTTTATGTCTGCTTTTATAAAAAGATATTGTTTTTTTTACTTTAACAAAGCATGTTTAGAAGCTTTTAAGAAATTAAAAAGCTGGTTAATCTCAGCCCCTATAACTGTTACACCTGATTGGAACTCAACTTTTGAGTTGATGTGTGATGCAAGTGGTTTTGCTATTGGAGCTGTAATGTGTCAGAGAAGGAACAAAGTGTTTCACCCAATCTACTATGCATCCAGAACTTTGACAAGAGCCCATATCAATTATACGATAACTGAAAAAGAACTCTTTGCTATAGTTTTTGCTTTTGACAATTTCTATTCATATCTTGTAGGTACCAAAGTTACATTATTTACCGATCACGCTGCCATTAGGGACTTACTCATGAAGAAAGATGCTAAACCAAGGCTAATTCGATAGATACTTTTGCTCTAAGAATTTGACCTTGAGATCCAAGATATAAGAGGTGTTGAAAATCAAATAGCCGATCATTTGTCGATGTTGGAACAGAATAAGGTAACTTCTTCAGTTGTTCCAATTAATGAGACTTTTCTTGATAAACATATCTTCGAGGTAAGACAAATCTATGAAACACCTTGGTTTGTTGATTTTTCCAATTACTTAGCATGTGGAATAATTCCTCGAGATATCACGTACCAACAAAGGAAGAAATTTCTTCATGATAGTCGGTACTCTTTCTAGGAGGTCCCATTTTCTTTAAACAATACGCAGATAACATAATCATGAAATGCAAAGCTGGAAGTGAGATTGATGAGATTTTTTACCACTAACATTCATCTCTAAGTAGGGGACACTTTGGTGGTTCACGAACAACAGCAAAGATTTTACAAGCTATATTCTTTTATCCTACATTGTTCAAGGATACTTATGCATATATGAGGAACTACGATAGATGCCAAAGAACCAAAAACATATCAAGGAGGAACGAGATGCCCTTAAAAAATATTTTGGAGATTGAACTTTTCGATGTATAGGGCATTGATTTTCTACGCCCATTTCCTTTTACCTATGTTAGCAAGTATATCCTGGTAGCTGTGGACTATGTATCCAAGTGGGTTGAAGTCGAGGCCTACCCAACTAATGATGCTAAGGTAGTCATGTGATTCCTACATAAGCACGTGTTTACACAGTTTGGGACTCCTAGAGCTATAATTAGCGATGAATAATCTCACTTTGTAAATAAGTGGCTTAAGTGGTTGCTTGACAAGTATGATATGAAACATAAGATTGCTACTGCATATCACCCACAATCGAATGGGCAAGTTGAAAGGGTGAATCGTGAAATCAAAAGTATTCTTGAGAGGGTGGTGTGCCCTAACAAAATAGATTGGTCTCGAAGGCTCGACGATTCTTTATGAGCCTATCGAACTACTTTTAAGATACCATTAGGGATGACTCCTTATTGGTTAGTTTTTGGAAAGGCATGTCATTTGCCGCTCAAATTGGAGAATAAAGCTCACTTGGCTTTGAAACAGTTAAATTTTGATCTTAAGCAAGCTGGTGAGAGAAGGATGTTACAACTTGATGAGTTGGAAGAGTTGAGGTTATTTTCATACAAGAATGTCAAGACATGTAAGGAAAAATATAAGAGATGGCATGATAGTCATATAAACTTCATGAGTTCAAAGAAGGTCAAAAACTGTTGTTGTTTAATTCAAGGTAAAGGTTTTTTCCTAGAAAACTCAAATCCCAATGGAAAGGACCTTATACCATCTACAAAGTTTATCCATATAGAGCTGTAGAATTGTATGACCACCATGGAGGTATGTTTAAAGTTAATGGTCAATGTTTTAAGCACTATTGGAATGGTAAAGTTGAGTGAATTAAAACCTCGTTCAAATTAAGATACCCTTAATCTTTCATAAACCTACTCTTTAATAAAAAATTTAGGGATTATTTTCTTAAAATAGTACATTTAATTAATTCTATCTAAAGAGATTGGAACTTAAGCGAGGACCGTTGTGACCCATCCAACCTTTTTGGGAATTAATTTAATGTAATCTTTTAAGAAGAAAATTTCTAATTCATTTTAATCTTTTCTTAGTTTTATTTTTATTTCTCATTTTTAATCTTTGCCTTTAGTTTTGATTTAGTTTTAATTTTAATCTTTATTTTAATTTTTAATCTTAATTTTTAATTTATTTATTTTAAGAAACGCAGCCAATTTGGCCCAAGTACTAATAAGTTTATTTATTTTTAAGTAGTTAAATTTTAAATAAAATTTGGGCTCAAGGCCCTTAACAGCAAAGAGGAGAAGTTTAAACCATATTGTCATCCATAGGGTCCCTTGAAACCTTAATTTTTGCCACCATAATCTCCCTCTATCTTACTTGCCACCCAAGTAACTCAAAATTAGCTAAAATTTAGCAACAAAATTGCCCTAATTCATTATTATATAAACCCCTCTTTACCTTCATAATTTTCAAAACCCTTCAAGCTATTAGCTAAACCCTACACCACTCATTCTTTTTCCTTTTAGTCGTTGGCCTAAATCCCGAAATTTCTCCCAAAACTTTCTTCCTTGACGTAAGCCCCTAGTATTGCCACCGCACGACGTTTGCTCGATCAGCCCCTTCACCATCGCAACCCCTACACAGCGACATCCTATCATTATCACAACCTTAGCACCACCACAAAACTGTCGCTATCGCAAGTCGATCGTCGCTGCAACATCTTGCCCCATAATTTTCCAATTTATTTTCTATCCTTTTGTCGAAATTTTGCTTAATTTTCAGGAATACATCTCGCAAAAGGACTAGATCTTCCAAGACATCTACCGAAAATCTCATCATGGTTCAAGATGAAGAAGTGAAAGAAAAGTTTGATTCAATGTTCAAGAATCAACATATGATTCCAAAAAAAAAAAAAGGTTTCAACTTAGAGAGCAATGATAAGATGGTTGTGCCCTTACTGATTCGAAAGACGATTGATACCTTCAATTGGAATTATTTTTGTGATGCACAATCATTATTGAAAGAGGAGTTAGTTCGAGAGTTCTATACCAGATGCTACTGAAGTTCTTGTTTGCAAGAAGAAGGTACCCCTAACTTCGAAGCTGATTAATGATTTGTTTAACCTACCTACTGTTGAAGAAGATGAATATTGTGCCATGATGACAAATATAAATTGGGATTTTCTTCAATAAGTGATTAATGTTGTGACAAATGAGATCCCAATGGATTATAAAGAAGTATAGTAGTCATTCTTGCTAAAGGGAATATCTAAAGCTATTGGCTAAGGTATGGGTTCAAGGATAGGGTTCGAGGCGTTACCGGACTTAAACATGAGCATTCATACAAAACTGGGTCATAAAATTTCGTCCAAATTAAAAACTTTTCAATCACATGCAAATTGTCCCTTATAAGGGCCTACGAGACCCAAAACATATACCAGAAGTGGTTCGGGACTAATCTAGAAACTTTCAGGACCTCGAAATAACTTAGAAAATTTTTCCTATTTTGGAGAGTCACACGTCCGTGTGGGTAGGCTGTGTGGTCACACACGCCCGTGTGGCTCAGGACACGCCAGTGTCTTCAGCTCGTGCAACTCTCTGACTATGACATCATCAACAAAATAAGGTCACACGGCCAAACCACATGCCTGTGTGCTCAGACTGTGTGACGAATTAAACTCCAAAAATTAAGTGTAGACTTCACACGGCCTGGGCACATGCCCATGTCCCTAAGGCCGTGTCCTTCACACGGCTAAGACACACGGTCGTGTCTCTACCCGTGTGTTTATTACTGGGCATACTATTTTGCATGATTAGAGTGCAAGGGACACACGATTGGATCACACGCCCATGGGACAGACTGTGTATCACACACAGCCAAGACACATACCGATGTGTCTAACTGTGTGGACAAGTTGTAGGCTATTTTCCAAGCCATTTGCCACCCTCATATACTTACATACTTATACTCATTTCGTGGCATGCAACATGGCACATTTACTTACTCAACATTCACAATCATAGTTAATTTGCAACTTGATAATGTCAACATTTCACCTATTCAACTATCATGCTTTCATATGGCATTCCACACCCATTTCGTATTTGTCTATCATCCTTGTCAACCTATTTTGAAGATATACCTTTATACCACATTTATTGTATACACATTAATCATATTCAATACTCCAAACATACATGACATCCATCTCACTCATCAACCATAATCAACCATAACCACATTCAAGCATAAACACATTTGCATGCATGCATCCATAAATAGGGTTACAACCCAAAAGAATCAATATAAGCCCCTTTTCATGGCCATATACAAAAATAACCACAATAACATCATGACTTTACACTTTTGGCTATTCAATATGTCACATAACAAAAAGACCAAATTCCTATACATGCCATATCCAAAATAATGAAACTAACAATACCCAAATGTTTAATTGATAGTGTGATCCTGTCTCCGGCGTCCTCCAATTCCGGAGCTAGCTTGGTGGAACTATAAGAGATGGAAAATGAATGTGGGGTAAGCATAAAGCTTAGTAAGTTCACATGCAAATAAAGTGCAACTGAAACAAGTAATAATCATACATGTATTTCATCAAATCTCATAAACTTATTCTTCTCATATACTTATACACATGTTCTTAACACGAGCTCATCGTATTTCATGTTATTCACATGAGTTCGATGTACATATCTGTGCCCACTTGCACATAATAACTTACTTTCTTGTCTTGATGCATTCATCAAGATTACTCATCAAACTTCTCTTGAACTACCCGTTGAACACTCAGAATACTATCCGATACATCGGAAGCTTGCACCTAAGTGCCTCATATGTAGCCAATGCTACTTCATATCTCAGATCACATGTTGCTCACTTACGAGCTACTCACGGGTTTGCTCATGCGGGTTGTCAGGTATCCGCAACACATGCCGGACTACCTTACCATTAATAGCATATACGAGACTAGTACCTGAACGCTAAAACATGTGTCATACATATCACGAATTCAGACACAACTCAATGAGTTCGGATGTCGCATATATCATGAACTCAAACACAACTTAATGAGTTTAGATTACATAATTCATAGTGACATGTCACTTGTATCCTAAACTATTCCTAAGGTTCAAATGAGATTCTTCGATATCACATTTCTGTTGAGCTTGCTCGTAATGTCAATTTCAATAGTCATAGCATCAATCACATACTCATGAAATAATCAAAGCATCATTCATAATAATATGTAAGCATTTAAACACATGGTACAACATCACATTAAATATATATACTTTCCATACATGCAACATCAAGCATTTAAAGTATGGTACATGTTGCATAATTTGCAAATGAACTTACCACGGTTCAAAATAGATAGAAACGAGCCTAATCCTCGTAAACTTTGTTTTTCCCCCGATCAAGACCCAAATCACATTTTACTTGATCTACAATGCCAAATTTCAGTCGTTCAATACACACATTACTCATATCGACTCATAACACAAGTTTAGGTAAAATTACCTTTTTACCCCTAACTTTTTACTTATTTACATTTTAGTTCCTGCTCGTAAAATGAAATGCATGAAATTTCTTGGTTATCCAAGCTTAGCCGATTCATAGTCCATCTCATATCAGTCCATATTTTCCTTTATTTTACATTTTTAATACTCATTTTTACACATTTTGCAAACAAGTCCCTTTTTAGGTGTTTTCACTAAAAATCACTTAGCAAAAGATATTGATCACACATCAAACATTCATATTCCTCTATTAAACATAAAAAATACAACCATGTCACTCATGGGTCAATTTTTAAACATAAACCCTACTTTGAAATAAGGGTGGAAATAGGTAAATCAAGCTACAAGATCTTCAAAAAATGTAATAAATATTAAAAACGGGCTAGGGAACACTTACTATTGAGCTTGAAAAAGTCAAAAACCCTAGCTATGGAGAGCTTAGAAATTTCGACAGCTACATGAATAAGATGAGCCAATTTTTGCTTTAATTTTCCTTTTTCTTCTTTTAATTACTAATTGACTAAAATGCCTGTAAGGCCTTTCTTTCAAAATTTTCTTATGCATGTCCATTTTTGTCCAAAATTTTAGAACTTGGTCTAATTGCTATTTAAGGACCTCTAATTAATAATATAATGCAATTTCATAACTAAAGCTTCTAGAACACAAGTTTTGCAACTTATTGAATTTGGTCCTTAAAGTCAAATTGGACATCTTAGGCATAAAATTTCTTCATGAAAATTTCACACAGACTTGCAATCATATCATGGACCATCAAATAATCATAAAATAATTATTTCTATTTTGGATTTGTTGTCTCGAAACCACTGTTCTGACTAGACCCTAATTTGGGATGTTACAGTCCATGAGCTAAACTTGTTTTAACTGAGTGAATGAGTAGAACCAAAAACTGATGAGAGATCGAACAAATCTAAAATTGAATCTAACTTAGTTACTGAAATAGAAGAGGAAGAATTTGAGGAAGAACCGAATGAGCCCGAACCAAGAGAAGAGTCAAATGTTGATGAGCCAGTTGAACCAAGTGTTGATCTTGAGTTGACTATTCCTAGGGCTACTTCTTCAAATACTGTGAAGAAATCAGAATTGTCAATTATGATGGATATCATGAAATTTATGCATAACGAACGACGGGCTTATTGGAAATATGAAAAAGTTAGAGATGATTTTGTAAGAATACTTTTAAAAATATCTCTAACAATTTTGTTCTCGAGTTCCCAAATTATATCTTTGAGTCATGGAAGGAATATGAGAATGCAAGCAATGAAAAAACATTAAAGGAGGAATACAAGGAGGATAAGTCAAATAAACAAAAGGGGGTTTTTTCTCTTTATTTTTTATTTCTTTTTAGGTGTTCATTTTTATTTCTTAGTTCGAATTTTGCTTCCGCATAATAAAATAGAAAGCATGAATAAAATAAGCTCAATGCCTCTTTAATAGAAAGAAAATAAAGTGATGTGGTACTTAAGCAGTCTTTATGACTCACCTCTCTTTTCTTATAACCCTACTTGGTGTTCAGTTTTCATTCATTACTTTGTTTTTGCAATGAGAACATTGCATCTTTTTAAAGGTGGTAAGGCATTTCGCATGAATTTTTAATAAGGCATTGATAACTCTTGAAAAGAGTTATATTTTATGCCTCTAGAGGGAATTTTTTGTTTGAAATTAAGTAAATACATTTGTATTTTTAGGATAATTTTAGAACATTGCATAACAAAGCTTGGATTGTGCTACATTGGCCATTATTTGTTACATTTATCACTTTGGGAGGAAAGGTGTGGTTCTGTGTGAACAAGTGCAGGTAGAAGAAGAGGATGCAGAAAAAAATAGAGAAGTGAAACATTATCATGGAAGCTAGTAAGATTGATTGTCAACAGAATTGCCATGGCAATTTAGGGGAGATGACTCAGCACTCTATCAACGTCACTCTCAACCAGCTAGACTTGTGCCAGAAAAACTAACCTGGAAAGTGGAATGAAAAATGTGTGCTGAGGTGGGATGGATCTACCCAATAAAAGAAGGAGAGAGAAGAACAAAAAAAAAAGGAGAGGAGAATCATCGTGAGAAAGAGGCTGGTGACAGCAACACTCTCTCCCTCTGCGCAAAGAAGAACTTCATTAGATAATTCAAGAGAAAGAAAGGGTAGCAGCTTAGAAGAGAGCAGAATATAGACGTGAAGAAGGGGAAGAAAAATTTATCCTAGATTCATGTACAATCAGAAGATAAAAGAGAAGCTAGAGTGTGGAATTAACTTCCTGCAGTTTTGTCTTTATTTTTCTAGATTAAATTTTCTGTGATTTGAAATTAATTGAGAAATGTTTATGAATGATTCTAATTTGATGTTTACTTTTCCACCCATGAAGTAAATCTTTTATGGGTTGGAGTTGTTTGGGTGAATGTTTTATCATCTTTAATGCCTAGGATTTGATATTGTCTATATCATTGTTACATTTGATTCATGCTTATTTTAAATACATGCATGCAAGCTCTAGACATAGTTGAATGTATGTTGTGTTCTTAGGTTTTTTTAATTTTGAAAAGGTAAAAAATATTGGATCTTGAATCATTTGATGCAAGCGAATACTCGACAAAATATTCGTAGCACTCTAGACATATATGTTACAAGTTGTACAGAGAGTACGTTTCTTGTAGTTATCAATCCCAATTTAACATCTTGAATTAGGATCTAATCAGAACAATGGTTTTGAGACCATAAATCTGAAATAGAAATAATTATTTTATGATTATTGGATGATCCATGATATGATTGCATGTTTGTGTGAAATTTTCATGAAGAAATTCTATGCCTAAGGTGTCCAATTTGACCTCAGAGACCAAATTGAATAAGTTGTAAAACTTGTGTTCTAGAAGCTTCAAGTATAAAATTGCATTAGATCATTAATTAGAGGTCCTTAAATAGCAATTTGACCAAGTTCTAAAATTTTGGACAAAAATGGGCATGAATAGGAAAAATTGGAAAGAAAGGCCTTAATGGCATTTTTGTCATTTGGTAAATAAAATAATAAAAAGGGAAAAAGAAAGAAATTTTTTTCCATCTTCTTCTTGCTTGTGCTAAAATTCCAAGGGTCACCATAGCTAGGGTTTGTTCATCTTTTAAAGCTTGATTGTAAGTGTTCCCTAGCCCCGTTTTTAATGTTCTTTACATTTTTGAAGTTGTCATCAACCAATCTAGCCATTTCTACCATTATTTTAAGCTAGGGTTCATGTATGAAATTTGACCCATGAGTAACATGGATGTATTTTTATGTTTAATGGAGGAATATGAATGTTTGATGTGTGATAAACATCTTTTGCTAAGTGATTTTTGATAGAAATGCATGAAAAGGACTTGTTTGTGAAAGGTGTAAAAATGAGTAGTAAAAATGTGAAATAAAGGAAAATGTGGACTGATATAAGTTAGAATATGATTCGGCTAAGCTTGGGTAACTAGGAAATTGCATGTATTTCATTTTACGAGCCTAGAGACTAAAGTGTAAATAAGTAAAAGTTAGGGGTAAAAAGGTAATTTTACCAAAGTAAGTGTTATGGGTCGATATGAGCAATGTATGAATGGAACAAGTTGAAATTGACATTATAGATAAAGAAAAACGTGATTCGGGTCTTTATCGGGAGAAAAACAGGGTTACGAGGATTAAGCTCATTTCTATCATTTTGTACCGAGGTAAGTTCATTTGCAAATTATGCAACATGTGCCATACTTTAAATGCTTGATATTGCATGTATGGTAAGTAAATATAATTAATGTGGTGTTGTACCATGTGTTTAAATGTTTACATTTTTATTATGAATGGTTCCTTAATTATTCCATGAGTATGTGATTGGTGCTATAAGTATTGAAATTGACATTACGAGCAAGCTCAACGGAAATGTGGTATCTAAGAATCCCGTTTGAACCTTAGGAATATTTTAGGATACAAGTGACATGTCACTAGGAACTAAGTGATCTGAACTCATTGAGTTGTGGTTTGAGTTCATGACGTATGTCACACATGTTTTGGCGTTCTAGGTACTAGTCTCGTATATGCTACTAATGGCGAGGTAGTCCAACATGTGTTACAGATACCTAACAGCCTGTATGAGTAGACCCATGAGTAGCTCGAAAGCGAGCAACATGTGATCTAAGATATGAAGTAGCATTGGCTACATATGGGGCACTCAGGTGCAAGATTCCGATGTATCTAATAGTATTCCGAGTGTTCAATGGGTAGTTCAAGAGAAGCCCAATGAGCAATCTTAATGATTGCATCAAGACAAAAAAGTAAGTTATTATGTACAAGTGGGCACAGGTATGTACATCAAACTCATGTGAATGACATGAAATATGAAGAGCTCGTGGTAAGAACATGTGTATATATATATATGAAGAATAAGTTTAAGAGATTTGATAAAATGTAAGATTATGTATATTACGTTAAATGTATGTTTAATGCTTGTTTAAGTTACATCTTGTTTGCATGTGAACTTACTAAGCTTTAAAGCTTACCCCCTTCCTTTCCTTTTTCTTATAGTGTCGCCAAGCTAGCTTAGGGACCAGTGGACGTTGGAGTTTTCGATCACACTATCAATTGAACATTTGGGTATAATTAGTCTCATCATTTTAAGTATGGCATGTATAGGGACTTGGTCTTTTTGTTATGTATTATATTGATTAGCCAAATATGTTGGCTCATGATAGTTTGAATAGGTGATATGTTGACATTACCAAGTCATAATTTAACCATGAATGTGAATGCTTGAGTAATCAAATGTGCCATGTTGCATGCCATGAAGTGAGTGTAAGTATGTGAGTGTTTAAGGGTGGCAAATAGCTTGGAAAATGGCCTAGAAATTGTCCACATGACTAGACACACGGGTATGTGTCTAAGCCATGTGTGACACACGGTCTGCCCCATGGGCATGTAATCCAGCCGTGTGTCCCCTGCACTGTAACACCCTTAGCCGTACCCATCGCCGGATTAGGCTATGAGACATTACATTATAATACCATAAACATATTCAGACACAATTAATAACTAAAATACATGCATATGATAAAACCGATTATATCCTATTACCTAACTTAACTAATAATCTCATATGCAACTTAACATGACCGAACATGCTATTTAGGTATATATACAAATACACATAACATGCACTTACTCTAAATTCAAGGTCACGTTTAACATTGAAATTCATACCAAAATAATTGGCAAAAATCATCATGTAACATTTTATTTTCTTAATACTTTGTATGGCCGAATCTTATTACTTAAAAACCACATTCACATCCAAAATTTCCACCACCAAATTGCTAAGACTAAACTTATTAAACATTATATCTAAGAAATATCAAAATAAGTCTAAGCATAATAAGTAAATTTCGTATACACCTTGTCTTAATATAAAACATATCCCAAATCAACCATTTAATACTATATGACCGAATCACATAACAAGCTTCACAACATCATACAATTTGGATACATTCTTGATATAAACTCAGGCTAAGATCAAACATATATAACATAACCATTTCATCCTTACCACCTCAGAATACGAGCACATAACACAACTTATAATCAACCATGACACACGGCATGATAATCAAAATAGACTTAAAATACTATTTAACCAACACCGAACTCAAGCATAGAAATTAAGCCATTTGTGCATAACATAACCTAGCCTATACATGCCATAGGTTCGAAAGTTCGCTTATTAAAAATACTGAAGATAGTCAAGAGTGTGATAGACTTGGCTGACGATCCCCGAGCTCGTAACTTGAATCCAAAATCTATAAAACAGAATCACAAATATACACAGCGTAAGCTTTTATAGCTTAGTAAGTCATAAGCAAATATCAACTCAATAATATATTCAACTTCTAAAAAATCTAAAATAAACTAATTTATTATATCAATGTCATATTTATTTTCAACTTAATCAATCCATAACCACACATGTTCAACATAACTATCACTTTGGCCGAATACTTATAAGCTTAATATTTTACAAATTTTCATTCAAATTTCAAATCCAAATACCATTATATATTCAAATATACTCCCACACATTTACACAAACTCACAAAACAAAGATTAACTTCATATACCAACATTATTCATTTGGTCGAATATACAAGATCAAATATAAGATTACATAAGTACTTACCTATATGGCTGAATATAAAAGATCCAATATAACATCACATATGTACATACCTATGTGGCTGAATATACAAATACAAATATAACATCACATATGTACATACCTATGTGGTCGAATATACAAGTTCATTTAACTCAGTTTACTTGCTCAATTATCAATCAACATGAAGTCTAATAGGCATAGGCTTGAAAATAAATCATCGGCATAAAACCTGCTAGGTATAAGCGTGAATCACACACCGGCACAAGGCCTGCTAGACTCAAAGTCTGATTTTATTCACCAGCAATAAGCCTGCTCGGCATAAAGACTGATTACATTCACCAGCATAAAGCTTGCTAGGCTCAAAGCCCTAATATCACTATTATAAAGCTGTCTCGTACACAATTCATATAACAAAAACTCCAGATATTCCATATAGATCATACGGACTTTCAAATGATATAACTCAGTTGAATTAAACTCAAATACTATATTTCTATGCATAAACACATTCAGCTAGCTCTTTTATGAATCTATAGATTCCAAAACAGCATATTAAACTAAGTTACATTCAAGATAAATGATGTTTAATTGCTTAAAGACTTACCTCGGATATCGACGAATGTTATAAATCGGCTATTCGACTATTTTTGCTTTTCCCCGATCCAAGTCCGATTTCTTTTGTTCTTGATCTATATAATTTCAAATTAACCTCATTTAAACACAATTTCATTCAATTTAATCCAACAACACATAAATGGGAAAATTACCATTTTACCCTTAATATTTCATACTTTTACAAATTAGTCCTAATTACATAAAACACAAAATACACAAAATCTCCATTCAACATGCTTAGGCTAAATGTTCATCTAGCACATATAAATACACACTTTTCATTTATTTTGTATTTTAGTTCCTCAATTTATTATTTTTGCAATTTAGTCCTAGTTACTCAAAATCATCAAAAACTCTAATAAAAAGCATGTTAATCTAAAACATATCTTCCATATTTCATCATCAAACAACAAAAATCACAAGCTCTCATCAATGGCATAACTCAAAATATTCATCAAAATAAAAAAATTCAAGCATGGGTCAGATAGTACTCGAAGTGTAACTCCCCAAACCCAGCCCGGACGCTATGGCCGAGTCTGGCGCGTCACATTGAAGTGTTTTAGCGAAAACCTTGTTTTCATTGAAAACCCTTTCTTAAGATATGAAACCTTAGTTAACATATGGAAACACTTTTTTCAGTTGTGAAAGCCTTGTTTAAAACATTTGACTTAAGAAAACTTATCATTTAAAAGTTTAGTTGCGGAAACGTAAAAAAACATACTATGACTTAGAAAACCCATGTTCAACTTCTCGTAATTACAATGCATAAAAATGAAAATAACCCAGATAATAACAAAATGGAAGCCTTACTACAATCAGGTCTGAAACATACCTAATAAAATAGAAACTTATATGCTTTTAAAAGGGAAAAAAAACACATTCGAGTTGT
Source organism: Gossypium longicalyx (assembly GCA_025698465.1). Lineage (NCBI taxonomy): Eukaryota > Viridiplantae > Streptophyta > Magnoliopsida > Malvales > Malvaceae > Gossypium > Gossypium longicalyx. Next base: position 29,001,018 of record CM047001.1, on the reverse strand, counting down.
CTTGCTAGCTGGCCACCTAGAGTCCCTCCAATCATCGAACCTTCTACTGACCATCACCTGAAAATAAAATAAAAGAGGGGGTGAGTTTTTGTAAACTCAGTGTGTACAACCCTCGACGAGTAACAAGCATTCAATAATCACCATACATCAAACATGCAATGCAATGCAGTGCAATCCCATCCCAATAATCCATCCGCTACACACCAGCTCCGTCCCCCGATACATATCAGTGTGGGGATATAAATATCGACCCACCCAATCGATACACATCCAAGGTAGCCTGGTTGCGGAACTACCTTCATTTACATATTGGGCTTAAAAGCCGTCGGTGGATCCACGATTGTCAAGCAACCATGCGATCCACATATACGTCCTCTGTTCCATAATTCCCAACCCATATGGAACCAAAGAAAAATATCATGTGTATGCAGCAGATATGCGTGTAACATTCATAAAACTTACATTCAACACATAGGGGTATTTTGGTCATTTTCGCCCTTAGGGGCATTTCTATAATTTTTCCTTTATTACGATTTTCACTTACCTTGGCCCATTAACAAATCACGTGAGCTAAGATGAACGAATACTATGCAACAGGTAGGATTCCAAAGAAGAGGAGGTGAGTCATTAAGACCGCTTAAGTACCAAGCTCTCCCTAGATCCAATCCTAGACATGCATATACCTGTTGCCACACCTTAACCCTATGACTTGTCCATGGTCGCAATTAATTAATTAAGTTTTATGTAGTCATCATATACTAAGCCCAAAACCCCTACAAAACCCAAACTCACATACTTGTATATGGCCCACTAGGCCCAATCACATTTATATGGCTCATCAGGCCCAATTCACATTCATATGGCCCATCCGGCCCAATTCATATTCATATAGCCCATCAGGCCCAATTCACATTAAATTCATGCTCACATAAAATTTTTCATCACATAGCATCAATTATCAATTTTGCCTATTATGGGCCCAACAGCCCATTGGGCCCATTAAGCCTATTATGGCCGGTTGACCAATTCACAGCCCAAACCCATGGAATCGCCCATGGGGCCTCAGAAAACCTATCGGTTTCCCCCTTGTGGGCGTTTGTGCACTCGAAAGACTACCGTAGCCAAACTTTCGGCTTTTCGACATTTCAGCATTTCGGCTTTTGCCGATGTACTTGTGTGTGCAGTGTATGTACACACCTGGTAAGCAAGCGTGCTGCGATTCCCTTAGTCACCAACCTACAAATGATATCACCCTTTAATTAATCGCATGCTTAATACATATCTTTACTAAAATCGAAACCTCACCTTAACCTTACCTTGCGCGACAAGTATAACAGCCCCTACTTTAATCACTAACCATGATCAACTCCTAGATCTGCACCAATCTTACTATTAAAACCAGAATAATAGGTGACTCATATCCAACGCAAGTCCCCTTACCTTAACTATGACCATTCGGCCAACCTTAGCCAATAAGAGAGGAATACTTACCAAAATCGCAAACACCTAAGGAGCAATTTGGCAGAGAGCTAAAACTCGAGATCTGATACTAATTCCCTACCAAATTAGATTAGAAAGAGTGAGGGAGAGGAGTAATCGGTATTAAAAATACTAGCCGAAAAAGAGATAAGGTACTTACATCAAAAGAGTAATCGACCCAAGGGAGATTCGGCTTTTCGGCTTTTCGGCTTTCAAACTAGTATGGTGAATAAGGTTTATTTGTGACAAATTAAAGAAGAAGAGTAGAAGAAGGAATCGGCTAACCCAAAAGTGAAACAAATAAAATTGTGTAGAGAAAGGATGGAAATCAACACAAAGAAAAGAAAGTAAAATAGAGGGTTTTCAGCTTTTAGGGAAAAGGGTTTTTAGTAACAAGGTGAAAGAGATTTCGGCATTAGCCTGGCAACCTTGCATTCGACACCTATTTATAGCCTTTATAGCCGAATTTATCATGCCTAGGTTCCCAATTCGGGTCCACCTCATTCTCACTTCTCAACTTCTCGTTTTTTCTCCCTGATAACCCCTTTATCCTTTCCTCAAATCTCTCTTCTGAACACTCCCCTTAGAGTCCATCTTCATGCCACTTCCAACCTTCTAGAAGGCCAAAATTGAACTCCTAAAAATACTAAGCTAGGATTCGAACCTCGGATCTCCTTGCTATCCACTAATGCCACCTCGCTACACCCTAAGTGGCGTCACTTAGCCACTCTTCCACAAGGCTTTTTTGATGCCATGTAACATCTCGAAATAGGGCCTAAATGGAATAGTGGTTGCGAAACCACAAATCTGAGATAGAAAAGTTTATTTTGATTAATTTTTATGATTTACAGAGTGACTAGATGCATGTGTTAGAGTATTGATAGGAAATTTTATAGATTGGATGTTTAATTTGCCTATTAGGGCTTATTTGCAGAAGTTGCTGTAACATCCCGATTTAGGGCCTAAACGGAATGATGGTTTTAGAACCACGAATTCGAAGTAAAAAAATTATTCCGATTAAGTTTTAAGGTTTATTTATTGATTAAAATATTGTGTAAAAATATCGTTAAGTAATTTTACTGATAAAGTGCTTAATTGGACTTTTAGGACTAAATTGCAAAAGTTGCAAAATATGTGTTCTAATTCATAAGTACTTGATTGAAATGGGAGTTTAAAGAGGAGGTCCTTAAATGGTAATTAGAGCATTATATTTTGTTTGGACAAAAATGGGCATGAATAGGACAAAATTTTAAAGAAAGGCCTTAAGGGCATTTTAGTCATTTGGTAATTAAAAGAAATAAAAAGGGAAAATAAAGCCAAAATTGACTCATCTTTTTCATGGAGGCCAAAATTAGCATGGGGGAAGCCATGGATAGGGTTTTCAAGCTTTCCAAGCTCAATAGTAAGTCCGTTCTAGCCCCGTTTTTCAAGTTCTTTACGTTTTTGGAATCCCAGTAACTTGATTAAGCTTATTCTAGCAACAATTTAAGCTAGGGTTCATATTTGGAAAAATACCCATAGGTGAAATGTGTTTATTTTAATGTTTTATGGTAGAATATGAAGGCTGAAATTATGCTAAACAACTTTTGCTAAGCAGTTTTAAGCAAAAATGAGTAAAATGGCTTAATCGGTAAAAGTTGTTATTGTTCATAACTATGTGTTAGAGTGAGAATTTGATGTTACCATAGAAGGGAAAAATGATCAGCATTACATAAAACATAAGAATAAGGGATGAATTTTAATTCTCGAGTCTAGGGGCAAAAGTGTAAATATGCAAAAGTTTAGGGGCAAAATTGTAATTTTGCCAAATTTTGAGTTAAGGACTGTTTTGAATAGTACATTAATTAAATAAGTAAAATATAATGTTTTAGATCCCGGAAAATGAGATTTGAACCTAGAATGGGAGGAAAATTGAAAATTGGGAAAGTTGGTAAAATGATCGTTTTAGTATCGAGGTAAGTTCATATGTATAATAAGCATTAATTTATGCATGTTTCAATGTAAAATTGATATATTTACTATGATTTTCGATGTGTTGAAAGTAAGTATAATTATGATGATTTAAATGTTCAATATTAATTCGACATGGAAATGAGAAAGTATGTAAGTTTGTATGTAAATAATACATTATCTTTATTATGTTTTTATATTTCAGCATATTTTATGTATTGTAGCTGATTTTTGAATCATAATTGACTATTAGAAGTATGGAATCAAGTATTAGAAAGAGAGAGAAATCCCGGTTGAACCTTCGGAAAGATTTGATGATACAGATGGTATGTAGCTAGGTCACATGTATGGTGCTGAGTGCACATCATGTGTACAAGAGAGTTACGAGACATTATGATGTAGCTAGGTCGCATGGGTGATACTATGTGTACACCATGTAGACAAGAGAGCTACGGGATATATGTAGCTAGGTCGCATGCGTGGTTCCAGATGAAGGACACCATGTAGACAAGAGAGCTACGAGATAAGCTAGCTAGGTCACATGGGTGGTACTAAGTGTTCACCATGTGTACAAGAGAGCCAAAATTATGTGTACAATTGAGCTAGGTCACTTGAGTGGTGCTAAGTGAAGGCCACTATGTGTATAAGAGAGCTTCGATTTTAAAGGTGGGCTGTGTGCGACACCATCGCGTATCTGTTATTATTCCGAAGCGTTCAACTGGGAAATTGATTAAATGAATTGTGTATGACTTTTTGATGATAAGTGTAAGTATATACGTGTGTAACTTGTGAGCAATATGCTTGATATGTGATTGGAAATTGGAAAGATTGTTATGGGTAAGTGATGAATACAATTGAAGTGTGAAAGATCAAAATTGACAATAAAACTGTTATGGATAGTTGCAGTGACGTGAGTCTAAAAATTTACCAAAAATAGTAGAAACTGAATCAGAGACTGAATAAGATATAAAATTAAAGCGTAATGAGTCTATTTTCATATAACAGAAACAGAGAAAGCAAAGGAATTCTATATTATGAGATATTTAAGTTTTTGAGAGACTGGTTCAGAATGACTATGTGATCCCCTGTTCTGACTTGTAAAAATCATTAAAAATTGTAAAAAAAATTATTATGGGATATAATTTATATGATTAAAATACTTAATGAGTCTAGTTTCAAATGAAATAAACTATAACATTATTTTAATTCTGTACAAGGAGAAAATTGATCCGTAGTGAAGAGTGGTCAGAACAGTTGAGCAGTGAAACAGGGGTAACTTCAATGAATAAACTGTACTAATTGGCTAGACCAAAAATTCTGAAAATTTTATGGTAAGAATATACGTGAATCTAGTTTCAAGAAAAATTAACGGTTTGTAATTTGGAGTTCTGTAGCTCCAGAAATAAATAATTTAGCTGCTGGTACTCTGCTAGATAGCTTATTTTGAACCTGTTTATGATTGTAATAGTGAAAGTATGTGTGTGTTTGTGATGGTAATATTCCGGGAACATATTGTGACTTCATTTAAAGTATGAGAATGTATTGTTTATTAATATTTACATACTTACTTACTAAGCTATAATGCTTACTCCCTTCCTTTCCTTTTTCCTATAGTGTCTCAGATGTTAGCTCGAGTTGGAGGTCGCCGGAGGTTAAATCACACTATCAAACTATTGATCGATATATAAAGGTTTTAAAGTATTTTTAAGTCTGTGGCATGTATGGAGACTCGTTTAATTGTTACTAAGTTGCTAGGAATTGGCCTAAAATACTGACCTATGTTATTTGAAGGTCTCTATTGTATAAAGTCATTTAATGTAGATAGTCTTGATTATCTTATTAATTAAATGATGCAATTTATGAATGTGCATGCTTGCCTATGTGTGTGGTTGAATTAAAGCATGATATGGGCCTTGTAAGCTCTTTTTAAGGGACAGCTTGAATGTGTTTGAAAAAGTTTTAAATTAGAGTGAAATTATGAATCGGTTTTTATACGATGATTAGTGATTAAGTTCGGTAATGCCTCGTACCCTGTTCCGGTGTTGAACACGGGTAAGGGGTGTTACATGCCATTTTCCCCTATCCTTATTTAAAAGCCCAACTACTTGCCATCAGGGTTCCTTTAATAATTAAACTATAATTTCTTCTACCCCTAGGTTCGAACTCAAACCTTGACCAAGACCTACCATCACATAATTAACACTTAACCGGAAATGCTAAACACGAAAAGAAAAATTTGAGATTTTGGGATTTTTGGGTTTCAGGATTTTTGGGGCATTACATGAAGCAATGATCTCAAAAACATAAAAATTATCAAAAAATGAAACCAAACTAACCTTGAATCAAGCTTGAGAATAGCCAAACAACCTAGGCTTTGTTTTTTTTCTTTTTCTTTAACATTCGGCAAAAGCAAAGATTACGAAACCATGTTTTTTTATGTTTTATTATTACATTATTATTACATAATTTACATATTTAACCTTATGATAAAAATATAAAACCATTTTAAATGGATGGTCACAACCGTCCATGACATTTAACTAAGGCCAAATTACATTTTAAATACATCCACTTACAAAGACATATTCATTTTACCCTTTTTACAATTAATCATCAAATTTTCATTTTACACGATTAAGCCCTTTTATTTAATTAAGCACACAAATAATCAAGTTTTCATACGAAACTTTCACACATGCAAATTCACATATAATAAACATAAAAAATAATATTTAAATATTTTTCTGACTCAGATTCATGGTCCCAAAACCACCGTTTCGATTAGGGTCTAAATCGAATTGTTACATGCACCCTAATTATGCAAAACAAAATGTCTAGTACTAAACACACGGGCAGAGACACGGCCGTGTGTCTCAGCCGTGTGAATGACACGGCCTTAGGACATGGGTGTGTGCCCAGGCCGTGTGAAGTCTGCACTTAATTTTTGGAATTTAATTCACCACACGGCCTAAGCACACAGGCGTGTGACTTGGCTGTGTGACCTTATTTGCTTGATAACGTCATAGTTAGAGAGTTACACGGGCGTGTCCCAAGTCACATGGGCGTGTGACTCGCCAAAGTAGGAAAATTTTCTAAGTGTTGAAAAGACTCCAAAAGTTCTCGGTTTAGTCCCGAACCGCTTACCATGCATGTTTTGGGCCTCGTAGGCCCTTATATGGGACAATTTGCATGTGCTTGCAAAGTTTTTAATTTAGACAAAATTTTATGGCTCGATTTTGTATGATTGGTTATGTTTAAGTTAGGTAACACCTCGAACCCTGTCCTGGTGTCGGATACGGGTAAGGAATGTTACATCCAAGTTCTGTAGATGTAAACTGAAAAATATATGGGATTTTTCCTATATAATTCATCACCTTTTTACTTAAATTTGTTGTTAAAACCAAGTAATTGTTTAATAAGTTAATGAAATATATGAAAATATGAAATTGGACATAGAAATTATTAAAATGTGATTTTATGCTTTATTATATAGTTTTCATGCAGAAAATGGCTTCTTTTTTTTATTAATTTGAGCATATTATATTTTCAAGCTATAAAGGGGGCCATGCATGATTAAATTAAATAATAAAATATAAAGTTATATTTAATAATTTATTTTAATTTATTTCATTAATAAATTGGGTTTTAATTAATTAAGTAAATTGATTAATTAAAGTGGTTAAATTATATTCTTTTGTCCTCTAAATTATCTACTATTGTTGGATAGGTCTGAGAGCTTTATGTTGATTACAAAACCATCCAAATGGAGGACCAAGTTAACCCAAAATTTGGCTGTATGTGGATATTCATAAATCAAGTTTTGGTTTAATTACACAAGGTCCTTGAAGAGTTGAAGCAATCAGAGATTTACCCGAAGATTTGCAATTGATCGAGTCCTGATCCTGATGATGTTGTGGCACTTAAATCAAGCAAAAATCAGCCACACTTCCACAAATCATGGCCAGCCACCCTTGGATGAATTTTCAAAAGATGGACACTCCTATTTTTAGCAAACTAGCTCCCTTGCCTCACTTATAAATAAGACCCCATTTCTCACTTTTCTAATCATCCCTCACTCATTCATCATTCTCTCCTCTCTCAACTCTCCTAGCTTTCTTTCTCGCTCATGCCTATCATCATCTTTGCATAAGGAATTTTAGCAAATTAGCCTCTTAAAGAGCCCTTGGTTGGCCACCTCGGAGAGCCATCAGTAAAGGAGCAAAGCGAAGGAACGAAGGAGCCCTTATCAGTCAGAGTCTTGGGTGACAGCCACTTTGATTTGGGTTTAATCTTTCTTTTCTTTAATTTAATCCAAGAATGTTTGCTATGTGTTCATTGTTCTTGTTTACAACAATGATAGCTTAATTTTATTTAAGTTAGGATGATTGTTTTTGTAACGCATCAAAAATGTAAAGCTTGTAATTACTCATGTTATTACATAGGCTACATGTTTGTTTTAATGGCTAGAAGTGTTTTGCGTGTGTTTGGGGGTATTAGTGAAGCCTAGGTTCAAGTCTTGGCAATTGCAAAATTTTTGGTTTTTACCTTGAATGAATCTGGACATTGGCATATGGATCTTATAAGTAATTGTTGTTGAAATGTGACACAAATGAGCCTGTGGTTCTGTGGTAAGTGGCGTGTGGTAGTTGCTAGAGGTCTGAGGTTCAAGTCATGGCAGTGTAAAAGAGTATTTATTTTGCTACTCTTGTCGTGCAAGAGGTAGTTGTTGTTTGAAACTCTGTTGATGAAATTTTACTTGGTCAAGGAGAGGATTGTGAAGAGATTTTAGGAAAGGGTTAAGGGGAGAGAAAATGTGAGTTTGAGGTTTAGTGGAGTTGTGTCGAATGTGGGGTGTTGTGTATAGGAATTTTCAGCTGAGTGACTCCTCCCTAGGACTTTCAATTTTGATTACTTTGTTGGGGTTCTTTTCTCTCTTTCTTTTTCTCTTGGGTTTGTGCTGTTTGTGGCTTTTTTTTCTTCTGAAGCCTGTACTGTGCTTTTAGGAAGTACCTATTACGTCTTAGTGGCCTACGATTCAACTACTTCATCTAATCTTGTGTTCACGGCTTGTCTTCTCCCTTGCACCTCTTCTCAAAGGGCTTTCCTTTTGGCCGAATATCTATTGTTTTCTTCCTCTCTGACCATTTTGGTTTTAACTTGGGGTGACCGAGTTTTTCATTTCCTTTTTCTTCCAGTTTTTGAGTGCAACTTAACTTTTGTTGGCCGAATATTGTTTTTGTATTGACCCTCTGGGAATCGATTCTTTATTTTGTTCTTATCTGTCAACTTCAGTGGTAAGTACTATTTATTTGATTTTGTTTTGTTCATGCCTTCCCTCTTCTACCATAGCTATGGTTTCCATTTAGCACTGTGGTTTTGCCGAATATTGCTAGGGGATTCGATCACTATAGCCTAAGGATTAGGCCGATTGTATTCTCTGGACAAGTGATCCTCTCACTCGTGGTAAGCATTTAAAGTTCTCAATTTGTTTATGTAGGGTATAGATTCTCATAATCAGACAACTATTTTGGGTGAAGGTTAAGCATTGGGAAGATTGTGCTGGTTCTGATTCAAGTGGAGGTTTTGCGATTGTGTAGTTGGTAGGTAGTGATGAATAGAGTTTGGTATCTCCAATTCTATGGTCTGGGTTAACCGTGTATATGAACTAATGATGGGGTTGTTGTGTTCATAGGTGTTGGGTTTCGGAAGCGTTCCAAGTGTAATTCCATAGCAGGTGTGTAATCTTACAACCTATACTGTAAATTGGGAAAAGCTGAAAAGCCAAAAATATGGTGATTGAGGTCACATGGGCATGCGATCGCTCGTGTGGTGAACCGAGCCCACAAATCATGGGTGTTAAACTGTAGAGGCCGCCATGAGCATTCTCATGGGCTAGGGTCGTTCTGGGCAATGATAGGCCGAAATGGGCTGTGTAGGCCCAATGGACTTGTGGGCTCCACACGGATAAATTCTGCATTTTATAATAAAAACTAGATTGGGCAGTGTAGTTCGCATGGCTAATGGGTCACATGGGCGTGTCGGCCCTACTTGGGCCGCATAATGGGCCTTGGGCCCATTTACACCATTAAGACCGTTGAGGTTACACGAGTTGCTCGAGGCAACTGTAGACCTTCTGATTTGTCGATCTAAGTGCCTAGACCTAACGACAGGTAAAATGACCAAAATACCCTTATAGGGTAAAATGACTATTTTACCCCTCGAGGGTAAAAGATTGATTTGTGCTATGATTTGACTGTTCTATCTAAGCATGACATTCTACATTCACGTATGAGATTATGACATGACATATTACATGGGGTTAGGATATTGCTTATGGAGGAAGTATACTGTATTGTTGGCTTTTAGCTTTTATACTGATTACTGGCAGCTTTGCTGCGATACTGATATTGGTGTGTTTGGTTGGGTGGGTCGACTTTGTTCCCACATGGTGTGATTGGTGGTACAGGGTGGTGTGTCTGGCTAGATTGGGGTGGGTTCTCACTGTTGCATAACTGCATTCGCACTACTACTGTTACTGTAATGGGCTCAAGCCCGGACTGTTATTGCGTACTGTATTCTGATTGTTGGATAGGGGATTGCACACTGAGTTTCTTGTAAACTCACCCTTCTTTTTAACTATGCAGGTAATCCCCAGCTTTAAAGGATTTGATGCTGTGAGGGACTCGGAGGTGGCCTCTTGACCGTAATTATGCTATGCATATTTTTACTTTTTCTTTGATTTTCATTTTGGGTTTTTTTTTTTAAATTTTGTAATAAGGCCTTTTATGGATTTAAAATTTTAATTGGGCATTTGCTTGCTTACTTTAAACTTCTAGTCTAGGGGATTACGAGTTTTCAAATATAGATTGGTTGCTATGACACACGAGTTAACCTTTAAAGTTTTGAAAAGCTTCCGCGTTTAAATCGTTTTAATTAAATAATGGTAATTTGATATGACTAATGTTTTAACTGGCTGAGTGGATAATACAAATAGTCAACATACTTAAGTTTTTACAAAATCACAAAGAGATTTTAACTAATCTTTACCAATCAAACTCATCTTTTCGAAAAAAACACTGTAGTGTGACACGCCAAATTCGGCCATAACGTCTGGGTCGGGTTTGAAGTGTTACAGCTTTGATTAAATAATAATTATTTGATTCATGCTTATAATGTTTGTGCCTCAATTGATCATGTTTTCAATTAAAATCAAGTCTATATTTCATTCATACGTGATTGAAATGCACCTGAATTAGCTGAGCGATCCTAATTAGATGATGACTATTGGACGCATAATTGAAATGTGCATGCTCAATTTAGATCCTAACCCGATTAAATTGCAGGCTACATAAAAACCCTAACCAGGCTCTGTTATCTGCATGGTTTCTCTTAAGTGAATCTAGACACTGGCACATATGTCTTAAAGTTAATTATGGACGTTTTTATCACAGAAAGAGCCTGTGGTGGAGTGACAAGGTGGCATGTTGTGTAATTGTAAGGTTTAAGGTTCAAGTCTTGGGATGCACAATGGAGCATTTATTTTGCTATTTGAGCTGTGTAGGAGGTGGAGTTGGACTGGAACTCTTTGGTTGAAGTGGTCATAAGAATGAGGAATTTTCCTAATGGTTGAAAGCAATCCCACATCGGGAAGCTAACATGAGAATTGGTGAGAAACTGGCTTTCAATAGAGCGAACCAGATGAGTTGGTGAGAGGGAAAGTGATTAAGACTCAATGCAGGATGCGCCAAGGTTGGTAATCGTGGACTTCGGCTCATTCTCATAAATAGGTGTGTATTCACGCCTTTATTTGTTAGAAGTCGGCAAAAGCTGAAAAGCCGAAACTTTGACATTTGAGGCTTCACGAGCGTGCGATCGCTCGTGTGGTAAACCGAGCCCACAGATCAGGGGCAATAGACTGTAGAGGCCATCATGAGCGTTCTCGTGTTTTGAGGCTGTTCTGGGCCTCAATGGGCCCGATGGGCCTCGTGGGCCTGCTTGTGTAAATCTAAATATTAGGTGGGAAGTAGTTGGGCTTGTCATGTCGTGTACATGGCATAGGCTGTTAAGGGCTTCGTTGGGCCGAAATGGGCCGTGAGGGCCCAAACACAAATTAAATCCATAGTATGTGATAAATATTGGACTGGGCTATGTAGGTCACATAGCCGTAGCTAAATTTGTGCTAAATGGGCCATACGAGCATGTGGGCCCAAGTGGGTCGAGTTAGGGGCTTTAGGCCCATTTGCACCATTATATCTGTTTAGGTTACTTAAGTCGCTCAAGGTGACGATGGACCTACGGTTGGGTTGTTAAGACCCTGATTAGTAAATTATTGAAATACCCCCGATTTGTAAAATTAATGAAATACCCCTGGTTTGTAAAATTACTAAAATACCCCTGGTTTGTAAAACTACCGAAATACCCCCAGATTGTAAAATTATCGAAATACCCCTGGTTTGTAAAATTATCGTAATACCCCTGTAGGGTAAAACGACTGTAATACCCCTTTAGGATAAACTGTCTGTTATGCTCTTATATTATGTATGACTGGTTTGCTATATGATTTATATATGACTATGATTGAGTATGACATCCTGCATTCACATATGATGTTATGACATGACATTCTGCATGGGGATGGGTGATTATTGACGGAGGAAGTGTACGGCTCGTAGCCATTCTGTACAAGGTTTTCAGCCTCTCTGTGATACTTATGGCTTATAGTCGTTCTGTTAACTGGCAGCGTTGCTATGATATTTACGGCCTTTAGTCGTTCTGTCTACGGCATTGAGCCATTCTGTTGACTTAGTGCCGCAACCGGTGCTAAGCTTGGTGTGTTGGCTGGGTGGGTCGATTTTATCCCTACATGGTGAGTTGGTTGGACTGGGCTGGGAATCTTTCTGCATATCTGCATCTGATACTGATTCTGTAAAGGGCTAAGGCCCACCTGACACTGTTAACTGATATGGGCTAGGCCCAATTGGTTCCGTTATAGGCTGAGACCCAAGTGATTTGTATTGAGATTTGGCCACATATATTGTGAACTAAATTGTACTATTTCTATTAAAGGGCCCAAACTGTTTCTATTTCTGTTTCTATTTCTGTATACTGACTGTTACTCTAGTAAAGGGATTACACACTGAGTTTTTGCAAACTCACCCTTTCTGTCTAACTGCGCAGGTAATCCCCAGCCTTAGATGATTTGGAGCTGTGAGGGACTCAGTGGTGACCACACGTCAGTAGATTGGTTGTAAATGACTCAATTTATTTAAGCTTTCATATTTGGGTTTTAATTATGTAATAAGGCCATTTGGGGTTTTTTAACTTTTAATGGGCTTTTGATTTCTTATATTAAACTGCTAGTTTAGGAAAACTTGAGTTTTCAAAATATTCACGGTTTTCTAAAGAACACGAGCTTTAAACAACAAAGTTTTCAAAATGCTTCCGCGATTTTCCAAAGGCAAATATTTTGGCAAACGTTTGTGACAAGATGATTTGCAAACCCCGTACAGAAGGTTTTAATTTTAGAAATAAACTTTTAACGACAACTCGATTTTTGAACAACACTTTGATGTGACATGTCAGATTCGACCATAACGTCTGGGTTGGGTTTGAGGTGTTACAACTATTCACAAACATTCACAATGTCCCTTAAAAGGTTCTACGAGACCTCAAATCATGCTTAGAAGTGGTTCAGGACTAAACCGATTACATATAAAAATTTCATGAAATCACAGGTCACATACCCGTGTGAATAGGCCATGTGCCTCACACGGCCACTAGGTACACCCGTGGTGCAGGCCGTGTGAAAACAGGGCATACATACTGACTTGTACCACACGGCTGAGGACACGTCCGTGTGCTAGGCCGTGTGAAATCTAAGGGGGGTTACCGAGTTGGGTCACATGGCCGACCATACACCCATGTGCCACACACGGCCAGTAGACACGCCCATGTGTCTAGGCCATGTTAAAACTATAGGGTATACTGACTTTAAATCTAAGGGTACCCTAAGGGACACACGGTCGTGTAACATGACCATGTGTCACACACGGTTGAGACACAAGCCCGTGTGGACAAAAATAGGATATTTGCAAAGCCAGTTTGCCACCCTAATCACAAGCATTTCTACTACTCAATTACACAACCAAAATATACCATTTCAATATGCCTAAATCATCAAACATATATAACTTTTAAATGCATTTATCCATCAACTCATCACCTATTTTATACTTCAACATATACCATAAAGTCATCTCAAATCAAACTACAATATGCCAACTCAAATGGCCATATACCAACATTTACTAGCCAAATCACATGCTAAATTCACAACTCAAAACATATCAAAATGACACTAGTCTATACATGCCATATACCATATATACAGAGCTTCCAAAAATACCAACGAGATGATCGATAGTGTGATGACGTTTCCCGACGATCCCAGAGTCTGAGCTAGCTTCGATGATCTATAAAAACAAAGAATGAACACACAAAGTAAGCTTTAAAAGTTTAGTAAGCCATATACAAATAAAGTTATCATATAAATCACTACATTTTCCATCACTAGGCCAAGAACAAGTAAAAATACATATATATACATAAACCTTTCTCTTTGAATACATATTCATTCTCTCATGTAGCTCATCACTTCACTTTTCAATACTCGTATAAACTTTGTACGTACCTGAGTCATTTAGCTCATTAACACATTCTTTCTCGACTTATCTTTGCCCGTTGAATCGTTCAGAATCGTTAAGGATACTCGAAAATCACATAAGCTCATACAATGTCATATCCCAGATATGATCTTACATGTTAACACATATCGATGCCACTGTCCCAGACAGGGTCTTACACGAAATCAATTAGCGATGCCAATCTCCTAGACATGGTCTTACATGTAATCTCAATACAATACCAATGTCCCAGACATGGTCTTACATGTAATCACATCTCGATAACCTAATGTCATGATATCTGTATCCTATACTATTCCTAAGGTTCGTACGGGGATTTCAGATGTCGAAACTTTGTCGATTCTTGCTCGTAAGTGCTTGTTCAACATTTATTAAAATTCAATGGCAAGTAAACACATATAATTCAATTTAAATACATTTATTTGCATATGAACTTACCTCGTAGTCGGAATAGACAAATCAGATCGATTACTCAATAACTTTCGATTTCCCCCGATTTAAATCCAATTTCTTTCGTTCTTGATCTATATACATTTAAAATTAACCCTTTTATTCATCAATACATTCAATTTCATCCAAAGCACAGAATTTAGGCATTTTTGCACTTCAGCCCCTAAAGTTAGACATTTATTCAATTTAGTCCCTATTTCATAAATACACAAAATTCACAAAATTTGACAAAACCCATGCTTGACCGAAATCTTTATAGGTCTCTAGCAGCCAATATTTCACATTTATTTCACATTTCAACCCTCAATTTACACTTATCACAAATTAGTCCTTTTTATGCAATTTCACTAAAAATCACTTTACAAAACATAGATATCTATCACCAAGCTTTAATAATTCATCATCAAACATTCAAAAACACATGAACTCATCAATGGAAACTTTAAAAATCATCAACAAATTCAAAAATTAAAGCACGGGCTAGCTAATACTCAAAGCAACAATCACAGAAACGTAAAAATCATAAAAAACGGATCGAAAACCATACCTTAATCCTACTTCCAAAGTGATCGAATGAAAACCTAAAAAATAGCTTATTTTATTTCTCAATTTTTGGCAACTAGATGAAAAAGATGAGTAAAAATTGATTTTGGTTTTATTTAATATTACTTATTAAAGATATTACTAATTTAACCTTTAATAAAACCTTAATATAACACATTAGCCATGGACATAAATGTCCACTAACCTTAATCATGGTCTAATATCAACATAAGTACCTCAAATTTATTTAACCATAGCAATTAGGTACTTTTGACTTATAGCATGCCACTTTTGCATTTTACGTGATTAAGTCCTTTTTCTCAAATTAAGCTTTTAAACGATAAAATTAGCTCACGAAATTTTCACACATATATATTCACATGCTGTAAACACATAAAATAATATTAAAATAATTTTTTGGCCTAGGATTTGTGGTCCCAAAACCACTGTTCTGATTTAGCGAAAAGCAGGTTGTTACAAAATAGGTCAGTTAGCTACGGAGTTTCCTAATAGACCGCAAGGAACCTTGCCAAGCGATACTGAGAATCCAAGAAATTTGGGTAACGAACATATCAAGGAAGTAGCATTGCGAAGTGGTAAAATTCTAGAACTCCGATTGATTGATGTCGAAGACGAGCCTGTTGAAAAGGGGGAAAGACAACCGGGAGTTGAAATTCCTACACCAAAGGAATCAGAATCTGTAAAGACTGACAAGGTAAGTCCTAACTTAGTGAATTCAGATACTTTAACATCTTCTTTGAATGCAGATTTACCTACTCAAAAAAGTTGTCCGGTTCAACCGAAAGTTCCATCACCTCCATATCCACAAAGATTGCAGCAACACAAGTAGAAATAGGATGTGCAATTCAAGAAATTTTTAGATGTTCTGAAGCAATTACACATCAATATTCCATTGGTGGAGGCTTTAGAACAAATGCCAAATTATGTGAAGTTTATGAAGGATATACTGTCCAAGAAAAAATGACTGAGTGAGTTTGAGACTGTTGCTTTGACAAAGGAGTGCAGTGCGTTCTTGCAAAACAAATTGCCACCAAAATTGAAGGATCCAAGAAGCTTTACTATACCCTGTAACATTGGTGAATCTTACTGTGGTAAAGCTTTGTGTGACTTAGGAGCAAGTATCAACTTGATTCCTAAGCCTATTTTCAAGATGCTAGGGATAGAAGAAGTAAGACCTACAACTGTGATGCTCTAGCTAGCGGATCAATCTTTAGCATACCCTAAAGGAAAGGTCGAGGATGTTTTGGTAAGAGTTGATAAATTTATTTTTCCTACTGATTTCATTGTCTTAGATTTTGAAGCAGATAAGAAAGTGCCGATCATCCTTGGAAGACCTTTCCTAGCCACGAGAAGAACGTTAATTGATATGCAGAAAGGCGAACTCACCATGCGAGTTCAAGACGATCAAGTAACTTTTAACATTCTTAAAGCGATGAAATTTCCTAATTCAACAGAAGTATGCTCAGTTATTGAAGAAATAGAAACCTTGGTTTCTGTGGAAAGCCATTTTGAAGAAGATCCATTGGAGAAAGCCTTAGGGTTTGGCCCTTCGGAGGATGAAAAAAATGAAGAAAACATGGTTTAGGTGGAAGCCAATCTGAGAAATTTTATTCAATCCACACGGTTTGAACCATTGGAGTTGGAATTCAGAGATCTGTGCAACCCAAATTGTCAATTGAAGAACCACCTACACTCGAACTAAAGGTACTTCCTTCCCATTTGACATATATTTATTTAGGTAACAGTTCTACTTTGCCTGTGATTATTTCAGCAGAACTGACAAAAGATCAATAAGAGCAACTAATTTCTGTTCTAAAGAAATTTAAGAAAGCAATTGGTTGGACCATAGCTGATATTAGAGGTATAAGCCCTTCATTTTGCATGCACAAAATTATTCTAGAGGAAGGTGAAAAAGCTCGAATTGATGGGCAAAGGAGGCTCAATCCTATTATGAAGGAAGCTGTGAGAAAGGAAGTGATCAAATGGCTAGATGCAGGATTCATCTATCCTATTTCAGATAGTTTGTGGGTAAGTCCGGTGCAGTATGTGCCGAAAAAAGGTGGAATTACGATTGTTGAGAATGAGCATAACGAATCGATCCCAACAAGAACTGTTACTAGCTGGAGAATTTTTGTTGACTACAGAAAGCTAAATAAAGCAACTTAGAAAGACCATTTTCCATTACCTTTTATGGATCAGATATTAGATCGACTGGCAAGTAATGAATTCTATTGTTTTTTAGATGGTTATTCAAGATATAACCAAATAGTTGTAGCTCTGAAAGACCAACATAAAACAACCTTTACTTGTTTGTACGGTATGTTGCTTTTAGGTGAATGTCTTTTGGTTTATGCAATGCACCTGCAACCTTTCAACGATGCATGATCGCAATATTCACTGATATGGTTGAAAATTTTGTTGACGTTTTCATGGATGATTTTTCTATTTTTGGTAACACTTATGATAATTTTTTGAGTAATTTGGCTAAGGTGCTGAAGAGATGCGAAAAGATGAATCTTGTCCTTATTTGGGAGAAATGCCATTTTATAGTTAAGGAAGGGATTGTCTTAGTGCATAGAATTTCAAATAAAAGAATTGAAGTCGACAAAGAAAAGGTGGACCTAATTGAAAGATTACTGGCCCCAATGAATGTGAAAGGATTCAGAAGTTTCTTAGGCCATGTCAGTTTTTACCGAAGGTTTATCGAAGATTTTTCAAAAATTTCTAAACCGTTGTGTTGTTAGAGAAAGATGCAGTGTTTGATTTTAACAAAGCATGTTTAGAAGCTTTTGAAGAGCTTAAAAAATGGTTAATCTCAGCCCCAATAATCATTACATCCAATTAGAGCACACCTTTTGAGTTGATATGTGATGCAAGTGATTATGCTGTTAGAGCTGTGATGGGTCAAAGAAAAAATAAAGAGTTCCACCCCATTTACTATGCAAGTAAAACCTTGACGGAAGCCCAACTCAATTATACAATAACTGAAAAGGAACTATTTGCTATAGCTTTTGCTTTTGACGAATTCTGCTCATATCTTATAGGTACCAAAGTTACACTATTTACTGACCATGTGGCCATTAAATACTTGCTCACGAAGAAAGATGCGAAACTGAGGCTAATTCGTTGGATACTTTTACTCTAAGAATTTGACCTTGAGATCCAAGATAGAAAAGGTGTTGAAAAGCAAGTAGCTGATCATCTATTAAGGTTGGAGCAAGATGAGGTAACTCGATCACATGTGCCTATCAACGAGAATTTCCCAGATGCGCACTTATTTGAGGTGAGTCGAATTCATGACACACCTTGGTTTGCTAATTTTGCCAATTATCTTGCATGTGGAATAATTCTTCAATAAATATCATACCAACAAAGGAAGAAATTCCTTCATGATAGTTGGTATTATTTCTAGGAGGACGTGTTCTTGTTTAAACAGTGTACAGATAATATAATCCAAAAGTGTGTAGTTGAAAGTGAGATTTGTAACACCCCAAACCCAGCCCAGACGCTATGGCTGAATCTGGTGTGTCACATTGAAGTGTTTTAGCGAAAATCATGTTTTCATTGAAAACCCTTCTTAAAATAAAATAAACCTTAATTAACTAAAAAAAACACATTTTAGTTGCGAAAACCTTGTTTGAAACATTTGATTTAAGAAAACTTATCATTTAAAAATTTAATTGCGGAATCGTAGAAAACATACTATAATTTAGGAAACCCATGTTCAACTTCTTGTAAATTACAATAAAAATAATAATAATAATTCAAGTAATAATAACATAATGAAAACCTTACTACAATCTTGTCTGAAACATACTTAATAAAATAAAAAAGTATATGCTTAAAAAAAACCAAGTCCAAATTATCTTGCTAGCTGGCCACCCAGAGTCCCTCCAAACATTGAACCTTCTATTGAGCATCACCTAAAAATAAAATAAAAGAGGGGGTGAGTTTTCGTAAACTCAGTGTGTACAACCCTCAACAAAAAAACAAGCATTCCAAAAAAACATCATTCATCGTTCATCATTCATGCAACGCAATCCCATCCAATTATGCATCCGCTACACACCAGCTTCGCCCCCCATCACACCATGTAGGGATAAAAATATTGACCCACCCAACCCACACACCATGGTAGCCCGGTTGCAGAACTACCTTCATTTACATATTGGGCTTTAAAAGCCGTCGGTGGATCCACGATTGTCAAGCAACCATGCGATCCTCATATACTTCCTCCGTTCCATAATTCCCAACCCATATGCAACCTAAGCAAAATATTATATGCATGCATGTCCCATCCACAAAACTTACATTCAACACCTAAGGGTATTTTGGTCATTTTTGCCCTTAGGGGCATTTTGATAATTTTCCCTTAATTACGGTTTTCACTTATTTTGGCCCGTTAACAAGTCCCGTGAGCTAAAATGAACGAATACTATGCACCAGGTAAGATTCCAAAAAAGAGGAGGTGGGTCATTAAGACCGCTTAAGTACCAAGCTCTCCCTAGATCCAATCCTAGACATGCATATACCCGTTGCCACACCTTAACCCTTTGACTTGTCCACGGTCGCAATATATTAATTAAGTCTTAAGTGGATATCATATACTAGACCCAAAACCCCTTACAAAGCCCAAACAATTTCACATACCTGTATCTGGCCCATTAAGCCTAATCATATTCATATGGCCCATTAGGCCCACATCACCTGTATATGGCCCATTAGGCCTAAATCACATTTATATGGCCCGTTAGGCCCAGTCACATTCATATTCATGATCACATACAAATTCCTATCAAAAAGCATTAATATTCAGTTTTTGCCTATTAATGGCCCAATAGCCCGTTCCGGCCCATATGGCCAAATCATAACCCAAGTCCACGGAATCGCCCGTGGGCCTTAGGCAACCTATCGATTTCCTCCTTACGAGTGTTCGCACACTCGTAAGACTACTGTAGCCAAACTTTCAGCTTTTCGGCATTTCGGCATTTCGGCATTTCAGCTTTTCGGCTTTTTATCTTTTGCCGATTCATTGTGTATGTGTAGTGTATATACACACCTGGTAAGCAAGCGTGATGCGATCTCCTTAGCCTAAACCTACAATCGATATCACTCAAAGATTAATCACACATACTTATCGATTACTTTACCAAAATTTGAAATCTCAGCTTAACCTTACCTGAATGCCAAGCCTTTACTAGCTTTTACTTTGATCACTAAACACACGTATTTATCAGATCTAAAAAAGCAAATCGGTAGGAATCCAAAATTGAGATCTGACACTAATTCCCTACCAAAGTCGATTAGAAAGAAGTGAGGGACCGAATACTCGATACTTATCAAAAACCGATTGGGAGAGCGAACAGTTACACTAGAACTGACTGGGTGGAAAGAGTAGTGGTAGTACCAAGGGTATTCGGCTCTTAGATATTTGAATGGCAACAATTGATTACTCAGCACCAAATAAGAGAGGAAGAAGAATCAGTTAAAGTAAAGAAAATATTGAGTAGAGGAGGGATAAGAATTCAGCACAAAGAAAGAAAAGAAAAAAAAAGGGTTTTCGGCTTTTTAGAGAAAAGGGTTTCTGGAACAAAGTGAAGGGAAATTTGTCATTAGCTTTTCAACCCTCCCATTCGGCACCTATTTATAGCCCTATAGCTGAATTCTTCAAGCACAAATTACTCCTCACTTCTCATCTCCTTGTTTTTCTCCTTGATAACCCCTTTATCCTTTCCTTAATTTTCTATTTTGAACACTCCACTTGGAGTCCATCTTCACGCCACCTCCATCCTTCTAGAAGGCCAAAATTAAAATCTAAAATACTAAGCTAAGATTTGAACCTTGGACCCCCTTGCTAGCTACTAACGCCACCTCACTAAACCTTATGTGGTGTCACTTAGCCACTCCACCACAAGCTCTATTTGTGTCCAATTGTTTCTTCATTTATTCAAAAGCCCACCTACTTGTCAACCCTGATTCTTTTAATAATTATAATTTCTTCTACCCCTTAATTCGAACTCAACCTTAGCTAAGACCTACTAAAATTATCGCTTGGATAAGAATATTAAACACAATTTTTACCAAAATTGAAAATAAAGAAAATTTTGGACTTCAGGATTTTTTGGGGGCATTACAACTTTACCCCCTAAAAGAAATTTCGTCCTCAAAATTTACCTTGTTTAAACAGTTGAGGATATTGACGTCACATCACTTCTTCAGGTTCCCAAGTAGCCTCATCAACCTTGTGATTCCGCCAAAGTACTTTGACCAATGGAACAAACTTCCTCCTCAGGACTTTGACATCTTGACCAATTATTTGTATGGGCTCTTCCTCGAAAGTCAGGTCTGGCCTAACCTCTATTTCTTCCACCGGCACGTTATGTGAAGGATCTAAGCGATACCGCCTTAGCATGGAAACATGAAACGTGTCGTGGATCTGGCTTAGTTCAGGAGATAACTCTAGCTGATAAGTAACTGGCCCAATCCGTCTTACCACCCGATATGGCCCAATGAACCTTGGGCTTAGCTTCCCCTTTCGTCCAAACCTTAATACTTTCTTCCACGGAAAGACCTTAGAAAAACTAAGTCTCCTGCTGCATACTCTATTTCTAGACGCTTAAGGTCAACATACGACTTCTGCCTATCCGAGGCCTCCTTCAAACGATCCCGAATCAATTTACCTTATCCTCAGTATCGGCTACTAACTCAGGGCCCAAAACTCTCCATTCGCCTAACTCTGTCCAACATGTTGGAGTTCGACACCTTCGCCCATACAGTGCTTCATACGGAGCCACCCCAATTCTTGCTTGGTAGCTATTATTGTACGTGAATTCGGCTAACGGTAAATAGTCGTCCCAACTACCTCGGAACTCAATCACGCATTCCCTTAACATATCTTCCAACACTTAGATCACCCTTTCTGACTGTCTATCAGTTTGAGGGTGGAAAGTTGTACTGAAATTCAACCTAGTACCCAACGCCTTATGCAGCTTCTTCCAAAATCACAAAGTGAAACGCGGGTCCCTATCAGATATTATGGAAACTGGCACTCCATGCAATCTTACAATCTCTACCACATACAGCCTAGCCAGCTTTTGCAACGAGTAATAGGTGCGAATCGATACAAAATGGGCAGACTTGGTTAACCGATTCACTATAACCTATATCGAGTCTTTCTTAGCAGGCGTCAAGGGTAGCCCACTAACAAAGTCCATAGTGATCCTTTCCTACTTCCAGAGTGGAATCTTCACTGGCTGAAGCAGTCCCGGAGGCAACTGATGTTTCGCTTTCACCTTTTGACAAACCAAGGATTTACCTACGAACTCCATAACCTCGCGCTTAAGTCCAGGCCACCAATACAGCTCATGCAAATTCCGATACATCTTGTTTCTGCCAGGATGCATTGCGTAGAGACCATTATGTGTTTCCTGTAGAACAGACTGCCTTAGATCATCGTCCTTTGGTACACACATTCTCCTATGGAAACACAATACTCATTCACCATTTATCCCAAAGTCTAATGTCTCCTCACTCTCCATTTGTTTAAAGCAAGCACTCAAGTCTCATCCACTAATTGCTTACTCCTTATCTGCTCGACCCACACCGGCTTTACTTGAAGCTCGGCTAACAAGCTACCATCATCAAACAAGCTTAAACGGGCGAGCATAGCTCTCAAGTCTGACCTAGCCCTATGACTCAACGCATCGGCTACCACATTCGCTTTGCCAGGGTGGTATTCAATCGTACAATCATAATCCTTCAATAACTCCACCCACCTACGTTGCCTAAGGTTTAGCTCCTTTTGGGTAAGGAGGTACCTCAAACTCTTGTGGTCCGAATAGATTATGTACTTCTCCTCATATAAGTAATGCCTCCATATTTTGAGCACGAACACCACCATAGCTAGCTCTAAATCATGGGTTGGGTAATTCACCTCGTGAGTCTTAAGTTTCCGTGACGCATACACAACCACTTTTTCTTCTTGTATCAATACGCAACCTAAGCCTACATGCAATGCTTCACTATAAACCGTAAACTCTTTCCTAAGCACTGGCTGAATCAACACAGGGGCCTCGGTTAAAACTTTCTTAAGTTTTTTAAAACTCTCTTGCTACTTGTCCGTCCAAACAAATAGTACCCCTTTCCTCAACAACTTAATTAAGGGTGCAACAACTACGAAAAAGCCCTCAACAAACCGCCTATAGTATCCTGCCAAGCCCAGAAAACTTTGGATTTTCGATACCATCTTGGGTGTTTTCTAGTCTAACACCGCTTCAAATTTTTGAGGATCCAACTTAATCCCCTCGATTGACACCACATGTCCTAGAAAAGTAACCTCCCTTAGCCAAAATTCACACTTAGTGAATTTGGCATACAGCTGCTTCTCCCTCAAAGTCTACAACATAATTCTTAAGTGTGCATCATGCTCATCCTTATCTTTTGACTACACCAAAATGTCATCTATAAAGACTACTATGAACCGATCCAAGTAGGGTTGGAAAACCTGATTCATGAGATCCATGAAAGTGGTAGGTGCGTTCGTCAGCCCGAATGGCATCATCAAGAACTCGTAGTGCCCATAACGAGTTCTGAAAGCTGTCTTATGAACATCTGCCTCCTTAACCCTTAGTTGGTGATATCTCGAACGTAGGTCAATCTTTGAGAACACCGAAGCTCTCTTAAACTGATAAAAAAGATCATCGATTCTCGGTATAGGGTACGTGATCTTAACAGTTAACTTGTTTAACTGTCGATAATCGATGCACATTCGTAAGGTTCCATCCTTCTGCTTTACGACTAACACTGGTGCTCCCTATGGGTACACATTAGGTCGTATGAACCCTCGATCCAACAATTCCTGAGTTTGTGCCTTAAGTTCCACCAACTCCTTTAGTGCCATCCGATAAGGAGCCATAGACACTAGTGTCATCCCAGGTAACAACTTGATTCCAAATTCTACTTCTCTACTGTGCGGCAACCCAGGCAGCTCCTCGGGAAAGACATCCGAAAATTCCCTAACTGTTCTTAACTCCTTAACAGTAAGGCTCTTAGCCTCCGTATCACTAATATAAGCCAAAAAGGCTTCGTATCCCTTTCGTACTAACTTCTCAGCCCTTAACGCTAAAATCACGTTCGACAGATAGTTCTGGCGTTCACCAATCACCACTACTTCCTTATCCTCCGCCGTTTTTAACACCATCTGTTTTGTAGCACAATCTAAAGTGGTTCAGTGCTTCACCAGCCAATCCATACCTAAGATTAAGTCAAATTCGCTAAACGGCAGTTCCATCAAACCCTCTAAAAAGGTAACCCCTTGGACTACTAAGGGTACCTCCCTAAACATCTTATTCACTCCTACCGACTGCCCTAATGGACTTATCACATTCATTTCATTTGTAATAATCTCAAACATATCACCCAAAGACTCAGTCTTATTGCAGGAAACATATGAATGCGTCGATCCAATATCAATCAAGGTTGTGTAAGATAACTCATATATAAAGAACATACCCGTTATCACATCTGGGGCATCCTCATCTTCTCGACGACGAGCAGCATAAACCAAAGCCAACTGTCTCACCTCAGCATGGCTCGCATTTTCGCCTGGTGCTCCGTGTCCAAGTCTATTGCCGTTACTGCCCCTGGCCTGTCCACGACCCCTTGGCGGCAGCTGTTCACCCCTTGGTGGCTGAGCACCTCCTTGACCCACTACTGGCTCTCGACCTAGCGTTTGAGGGCAATCCTTGATCCTATGCTCCATAGACCCACAAGCAACCAACACTCGCATCAATGCGTTCTCCCACAATCAACACAAGATGGCACCCCTAGATTAGCAGCAGGGGGCCCTGCTCTAACTGGACCATTATTTATGGCCCTAGCCCTAGGCCTCTGTCCAACACCCAGGGTCTTAGCCTCCCTTTTATTCTTACCCCTTTCCTTCTTCTGATTTAGGCGCTCAGTACGCTTTACCTCCTCCGCTATCTTTGCTTTCTCTACCAACTCCGAGAAAACTCGTTCCCTTTGTGGAGCTATCAACACCTTGAGGCTATCTCTAAGCCCATCCTCAAACCTAACGCAATGCTCATACTCCATTGCCACCATTACCCTTGCATACCTACTGAGGCGTAGAAACTCTGCTTCGTACTCTGCCACCAATTTATAGCCTTGGGTCAAGTTCAGGAACTCCTTCCTCCTAGCATCCACATAGCTTGGACCCACATACTTTCCTTGGAATGCAGCTTTGAAAAACTCCCAGGTGACCCTCTCCAGTTGGGTGCCCTCTTTCACTGTCAACCACAACTATTAGGCTTCCGCCCTAAGCAATGACACCGCCCCTTTCAATTTTTGCTCAGGTGAGCAGTCCAAATCCTCCATTATCCTTTTACTGGCCTCCAACCAATATTTCATCACATTAGGAGCCACACCAACCATGCCATTGAAGATCTTAGCCTCGTTCGATCGAAGTCGTTCTAGAATGGACCCCGATTTCCGCTGCCATTATTGGGCCCAGTGACCTTTTCCAAAATCCTTAGCATTACCTGTGACAATGCATCTTCTCCCGCAGCCCGATCATACGGTCCATTCCCAGCCACCGGTGAGGCCGGAGCCTCTTCTACTCTAACATCGGGCATACGATTCAGCCCTAACGCTTTCGCTGCCTCGGCCACGGCCTCTTGCACCTCTTCTAGCACTCATCGTCGATTCGCGTATTATCTGGATTAGAAATTTTATGAAGTCTTAGTTAGTTTAATAATTACATCGATGTTTTATGAAAATATTTAAAGAGAAGATCGTTTTCGAAAATCCTATACAGTTTCCAAATCCTACGGGCTTTAGTTCCATGCTAACCATCATCTACAGTAGCCCTCTAACTATCTACTGTATAAAGATTTAAACAAACCTAAAAATAAAAGTACTTACTTGGTTCGACGTCGGAGACTCGATGTGCCGCTCAGCAAGATTTCTCTTTTTCCAAAGCATCGCGATCCAAAATATTTTAAAAATCCAAAAAGAATGAAAATAATAATAAGGCCCACTTCACAGCCCAAGTTTTGCAACCTGGCCTCTGATACCACTAAATGTAACACCCCAAACCCGACCCAGACGCTATGGCCGAATCTGGTGTGTCACATTGAAGTGTTTTAGTGAAAACCGTGTTTTCATTAAAAACCCTTCTTAAAATAAAAGAAACCTTCATTAACTAAAAAAAACACACATTTCAGTTGCGAAAACCTTGTTTGAAACATTTGATTTAAGAAAACTTACCATTTAAAAATTTAATTGCGAAAACGTAGAAAACATACTATAATTTAGAAAACCCATGTTCAACTTCTTGTAAATTACAATGAAAATAATAATAATAATAATAATTCAAGTAATAATAACATAATGAAAACCTTACTACAATCTTGTCTGAAACATACTTAATAAAATAAAAACGTATACGCTTAAAAAAGACCAAGTCCAAATTATCTTGCTAGCTGGCCACCCAGAGTCCCTCCAAACATCGAACCTTCTACTGAGCATCACCTGAAAATAAAATAAAGAGGGGGTGAGTTTTCGCAAACTCAGTGTGTACAACCCTCAACAAAAAAAAAAGCATTCCAAAAAAAATCATTCATCGTTCATCATTCATGCAATGCAATCCCATCCAATTATCCATCTGCTACACACAGACTCCGTCCCCCGTCACACCATGTGGGATATAAATATCGACCCACCTAACCCACACACCATGGTAGCCCGATTGCAGAACTACCTTCATTTACATATTGGGCTTTAAAAGTCATCGGTGGATCCACGATTGTCAAGCAACCATGCTATCCTCATATACTTCCTCCCTTCCATAATTCCCAACCCATATGCAACCTAAGCAAAATATCATATGTATATATTTTGCATCCATAAAACTTACATTCAACACCTAGGGGTATTTTGGTCATTTTCTCCCTTAGGGAAATTTTGGTAATTTTCCCTTAATTATGGTTTTCACTTATCTTGGCCCGTTAACAAGTCCCGTGAGCTAAGATGAATGAATACTATGCACCAGGTAGGATTCTAGAAAAGAGGAGGTGGGTCATTAAGACTGCTTAAGTACCAAGCTCTCCCTAGATCCAATCCTAGACATGCATATACCCGTTGCCACAACTTAACTCTTTGACTTGTCCACGGTTGCAATATATTAATTAAGTCTTATGTGGATATCATATACTAGGCCCAAAACCCTTACAAAGCCCAAACAAGTTCACATACCTGTATCTGGCCCATTAAGCCCAATCATATTCATATGGCCCATTAGGCCCACATCACCTGTATATGGCCCATTAGGCCCATATCAAATTTATATGGCCCGTTAGGCCTAGTCACATTCATATTCATGCTCACATACAAATTCCTATAATAAAGCATTAATATTCAGTTTTTGCCTATTATGGGCCCAACAGCCCATTCCGGGCCATATGGCCAAATCACAACCAAGTCTATGGAATCGCCAGTGGGCCTCAAGCAACCTATCGATTTCCCCCTTATGAGTGTTCACGCACTCGCAAGACAACCGTAGCCAAACTTTCAGCTTTTCAGCATTTCGGCATTTCGACATTTCGACTTTTTAGCTTTTCAGCTTTTTAGCTTTTCAGCTTTTGCCGATTCATTGTGTGTGGGCAGTGTATGTACAAACCTAGTAAGCAAGCGTGATGCGATCTCCTTGGCCCAAGCCTACTATCTATATCACTCAAAGATTAATCACATGTACTTATCGATTACTTTACCAAAAGCTGGAATCTCACCTTAACATTACCTGAACGCCAAGCCTTTACTAGCTTTTACTTTGATCACTAAACACGCATATTTCTCAGATTTGAATAGCAAATTGGCTGGAATCCAACACCGAGATCTAACAGTAATTCCTACCAAATTCGATTAGAAAGAAGTGAGGGATCGAATACTCGATACTTATCAAAAACCGATTGGGAGAGTGAACACTTACACTAGAATCGACTGGGTGGAAAGAGTAGTGGCAGCACCAAGGGTATTCAACTCTTAGAGATTTGAATGGCAACAATTGATTACTCAGTACCAAATAAGAGAGGAAGAAGAATCGGCTAAAGAAAAGAAAATATTGAGTAGAAGAGGGATAAGAATTCGGCACAAAGAAAGAAAAGAAAAAAAGAGTTTTCGGGTTTTTAGAGAAAAGGGTTTCTTGCACAAAGTGAAGGGAAATTCGTCATTAGCTTTTCAACCCTCCCATTCGGCACCTATTTATAGCCCTATAGCTAAATTCTTCAAGCCCAAGTTCTCAATTCGGCTCCACTTACTACTCACTTCTTATCTCCTCGTTTTTCTCTCTGATAACCCCTTTATCCTTTCCTTAATTTTCTCTTTTGAAAAATCCCCTTGGAGTCCATCTTCACGCCACCTCCATCCTTCTAGAAGGCCAAAATTAAACTCTAAAAATACTAAGCTAGGATTCGAACCTTGGACCCCCTTGCTAGCTACTAACGCCACCTCACTAAACCTTATGTGGCGTCACTTAGCCACTCCACCACAGGCTCTTTTTGTGTCCAATTGTTTCTTCATTTATTCAAAAGCCCACCTACTTGTCAACCCTGATTCTTTTAATAGTTATAATTTCTTCTACCCCTTAATTCGAACTCAGCCTTAGCTAAGACCTACTAAAATTATCGCTTGGATAAGAATATTAAACACAATTTTTATCAAAATCGAAAATAAAGAAAATTCAGGATTTCAAGATTTTTTTGGGGCGTTACAAGATTGCTGAGATCTTATATCATTGCCATTCATCTCCAAGTAGGGGACACTTTGGTGGTGCACGTACTGTAGCAAATATTTTGCAAGCAGGTTTCGTTTGGCCTACGCTATTTAATGATTCTTATGTTTATGTGAAGAACTGCGATAAATTCCAAAGGACTGGAATTATATTAAGGAGGAATGAGATACCCTTGACAAACATTTTGGAGATTAAATTATTTGACGTATGGGGCATTAACTTTTTAGGCCTGTTTCCTTCTTCATATGGGAATAAATACATCTTAGTCGTTGTGGACTATGTGTCCAAATGGGTTGAAGTTGAAGCATACCCTACAAATGATGCTAAGGTAGTTATGTGATTCCTAAAAAAGCATGTGTTTACACGATTAGGGACACCTAAAGCTATTATTAGTGATGAAGGTTCTCACTTTGTGAACAAATGGCTTAAGTGGTTAATTGACAAATATGATGTGAAACACAAGATTGCTACTGCTTATCACCCTCAGTCTAATGGATAAGTTGAAAGAGTGAACCGTGAAATCAAAGGTATCCTTGAAAAGGTAGTATGCCCTAGCAGAAAAGATTAGTCTTGAAGGTTCGATGATGCATTATGGGCCTATCGAACAACATTTAAGACACCGTTAAGAATGACTCCTTATCGATTGGTTTTTGGGAAGGCATGTCATTTGCCATTAGAGTTGGAGAATAGAGCTCACTGGGCTTTGAAGAAGTTGAATTTTGATCTTAAGCAAGCCAGTGAGAGAATGATGTTACAATTGGATGAGTTGGAAGAGATGAGGTTGTTTTCCTATGAGAATGCCAAAATGTGTAAAGAAAGATAAAAAAGATGGCATGATAGTAATATACAACCTCGCGAATTTAAAAAAGGCCAAAAGGTGTTGTTGTTTAATTCAAGGCTAAAGTTATTTCCTAAGAAGCTAAACTCCCGATGGAAAGGACCTTATACCATCTATCAAATTTATCCTTATGGAGTTATTTAATTATACGACAATTACGAACGTACATTTAAAGTTAATGGTCAACGTCTCAAGCATTATTAGGATGGTGACGTTGAGCGAGTTTAATTCTCATTCAAATTAATAGACCCTTGATTTTTCATTAACTCATTTTGTAAATAAATAAATAATTAGAATTTATTTTCTTAATTTAGTACATTTAATTAATTCTATCTAAGGAGATTGGAATTTAAGCGGGACCACTGTGACCCTTCCAACCTTTCCTAGGAATTAATTTAATGTAATTTGTTAAGAAGAAATTTTCTAATTAAGATTTAAAATGTTTTTTCTAGTTTAATTTATTTTATTTAATTTAAAATGTTTATATTGATAAAGGGGGCCAAATTTGGCCCAAGTACTAGTCAGTTTCTCTCTGTTGAATAAGTTTGTAAATATAGTCTGAATTTGAGGCCCAAGACAGTAGATAGAGGGAAAAATCCACACCTATTGCCGCCATTTCCATTGATTTCCGCCCAAGTAACCTTAAAGTAGCTAAATTTTTACTACATGTTGCCCTAGTTTTTCCCTATATAAACCCCTCTTCATTCTACTAATTTTTATATCCTTTAAAGCAATTTGCTTAACCTTTAAAATCCCTAAACTTCCTTCTTGTGCCGCTAGCCTCAAATCTCGAAAGAAACCTCTAGTCTATTTACCGAAACCACCTAATGCCACTGTAAGAGAATCACTGAAGCATCAACGTCCCTGCCATACGTAGCCGTACACTACCAATACTGCCACACGTTACCTTCGCCGCCGCAACCTCTTCGCCATCGCAAGGGTCGCCGAAGCAAATTCTACCCACTTGCTGATTTTTCTTCTGCCCCTGTAAGTAGAACTTTGCCGAATTTTTGGGAAAACACAATGTCTTGCAGAAGAACTAGATCGTCGAAGACTACTTCTGAAAACCTGATTGTGATTAATGAAGAAAGAAAAGAGAGATTTGATTCAATTTTCAAGCATCAACCTATGATGCCGAAAAAAGTTTTTAATTTGAAGAGTAATGATTTGATGGTTGTCCTTGTGCCAGTTAGAAAGATAATCAATGCTCTCAAGTGGGAACAATTTTGTGATGCTCGTTCACTTCCCGATAATGAACAAGTTCGAGAGTTCTATGCAAGTTTGACCACAGAAGATGCTACTGAGGTCATCATTCGGAAGAAAAAGGTACCTCTTACTTCTAAGTCCATCACTGATTTGTTTAACTTACATGATGTTGAAGAAGATGAGTACTGCCCTATGATGAACAACATCAATTGGGATTTTCTTCAACAAGTGCTTGATGTTGTGACAAATTCAGGATCCCAATGGATTATAAGAAAGTATGGGAGCCATTTTTGCCGAAGGGAATACCTAAAACAAGTAGCAAAGGTATGGTTTTATTTTTTTCGCTACAGCTTTATGCCTATCTCACATAGTTCCACCATCTCGATGGAACGAATGTTCTTTTATATGCAATCTTGACAGAAAAGTCCATTAATGTTGGGAAAATTATTCTCAAGGAGATTTATAACTGTGTTAAAAAGAAGATAGGAAGTGCTTATTTTCCATCATTAATCACTTCACTTTGCTTAAGGGCCCGTGTTAAAACACAAGAGAATTTGAAGGGGCAATATGTCTAAGGGTGCATTGCAAGTCATGATCTTGAAAGGTTAGTAGAGAAGGTGCATGAACTGAATCAAGGTGAGCAAGAAGAACCAACTGAGCCAGATACTGAGGAGTCAATAAATGAAACTGAAACTAAATCAGTTACAAACACTGAAGAAGAAGAATCTGATAGTGAACCAAACAATCCTAAGCCAATTGAAGGATCTGAAAACCCTTAACCAAGGGTTGAGCCAGAAGAAGAACCAGTTAAGCTAAGTGTTGAACCTGAATATACAACTCCCATGCCAACTTCTGCAAGTACTTTAAGGAATCGGAGCTGTCAATTTTGATGGATATGTGCACGTTCATGCACAATCAATAACAAACTTATTGGAAATATGCAAAAATTAGAGATGATTCGATTTGAAATACTTTTAAGAATATCTCTAACACTTTTGTTCCTGAGTTCCCAAATGCTATCTTTGAGACATGAATGGAAGATATTGATTATACAAGCGGAGAAGGAGCTAAAGAATATAAGGGGAATGAGTCAGAAAAATAAAAGGGGGGGATTCTTGTCATTTATTTATTTATTTATTTTAGGTCTTTAGGAATTTGTTTCTAGGATTTAATTTCTACAAAATAAAACATAGCAAGCATGAATAAATGATTCTTTAAAAAGAAAAAGACTAAGTGATGTGGTAATGGGAATGAACATGTCTAGGATTGGATAATGAGGAAAGACTTGGTATTTAAGCACTTTTAATGACTCACCTTTCTTTCTTTTTAACCCTACCTGGTGTTCAGTTTCAATTCATTACTTTGTTCTTGCAATGAGGACACTGCTTCTTTTTAAAGAGGGGGTAAGGCAAATAATTACTTAAAATTTTTAAAATTTTCAAGTACGTTTCAATCATTTCTTTCATGAGTATGTTTTAATAAATGACTGTTTAAAAAAATTCTTTGTTAATGAGATAGCTTGTATGCAAGCATGAATGATGATTTTATCTGAGTGATTGTATGTTATCATGAAGAACGGAATGATTGTATGATCTTAGTCTTAGGTAATGTTTGCCATGAAAACTTAGTTTCTTTTGAGATTAGACATGCATGAAGGTTTATATCTTTAGAATTGACTTAGTAACTTTCTTGAGGTGAAATCCTAGGAGACATAAAAATCTAAGATGATATAGGCACCACTTTCTTTGGATCGTTTGAGTCTTTTCAAGCCCACTTTATGATATTAGACCCTTGAAACTATAATTTTGAGCTTAAAAGGCCTGTTTATTGCAATGAACCTATATTACAAGCCACATCTCCATCTTTTGAAGTTATTTTAATTTTGTGCACCCATCTTAACTAAAGTTGTCTTGATAAATGACATTTGAGGAAATTTTCAAAAGATGTACGTGCTCATATTTACAAAAAAAAAAAAAACAAGCAAAGAAAAGTTTGCTCAGTTTCCATAAAGAAAAAATGTATGAGCATGAGTTTAAAATAAGTTTGGGGGTGTTCCAAAGGTTCACTTAAAGAAAAAGGTTGTATTACGAGAAAACCAAGACAAAGTTAAAGGTTAAGATTTTTAAAACCGAAATGTCTCATCTCTTAAAATCCTTACCTTTAACCGAGTCCCATTACAACCTTATAAAAGACCTATTGGTTTGATGATTATGTCACCTATATTAGTGGATAGGAAGTCCTAAGTTCAACATATGAAGATCATAAATAAGCCTTGTGATTGTTTGCTTGATTGATAGGAAATTATGTTGAATGAAGAATGTTATCTATGACTGCGACATACACGCAAACTATTATTCATGTTGGTATATTTTGAAGCTTAGTATAATCTTAAGGAATGTTTGCATATGAATTACTTGCTAATAAAGAAGATTGATGAGCATGAAGTTATTAATGAAATATTATGAGACAAATATTGATGCTACTTACACAATTAGAAATTTTGCCTTAGCAAGACCTTGTGTTGTGCATGAACATTACTCGGGACGAGCAATGATTTAAGTTTGGGGGTGTGTAAACTGAAAAATATATAGGATTTTTCCTATATAATTCATCACCTTTTTACTTAAATTTGCTGTTAAAACCAGGTAATTATTTAATAAGTTAATGAAATTTATGAAAATATAAAATTGGACATAAAATTTATTAAAATGTGCTTTTATACTTTATTATATAGTTTTCATGCAGAAAATGGCTTCTTTTATATTAATTTGAGCATATTATATTTTCAAGCTATAAAGGGGGCCATGCATGATTAAATTAAATAATAAAATATAAATTTATATTTAATAATTTATTTTAATATATTTCATTAATAAATTGGGTTTTAATTAATCAAGTAAATTAATTAATTAAATTGGTTAAATTATATTCTTTGGTCCTCTAAATTATCTACTATTGTTGGACAGGTCTAAGAGCTTTATGTTGATTACAAAACCATCCAAATGGAGGACCAAGTCAACCAAAAATTTGGCTGCATGTGGATGTTCATAAATCAAATTTTGGTTTAATTACACCAGGTCCTTGAAGAGTTGAAGAAATCAGAGATTTACCTGGAGATTTGCAATTGACCGAGTCTTGATCCTGATGATGTTGTGGCATTTAAATCAAGCAAAAATCAACGAAACTTCCACAAATCATGGCCGGCCACCCTTGGATGAATTTTCAAAAGATGGACACTCCTATTTTTAGCAAACTAGCTCCCTTGTCTCACCTATAAATAAGACCTCATTTCTTACTTTTCTAATCATCTCTCACTCATTCATCATTCTCTCCTCTCTCAACTCTCTTAGCTTTCTTTCTCGCTCACGCCTATCATCATCTTTGCATAAGAATTTTTAGCAAATTAGCCTCTTAAAGAGCCCTTGGTCGACCACCTCGGAGAGCTATCAGCAAAAGAGCAAAGCGAAGGAACGAAGGAGCCCTCATCAGTCAAAGTCTTGGGTGACAGCCATTTTGATTTGGGTTTAATCTTTCTTTTCTTTAATTTAATCTAAGAATGTTTGCTATGTGTTCACTATTCTTGTTTATAACAATGATAGCTTAATTTTATTTAAGTTAGGATGATTTCTTTGATTAAATAATAATTATTTGATTCATGCTTATAATGTTTGTGCCTCAATCGATCATGTTTTCAATTAAAATCAAGTATGTATTTCATTCATACGTGATTCAAATGCACCTAAATTACCTGAGCGATCTTAACCAGACGATGGCTAATGGATGCATAATTGAAATGTGCATGCTCAATTTATATCCTAACCCAACTAAATTGCAGGTTGCATAACAACCTTAACCAGGCTCTGTTATCTGTATAGCTTTTATATTTCTGTGATTAAACCATTTCAAACCTAACACGTCCCTATTACCTCACACGAATACTAAGAAATCCTTAGTAAATAAGGATTAGTAAAATGCATATTTACTAAGTAAAGGATTCCGAAAGGACCTAATGTGGTTTCCAAACTCATGAAAGATCGAGTTGCCATGGAATGTTTTTCCGTATATTGATAAGCATGTTTATAATAATTTGAGTTTGATTAAAGTAATTGTCCTAGCCTATTTATGTTATAATTGTTGCTTATTATGTTAATTCTACTAAAATCTATTTCATTCATATAAATGCATGTTAGGATAAATCACATTAGGGATCATTGCATCTAGATTCATTTTGCATAATTTTAATCAATACTTCAAAATCAAATTGAGTTTCTATTTACCAAGTTGTTAATAATATTTTTATAATTGAGTGACTTAGCACGAATACAATCCCTGTGGAGACGATAACTCGATGCTTAATTATTACTTGATAATGACTGTGTACACTTGCACAAACTCGAGCGTTACAGGAGAGGTACATGAACTTAGATTTTTAGATTAAGATCTAGCTATCGAAAGAGGCAAGTCACAGTAGCGAATCTCTAGGTAGTAGATTAGACAATTTTTTGCCATGGCATTATCTTGATATGAACATTTCTCCTGGATAATTCCAACCCTATTCATTCAACAACAGAAATACTCTTGAGATTTTCTGTGAATTTTCACATCATTTTATTTGCCATATAAATTCTATGTTCTTTATTATTTAATTTCAGTAATTTATTATTCTAGTTTCTTATTCACTTTGAAATTATTTCCTGATATTTTGGTATAATTAACAGTATTAGAATAACATACTCAATTTCCTACCAGTTTCCAATCCATGTGGGGACGATACGTACTTATCACTTTATTACTTTAATAACGTGTACACTTTCACAATTGCATTAGTTATTTTACACGCAACAAGTTTTTGGCATTGTTGCCGGGGATCGACAACATTGGTGAAAAGTTGATTTTGTAACAGTCCGATTTTGACCCTAATCGGAACGGTGGTTTCGAGACCACGAATCTGAGTTAGAAAAATAATTTTAAAATTATTTTCCGCGTTTATTTTGAGTGAATTTATATTCGTGAAATTTTTCTTATTTAATTTTGTCGTTTGAGTGTCCGATTAAATAAACGGGCTTAATCGCGTAAATTAAAAACTTGATAGTTAAAAGCATAAGGGCCAAATTGTTAATGGCTTTGTATGTTGAAGCTTTTATGTTGCAAATAATCCTTTAGACTAGTGATGGCCGAATGTGCCCTTATTATGCATGTTTATGTTATTATTTTTATAAGGTTAAATAAGTAAAAAATGAATAATATGTGATAATAATATAAAACATAAAAATAAAAATAAAAAGTGTTCATACACTTTGCATGACCAAAACTTAAAGAAAATAAAGGTTTAGAAAGCTTTGAATATTCGACAATTGGGAAGCTAAATCAAAGTATGTTTTTATTTCGATCTTTTATAATTTTTACGTTTTTGAGATCTTTGCTTTGAGTACTATCTGAACCATGCTAGAATTTCTAAATTTGATGAATGTTTTGAGTTATGGCATTGATGAATATTTGTGTTTTGTGATGTTTAATGATG
Source organism: Gossypium longicalyx (assembly GCA_025698465.1). NCBI lineage: Eukaryota > Viridiplantae > Streptophyta > Magnoliopsida > Malvales > Malvaceae > Gossypium > Gossypium longicalyx. The sequence continues at coordinate 28,964,521 of CM047001.1, read as the reverse complement.
AAATATTAAAGATATGTTTTAGATTAACATGTTTTGTATTGGAGTTTTTGAAGATTTTGAGTAATTAGGACTAAATTGTAAAAATAATAAATTGAGGGACTAAAATGCTAAATAAATTAAATGTGTGTATTTGCATGTGCTAGACGAACATTCGGCCTAAGCATGTTGAATGGAGATTTTGTGTATTTTGTGTTTTATGCAATTAGGACTAATTTGTAAAAGTATGAAATATCAGCGGTAAAATGGTAATTTGCCCATTTATGTGTTGTGGGATTAAATTGAATGAAATTGTGTTTGAATGAGATTAATTTCAAATTGTATAGATCAAGAACAAAAGAAATCAAACTTGGGTCGGGGAAAAGCAAAAATAGTCGAATAGTCGATTTACATCGTTCATCGATATCCGAGGTAAGTCTTTAAGCAATTAAACATCGTTAGTTTTGAATGTAAATTAGTTTAATATGTTGAATTGGAATTCAAGGATTTATAATAGAGATAGCCGAATGTGATAAAGCATAGAAATAATGTATTTGAGCTAATTCTACTGAGTTATAACATTTGAAAGTCCGTATGAACTATATGGTATATTTAGAATTTCAAATATATGAATTTTTTATGAGACAACTTTATAATAGTGATATTCGAGCTTTGAGCCTAGCAAGCCTTGTGTTGGTGAATTAAATCGAGCTTATGCCTAGCAGGCTTATTATCGGTGTATAAAATCAGACTTTGAGTCTAGCACAGGCTTATGCCTAGCAGGCTTTATGCCAGTAATTTATTATAAGTTTACGCCTAAAATATTTTATGTTGATGTGGTATATGAGTAAGTAAATTGAGCCAAATGGCCAGGTATGAGTTACTTGTTACCTATGAGTAAGTACTTTGAATATTTGTGTTAACTCATGTATTATAGAAATGAAAAATATATGTGAGATTAGTATGTGAATTCGGCCTTGTGACTAAATAATTTGAATATCAATGAAGTGATTCTTCACTATGTGTATATGTGTGACAATGTATATTCGGCCATATAGGTAATGTACATATGTGATGTTAGATATGATCTTGTATATTCGGCCAAATAAGTGATGTTTGAATATGAAGTTAAATCTTGTTTTGTGAGCTTGTTTAAGTGAGTGGAGGTATATTTTAATGTGTAATGATATTTGACTTTGAAGGTTGAATGTAAATTTGTAAAATTTAACCTTATAAGTATTCGACCAAAGTGATAGTTATGTTAAACATGTGTGGTTATGGAATGTAGAAGTTGAGACTAAAGATGGCATTGATATAGTAAATTGGTTTAGTTTAAATTTAAGGAGTTGTTTATATTATGGAGTTGCTATTTGCTTAAGGCTTACTAAGCTAAGTTAGCTTACTCAGTGAGTTTTTGCTTACTCTATTTTATATATTTTGGATTCAAGTTACGAGCTCGAGGATCATCAGCAAAGTTCATCACACTATCTACAGCTTCGGTATTTAAATATTTGAACTCAAACTATGGCATGTATAGGCTGGAGTGTGTGTTAAGTAAAGTTGAATTTCTGGAAATGAATGTTTATTTGCCATGCGGAAATGGCTTGCTTATTATGCTAAAGTTTAGTCTTATATGATCTTAGTTAAAATGTTTAATGAGTTTGGTTTTGGTATTTCGGTGATGGGAATTTTGGATGTATGTGTGGTTTTCAGTAACATGATTCGGCTATGAAAGATAATAAGTATAATATGTATTTAGTATAATAGATGTATAGAAATATGAAATGTGATATAATTAAAGTGATGTATGGTAGTATATTAGCTTGATAAGTTCGGTTGCTAAATGGTAAGTAATGAATGAGTTTCATGATTGTTTTGGTTGATTGTTTTAGTTTGTATTCAAATGTTAAGTATGACCTTTAACTTTAGGGTAGATTGCGTACTATTATATATATATGAAATATTAGTAAATTCGGCCATGTTATAGTGTACTTAAATTGCATATGTAATTGCATATTAAATTATGCAATATGATTTCATTTGGTTTATTTATGAGCTTGTGCAGATGTTGATAATTGATTTGTTTAATATACAATTAACAAAATGGAAATTAGCATTTCTTTGATGTATGAAGTGATATGTTATGATAGAATATGATTTAATTATGAAAACAACATTAAGGTGATTGATATAGAGAAACGAACTTTGAGATTTTTAAATATGTGAACATGGTTTTATATATATATACAAGTTTGGTTCGAATTTGATAATTATGGAACGTGTTCATTTGAGTTTTGATATTTGTTCGAATTGAATTAGTTGAAATTTTGAATGTGATTATTTACAGTATCTGTTCAGCAAAGTATGATCAATTCTGCATTGGAATTATAATTAATGTATCCGAAATTGTAATAAGTAAATTGTGGAAATTTGAGTTTATTAAGTTTTTAATGTTTTGATATTCTTAATGGTATGAAATGTGAGAAAAGTCGGTTAAATTTGTAGTATGTGTGGTAATGCCTCGTAAACCCAATTCGGTGACGGATATGGGTTAGGGGTGTTGCATTTTATTGGTATCAAAGCTACGATTTAGTCGATTCTAGGAATAACGTAGCGTGTGTGAGTCTAGCTATACATGGCATAATATATACTGCGATAGTGTGATAAACTTCTGACATTTGAAAATCTATTTTCGTATAGTATATGGATCCTAACAGAGCTGTAGCTAATGATGTCGAGAGCATAGTGCCTGCTCCCGTGCAAAGGACAGGGCCGGTTGATTCTCGACCAACCTCGAGTAACCAAGAGGGAAAGGCTAAGAAAGCCTTCTACCAAATGATGAACAATTGGTTTACTCATTATATCCGGACTAATTCGGCTGCACAACAACCTCCACCTCGATTAATCCATCTTCGATTCCTGCTATACCTCAAGTGAGTGACCCGTTGAGATTGCTTAAGTCACCTGTTGATAAAATCAAAAAACACAAGGCTGAAGAGTTTAAAGCTACTAATGACGATGATGCTGAACGGGCTGAGTTGTGGCTTGATAATACTATTTGTGTGTTTGATGAGCTATCTTGTACTCCGGATGAATGTTTAAAGTGTGACATATCTTTATTACGAGACACCGTATATCACTGGTGGAATACACTAGTATCGGTAGTTCCGAAAGAGCGAGTAACCTGGGAATTCTTTTAGACTGAGTTCTGTAAGAAATACATCAGCCAGAGATTTATTGACCAGAAACGCAAAGAGTTTTTAGAATTGAAACAGGGTCATATGACCGTAATCGAGTATGAGCGAAAATTTGTAAGACTCAGTCGATATGCTCGTGAATGTGTTTCAATGGAAGCTATCATGTGTAAAATATTCGAAGACGGTTTGAACGAAGACATTAAATTGTTGGTTGGCATACTCGAAATCAAAGAGTTCGTGGTACTTGTTGAACGAGCTTGCAAAGATGAAGAGCTCGGGAAAGAGAAAAGAAAAGCTAATTTTGAAGCTAGAGATTCCCGTAAAAGATCGTTAGGTAAAATTTTTCAGTCCACATCAAAGAAGTTTAGAGATGATTCTGGTCGATCTAAAGCTACTTTAGACTTTTCTAGACGAGATCGAGACCGACCTCCTGTGAGTTCATGAGCTTCTTCGATTGGTAGTGTTGGCAATGATCGGCAGAACAGACTCGAGTGTAAGCATTATGGTAAATGGCATTCTGGAAATTGCAGATTGTATGATCGATCTTGTTTTAAATGTGGATCGATGGATCATTTTATCCGAGATTGCCCGATATTAGTCGAGGAAAACGCTGTTCAAAATGCGAGATCGAGTAATATGTCAGTGCGAGGTAGACCACCCAGGCATTTGGGTATTGTAGGTGGCAGTCAGATAGGAATGAAAGATAGAGCAGTTCGATGGGAGGCTCGTGCACCTACTAGAGCATATGCTATACGCGCTCGCGATGATGCTTCTTCTTCAGAAGTTATTACCAGTACTTTTATTCTTTATGATACTTGTGTTATTGCATTGATTGATCCTGGTTCGACTCATTCTTATGTGTGTGAAACATTAGTATCCAGTAAGACTTTCCCTGTTGAGTCTACTGAGTTTGTGATTTGAGTATTGAACCCTCCGGCAGTGTGTTCTAGTTGATAAAGTATGTAAAAATTGCCCGTTAATGATTAGAGATTCATGTTTTCTGGCCGATTTGATGTTGTTACCTTTTGACGAGTTCGATATAATTTTGGGTATGGATTAGCTGACTTTGCACGATGCCGTTGTTAATTGTAAAAGAAAGACCATTGATTTGAGATGTCAGAAAAACAAGATTATTCGGATTGAATCTAATGATCTGAGTGGTTTATTAGTAGTAATATCTTCGATGTTAGCTCGAAAATATGTAAGAAAAGGTTTTGAAGCTTACTTTGCTCATGTGCTTGATAGTAAAGTGACTGAAAAAAAGATTGAATCCGTACCAGTTGTGTGCGAGTATCCGGACGTGTTTCCTGAAGAATTGCCAGGTTTGCCACCTATCCGAGAGGTAGATTTTGGTATTGAGTTAGGACTGGGGATGACTCCGATTTCAATAACTCCGTACCAGATGGCACCTACTGAATTGAAAGCTCAGTTACAAGAGTTGACAGATAGAGGTTTTGCGCGACCCAGTTTCTCTCCTTGGGGTGCGCCAGTTCTATTTGTGAAAAAGAAAGATGGAACTATGAAAATGTGTATTGAATCGCCAGCTAAATAAGGTGACTATAAAGAATATATATTCGTTGCCATGGATTAACGACCTATTTGATCAGTTGAAAGGGGCTTCAGTGTTTTCGAAGATAGATTTGAGATCGGGTTATTATCAGTTGTGAGTCAGAGACTCCGATGTGCCGAAAACTGCTTTCCGAACGAGGTACGGACATTATGAGTTTCTAGTTATGCCTTTTGGACTTACTAATGCACCTGCTATTTTTATGGATTTGATGAATCGGATCTTCAAATAGTATTTGGATAGATTTTTGGTTGTGTTTATTGATGATATATTGATCTACTCCCGTAATGAAATCGAACATGCTGAGCATTTGAGACTTGTGTCACAAACTTTACGAGAAAAATAGTTGTATGCGAAGTTTAGTAAATGTGAGTTCTGGTTACACGAAGTTAGCTTTGTGGGACATGTTGTTTCAGTATCAGGTATTCGGGTTGATTCGAGTAAGATTTCAGCAATACTTGACTAAAAACCTTCGAGAAACGTTTCTGAAGTCTGAAGTTTTCTAGGACTTGTTGGTTACTATAGACGATTTTTGAAAGAGTTCTCGATGATTGCAACCCCAATGACCAAGCTTTTGAAAAAAGATGTTAAGTTTGAGTGGTCAAAAAAGTGCCAGAAAAGTTTTGATCAGTTGAAAGCCCTTTTGATCGAAGCTCCAGTACTAATTCAACCAGAATCAGGTAAAGAACTTGTTATTTATAGTGATGCACCTTTAAATGGTTTGGGCTGTGTTTTGATGCAGGAAGGAAAAGTCATAGCTTATGCCTCGAGACAGTTAAAATCGTATGAAAAGAATTATCCGACGCACGACCTAGAGTTTGCAGCTATTGTATTTGCGTTAAAATTTTGGCATCACTATTTGTTTGGTGAAAAAAGTCATGTTTATTTTGATTACAAAAGCCTGAAATACTTGATGACTCAAAAAGATCTAAATTTGAGACAACGCCGTTGGTTAGAATTGCTAAAAGACTACGAACTTGTGATTGACTATCACCCGGGAAAGGCTAATGTTGTTGCTGATGCTTTAAGCCGAAAATCATTTTTTACTTTGCGTGCAATGAATGCGGATATGGCTATGTCTGATGATGGTTCGATAATAGCTGAATTGAAAGCAAGATCATTATTTGTTCAACAAATATACGATGCTCAGAAGGTTGATAATGAGTTGATAGCAAAACGAGTTCAATGTGATTCAAATGTTGATTCAGAGTTTCGAATTGATGCTGATGACTGTTTGAGATTCAGAAACTGAATATGCTTTCCGAGAAATACAAAGTTGATTTAGATTATTTTGAACGAAGCTCATAACAATCGGCTATTTGTTCACCCAGGTAGTATGAAGATGTATAATGATCGGAAACAACACTATTGGTGGAAAGGTATGAAACGAGACATTTCTGACTTTGTATCAAAATGTTTAGCCTGTCAGCAAGTAAAAGCTGAGCATCAGGTACTTTCTGGATTCCTACAGCCGATCATGATACCTGAATGGAAATGGGGTAGAGTCACGATGGATTTTGTATCTGGTTTACTGATGACACCGAGCAAGAAAGATGCAATCTGGATTATTGTGGATAGATTGACTAAATCGGCTCACTTTGTCCGGTTTGTACAGATTATTCACTAAATAAACATGTTGAGTTATATGTTTCTCAGATTGTGAAACTACACAGAGTACCTATTTCTATTGTGTCAGATAGAGATCTGAGGTTTACATCACGATTTTGGAAGAAACTGCAAGATGCACTAGGTACGAAATTACATTTTAGCACTGCTTTTCATCCCTAGATAGATGGTCAGTCTGAACAAATTATTCAGATACTTGAGGATATGTTGAGATGCTGCATTCTCGAGTTTAAAGGTACGTGGGAACAATACCTACCTTTGATTGAATTTGCATATAATAATAGTTTTCAATCGAGTATTAAAATGGCACCTTACGAGGCTTTATATGGTTGTAAATGTTGTAAACCATTGTATTGGATTGAACTCAGTGAAAACAAGATACACAGGGTTGATTTGGTCAGAGAAACTGAACATAAAGTGAAAGTAATCTGTAAAAGTCTAAAAGCAGCATCAGATCATCAAAAATCATACGCGGACTTGAAACAAAAAGATATAGAGTTTCAGGTCAGGGATAAAGTATTTCTGAAAGTCTCACCATAGAAGAAAATACTTAGATTCGGTCGTAAAGGCAAACTGAGTCTGAGATTTATTGGGCCGTATGAGGTTATAAAGCGTATTGGGCTGGTTGCTTACAGACTGTTGTTGCCACTTGAGCTAGAAAAGATCCATAATGTATTCCATGTTTTGATGCTTCAGTGATATAGATCCGACCCCTCGCATGTGATTAGTTCATCAGAGATTGAGATTTAGTCAGATTTGACTTACGAGGAAGAACCGATTAGTATTTTGGCTCACGAGATTAAAGAGTTACGAAATTAGAAAATTCAATTAGTTAAAGTACTGTGGCAGAAACACGGAGTTGAGGAAGCAATGTGGGAGCCAGAGGATACAATGAGAGAATGTTATCCAAACCTATTCACTAGTAAGATTTTCGGGGACGAAAATCCTTAAGGGGGAGAGTTGTAACAGTCCGATTTAGACCCTAATCGGAACGGTGGTTTTCGGACCATGAATTCGAGTTAGAAAAATATTTTTAAAATTATTTTCTGTGTTTATTTTGAGTGAATTTAAATTTGTGAAATTTTCGTGATTTAATTTTGTCATTTGAGTGTCCGATTAAATAAACGGACTTAATCGTGTAAATTAAAAACTTGATAGTTAAAAGCATAAGGGCCAAATTATTAATGGCTTTATAAGTTGAAGCATTTAAGTTGCAAATAATCCTTTAGACTAGCGATGGCCAAATGTACCCTTATTATGCATGTTTATGTTATTAATTTTATAAGGTTAAATAAGTAAAAAACGAATAATATGTAATAATAATATAAAACATAAAAATAAAACAAAAGTGTTCATACACTTTGGATGACCGAAACTTAAAGAAAATAAAGGTTTAAAAAGGTTTGAATATTCGACAATTTGGAAGCTAAATCAAGGTATGTTTTTGTTTCGATTTTTTAGAATTTTTACATTTTTGAGATCGTTGCTTCGAATACTATCCGACCCATGCTAGAACTTTTGATTTTGATGAATGTTTTGAGTTATGCCATTGATGAAGATCTATGTTTTGTGATGTTTGATGATGAAATATTAAAGATATGTTTTAGATTAACATGTTTTGTATTAGAGTTTTTGAAGATTTTGAGTAATTAGGACTAAATTGTAAAAATAATAAATTGAGGGACTAAAATGCAAAATAAATTTAATGTGTGTATTTGCATGTACTAGACGAACATTCAGCCTAAGCATGTTGAATGGAGATTTTGTGTATTTTGTGTTTTATGCAATTAGGACTAATTTGTAAAAGTATGAAAATATTAGGGGTAAAATGGTAATTTTCCTATTTATGTGTTGTTGGATTAAATTGAATGAAATTGTGTTTGAATGAGATAAATTTGAAATTGTATAGATCAAGAACAAAAGAAACCGGACTTGGGTCAGGGAAAAACAAAAATAGTCAAATAATCGATTTACATCGTTCATTGATATTCGAGGTAAGCCTTTAAGCAATTAAACATTGTTAATTTTGAATGTAACATAGTTTAATATGTTGAATTGGAATTCAAGTATTTATAATAGAGATAGCCGAATGTGATAAAGCATAGAAATAATGTATTTGAGCTAATTCAACTAAGTTATAACATTTGAAAGTCCGTATGAATTATATGGTATATTTGGAATTTCTGATATATGAATTGTTTATGGGATAGCTTTATAATAGTGAGATTCGGGCTTTGAGCCTAGCAAGCCTTGTGCTAGTGAATTAAATCAGGCTTATGCCTAGCAGGCTTATTACCGGTGTATAAAATCAGACTTTGAATTTAGCAGGCCTTGTGCCGGTGTGAGATACAGGCTTATGCCTAGCAGGCATAAATGCCGGTGATTTATTATAAGTTTATGCCTAAAATATTTTATGCTAATGTGGTATTTGAGTAAGTAAATTGAGCTAAATGGCCAGGTATGAGTTAACTTGTTACTTATGTGAGATAAGGTAAGTAAGTACTTTGAATATTTGTGTTAATTCATGTATGATAGAAATGAAAAATATATGTGAGATTAGTATGTGAATTCGGCCTTGTGACTAAATAATTTGAATATTAATGAAGTGATTCTTCACTATGTGTATATGTGTGACAATGTATAATCGGCCATATAGGTAATGTACATATTTGATGTTAGATATGATCTTGTATATTCGGCCAAATAAGTGATGTTTGAATATGAAGTTAAATCTTGTTTTGTGAGCTTGTTTAAGTGAGTGGAGGTATATTTGAATGTGTAATGATATTTGACTTTTAAGGTTGAATGTAAATTTGTAAAATTTAACCTTATAAGTATTCAGCCAAAGTGATAGTTATGTTAAACATGTGTGGTTATGGAATGTAGAAGTTGAGACTAAAGATGGAATTGATATAGTAAATTGGCTTAGTTTAAATTTAAGGAGATGGTTATATTATGTAGTTGTTATTTGCTTAAGGCTTGCTAAGCTAAGTTAGCTTAATCAGTGAGTTTTTGTTTACTCTATTTTATAGATTTTGGATTCACGTTACGAGCTCGAGGATCGTCAACAAAGTTCATCACACTATCTACAGGTTCGATATTTAAATATTTGAACTCGAACTATGGCATGTATAGGCTGGAGTGTGTGTTAACTAAGTTGAATTTTTGGAAATGTATGTTTATTTGCCATGCGAAAATGGCTTGCTTATTGTGCTAAAATTTAGTCTTATATGATCTTAGTTAAAATGTTTAATGAGTTTGATTTTGGTATTTCGGTGATGGGAATTTTGGATGTATGTGTGGTTTTTAGTAACATGATTCGGCTATGAAAGATAATAAGTATAATATGTATTTAGTATAATAGATGTCCATGATAGAAATATGAAATGTGATATAATTAAAGTGATGTATGGTAGTATATTAGCTTGATAAGTTCGGTTGTTAAATGGTAAGTAATGAATGAGTTTCATGATTGTTTTGGTTGATTGTTTTAGTTTGTATTCAAATGTTAAGTATGGCCTTTAAATTTAGGGTTGATTGCGTACTATTATATATATATGAAATATTAGTAAATTCAGCCATGTTATAGTGTACTTAAATTGCATATGTAACTGCATATTAAATTATGCAATATGATTTCATTTGGTTTATTTATGAGCTTGTGCAGATGTCGATAATTGATTTATTTAATATACAATTAAAGAAATGGAAATTGGCATTTCTTTGATGTATGAAGTGATATGTTATGATAGAATTTGATTTAATTATGAAAATGGCATTAAGGTGATTGATATAGAGAAACAAACTTTGAGAATTTTAAATATGTGAACATGGTTTTATATATATATACAAGTTTGGTTCGAATTTAATAATTATGGAACGTGTTCATTTGAGTTTTGATATTTGTTCGAATTGAATTAGTTGAAATTTTGAATGTACTTATTTACGATATCTGTTTAGTAAAGTATGATCATTTCTTCATTGGAATTTAATTAATGTATTCGAAATTGTAATAAGTAAATTGTGGAAATTTTAGTTTATTATGTTTTTAATGTTTTGATATTCTTGATGGTATGAAATGTGAGAAAGGTCAGTTAAATTTGTAGTATGTGTGGTAATGCCTCGTAAATCTAATTCGACGACGGATATTGGCTAGGGGTGTTACAGATTTGTTATTATTCTTGTTATTCTGGTTACAGTAGTTAATTAGTTTTTTATTTAATTTTTCAGGTTTGTATTAGTGCATGAGAAGAAGTATTCAAGAGGATACAGAATAGTGTTTTGATTTTGAAATTGAAAGGACATTAAGGTGAAGAAGAAATGAGTTAAGAGAAATGGAGAGGATTAGAAATGGTCCAATCATTGAAGATAAGGTACTCCAGAATGAAAGGAATGCTGATATTCCTCGAATTATAGATGACAGAGATAGACCATCAGAGAACATGTAGATTCTATTTTGGATGACTTAAATCCAGGAATTGTTAGGCCACATATTCAAGCTCAACACTTAGAATTAAAACCAGTAATGTTTCAGATGCTGCAGACGGTAAGCAGTTTAGTGGTCTACTTACTCAAGATCCCAAATTGCTCTTGAGACTTTTTCTTAAAGTTTGTTATTCATTCAGGCAGCAAGGTGTTCCTGAAGATGCCCTTAGATTAAAATCTTTTCCTTATTTATTATGATATTGTGCTGGATCATGGTTGAATGCATTACCATCAAGTATGATGGCATCTTGGAATGAACTTTGTCAGAGATTTCTGCTTAGGTATAATCCTCCCAACATGAATGCCAAGCTGAAGAATGACATTACATCGTTTAGGCAATCTGAAGATAAGACATTATATGAAGCTTGGGAACGTTTCAAGGAACTAATTGGAAAATGGAAATGCTCTACAATTTATTAAATACTCATACGCGAATAATGGTGGAAGCATCTGCTAAAGGGATGTTGCTTGAAAAATCCTGCAATGAAGCATATGAAATTTTAGAATGACTAGAAAATAATGATTATCAGTACCCCACTACCAGAGTTGGTACTGGTAGAAGAGTTGCTGGAACAATAGAACTTAATGTGTTCACATTGTTAACAGCTCAGGTATCATCTTTAACAAATATGATTAAAACTCTAAAAATACCCTCTATATTGCAGGAGATGAAGGTTGCAAAACTAGCATGCATATATTATGGAGAAGATCATGTTTTTGATGAATGCTCATCCAATCCTGCCTTTGTGTATTACATAGGGAATTTTAATCGTAGCAACAACAATCCCTACTCCAACACATACAGTCCAAGGTGGAAACAACATCCAAATTTTAGCTGGAGTAATCAGGGAATAAGAAATGCCAGCAATGTTAATCGATATAATGTGGCTAGTGTACCACCTGGATACAGTCAACCAATGTCACAGAAAAATGTGCAACAAAGTTTGTCATCTTCAACATCAACCATGGAAGCTCTATTAAAGTAGTATATGGCTAAGAATGACAAAATTATTTATAACTAGGCAACTTCCTTAAGAGCTCTGGAAAATCAAGTGGGACAAATTTCCACTGCATTAAGTTCCAAACAACAAGAAGCATTGCCTAGTAACACAGAAAGCTCTCGATCTCAATGAAGGAACAATGTAAGGCCATAACACTCCGAAGTGGCACTCAGCTGCTAGGAGTTGTGACTAATACCTTTACTGAGGAGGAAAGTTCAAAATTTCCCAAAAGTACAACTTTCAATTCAGTAGTGGAACAAATAAAAAAAGATGGGAGTAAACAGAAGCATATAGAATCAAATTCATCTTGCAAAGCCAATACAAATTCAATGGCAAAGCTACCTCAACAAATGGAAGGAAGGCATCCGCCACCTTTTCCCCAACATTTCCAAAATATGAAACAAGATGCTCAATTCATGAAATTTCTGGAGGTCTTGAAGCAACTACACATCAACATCCCTTTGGTGGAAGCATTAGAACAAATGCCTAACTATGTGAAATTCATGAAAGATATCCTACCCAAGAATAAAAGGTTAGAGTTCAAAATTGTTGCACTTATTGAAGGGTGCACAGCAATGCTAAAGAACAGATGGCCACAAAACTTAAAAGATCCAAGGAGTTTCACTATACCCTGCTCGATTGGAAATCATTATGTAACAACTTGTTTTCAGTGATATCAGAATAGTGGTTTCAAGACCACAATTTTAAAAATTAAATTATTAAATTATTATTTGTTTAGTGTCTATAGGATTTTATTAAGGTCATATTAGAATTTCTTAAGAAATTTTAATGTTTAAACGGTTAATTAAATGAAAAGGACTAAATCGTAAAAGGTGAACAAGTTGAGTTCTATTAGTTAAAAGAGCTAAATAGCTTTGGAAAGGAAAGTAAATGGACTTGAATGGTAATTATACCATTCATAAGGTTAGTGAAAAATCATGGACATGATTTAAGTGATTTTTAACGTTAATAACTAAGGCTAAAATGGTAAATTAATAAATTAACTTAAAACTAAAACAAGTAAAAGTCTGGTATCATCTTCTCTAAGAGTTTATCCACCGAAATTAGGAAAAAAACAAGCCATTTTCAAGCTTTGAGGTTTCCACTAGTTCAAGTCTTTGCATGGTGCGTGGTTTTGGTCTGTTATTATTAATTTCTATGTTTTTATAATCGTTTTAGCTTAATCTAGCTAGCATGGGGGTCAATTTGTAAAATTTTTAAAGGTTGAATGGTTATGCCATGGATGTTCTTGAATGGTCTTTGATGTTAAATGATATATTACGGATCGTTTTTGAAAAATAAACAAGTTTTGTAAAGTGATTTTTGATTAAATATGGAATTAGCGACTAATTTGTTAAAGGTATAAATTCTAGGGTATTATTGTGAAATGATGGTAAATATGAGTTGTTTCAAGGTCCCTTGCATGTTTTATTAACATGGATTTTGATTAAAATGATTAGATTTCAATTTAGGAGCTTAAAGACTAAATTGTGAAAAGTTAAAATGTTAGAGGCAGAATGGTAATTTTACATAAATATGAAAAAAGTATTAAATGGATTGAAATTGTCTATTTAGATCAAGATAAACCATGTACGAACCTAGATCGAAGAAAGCAAAAGCTTCGGATTAGCTCAATTTAACCTTCACGCCCCTAGTTGTCGAGGTAAGCTCGTATGAATGGTTATCGTATTAATGGTATTTAAATTGTATGTTATTATGTTATTTATAATGAGAATTGAATGATGAATAAAGAAATCAATGCTATGGTGATTATTGAGTCCTGGTTAAACTTTAGGAATTTGTAGGATACAAATGACATGTTATTAGGGATTTCATGTTCCAGGTGCTAGTCTTGATTGTCCTACCGATGGCTAAGGTCCTGCATTTGTTGTGAATACTCCACAGCTCGTGTGAGCAACATCGTGTAGCTTAAATTTTGACCCATAGCTCATGTGAGTAGGGCCATTTCACAGCTTGTGTGAGCAATGATGTAAAGGAAAGGTTACGGTTTTGTAAATGTACACTTCATGTGAGCTTTCCTGAGTATCCGATGAAATTCTAGATGGTTCAACGAATATAAAAATGAAACGAAATGGTAAGTGTTCAAATGGAATGTATCATGAACTTGTGAAAAGGTATTATGATCTAAATGATGTGAATACATATGTATATTACTTGTTTATGGATGAATTCGTTTGAACCATGCACAAAAGTACTAACTTGAGAATTTGATGTTGTATAGGCATTATGCCAAGCTTATGGTTTTAGTCAGTATTACACTTATGTCATATACATTATGTAAATGAAATGGTAAGTTGTGTTTAAGTTTATATGAGCTTACTAAGCACTAATTACTTATGTAGTTTCTTACCTATGTTTTATAGATTATTGGAAACTCGATTCGGTTAGAAGCTCGTCGGAGATCTATCACACTATCCAACAAAAATATTGGTAGCTTTTAAATGGTTTGGCCAAGGTTATAATGGCATGTATAAGTTGAATTGTATGGCATTTTGTTTGATATTTAATTGGTATTTGGCTTGTATAAGTTGTGGAAGTTAACTTGGTTGGTACCATTTGATGCCATGATAGTTTGTCATTTTGGTTATCTTATGATGCATGTTTTGAATGACTTCTATGGGATATTTGGAATGGTATGGTAATGGTCAATTTTTTGGAATGTTTTGGTAAATTTTGAACTAGAATTTGATGTCTGAAGTTTTGAAAAATTGACATGTTTAGTAAGTGTTGATGAATGCATTTGAGGCGCCTTTGAATGGCATATTGGTTAGATGTGTTAGAACTTTGAAATGGTATTTTGATGTGTGTTTAGGTGATGTTTAGGTTCTTTTAATGTGAGTATGAATGGTGTGAGAAGCTAAGCATGTTATGGTATTGAAATGGTTTGATTCTAGGTGAATTTTTAGGTCCACACGGCCTGAAACACGGGCGTGTGACTCAACCGTGTGAGACACACGGCCTGGTGACACGACTGTATGTCACCTGATGAGTTCCTTAAGTTACAAGTCAGTGAGTTGTACGACCTAACACATGGCCTTACACACGGGCATGTGGGGCAACTCAGAGAGTTACACAACCTTGTACACAGGCATGTGACACGGTCATGTGACCCTACTCAGAGAGTTATAAGGTGAGGACACAGGCTGGGAGACGACCATGTGTCCCTAGTTTGAAGGTTACCCAGCTTGAGACAAAGGCATGTGTCTCAATCGTGTGACCATTGTTTCCCAAAAAATATGATTTTCCTAAACTTTCCAAATGATTTCAAATTGGTCTCGATTCCTTAAGGTATTTTTAGGGCTTTGATGGCTCGATTTAGGGATAGTATGTATTTATAAGATTGGTTTATAATTTGTTTATGTTAATGAATGAAGTTAAGTTTAAATGTTTTTGGTTATACGGTAATGCTCTGTAACCCTAATTCGACAACATATACTGGTTAGGGGTGTTACATTTAGTGGTATCAGAGCTACGGTTTAGTTGATTCTAACTGAACATAGCATGTAGGGAGTCCAGAAATAAATGCCATTATATAACCTGTTATAATGTGATAACTCCTGAATCAAATCAAATTATGTTTTCTTATAGATAACATGTCAACCAACTGAGCTGATTCCGATGAAGTAGAAAGTAATGCACTAGCCTCTATTCATGGGGCTACTTCAAATGGTAGTAGGCCCGCGTCTGAGAATCAAGGAGGAGAGGCTAAAGAAGCCATCTTCTAAATGATGTTTGAGTGGTTTATAGAGTTCGTGAGAACGAACTCGTTGGCTCAACGATCTCCACCTCCACCCCCACCCGTACCTCAACCGGTCCCCTAGTTCCTTAGGGTTTGGAACCAATGCAACTAAGCAACCAATGCGAGTAAGCAAGCTCCAGTTGATAAAATCTAAATGTATGGGTCCGAAAAGTTTCGTAGTATAGTTGAAGACAATTCAGAGAAAGCCGATGTAACGCCCCAATTTTTGGGATTTTCGAGATTTCTGTGATTTTTGATGAATTTTAGAATTTTCGAGTTTTGACTGTACAATGTAGGTTTGAGCATGTTAGTGGGCCTTTGGAAGGCGCAAGAGTAAATTTAACCCGAGGCAATTTCAAAATTTTCAATTTTAGAGAGAGGGTTCTGGCGTTATGGGCTTTTAAAATAAATGTGGTAAAATAAGCCACAATAAGATCTGTGGTAAAGTGGCATGTGACGCCACATAGGTGTTTGGGGAGTGGCGTGTGGATGTTTAGGGGGAGCCAAGGTTCAAGTCACAAGGTAAGTTAATTAGGGTATTTATTTTTGTGAACAGGAAAGGTAGGTATTGGAACATAAGTGAAACTCTGTTAGGAGGAGTTTGAGCTGTTTAGGGGATTGAGTAAGGGAGAGATAAGGGAGGAAATTTAGGAGCTGATCAAGGAGCTTGGTGTTGGCCAAATGTTGGACTCTTGAGGAGCAAGAGTTGGCCGGCCAAGGGTCTCTAGTATAGGCAAATTCGGCTAGGTCTTTGAAGTAGCAATTTCAGCATTAGGGAAGTTTTGTGACGTTTCTTTGTAGGTTTTCCTTTGGGGTTTCAGTTTAGTCTTTTTTTGGCTTGCCGAAATAAGGTATTGTGCTTAGGGTTTTTCTCTTTACCCTTCCATTTTGCTAGTATCCGAAACTTGGAACACCTCATAACTCTCTGTGCCGTTTTCCCTTGCCATAACCAAATACTACTTTCCTTTCTCACCTTTCTTTCTTCCATCTTTTCCTTTTCCCCATAGTTGAACCTATACTCCCCTCTCTTTTGTCACTTTCAACAATTTCTTTTCTCCATTGTTCCTCAATTGGCCGAATCTACCATCCATTTCCTTCTCTTCTTCTCTTTATTTATTCCCCTCACATCTAGGAGGCCGAATCTTACTATAGCCGAACCTCTTTCCCTTTTTCTTTAAGAAGCTGAAACCTTCATACCTGTGGTATAGGAAGCTGAATCTTTGTCTACTTGAACCTGTTTCTTCTCGTAATCATGGTAGATCGGGATTAATATCATAGATAGGAACACTCGTTTGGGAAGAACAATGATTGGTGAGTATTCGAACAACTTTCGTTAGTTACTTATGCTTTAAGGTAAAGCCGAAACCCCTTAAGGGTGGCTAACGTTTGGACTAAGGGCATATTGGCCTCTTTCTTTTGGTTTTGTGTGTGCTAGAGTGGACAAGGGGGACATTCAGCAAAGGGCTTTGAAGGCTAACACTGTTGGACATCTAGATCTAGTCCATATTTCGGCAGAAAGGTAAGAACTTTAGGAACTAAGGCAATGCTGGCCAAGTATGGTAAGGAGATTAGTACGTATTTTGTTTTTGATATGTAGTCTGACGTAACTCGATTGTAGGCAGCTCGTGTGTGGATCTCGCCAACGTATTGTTACAGATCAGGTGTGTAAACGACACCCACTTATTGACTAGATCGGCAAAAGCTGAAAAGACGAAACGCCGAAGAGCCGGCATTTTGTGGACTTATGAGCGTACGAGCGCTCGTGAGGTAGTTGTTTGCTAATCCTAGTAATCTCAAGCGGTAAGCTTGCAGAGTGCGCAATTTCGTGCACTTCGGTATATTTGGGCTTAATGGGCTGAAATCGGGTTAATGGGCCAACGGGCCCAATTCGGTAAAAATGCTCAGTAAGTGTTTCTATTAATACGATAATGGCTATAATATGCATGAAAACCCTAAAATAGTATATTTACTAAAATACCCCTAACGTATGAAAATTACCATTATACCCCTAGGTGCAAAGTGACCGTTATACCCCTAGGGTAAATTTTGACTGGAATGCATGATATTCTGATTTTGTATGTTGTATGCCATGACATGTATATCTGTTGCATGGAATATGGGTTATATTGATGGAGGAAGCGTTCTGGTGGCTATGCCACAAATATCTGTTCTAGTGGCTCTGCCACAATATCTACATCTAGTGACTCTGTCACAATATCTGTTTTGGCATCCATGCTGCAAATTCTATAGTGTGTAGCGGATGGGTGGGTCGAGTTATCTCCTCACATGGTGTAAGGTTGGTACGGGGGTGTATACGGATGGATATGGGTTGGGTTTTTTGCATACATGATATTTCTGTTCTGTACCTGTTATGGGCCTATGGGCTTCATTCTGAATTTTGTATAGGGCTAAGGCCCAACTTAGTTTGTTTCTGTGGTTTGAACTGATTTGGACTATGGTTGGGTTATTTTACACACTGAGTTCTCCAAACTTACCCCCCTTAATTTCATCCATGCAGGAAATCCCCAACCATAGTGGACTTGGAGCTGTGAGGGATTCGGAGTGGCCACATGTTCTGCAAATTCGGTTCTCTTCAGGTGTTTTGATCAGCCTTTACTTACTTTAATTGTCTAAGGTTTTTAAGTTGTAATAAGGCCACTCGTAAATTTTATGGTTTTCTTAATTCTTTACTTATACTCGATTTAAGCTGCTAGATTCGGGCTGTGTGGGTTTTGTTCAAAATTAATAAACGATTTCAAAACACAACGAGCGTAACAAGTGGATAACCTAAAGACTTAATTAATCGGTGTTCTTTTCTTAGTCAATAATTAACCATTGTTTTACAAAATCACCCTGATTACCATAAACAAAGAACACAATCAACCGTAAGTGAATGTGACATGTCAGACTTGGCTGTAACGTCTGGGCCGGGTTTAGGGTGTTACATTTAGTGGTATCAGAGTTAAGTTGCAACAACTCGGCTGTGGACTGGGTCTCAAAGAAAAAACAAAAACACAAACAAAAGTTTTTAAAAATTTTTAAAATAAATAAATAAATAAATAAAACGAAGATTTTCAAAAATCACTTTGGGGAATTCGTTTTTTTTTTAATTTTCTTTCTACAATAAATGATTTCAAAGATTGCAAATCCAGTTTTCTAAAATTTGGATTATGAGAAGGTGGCACACCGAATCCCCGACCCAAGTCTGTAAGTATCAGTCTGAATTTTTCTAAATGTTTCTGAATTATCAGCTATATGCCTGTACTAAAACCCTATTATGATACTCTGGTTAGGGTGATACTGAAACTGTAGAAATTTTGATATGATCGAGATCGTAGCTAGGCTACTATATTCCGTGAAAAACAAACTCAATGCATCATGCATTCATAAAACATCCGTAATAAACACTGAAATATTTAATTGATGCATAAAATTCGTAATCAGATAATACAATATGAGTATGAGAGCAGCTCATGGAAGAGGCCATGGACGTGGCCGAGGTAGTACACGGGTTGGATCTTCATCTTCAGGACATATACCGACGAGAAATGCACCGGTACCACCGGCAATAGAAGTGGAGTCTCATGATCGAGGTGCCGGGGATGACGCTTTATCTCAGGTAATGCTTCGTGTTTTGGAAAGGGTTGCCAGGGCAAGTACGGGTAATGAAATTCGAGGATCTATTTCTGAGTGACTCTGGGCTAATGGAGCAGAGATCTTTAGGGGCGTATCTGGTGTAGCCCCGAATGTGGATAAATATTGGTTAGAAGCCACGGAACGGATTATGAATGATTTGCACTGTTCCGTAGAGCAGAAGCTCAAGGGAGCCATATCATTGCTACGAGATGAGGCTTATCAGTGGTGGCTCACTGTGAGAGATGGGACCCCAGCTGAGAGGGTGACTTGGAAGCTGTTTAAGACGGCCTTCAAGGGAAAATATGTTGGGGCAAGTTATGTGGACGCCTGCAGGAAAGAATTTCTAAATCTGGTTCAAGGGGGTAAGACAGTTGCTGAGTACGAGGCTGAGTTTCTGAGGCTGAGCCGGTATGCCATTGGGATAGTCGCTACAGAGTATGAATGTAGTGTGCGCTTCGAGGATGGTCTTAGAGATGAACTTAGGGTGCTGATTGCTCCGTAGAGGGAGTGTGACTTTGCTGCTTTGGTGAAGAAAGCTAAGATAGCTGAGGAGGTGAAGCGTACTGAAAGACAGAATTGTGAGAAGGATCGGAACCATTTTCGGAAGGATTCAGGACCTTCGGGTGGTGCAAATAGAAGTGTTAAAAGAGCAAGAGTGGAAGAGCCAGTTCGAGCAGTTACGATGAATGTTGTTAGACTGCAAGTTTGTAGAGACTGTGGTAAGGTACATCTGGGCGAGTGTAGGAGACATTCTGGTGCTTGTTTCCGGTGCGGATCTATGGAGCATAAAGTCAAGGACTGTCCTCAGAAAACAGATCAGGTTCAAGTTGCAGAACAGAGGGTTTCTCAACCAGTGAGAGGTGGACCACAACCACCAAGAGGACGTGGACAAGGTAAGGGTGGTAATGGAAATGGTCGGGGTCAGGGAGCACCTGGCAGAGGTGCTGGAAATATTGAGGCTCGTTAGCCAGCGTTGGTGAATGCAGGTCGTCGTCGAGAGGAGGGTGATGCACCCGACGTCATAACTGGTACGTTCTTGATTTCTAGCATGCTATACACTGCTTTGATAGACATTGGATCTACTCATTCGTATGTTGCATGTCCATATCTGGGTCGATGGGTGTGCACTCCGAGGAGACTGTGAGTGGGGTATCGGTACTAAGTCCTTTGGGCCACTCGGTTAGGGTAGACAAATTGTATAGAGACGTGCCTTTAGAAACTCAAAGTAAGATTTTCTCTGTAGACTTAATGGAGTTACCATTCGGAGAATTCGACCTCATTCTGGGAACGGACTGGCTTGTTAAGCATAGGGCAACTCTAGATTGTGCTACTAAGCGAATGGCGTAAAAAACCGCGGAGGGTGAGGAGGTTATGGTGATAGGTGAGCGAAAGGATTATTTGTCCAATGTGGTGTCGACGTTGAGAGCCAAGAAGTGGATTTGTAAGGGTTGTGAGGATTACTTGGCATTTGTAAGTCAGTCGGAGACTGAGGGTCTGACGGTGGATAAGGTTAAAACCGTTAAGGAATTCCAAGATGATTTTCCAAAGGAGCTTCCGGGATTGCCTCCGAACCGAGAAGTCGAGTTTGAAATCGACTTATTGCCTGGAACGGCACCAGTGTCTATCGCACCATACAGGAATGCACCAAAGGAGTTAGTGGAGCTGAAAGCACAGATTCAAGAGTTCTTGGATAGAGGCTTTATTAGGCCGAGTGTGTCTCCGTGGGGAGCACCAGTGTTGTTTGTGAAAAAGAAGGATGGGACGATGCGGATGTGCATCGATTATCGGCAGTTGAACAAACTGACGATTAAGAATAAATACCCTCTGCCAAGAATCGACGACCTGTTTGACCAACTTAGAGAAGCTTCGGTATTCTCCAAGATCGATCTCCGATCTGGATACCATCAGTTAAGGGTCAAGGAAGTAGATATTTATAAGACGCTATTCAGGACTTGGTATGGTCATTACGAGTTTCTGGTTATGCCATTTGGACTGTCGAACGCTCCTGGAGCATTCATGGACCTGATGAATCGTGTATTCCAACCATTTTTGGATCGATTCGTAGTCGTTTTTATCGACGATATTCGGTATATTCAAATCAAGAGAAGCAGTTGAACATCTCCGCATTGTCTTTGCAAGTGTTGAGGAGAAGGAACTTTATGCGAAATTTAGTAATCGTGAATTCGGTTGAGGAGTTAACCTTCTTAGGTCATGTTGTCTCATTTGGGGATCAAGGTGGACCTCGAAAGATTGAAGCGATTCTGGAGTGGAAGCCACCTAGGTCGGTGTCGAAAATTCAGAGTTTCCTGGGTTTGGCAGGGTACTACAGAAGTTTTGTGGAAGGTTTTTCTGTGTTGGCAGCACCATTGACAAAGCTTATAAGGAAAGGAGCACCGTTTGTTTGGACCGAGAAGTAGCAGGAAGTTTTTGAGAAATTGAAGAAAGTTCTAACTGAGGCACCTGTATTAATTCAGCCGGAGTCTGGGAAGGATTTTACCGTGTACAGTGACGCATCACATGTGGGTTTGGGCTGTGTATTGATGCAAGAGGGTAGGGCTGTGTGTTGATGCAAGAGGTTAATTTTGACTAGAATGCATGATATTCTGATTTTGTATGTTGTATGCCATGACATGTATATCTGTTGCATGGAATATGGGTTATATTGATGGAGGAAGCGCGGTGGCTATGCCACAAATACTCTGTGATACAGTGGCTCGCCACAATATCTCATCATATCCGTGACTCTGTCACAATATCTGTTCTGGTAGCCATGCTGCAAATTCTGTGGTGTGTAGCGGATAGGTGGGTCGAGTTGTTGGCCCACATGGTGTAGGGTTGGTACGGGGGTGTATACGGATGGATATGGGTTTGGTTTTCTGCATACATGATATTTCTGTTCTATACCTGTTATGGGCCTATGGGCTTCATTCTGAATTTTGTATAGGGCTAAGGCGCAACTTAGTCTGTTTCTATGGTTTGAACTGATTTGGACTATGGTTGGGTTATTTTACACACTGAGTTTTCCAAACTCACCCCCTTAATTTCATCCATGCAGGAAATCCCCAACCATAGTGGACTTGGAGCTGTGAGGGATTCGGAGTGGCCACATGTTCTGCAAATTCAGTTCTCTTCAAGTGTTTTAACCAGCATTTACTTACTTTAATTTTTTAAGGTTTTTAAGTTGTAATAAGGCCGCTTATAAATTTTGTGGTTTTCTTAATTGCTTTACTTATACTCGATTTAAACTGTTAGATTCAGGCTGAGTGGGTTTTGTTCAAAATTAATAAACGATTTCAAAACACAACGAGTGTAACAAATGGATAACCTAAAGACTTAATTAATCGGTGTTCTTTTCTTAGTCAACAATTAACTATTGTTTTACAAAATCACCCTGATTACCATAAACAAAGAACACAATCAACCGTAAGTCAATGTGACACGTCAGAGTTGGCCGTAACGTCTAGGCCGAGTTTGGGGTGTTATAGCCAAGTTCTGGTTGGAAAACACTGTGAGGGTTTTTGATGAATTATCTTGTACACTAGTTGAGTGCTTGAAATGTGTTTTTTCTTTATTGAAAGACTCGACTTATCAGTGGTAGGACACCTTGATCGTGGTTGTAACAACCCATTTTTCAGTGAAGTCGGAAGAGTGGTTTCGGGACCACAAATCCAACCAAAAAATATGATTTATTTTTATTTTATTATATATCCGTATTATGGTAGCTATGTTGTGTGAAAATTTTGATACGAAAATTTTATTGATTTAGTAATTAATTACGAGGACTAAATCGCATAAAATGCGAAAGTTGAATTCTAGTAGCTATAAGGATCAAATAGCTATGAAATTCAAAACTTAAGGTCCTCATATGGTAATTAGACCATTAAGAAAAGTATGTAGATTTTCTTGGTGACTCATCCATGGAATTATAGAAAAAAGGGAAAGGACTAAATTGAAATTTGAAATAATTAAATTAATTAAAAGATGATAATAGAAATTATCATCTTATTATTGTCATCTTTAACCTAAAATTTTATGGAAACAATAGGAGAGAGAGAGGAAACTTTCAAGGCTTAATTGGGTAAGTTCTCATGTCCCGTTTTTAGTAATTTTGGTATTTTTTATATCGGGATAGCTTAATCTCTCTATTTGAGGGATTAATTTGATAAGTTATCAAGGTAAGAAAATGGATCATGGATGTATTATGTTGGAAATTAGAAATTTATGGTAGAAATGAAAGATTATTGAAAGATAAACAACTTCTACAAAGTGATTTTTGATGAAAACATGATTTATGGACTAAAATGAAAAGTTGTAAAATTTGATGAAAAATTCTAAAATTTTATGAACACATGTGCTGGAAAAATTTTAATAGGGCTTTGGTTACACTTGGAATGTAATTTGCACAAGTTTCAATTTTCGGGCCTAGGGACAAAATAAGAATTTATGGAAAAGTTAGGGGCAAAATGGTAATTTTTCCTAGGAAGTAAATTAAGTCCATTTAAGTATAAAATCTGTGAAATTTATGGTTAAATTCATTTATATAGATCTGGGCAACACTAATTCGAGGTTAGATCAAGGAAAACAAAAGATTTCGGATTAGTAGACTTTTACCCGAACAAGTGTTGAGGTGAGTTCGTGTAACTTAATTCGGCATGTAAATATGCACATTACTTGAATGTTACAATGAGAAACTTTATACATGCCTGAAATGGTGATAAATGGGTTAAGTCCCAATTGAATTTTGAATTTCGATGATTATATGTGCTTTCCCAAAACAAATAGGGTCCTGCATTTGTTGCAGACGAGATTTAGCTCGGACGAGTAATCCTAATGACCTTGTTATAGAAAGGATTTAGCCCGAATGGGTAATCCCGATATAATATCTCTCAAGTATATGTTATGATTAAGGTTTAGCCTGGACTGGTAATCCTAATCGAGCTCCTCTTAGCATACATTATAATAAGGATTTAGCCTGGATTGGTAATCTCATTATACAATATGTGGTTCAAGAGAGTGCTTCTTGGTTAAGTGCCTTAAAGGGTAACCTCGATAAGAATTGACGGAATAATGAATCGTACACCTCGAGTGTACTACTTGAGCCTTCATCAGAATTTCAATGATTCAACGGACATAGAACTCTTGACATGGTATGAGAATCTTGAGATGAAATGAAAATGACTTGAAAGAATATTGCTTGATGAGCTCATCCATGTTACTTGATTTATATGGATATTTTGGTGACTAACATGTTTGATTGAATGTATGTGATTAGGCAATTTAGCCAAATGGATGGAAACATAACTTTGTATGCCTAGATCAAGATTGGTAAGTTTAGTTTCCATTATATGAACTTACTAAGCATGTAATGCTTACCCCATTTTATTTTCCCCTATTTTATAGTGCTCGGAATCTTGTGAAGGTTGGAAGATTATTGGAGCATCGTCACACTATCAGCTAGCATTTTGGGTACATATAGTGAAATCATTTTGATATAATGGCATGTATAGGACAACTTGGCCAATAGTGGCTTGAAAATGTTATTTTGTAACCTAGCCATTGGAATGGCTAGTAATGGTTCATTTTGGTATGACTAAGTAGATTATCATGATATATATATTTACATATGAGATATGTTAAGAATATGTGATCAATGTTGTGTATTGCCTAAGTTCATCTAAGGTAAGTTTACAAACACATATGTATATGGTGGTATGCTATGATGAATGATAGAATTGTTTATTTTGAATGCTTGGATTGGTTGGTATTGGATATGTGTTTCATGTGCAAGTCTTGGATGAAACTTTAGGTGAGAAATGGAGCTAGAAATGGCTTCATTTTGTCCACATAGGCAGACACATGGGCGTGTGTCTAAACAATGTGTGAAACACGGCCTGGTAACATGGGCATGTGGTTAGGCCATGTGTCCCCTACACCTTAACTTTGAGAAATAGAATACTCATAATTGGGTACACAGGTAGAGACATGGGCGTGTGTCTCAGCCATGTGTGCCACATGGCCTAGAACACGGGCGTGTGTCGTGTGAAACCTGCACCTAATTTTGAATTGAATTAATTAACCACATAGCCTGGCACTCGGGCGTGTGGCATAGCTGTGTGCACAAGTTTGAGAGTTACACCGGGTTGAACATGGCCTCCGACATAGGCGTGTGAGCCGTGGACCATGGAAAAATTTTGAAAAGTCGCAAAAATTTCTTAGAGGTTTTGATTTAGTCCCAACTCAATTCTAATGCTCGTATTGGGCATCGAGGGCCCAATCAAGGGACTTTATCAATGATTTCGGTAAATGAATAATAATTTATAAGAATTATTGTAAAATGTTCTAAATGTTCTGGTAATGCTCCGAAATCTTGTTCTGGTGAGAGATACAGGTTAAGAGTGTTAGATTTAGTGGTACTAGAGCTACGAGTTAGCTAATTTTTAGATTTGACGTAGCAAACACGAGTTTAGCTATACATGCCATTATATAAATTGAGATAGTGTGATGACTCCTAATCATTTTAAATATATTTTTCATATAATAATATCATCCAACCGAGCTAGAGCTGAATCCGAGGAAGCTGAGAGCAATGCTTTAGCTTCGATTTAAAGAGTTGTGTCTGCGTCTGGTAGTGAAAGGCCCGTGTCTTAGGGCCGAAGTGAGGAGGTAAAGCAAGCCTTCTTTCAAATGATGAAAGAATGGTTTACTCAGTACTTGAGAACAAACCTTTCTATACAATGACTTCCCCCACCTGCTCCCCAACCGATTCCTAAGGTACCACATGCTGCCAAACTTGTTAGAATTGGTAAGCCTCCGATAAATAAAATTTGCAAACATGAGGCGGAAGAATTTAGAGCTATCACAGATGATGATCCAGAAAGGACTAAGTTTTAGTTAGAAAATACTATCCGGGTTTTTGATGAACTATCCTACACACCTGCTGAATGTCTAAAATGTGCGGTATCCCTACTGAAAGATACAACTTATCATTGGTGGAATACCATAACTTCAGTGGTACCGAGAGAGAATGTCACATGGGAATTCTTCCAAGATGAATTTAGAAAGAAGTATGTGAGTCAGATGAACAAGAATTTGTTCAATTGAGCAAGTATGCTAAGGAATGGGTTTTAACTGAGGCTAAAATATGTAAACACTTTGAAGAAGCTTTAAATGAAGACATCAATTTGTTGATTGGAATTCTTGAAATAAGGGAATTTGCAGCGTTGGCCAACCGAGCACACAAAGTAGAGGAACTAAGTAAAGAAAAGAAACAAGCTGAAAGAGAGGCTCGGGTTTCTAGAAAAAGGACTATGAGTAAATCACAATCATTTGCTTCTAAGAAATTAAAGAAGTATTATTGATCATGTGACCACCTCGACGGGATATCCTAGAAGAGAGTAGGGCTCTCAGCGTTCTAACCTGAGGCCTTTATCTCCATTTGTGACCAGTGTAGGTAATGTTGGTAATCCCAAACTGAAATGTAAACATTGTAACAAATTCCATCATGTCAAATGTCGGTCTAGAAGTGGAGCTTGTTTCGGATGTGGTTCACTTGACCATTTTCTCAAGGATTGTCCTGAAAGAGTTGAAAAAAAGATAGAACCAGCTCCAAAGCTGAGTAATCCTGTCTCGAGAGGTAGACCACCCTGCCACCCCAGTAATTTTAGTGGTAGTTGAGGTACTACCAAAGATACAATAGTTAGATCTGAGGCACGAACACCTGCAAGAACATATGCTATTCGTGCCAGAAAGGATGTTTCTGCGCTAGACGTCATTACTAGTACATTTTCTCTACTTGATATTAATATTACTACATTGATTGATCTTGGTATCACACATTCATACATATGCACAAACCTAGTGTCCGTTAAAATTTACCTATTGAATTCACTGAATTTGTGGTTAAAGTTTCAAACCCCCTGGGCCACTGTGTTAAGGTGGATAAAGTTTGTAAGAACTGTCCGTTGATGGTAAAAGGTTATTGCTTTCCGGCTAACTTGATGTTATTACTATTTGATGAATTTGATGTGATCTTGGGAATGGATTGGTTTACCCAATATGATGCAATGGTGAATTGTAAACAAAAATATATTGTAATGAAATGTGAGAATGGTGAATTGCTTCATGTTGAATCTGATAAACTGGATGGATTACCTAATGTGATTTCAGCAATGTCAGCACAGAAATATGTTAAAAATATAACATCCTAGCTAGAACAGCGGTTTTGAGACCACATATCCGAAGTAGAAATAATTATTTTATGATTATTATGAGGTATAGGATGAGAATGCATGCTTGTGTGAAAATTTCATGAAAAATTCTATGCCTAAGATGCCCAATTTATTTTTAGGGACTAAATTGAATAAGTTGCAAAACTTGATTTCTAGAAGCTTTAAACATGGAATTGAGTTGGATTGTTAATTAGAGGCCCTTAAATATTAATTTGACCAAGATAAAAAAATTTAGACAAAAATGAGAATGCATGGATAAAAATTCAAAGTTTAGTAAAAATCAAACAAAAATGTTGTCCATCTTCTCTAAGGGGTGCCAAAAATTTGGGAGTCTTCATAGCTAGGGTTTTCAACATTTCAACCTTGAATGTAAGTGCTGCCTAGCACCGTTTTTAATGTTCTTTGCATTTTTGAGATCCTTGAAGCTTAATCTATCTATTTTTATCCATACTTTGAGCTAGGGTTTATGTTTAAAAACTTACCCATATGTGACATGCATGTTCTTTGATGATTAATGGAGTAATATGAAAGTTTGATGTTAGATAAACATCTTTTGTAAGGTGATTTTTCATGAAAATACCTAAAAAGGACTTTTTTGTAAAAAGGTATAAAATGAGTAGTGAATATGTGAAATAAAAGAAAATGTGGGCTGCTATGAGCTAGTATATGGTTTAGCTAGGCTTGGGTAACTAAGAAAATGCATGCATTTCATTTTACGAGCCTAGGGACCAAAGTGTAAAAATGTACAAAGTTAAAGGGTAAAGAGGTAATTTTGCCATAGAGTAAATTATTGGGCTGAAAATTGATGAATGTGATATATTAATAATTTAAATTGCTTATATAGACTAGGAAAGACCAATCCCAGAAGTAGACCGTAGAAAACAAAAGGTTTTGGAATAGTCAGAATTCAAAACCGAAACACCATCCAGGTAAATTCGTGTAACCTAATTGATTATATAAATATGTTGATTATAATTGTTGTGTGGAATTGAATGTGTAATGTAAGAATATTGAATTATGTAAAATTATTCAAAAGTTAAGAATTGATTGAAAAGGGATTTGTAATCCATTTGAATTTTTGAATTCCGATGGTTAGGTTATTTCTTATATGAAATGGTATCCTACATGTGTTGCAGAAAGGATTTAGCCCGGACGGGTAATTTCGAAATGAGCCTATCAAATATATGTTTCAATTAGGATTTAGCCTGGACTGGTAATCCCAATTAATTGGATTTAACCTGGACTTGTAATCCAAATTTGACTCTATAAGGAGTACTTTGTCACATAAAGGATTTAGCCTGGACTGGTAATTCGACAAAGCCCTTAGAGTATATATATAGTACAGCTAGAATTTAGCCTGGACTGGTAATTCTGTTGTAGAATATGTGGCTCGAGTACCGAGAAGGTATTACTGGATACGAATTGACAGACGAAATATCCATCGAAAATTCATTAATTTAATGGATAATATATATATAAGACATGAGAAATATGAAATAGAATATGTACATGATATGATGAGCTCATCTATGCATCTTGTATTATTTGAGACTAACTTATTGATTGAGTGCATGTGTTTAGGGAAAATTATCTAAAATTGTTGGGTAGTATGGCTTATTGAGATTATATGTTTAAAATGACCGGTAAGTTTACTTTCCGTTATACAAACTTACCCCGTTTCATTTTCCCTGTCTTTTAGTGCTTGCGGATTCGTGAAGGTTGGAGGATGGTTGGAGCTTTGATCACACTATCAACAATCTCGTTTTGGGTATAAAAGAAATATTCATTTAGATATAATGGCATGTATAGGGTAATTTATCTTTTGTCATATGTGTCATTTAATTTGGCCAAGTGTGATGGCTTTTGATGATTTATAATTCATTTTGTATATAGCCATGTGATATGGCTAATATGTGATTATTGGGTTGTAACTCTAGTTAATTATGCAAGTATGAATTGAGTTACACTCATGTTGTGCATGGGGGTTATTTGTGTTGACTAGAGTGATGAGTGCCATTTATGTTTAGAGAAAGAATTATAATCAATAGGTGTGGTTACAATCTTGAGAAAATGGTATAAATGAGAAGTAGGTTATTGCTAAAGATTTGTTATGGAATTTGTGTGGTATGACTTAAGTCACTTGCTAAATTTGAATATGTACTAAGTGAACTCTATATGGTCATATATTAACCACATTTTAAACAAAAATCAAGCCATGATTTTAAGCCTTAAAAACTATGATTGATCATGTTCTAATGAGGGTGGCAATTGGCTTGGAAAATAGCCATAAAATTGTCCACACGGGTAGACACACAGGCATGTGTCTAGGCCATGTGTGACCCACGGTTTGTCCTATGGGTGTGTTGTTCTACCCTGTGTCCCCTGCACCCTAGTTTTACAAGTCAAAATGCCCAGTAGTAAACACACGGGCTAAGACACGGGCGTGTGTCTTAGCCGTGTGAGAAACACAGCCTACCCACATAGACGTGTACTCTGGCCATCTGAAGTTTGCATCATTTTATGAAAAATCATTTAATTTTTAATTGACGACATGGTCTGGCCACACGGGTGTGTGACACAGCCATGTGACCTGGGTTTAGTGTTGACGTCATAATCAGAGAATTACACGGCCTGAAGACACGGGCGTGCCTAGGGCACACGGGCGTGTCCCCTTCATCACACGGGCTTGTGACATTACTGTGATGAAAAATTTCCTAAGTTTTCCAAAGATCCCGACTTAGTCTCGAATCATCCCTAATATGTGTTTTGGGCCTCGTAGGCCCATGTAAGGGACAATATGAATATGTATGAATGGTTTTAAATTGGATGAAATTTTATGGCCCATTTTTACGTGAGTGTTAATGTAAATATCCGATAATGCCTCATGCCCTGTCCCGACCTCAGATACGGGTAAGGGGTGTTACATTTAGTGGTATCAGAGTTACGATTTAGTCGATTCTCAGACTAACGTAGCATGTATCGAGTCTAGCTATACATGCCATTATACAAGTTATGATAGTGTGACATCTTCTAACCGTTTTAAATGTATTTGTATATAGTAAATGTCTTCCAACCAAGCCCGAGACGAGTCCGAGGAAGCTGAGAGCTATGCTCAAGCTTCCGTATAGTGAGCCATGTCTAGTAGTGGTATGAGGCCCGTGTCTAGGGGTCGGGAAGGGGCAAAGGTAGCCTTTTTTGAAATAATGGATGAATGGTTTGGTAAGTACTTGAGAACGAACCCCGCTATACCACGACCTCCCCCACCTCCTACACGATCTGAAGAAGTACCTCAAGGTATTGGCCCAGTAAGGATTGGTAAAGCTTCAGTAGATAAACTTAAAAAAATAGGGCTGAAGAGTTTAGGGCTACAATTAGCTATGATCCAGAACGGGTTGAGTTCTGTCTTAAGAATACCGTGAGAGTTCTTGACGAATTGTCATGTACCCTTAAAGAATTCTTGAAGTGCGCGGTATCTCTACTGAAAGACACTGCATACAACTGGTGGAAAGCTATATCCTTAGTAGCACTGAGAGAGAATATTACATGGGAGTTATTTCAAGTGAATTTAAAAATAATTATATCAGTCAAAGATTCTTGGATCAGAAAAGAAAGGAATTTCTAGAGCTTAAGCAAGGGGAACGGACTGTGTCGGAATACGAACATGAGTTTGTCTGACTGAGCCAATATGCCCAAGAGTGGGTTCAGAATGAAGCAGAATTGTGCAAAGACTTTGAGGAAGGACTGAACGAGGATGTTAAACTATTGATTGGGATCCTAGAAATAAGAGAGTTCGCCGTGTTAGTCGATAGAGCCAAGAAAGCTGAAGGGTTAAGTAATGAAAAGAAACAAGCAGAGAGGACAGCTCGGGTTCCGAGTAAGAGATTCATGGGCAAGATTATACATCTCTCATAAAAAAGTCGAGAAGTCATCAGGAACACTCCAATTCATCAGTGGGACATTCAGGTAAAGAAAGAAGCTCTAAGCGCCATAACCTGCGGTCTTCATCTCCCATGGCAACTAGTGTAGGGAGTGTGGGAAACCAAAAACCACGGTGTGATAGTTGTATTAAGTTTCACTTTGGACAGTGTTGGATGACGAGCGGGGCATGCTTCATGTGTGGTTATCTTGACCACTTTCTTAAGGATTTCCCGGAACGAGTTGACAAAGAGGTTGAGCCAACCCCAAAACCGAGTGCTTCTGTTTCTCAAGGTAGGCCTCCAAGATACCCCGAAAGGGCCAGTGGTGGTCATAGTGTTGCAAAGGACTCCACCATAAAATTAGAGGCTCGAGTCCCGGCAAGAACTTATGCCATACGAGCTAGAGAAGAAGCCGCAGCTCTTGATGTCATTGTGGGTACATTTTCTCTTTATGATATTCATATTGTTTCTTTGATTGACCCGGGATCAACCCATTTGTATGTTTGTATGAAATTGGTGTCTAGTAAAGAGTTACCTGTAGAGTTTACTGAATACGCAGTTAAGGTGTCGAATCCGTTAGGAAAACATGTATTAGTTGACAAAGTATGCAAGAAATGTCCTTTGATGATTAGAGGTCATTATTTTCCTGTTGATTTAATGTTGTTGCAATTTGATGAGTTTGATGTTATATTGGGTATGGATTGGTTGACACTACATGATGCTATAGTAAACTATAGACAGAAGGTCATTGAATTGAAATGTGAAAATTGAGAAACTTTTTGGGTTGAACTAGATGAGTCAGACACAATACCTGTTGTAATTTCCTCTATGTTGGCTCAAAGATGCATAAGAAAGGGGTGTGAAGCTTATCTAGCCTATGTGTTGAATACTAAGGAATCTGAATTGAAAGTGGAAATAGTGTCAGTAGTATGTGAGTACCCAAATGTGTTTCCGGAGGAGTTGTCGGGATTGCCTTCAATTAGAGAAGTTAAATTTAGTATTGACCTAGTGCTGGGAACAGCACGTATTTCAATTTCTCCGTATCGGATGGCTCCGACAGAATTAAAAGAATTAAAGTCTCAGTTGCAACAATTGATGGTTAAAGATTTTGCAAGACCTAGTTTCTCTCCTTGGGGCGCACCTGTATTATTCGTGATGAAGAAGTATGGTTCTATGAGACTTTGCATTGATTACCATCAACTCAACAAGGTAACAATTAAGAATAAATACCCGTTGCTGAGGATTGATGATTTGTTTGGTCAGTTGAAAGGAGCAACAATATTTTCAAAGATAGATTTGAGGTCTAGCTCTTACTAATTGCGAGTTAAAGAGTCA
Source organism: Gossypium longicalyx (assembly GCA_025698465.1). Classification (NCBI taxonomy): domain Eukaryota; kingdom Viridiplantae; phylum Streptophyta; class Magnoliopsida; order Malvales; family Malvaceae; genus Gossypium; species Gossypium longicalyx. The sequence goes on along the minus strand of CM047001.1, from coordinate 28,931,793 downwards.
GTTGTGCCCAAAACTACTTTCCGAATAAGGTATGTTCACTATGAGCTCCTTATTATGCTGTTTCGACTAACGAATGCTCCTGCAGTATTTATGGACTTGATGAACTGAATATTCTGACCATACTTAGATAAATTTGTTGTAGTGTTTATTAATGGCAATCTGATTTATTCACGTAATGAATCCGAGCATGCTGAACACTTGAGGACGGTTTTACAATTTCTGAGAGATAAACAATTGTATACTAAGTTTAGAAAAAGTGAATTTTGGCTTAGAGAGGTTAGATTTTTAGGACACATTGTTTCGAGTGATAGCATTAAAGTTGACCCAAGTAAGATCTTGGCTATCGTTGAATGGAAACTGCCAAGAAATGTGATAGAAGTTAGAAGCTTTTTATGCTTAGCTGGCTACTACAGAGGATTTGTTAAAAGCTTTTCTATGATCACCACTCCGATGACAAGGCTACTCCAAAAAGATGTTAAGTTTGAGTGGTTAGAAAGGTGTCAGCAATGCTTCGAGAAGCTAAAGGCGTTACTAACCCAAGCACCTATTTTGGTACAACCTGAGTCGGGTAAAGAATTTGTGACTTTTAGTGATGCATCCCTAAATGGTTTGGGATGTGTACTCATGCAAGAGGGTAAGGAGGTAGCCTACGCTTCAAGACAGTTGAAGCCTCACGAGAAGAACTACCCGATACATGACTTGGAATTGGCTGCCATTGTATTTGCATTAAATATTTGGAGACACTATCTGTATGGTGAGAAGTGTCGAGTGTTTAAAATACTTGATGACTTAAAAGGATTTGAACATAAGGCAACGAAGGTGGCTTGAATTACTCAAAGATTACGAGCTTGTGATTGATTACCATCCGGGTAAGGCGAATGTGGTCGCTGACACTTTAAGTAGAAAATCATTGTTTGCCTTGAGGGCTATGGGTACATAGCTAGCTCTTTCTGATGATGGCTCGATCCTAGCGGAGTTGAGAGCTAGACTGACTTTTCTCCAATAGATTGGTGATGGCTAGAAAGCTGATAAAGAGTTACAAGCTAAAGAGTTCACTGTGAGTCTAGCACTGAACTGGATTGTCAAAATGATTTCGATGGTTGGTTGAGATTCCGTGGTAGGATCTGTGTTCCGAACGACGCTGAGTTGATTTGGAATATTTTACATGAGGCGAATAGCAGTTGTTTGTTAGTTCACCTAGGGAGTACAAAAAAGTATAATGACTTGAAGAAAATGTATTGGTGGAATGGTATGAAAAGGGATATCTTGAAATTTGTATCGGAATGTCTAGATTGTCAGCAGGGAAAGGCCTAACATCAAGTACCTTCAGGGTTGCTTCAGCCTATTATGGTTCCCAGTGGAAATAGGACCGTATTACTATGGAATTGGTAACAGGATTGCTATTGACATCAAAGAAGAAAGATGTTGTTTGGTTCGTAGTTGACAGATTGACCAAATTGGCTCATTTTATATCGGTACGAACTGATTTCTGGCTTGATAAATTGGCCAAATTGTACCTTACTAAAATTGTAAGACTTCAAGAAGTACCCTTGTCAATTATTTAGGATAGAGATCTGAGGTTCACTTCTCGATTCTGGAAAAAAGTTACAAGAAGCTTTAGGTACGAAGCTGAATTTTAGTACCATTTTTCATCCACAAACAGACGGCCAGTTCGAGAGAATAATTCAGACCTTGGAAGATATGCTTAGATGTTGTATTCTTGAATTCCAAGGCAGTTGGGAAAAGTACTTACTATTGATAGAATTTGCCTACAACAATAGTCATCAATCAAGTTTGAAAATGGCACCTTATGAGGCATTATATGGACGTAAGTGCCGAACACCATTATATTGGACTGAACTCAAAGAAAATAAGATTCATGGGGTCGACTAAATTAAGGAGACCAAGGAAAAGGTAAAGATTATTCGTGATAGTTTGAAAGCTGCTTCCGGCAGACATAAATCTTACGTGGATTTGAAATGAAAGGAAATTGAGTATCAATTTGGTGATAAGGTATTTCTAAAAGTGTCTCTATGGAAAAAGGTTCTGAGATTTGGTAAGAAGGGTAAATTAAGTCCTCGATATATAGGGTCGTATGAGATTACTGAAAGGATAAGACCGGTAGCATACCGGTTGGCCTTGCCATCAAAGTTGGAAAGAATTCATAATGTATTCCAAGTATCTATGTTACACCGTTACTGATCTGATCCCTCACATGTGATTTCCCCAACAAAGGTTGAGATTCATTCGGATATGACTTATGGTGAGGAACCGATTAAGATTCTAGCTTGGGAAATCAAATAGTTAAGAAACAAGAATATTGCTCTTGTGAAAGAATTGTGGTAAAGGCATAGAGTTAAAGAGGCTACGTGCGAGCCTGAGGAGACTATGAGGAACCAATTCCCGACCCTTTTCACTGCTAAGATTTTCGGGGATGAAAATCCCTAAAAGGGGGAGAGTTGTAACATCCTCACTTACGGCCTAGTTGAAACATTGGTTTCGAGACCATAAATTTGAAGTAGAAATAATTATTTTATGATTATTATGAGGTGTAGGATGAGAATGCATGCTTGTGTGAAAATTTCATGAAGAATTCTATGCCTAAGATGCCCAATTTATTTTTAGGAACTAAATTGAATAAGTTGTAAAACTTGAGCTCTAGAAGCTTTTAACATGGAATTGAGTTGGATTGCTAATTAGAGGTCCTTAAATAGTAATTTGACCAAGTTCTAAAATTTTAGACAAAAATGGGCTTGTATGGATAAAAATTCAAAGTTTAGTAAAACAGACATTTTGGTCATTTGGTTAATTAAAGAATAAA